>OX383899.1:16912224-18112224 GCA_947532125.1 Saturnia pavonia | reverse complement strand
GTGAATACCTGATGCGAAATGGCTCAGTAGTACCCATGTAGTAGCGCTCTCGAACATCGCGTGGAATGACCTGAGTTATAATCACTCTTTGATTATACATATGTACTAGCTATGCCCGTGTCACCGCTCGCGTGGACTACAGAATGCTGACGGAAGAGTCCACGTGCGAATTGTGCTACTTCAAAAATGCTTATAGTGGGTAATCCTTAGAAGATACAAATATGGTATAGGTGACTTTTTTACGTCTTTTTAAGATCTACAACTTTGTAGTACATTAATTTGATGCATCTCTTATAGTTTACTCAGCGTAAACCATTTGACCGCTTTTTTTTAGGTTACTTAACATAGGTACCTACTTACCCTTAGAAAATCAGACACGCGCGATTTTTTTTTTTCATTTTCAACCTTTACGTACGACAACCCTCATCATCAAACTGAACGATCAGATTAACATACGTTCATTATTAAAAATACGTAGAACATCGATGCTATCAATATCTGACGCGCTCGAGGATGTCCATGCAACAGTATTTTTTACATATTTGAAAATCTATAGCCGCTCCCCGAAAGGTATACATTAGATAACATTTTTTTCTTCTTATTATCTAAGCTTTGCAAACCAATAAGTTTCTATGACGCTCCAGTAAATCCCCATTTAGCATCGAGGGCTCCCCTATTATAAAGTGACATACGAAATAAGCAGTGACGATAATAGTGAATCGCTTTTGGGGCGCTTAAATGGCTTACGTTGAGTAAACCATACGAGATAGTATATCAAATTATTGTTTCTAATAATTGTAGATCTTAAAAAAAATACAAAAAGTCAGTGACAGTATATATCTATCATCTGAGCTTTACTCATAATAAGATTTCGTGTGTCGTCTTTAGCGGGGGCAGCACGATTCACGCGTGCGCTTGATCTACGGTATTCTGTAGTGCACGCTTTAGGTTTTAATATACTTACTTTCATAAAATAATTTATTCTTATTTGAAATTGAGCTAAATTAAAATATTTTGTATTGTGAAGTATACGCATGAGTGCAATCAAATACTGCTAAAGGGGTAGCGCCCCCCCCCTTTTAGCAGGATATAGGTATCGGCCATTGAGTAACTTCAGTGTGCTACCATTATATGATTGTTTTATCTCGATTTTTTGTCCTAAAGTTCTGGCTCATGCTGAGATTTGAACCTACGTCGATCTACACGGTGTCTGAACATTACCACTGAGCCATCACCCTTTTCCAATACAAAATAATAAGAGTGCTATGTATCATAGTTTTAAGTTTCAAATTAATTGTTCTTTTAAATTCTTTAAAACTATAATAACCAAAAGGAATTCGAAATTCACCATAAAAATTAATTTTCAATTATTTTATTCAATAAGCACTGAAATATCCATTCTCATCATTTAGTAGCTTATTAATACACTGTTAGCACTTTACATACTAGCAAAAACTGTAATAATAATGAACCCACTGGTACAGAAAAATACGATAAAAACCAGTTAAATACATTTATTATTTTTACTAAGCTATCAATTTTGTACAAGTAAACACATTTCAAGGCCACGAGCGCTTGGCAGAATAACCTTCGTATTTTTTTCGCGCTTTCAAACCCGTCACTATGGTGGAACTCTTAGGGAACGCAGATTTACCTTGGAATAGTGTGTCCTTATCTGAAAAATACAAAATATATATATTTTTATTTGGAGCACACCCACATGAAGAGTGTGTGGCATCACTACTCTTGTGATGAGTTTATGAGTCGTTTTTCCCTGGAGATTTTTGGCCTTTAACCCTTAATGTTACATCGGTGTACTTTTTTACACAGATTTTACTTTAAAGTAGCTGTACTCGCGGCTCAGCTGGTGTGGACTAAAACAGAATTATTGTTTATGAAGTTAACGTGTTCTTTTTTTATAAGGACCATGTATCCAAGGAGTAAAACAAAAAAAATGGTTAAATCTATCAAAACCGCAATAATTTTATTTATATATATAGCTACCAACCAGGTTGAATACCGAAAGAGCGTCAGCACTGTCAGATTCTATAAAACCAAGGCGCCTTAAAAGAATTTCCATCTCTGAATTTTTCCCAGATAAAATTATTCTATTAATCGCACTGCATATATTATTTTATGTGTTTTGTATACACCTAAACCATATTTTTACTTACATCAGATGAGATTGTGGTACACCTACCATACAAACATCATGCCACATTTGCATCACAATGTTTTCCTCTAGCAAGCTAAGGTTCATTCAAGCAAACAACCACATTTGGCGCCATTTACACACAATACAACTAAGCCATAACAACATCAAAATATGTTTGTATTTAGAAAAATTCATAATAATAAGGACGAAAATCATTTATAAGTGTAATAGATAGAGTATAAAATAAGGAATATTTCGATGTATGATACACATATGTAAATAAAGCGAATAAATAAATATAGAGCAGGGAACAGGCCGACCGTAGTGAAAATTATCGATTAATGCTGCATAGAGCCGGGGCTCTCCGTAACACCTCGAGGTACTTAAGCTCGAGACGACTGTACTAGCGGCATCATTCGTACAGACGACAGAAGTTAATTCGCAAGATAGCAGTGATACGAAGAACTGTTCATTTGTGAATGCTTCAGTAATTGAAGACTTCAGCGTTTTACATGTCATGCCACAGTTGCATCACAATGTTTTCCTCTATAGCAAGCTAAGGTTCATTCAAGCAAACAACGACATTTGGCGCCATTTACACACACTACAACTAAGCCAGAACAACATCAAAATATGTTTGTATTTAGAAAAATTCATAATAATAAGAAGGACGAAAATCATTTATAAGTGTAATAGATACAGTATAAAATAAGGAATATTTCGATGTATGATACACATATGTAAATAAAGAGAATAAATAAATATAGAGCAGGGAACAGGCCGACTGTAGTGAAAATTATCAATTAACGCTGCATAGAGCCGGGGCTCTCCGTAACACCTCGAGGTACTTAAGCTCGAGACGACTGTACTAGCGGCATCATTCGTCCAGGCGACAGAAGTTAATTCGCAAGATAGCAGTGATACGAAGAATTGTTCATCTGTGAATGCTTCAGTAATTGAAGACTTCAGCGTTTTATTGAAGAACGGCACACGGCGGACCGTGCAATACTGCACCCCCCACCTCCACCTCAAGACCTCAGGTCGCCGGCATTCAAGAAGGGGTGACACGAGACGGGCATCCGGAACTCGTCACCCCCCGCCCAACCGAGGGGAAAAGCCGCTAACCCAAATAACTTACCTGGATGGAATCTGACATAATCTTCTTGAACATGTAAATTCTTTGGTAGCTCCATTTTCTTTAAAGCATCAAAAGGTGTCACAGCTATCACTGGTGTTTTGTAAAACTCTTTGAGCTGATCTAAAATTATGAAATGCAAACAAATCAATAAAACACATAAAATATTGAGTGTTTAAAATTAAATATTATCTTGTTTTAAAAAAATTAGTTTAATTATTAAATTAAATTATACACGATAATTGTTAAAAAGAAAATTGTTCAAAGATCTCCCTGGTTTCCCTATGTATACCCTATTTGAGACCAGGGATTCCCAACCTTTAATGAGCTGCCTCAGGAGCATTAACTTTTTTTTTATAGTTGTGGTAAATCGGATTTGCAGCATTTATTACTGACTGGCTTAAGTTAGGACTGCAATCCCTTTTGAGACTGATTGTAAATGGTTGTAGACTGCAATTACCACTTAACATCAGGTAGACTGCATGTCTGATTGCTACTTCACATCATATTAAACATTTAATTTTAACATAATTAAATGTGCCATCAGTGTACATGATAGACTTGACTTGTAATCAAGTGATTTCAGTGAAATTATTAACAATTACCAATATCATTACAGTCCTATATTTTTCTTATCTAGTTAAATAAATTAATGCAATGCCTGAGCTGATATACCCCTATGGTTAGTAAAATACAAAGACAACCAATTGACCTGTAAATGCCACAGCAATAGCACTAGCCACTACTGGGCTACACTACCCTAGCTGTTTCCAAAATATACCACTCAAAGTAAGTCACCAAATCAGATACTTTAGTTGCTAGATAGTCAAAGGTAGGCCCTACTATCCTGTTATATCCATTTCCCTATCTTTTTAATTATGTATAAGCTTAATTCTATATAATTTGCAACAAAAACATACCCACAGTTTCAATAGTATGCAATATGGAATTTGGAACACTATGTCCAGTTTTATCATAGCATGCTTTTAGAACTATAAACTTGGTTTCAAGAGCATCAAATTCTGATGTGAGGGTCAAACCACTCTCAGTACATATACTAAGGACAGTATCTTCTATATCAGCAGGAGGGTCCCATTCTTTGTTTGGTCGTAGGAAACTGAAAAATCAAAGATACTTTTCTGCAACTAGCTATATGCTATAAATCAGTGATGTTTAATTATATACTGAATGGTAACTTATGTTAAAGAAAGTCTAAAGATTTGTTCCATTTTATTAATGTTTCTATAACAACTTTTACTCAAACACACAAAACAGGCGCTGACGCATAAACGTCAAGTTGCGGAAAATAAGCCTGTGAAAACCTGAACACTGAACATCTTTTACTAACATGTTTCAGTAATGCAATCTTCTACAAATAAACAAGAGATCCAATGACGAAAATAAATGTCCAAATTATTACGAAACCAAACAATTCATATTAATTTCGGGTGGTGGCGTAAAATTTATGATAAATATTGGTTTGATATTATGGTTTTATGCCGCATTTATGAGCGTTAAGGATCTCAAAAATAATAATCTCACCCTCTTGCAGCCAATGACTCAGCAGCTGCCTGAAGTTTCTTGTCCACTTTAGGATATTTTTTCTGGGCATTTCTTATAGATATTAACTGAAATAATTAAATACATTTTGTTTAGAAAAGAATACAATGCATAGTTTACCTCACATAACATAACCTAAATAACCTGTAAGTTTGTTCGTTGCAGCGGATTTAATAGATTTCTTAACATTTTGTTATATGTTACCCTATAAATTATAATATATATGTATTTGTTGTCCTTGTATTACTAAAGATATCCTTTGTTATTTATGAAATAAATTTGCAAATTTTCTCATGTCATAATTATACTTGACATTTGATAATAACATTACGCAACTTCATTTCACGTAAAACAAAGTTGTAATTATTGTTTAGTGATAAATAAATTGCGGACATTTAATACTCTGACGTACCTATTCAGCAAATTAAACATCAGAATATTTAGTTCAAAATCTTTTTATGCTAAAATCTTGTCAACTCATGCCTTTTTAAATGTAACTCAATGTTTTAAAAGTCAAAAGTAAAAAATGGTAAAACCGGAACGTGTAAAATTTCTGGACGTAACTTGTTTTTGTATTGTGCCACTGAGTGCAGCACCGTCGGCTTGGGTTGTTGTTTCCTATCCGCCATTTTCCAGTCGCCATTGAAAGGTGAAAACTACACTAAATGTCGGTGATGATATTAAGATTTTGAGTGGTATCTTTAAGATTACATCTGTTTTTAGTGTTGTGATATGAAAATGAAGTGCCCCGGACTACCATGACGCATCAAAATCACCAAACAAACGGTGCAAGTCTCGAGGATTGCCACACAAACTTCTTCGCCTTGGTAAGTCACTTTTACATTGATGAAAGTATTCGTATGTAGGTACTTTTCTTTCGAAATCATTATGGTTCGCGTGATATTCTCGTTGTGCGTTGTTGTTGAGTTTAGTTTTTTGGTCTGTTTAACAATTTGGGAATAATGAGAGCACGATATCCAAGTGGACGATTTGGATATCAGTTTTAGGTGGTGATATACAAAATTCACCTTAATGCTATTCGGCTGCCAATTTTATGTATTTCGTTAAAGGTTTTGAATAGGACAATTTGCGTTGTAACAGTTAAAGACGCCCAGTCGTTAGTCATCCTGGCATCGTTCTCGGCTCACCGCAGAGTCATGTCGAGTTGCTAACCCACAAAATGTCAACGCATTCCGTCAGCGAGGCCACAAGAAGCCACCGGCCCATAGAGGTCATTTTGAATTCACCTGGCCGTAGCACAGACCATAATGCGTTCGCGAGACTAGTTTCGCCTGCTCGAGGAAATAACTTTCTTATTAAATTTTTATTGGTTCGTTAGGTTCGACAATGTGACACAACACTGAGGTGTTTATGTGTGTATAATCATAGAAAAGAAACAGTCGGGGTCATTCATTATCGGCTTGTAGTGTCGAGTGAGTGGATTTGCGTAAGCGTAATGTTCATACTTTATAGCTGGCGCGAATTTTATCAGATTGTGTTCGGGTGAGGATTATCGGAGCGAGGGGAGTGTGAGCGGCGCGGCGCCGGGGGCGGTCGCTCGTCCTCGCCGAGAAGCGAGAACAGAACGGGCGCCACTTCCACCTGACGCGTTGCCATATCTCCGCGGCACGGCGCGCGCCTGCCTGCACCCGTCTCCCTCACAACTCCGCCTATCTCGACACGATACAAATTACCGATTTCTTGCCCTGCCTGCTTATTGTCTAATTATTTATGCGTCGCTTGCGGACACCGCAATGCTTTTGTCGTATGGAATTTTACTCGTTTACGTCGTCGTACGAGTTGAGGTGACGCATCCGAGACTACTAGGTTGACGAGTTCATTATACTGTCGTAATCATGTGTTTTAGAAACATTAAACAAAAACACATGACTGCATATTAATTTTATTTTTGTTTGGCATTTACCGTGTTGTATGTGAGGCTGAATGTTTACCTGATTTTGTTTTGTGGTATTTGTAAGTGCATCTGCGGAACGACATCACAGATGTCGTGGAGTCGGTGCGCACGCGCAATCGTCCGCCGTCCGCCGCGCCGGCTGCACAGGCGTCTTACGCTCGCTCATTCAAGCGTTTATGAATGGTTGTAATGATTGTAACTTTCCCATAAGCAGACTTCTGCCCAGGCATCATTCGCACACTCTACGATTACCCACTCATATTTGCCTTTGTTCATTAAATAATTTACTAAACAACCTGTTTGTTTTAACATAGCCTCATAATTAATGTTGTACATACATAAAACCAGTTGTAAACAGCTTTTGTTTTTCCATGACATTACTGGGAAAAATATCTACGTATTTAATAAATATTACTTAGAAGTATTCAACTGTGTGCGTTTAACTTTACATGTGACTATTTGTTTCAAGTGTATATTAATTTTTTTTTCAATCGAATTTGGTTAATTTTTTATCCGGTACCTACGGCCTTGGCAACCTCTGCTGACCCTTTATCTGGATGGTCGATATTTAAAATATTGGAAGGGAATTATGAGCGTTATCTAATGAAGTAAATGCTCTCGATTTTCATAGTACGAAAAATGTAATCCTTATAAAGTGAACACTTAAAATTTACAGCTTAGTTATTCATAGCATCTGACATAAGCGGCCTGCGACCTGCAAGGCACCCTCCTACCCGTTATCACCACCCTCTATGCATACAGAGCACGACTTCAATACTGTCCTCTAATGTGCTCATTTTCCCAGCGTTATGAGTCCCTGTTCGTCGAGGTCATAATAATAAATATTTTATGAACAAACGAAAATCTTGTTTACGTCGTTACTAACTGAATATAGAAGTGAAGTTGCTATATTAATGATTAATCACACTCTGTTATGTACTAGTTAATTATTCTAAATTACACCTTCATTATTTACTCGAATTTATACTTGTATATAATTTATATTGAGTCCATCAATCGAACATAGTATCTGTTATTATAATTTATAACTTAAATTCTTAGTTTGAATTACAAAAATAAATCGTGCACCTAATAATAACATTTGTAGCAATCTATTTGTAAATTGCTATAAATTTTACGAATGTTAGTCTACTACGCAATCATAATGAGTCTTATATAGTACAAAAGCACTGCATATCTAAATAAAACTGAAGATATTTAAAAAATCTTAAATGAGAGAATAAATATAGAAGCGGCATATTGTTAATACATAAGCAGTTATAACCAAGAACACCAAGAACTCGCTTTCGACGCTTGTCCAAGGTCGTTGAAAACCTACCTGGCTTTACGAAATCTGTGCTTTACTTGTCGCAGGGCGTCCAAGAGGAATTTGAACTTTATGCAAATAGTACTACAGTTGCACTTGAGTTATTTCCATTAGGGTACATGATAATATTAACAAAGGTGACTGTAATGACCTCTTAGCAGTAAAACGCTTGATTTGTTATTGGCGATCACAAAAGCGGAATCAGTTACACGGTTTGTAATAACGCCGACGTAAACATAATAATGTAAATTTGTACAAAATTACATGGATGTTCGGTATTTTGTATTTTAATCACCTACTTATAAAACACACTTAAAAGTTTACTAAGTTAATATATACAACTTAATTTGTGTTCCGGGCGTAAATGCACACTACTAATGAACAATCTTCACTTAGGTGTATTCGTTTTTTTTTTTAAATTTAATATCGTAGGAAAAATTGTAATGTAAATATTTACTGTACTTAAAATAAGTCTACTTATTTCATACCATTTGTAGTAAAAAATAATTATTGATTACTACAATTATTACATGAGGAGTAAAAAAAATAAACCTATCATCATTTCTTTTTGTAAATAGGCGTAAAGTTCTCAAAGTTTATACAGAAAATGAAAAGAAACAGAACTGAAATTGAGTATATTTGCATTCTTTTCAAAACGAACTAAATAACTCTTATAGATTTTTAAAAAGCGATTTTTGAAGAGGTGACGTTAAGGCTGGATTTTCTATATTGAAAAATATATGAAAATAGTAGACAACAATTTCCTATTCATTACATAGTCATTGTTATTAAAATATTTAGTTAAAACATTTTGCGATAAATAATTATAATGCCGCCCAATGTTATTTTGATTACAGTTTTTGGTATATTATTTATTATATGTTGTTCATGATAAAATATTGTAACATGTTTTGACATACTTAATACACTCTGTTAATACGTGAAGCATACGGAGAAATATTTCTTTATTTATTTTCTTAATTAATTATTTTGTGCACTTTTATTTTGTTATCGATAAAAAATAACAGATACTTGGCCTTAAAATATTACTAGGGCAATAGAACGAAACTTGTATCGTCTAAGTCGGCAATTCTTAATGCTCTATTTCCTCCTATGACGACATTTTATCGTTTGTAGGTTTAGTAGTATGGCCACAATATTACCCGATGTTAGTGACGATATGGCCCAAGGTAGTAACACCCTAAGCCTAGTGGAAGACTGGCTCTTAAGTGCAGTTGCTGGAACACAGTTTTTGGTGTAGTGCACTTGGTAGCCGTGCGCGTGTTAGTGAATTCGAATTCCACGATGAGCTCGAGATGTCGCTGATGGTATAAATCATAACCCATTATTAAGTTGTGTTCATCAGTACAATAATATCTTCAAGCGGCAGGTTTGTTATGTTGCGGGGATCCTTATCAGCCAGCTGATAACTTATCATTCTGTAACGCTCTGAGCACCAAGGTTCACGCGAGCGCGGTGACTATCAGTAATCGACATCTGTCACTCTATACCAGAAGACATTCAATATTTATTACAGTAAGGTCCGATTTTTCAATCAAAAGACAACTTTAATTTCCATACATTATCTGTCAAAATTATTCCTCATATAAAATTATCAGAGGATTGAAAAATCGGCCCTAAATAATATAATGCTGCTAATGGTCGTTTAGATATTCATGTTCTCGAGATTAGCGTAAGTTGCCATGGCAACCTGTAACGGTAAGCCTGTGTTTTTGGCGTCCATAAATTAACGCAAAGTTTTGTCATTTCAAATCTCCACTCCGACTACGCTACGGTCACCCATATTTTTTTTGTTATCTCATTATATATCATTAAACAAATGCATGAAAATGTCTGGACTATCATTATTAGAAAAGTGGTTGACTGCTGAACGGGAGTAATTGAGTTAACAATTTTCTTTATGTAGTCTTTATCCTATGCACATTACACATTCAAAAGCTTGAAACATATTAATTTATACATAGTCTTTTGGTTTAATAAAGTATATGCCGTATTGTAAGTACATCGACAACATATCTTCATAGACGGATAATAAAAAGCGAGAGGTTTCTGTCTATACATATACTAAAAATTATATATAAATCGCTCACCAAGCACATCGAATTATTTGGTGGTAATGAGTGACTTGAAAAAATATATTTGTCATTCGTAATTGCATCTTTTTATTTATCAGGCGCCTAATTATACTATTATATACTTACCTTGCTCCTCATACTTTGGTTAGTTAACAGAACTCTTGAATGCAACAAGTCAAGCAATATGCACCTAGTAGATATTATGTAATCAATACATTTGTGTTATACGGATTTCATATGAACCCAGTCTTTATGTAGGATCCATAATGATTTTTTTTTTTTGAAATGTTATCTAAAAATATGATATTTATTCAGCTGCGTATGGCTCGCATCACATACGACTAATTGAACAAAATAAATTGTTTCCAATGTACACGAGCGAAGTTGCGGTTAAATAAATAAATACTATACTGATGTGAAATTAAACAATATTATATTATCATAAAAGTTGGCGCTAACAATATAAGATCGGCCTTCAATTAAAAAAAATCCTGGGCCCTATCAAAGTTAATTTAGGTACAGACACATCACTTGCGTAAAATGTGAAAGATAAAACACGTACATAATGTTATTTCGCACTCGGACACGTGACAAGAATCACGTAGAGAAATTACTGTGAAAATCATTTCTAGATTAGTTTAGAACACTTTTGAAATGCCTTGTTTATTTTATTATATATCTCTACAATATTCTCTTTTAAATTGGATGCAACCGAAACATGTGTTTTCAACACAAAAGTATATAAAAAAATGACAATGCCAATTTTTGAAAAGTTGGTGGGTATTTATAGTTAATGCGCTGTGCCGGGCCTGCTGGATTCTGGATTCTACAATGTTTTCTAAATAGACAAAACTAGTATTTTCAATTTTCTAACTAAATTTGCTTCCTTATTTATAACTAAAATATCTTATCTCTTTTCTAAACCCCACTGATTAGTTAATACACACAATTTCGTAAGAATAGTAATAGTTGATCTTTATTCTAAAACAGTTTTTTCGTTATATGTTTAAAGATTTTATCAAATATGACTGGTAGTTCATAAGATTAGCGCGTTCAAATAAACGAATCTCTTGAGCTTCTTGTAGCTTTTATTAGTAGATACATGAGAAACGTTGACAAACTATTATTCCCTATTCAGGTTTACCTAACCCTTTCATTTTACAGCTCACTTACAGGTTTAGTACCTTGTCACGCCCCCCTAATCAATTATACATGTATACAATGATACTAACCAAGCACAGAAATAAAAACATTTTTTTAGATTAACTTCACAAACTGATGGTTACTTAAGTACATACTAAATTTTTTGCTTTCTTGCAGCTCTGGTGTTTAATTCTCCGGAAACTCACTTAGTTTCACATAAATAGGAATTATCCAGAGAAATATTTTCTTGTTCACAACCATTTATTATTGTAGAAATACCTCTTTAGTAGTATAGATATTGTTTCTGTATATTTCGTTAGTGTAATTTTTTATACGATTTCAAATATAATTATTATTTGACGCGAATCTTACCGCTACGCAATCCAAATAGTACAACACAATAATTATAATAGACACAGAAAAACTGTAATAGTCACCGCTAACGCTACGTCACGTCTTATCACACGTGATAACAGACACATTTGTACTTTTTATCTGGCGATTTTCGTTTGTCAATGTTAATTTTCGTAGTACTAATATTTCGTACTTTCGTGCAAGAAGACTTTTGGAGTTTTATGAAGGAATATTTCGATTGACAATATTTTTTTAGATACCTGTTTTCTAGTCTCTATTCAACATTATTATTAGGAGTGTAGGTAGGTACTGTATTTAAATAGTTATAACCAAGAATCGGACATTTCACAACAGTAAAGGTTCTTGTTATTAGTACGATATCAATGCGACAAGCAAGAAAATACTACTCCATACCTTTTTAATTTAATATGATGACTGTATATTCCAAAAAAAAGCGCTTGGTTACGAGACGGTGATTTGTAAGTTTTGTTCCAGACTACAAATCTAATAGGATTACATATAGGTCACTAAATTATACACCACTCCCAATTTAAAAGATTTTGTATTTCACGAACACGAATAACACAAGTAGAAAATGATATTGAAGTCGTTTTTGGGTTGTCGTTTTTAATATTTAAAAAATATATTTATTATATTTAAATAAAAATAAGAATACAATATCATTTATTAAAGTTATATTTTCATTACATTTGTGTACATGTCTGGGGATGCGTTACAGTTAATATATGAATAGTAAAAGAGACCTCACCGTTCCATTTTCTAATTAATTTTATAGAATAGTAAAGAAAACGACAGATGATATTTAGGAAAAACGAAAAAGATATAATAATTGAAGTGTTTTTACTGCAACAACATCGTTGACACGAGGAAAACGCGACTATTTCCTGGGGAGCTTGTCTGACGCGTAACATATTCAATGACACATTCTACGTACGTGTAATACGTCAGTTTTATTTTTCATCCACTTCTCGCATTATACTGCAGTAAATAAACTGTTTTCTTATACTGTACAGATTCTTATATATACCACGATAGTGGCTAATAATCGTATGACCCGTTTGATGGAAAGCGGTCACCGGCCGCTTATGGACGCTAAAAATCTGTTCACTCCCCTTTTGAAAAACCCCATATTGTAGTCGTCTGGAAAACTTCACTTCATTCCACATCCGGAGCGTTCTCGGAAGGAAACTCCTCTGAAAAGGGTTGTCGGAGAACCTAAATAGGTTCCAAGGTGTGAGGTTGAACTTCCTGCCGATGGCTTTTCGTTGATGGAAGGTAGACGTTGGCTTTAAGTAGAACAGTTCCTGGGAGCACAATCCATTATAGAAACGGTAGAACACGAACAGAGAGGCGAAGTATCTCCTCAGACTTAAAGGTTTAATACCACTTTTGAGTTCGTGATCGTCAACTATTCTCACAGCTCGTCTTTGAGCAGAGTCAAATATCCCAAGCTGGTATCCAGGTGCTCCCGCCCAGTACAGTACAACAGTACAGATGGTTTGTCATACTTCTCTATTTGCTGATATGATAATTATTGAGTGGTAAATGTCAATTCCATAAATAAACGGCTTAACCAAATACACTTATGGACATATTTAGAGGAACGCAAAAAAAAGGTAGGATAACAGAAAATATTTTCTTATTTCATACTGGGCATATGTACCAGAATTAAGTAATTTGAAAAAAAAAATTAAATAGAATTTTACTTACGACTTTAATTGTGGAGTTTTTGGCGGGATCTTGAACTGCCATGTTGTGGTTTTTATTTTAATTCATTAACTTCGGTTCTTTGACCCTATATTGTGTAATATTGGTGGCATTTTGCGTGATATAGTTTGGTTATTGTGCATTTGTGAAGTGGATTATACATATAAACTAAAAACATGCATTTTGAGATGTCACAAAAACTCCCTAGATAGTTCTAACAAGTCACCATATTGTTAGACCGACTTTGAATGTTTAAAAAATACTACGAAGTAAGTAAGTTTGAGTGATAATGCCGGATTTCAGCGTTGCTCAGGTGTCTAAAGCTGTAACTTTAATTGAAAATGGCTACACTTAACAATGAACCCAATCATTACGAAAGTCCAAGTCTGTGATTTTTCGCAATGTTAAACGATACCGGTTGACTGGAGAGTATACTACAAGACTTAAAGGAGAAAGTCGCAAAAGAGTCACAACACAGAGTACAACATATTTATTGTAAGCAGTGTCCTCAGAAACCGCACTTCGACTTCTTTCGAGGTACGAAACAAGCTGCAGGAAGTTCAACAATTGACAGTTAGCACGAAAACTATTAGAAGAAGACTTAAGGCGGCTGGTATAGGCGCGTACTTGCCCGCCATAGGCCCTTTGCTTACCGCAGGTCATCGAGTAGCTCGGTTCAAGTTTGCTTGTTCACACCGAAATTGGCATGATGACGTTTGGGGAAAAGTACTCTTTTCTGATGAGTCCAGATTCTCTCTTAAGTAAGATGATGGAAGACTCAAAGTATGGAGACGACCTGGAGAAAGATACACTGAGTGTAACATTGTTGGAAGAGAGCTTTATGACTTTACTTAAGGGGAAACGGGTACAAAGACGATAACGAGGTGATGGATGCCGTGGAGAGCTTTTTGCAGGACCAAGACAAAACTTTTTGTGAAAGGGATTTAAGCCTTGGAAAAGCGCTGGACTCGGTGTGTGAGAGAGACTCGGAAACTATGTAGAAACATAAATTATTAAGTTATCAATAGTCATTATATTCTATCTCATTGTAACTATTTTTTGATCCCTCCTCGTAATTATAGAAGTAATTATTTACGACTTACGAATAAACTTATTTAAAATATATAAATTGAACATATCAAAAACTCGCATAAAAATAACATTTTATCGTGGCATTCGTGTAAACCTTGGTGCGTATTACATTTTACGTTACATATCCATTAACTGGATTGGTATATAAATCACGACGTAACTTAATTGTGTTCCTTATTCGGTGAAACGCTCGTCAATTACTATCCGAGGTTGAAGACAAGGGTCCTTGGGTGCAAATGTCTCATCGTCTTATGTCCTTCGCCCAACATTGTCCGTAAGCTTCGTTATTCCGGACTGAGTTCTTTGTTCCAACCAAAGGAATAAGTTTTCGAGTTGTTTACTAGATATTCTAATTTTAGAATGTATGATTTGAATGAACCTGGGAAATAAATAAAATAAACCTTTATAGCTGTACTTATAATAGGTGAGCTAATTATAAACTGAATTAGAAATATGCTTTATTTTGTACTAGCTGTGCCCAGTAGTTTTTGCGTGATACGCGCACAAACGGCAAACCTCTAATCATTTTATTAACCGACTTCAAAAAAAGGAGGTTATCAATTCGACACATATGTATGTAAATTATTGGAATTGCAATATATTCACATATGACGATCTATTGGGCCTTCCAAAGAAATACTACAAATATTTTATAGGTGTATGTCATATATATGTACTATTGGGTCTATGCTCGGTTAGTTACTTTTTTAATGTCATCCTCCTGTCTTCTATTCTGTCTACCTTGACCTCTTTTATCCTCTCTAGAATTTCATTTTAAGTTTAGTTAATTTCTCTTTTTGTGTCTTATCAATTTATCATATAGCGTGTCCATAGGAATTTTAGTCGTTCATCCAGTGTTTGACATTCTTATATTTTCTTATTGCTTTTATTTTCACCTGACTTTACTTTGCCTCTTTTTAGGACTCCGTACCTCATAATGAAAAAAACGGGATCCATTATAGGATTACTTTGTTGTCTGTCTGTTTGTTTGTCTCTTTCCATGTGTCAAGAACCTTTTCCTCGAAAACGACTTGACGACAGATTATTAAAACCTATAGGAGGGTACTTCCAAGCTACATACAGCTTTGAAACCTCTCCTACAAGTTATGCATATAATGATATCCATATAATAGTAAACATTGATCCAGCTCATCTTTCTCAGCATACAATTCATATTGTTATTTCACGTAAACATGACATTAACATTTTTTATTTCTTTTGTAACATTAAATATACTAAAATTAATTGTGTAAAGTATAGCAGACTTTCTAGTCTACACAAATATCTAATATATTGTACTCAAAGATTTCCTTATCACCTATTTGTATCGTGTTTTTGTTATCCTATATTTAGTGGTTTTGGAAGCGTATTCCAAGAAAGCGTGCTGGTAGTTTTTTTTTCAGAGTTAATTTTCTATTATCATTACTTCCTTTTTTCTTTGTAATGTAATCAGTACGGAACCCTCTGGGCGCAAGTTCTACTCGCTACTTGTCCCTTTTTTTAAATTCAGTAACATTTCGTTACATGCTGTTCTAGCAAACATTTATTTTTGTTGGGTCCGCGTCACTTCCCTCGACTGAGGAGAGGGGGGGTGACGAGTACCCGGGAGGGGGACGGGCGAAATTTGTATTTGCCGGATGCCCGTCTCGTGACACCCTACTAATGTACCGGCGACTCGAAGCCTCGAGGCGGAGATGAAGGGTCCGAGGAGAGGGGGGGGGTGCAATATTGCACCTCAATATCCACCCGAAGCGACGACTCTTCAATGAAACACCAAAATCTTCTTAGTAGCGGAGCGTTCTTAGGCCGACCAATCTTCGTATTGCTGCTATTGACATCTGTCGGATTGACATCTATCTATAGACGCTAAATCACATGCCCCAGTACAAAACTCGCGAGCTTAAGTACTCCGAGGCGTTACCTTAAAGAGAGCCCCTATCGCCTAGAGAGCTCGGTTCACTATTGTTATCTATTTTCACTTTGGTCGGCCTATTTCCCGCTCTATAATTCTTTATTTATAATCCTTACATACATGTATTATACATCATTATTTTTCTTATTTTATGCTCTATATAATGCAAATTAAATCTTATTCGTAAAAATTACCATTTTATAATAATTTACAAAAAACCTTAATTTCTATGGGCGAACCCGCCGTCCGGTCTATGTATTTTATATATTACTATTAAACTATTATAAATCTTATTATTATCTTTGTTGCATTCTATTCTGTATATATAATTCTATAATATTAAACACAAATTCAATACATATTTCAATAATTAATGGTTACTTAAACCGATGAAACATACATCTCAAGAAAATCGTATTATCTAGTACCAACCTTATACATATTCCATACATTGTAAACAAAGTATCAATATTCTATTTCGAAACACATTCTTAACATAATTATATCAAATATATCTATGAAAATAACTTATTTGTATGTCTCTATTCAATAATTACATATTCGTATGTCGCCAACATCCTCCCCCTCGTGCGCAGCACCAACTCCAGTCATGGCGACATTGCTGAAGGCTGTCCGGAACCGGCGTCACGTTGCTCGTCGCTCGTCGCTGGAACCAGCAGCACCACCTTGGAGCTCGGTCTCTTCAGCGTCCCGCCTGCGGTGCGCACTTCCACTATCCGGATGCGGCCGTCTGGTCCAGTGTGCGTTTTGGTTACCAACACCTCTGGGCCATGTGTTTCGTGGCAGCGTGGAGTCCACGATCAGCACGGTGTCTCCACACTGCAGTCCCTGTTGGAAGTCGAAGTCGTGAGGAACTCTTCTCGTCTCGTCGTCCGCCGGGTTTTGGCTAGTCGGGACCCAGCGCCATTCTTGTGGTTTCGAGAGGTCTTCTATTTCTGCAAGCCGATGCGCCACGAACGGTTTGAAGGTTCTCGGATCCGACTTGATCCATGAGAGGACCGTGCTTGAATCAGTCCAATACGTCCGTTTCTTGATCTTCAAGTCCAGTTCTTCTTCCACCGTCCGTGTCATCCGAGTGCCCAACAGCGCTGCCTGCAGTTCTAGCCGTGGGATGGATACCGGCTTTAGGGGAGTTACTCTTGCTTTGGCTGCCAGCAGTGCAACATGATAGCCTCCATCTTCTTTGCGCACTCTATAATATACCGCGCAAGCGTAGGCAGTCTCGCTAGCGTCGGTAAACGTGTGCAGCTCCCCCTCGTCGCTTGAGTGCGTGAAGCATCTTGGAATGCGCAGAGTCTCTAGCACCTGAACATTCGCGAGATACTCCCTCCATGCTTCTTGATCACTTGCGGTGACTTCCTCGTCCCAGTCAATGCCGCTTCTCCATATGTTCTGTATGAGAACCTTCCCTTGTATGAGAACCGGTGATGCCACTCCCATAGGGTCGAAGGTGGCCATCACGGCGCTCGTCACTTCCCTCTTGGTAGGTCCTCTTCTTTGCTGGACATCTTCCTTAAATTTCCCTAGACACGTCCTGAATCCCAATTCGTCGTCCTCCGTGTACCAGCGTAAGCCCAGGGTCTTCTCCTCCTTTGGTCCTAGGTCTATCTCCATCTGCCCGGTTTCCTTCGTGAGGCTTCTTAACACGGAGGGACTATTGGATGCCCATCCTCTCAGCTCGAATTTCGCCTTCTTGTGGATGACGTCGACTTCTCTGGCTATCTTGGTTGCTTCGTCCTCTGTATCGAAGCTCTGCAAGTAGTCATCCATGTAATGGTTGTGCTCCACTGCACGAGCGGCCTCCGGGAACTGATCTTGATATTCAGCAGCGTTCTTGTTCTTGACGAAGATCGCAGCACTTGAAGAACAAGCGGCCCCAAATATGACTGATGTCATCCTGTATTCCTTGATGGGTCCACTCGCTTGCTCGCCCTTCCATAAGAATCTCAAGCTATCACGATCCTCTTCTCGTATTCGTATTTGAAGAAACATCTCTTTAATGTCAGCCACCACGGCGATTGGTTTCTGCCGGAACCGTAGCAGGACACCGAAGAGCGATTGCAGCAGGTCTGGCCCAGACAAGAGCAGGTCGTTCAGACTCTTCCCTCCTGTTTTGGCTGCAGCGTCGAACACCAGGCGTTTCTTCTTCTTCGTTGGATGCGTGACAGCAAAATGTGGCAGATACCACTTCCGTCTTGAGGTTGTATCTTGATTGGCTTCCTCTGCATATCCATTCTTCACGAGGTTTTCTATTTGACTTTCGTATTCTTTCTTCAGTTCCGGATCTCTGTGCAGCTTCTTCAAAATTCCATGTAATCTCACTTCAGCGGCTTTGAAGTTGTCTGGCAGTTCCTCTTCATCATTCTTCCAGAGGAGTCCAACTTCGAAGCGTCCATCGTCCAAGCGCCGGCTGGTCTTCTCCAGAATGTCCAGTGCTCTCTGGTCCTGGTCTGTGCTTGGCAACTTCGGCAGGACCCCCAGTGACTCCACCGCGAAGTGATCCTTCATCAACTTCTCCAATGCCTCTTCACGGGCTGACACGTGTGCACATGTCACGAAGTTGACTGGTCGCGACGTGCCTCCATCGAAGCCATGCAGCACCCATCCGAGCTGAGTGAAGGATGCCACTGGTTGGTTCTTCTTTCCTTTGCGCGTCGCTCTCGATATGATGAGTTCCCAGTTGTCCTGTCCTATCAGCAACTTGGGAGAACCCTCTTCGTAGTGTAGCTGCTTCATCAGCTTCTTAAGGTGAGCGTAGTTCTCAATGGTGCTCTTCTCCAGTCGTTGAGGCGTCAGATGCAGGTCGTCAATGGTGCGTGCCCCGGTGACTGTTCTCTTCTTTGACTGGTGTAGTCCTCTTATCTGCATGTTGAGCTTCATCGAATCCTTCTTCACCATGGATTGCCCACCCACGGTTTCCAAATGAAGCGTCTCCTTGGGTCCCTCGAGGCCGACCTGCTCAGCTACCGTCGAGTCCAATAGGGTGACCGTTGACCCCTCATCCAGCAGAGCCAAGACCCTGGCTTCTCCTGCTGGTCCATAAACCTCGACAGGAATCATCTTCAGGTACGCTCTCGATGACCTGGTGCAGTTCACAGGAAGTCTCACGTTGTTGGCCACTTCTTTTTCTTGCTTCGTTTCTTCTCTTCTTTCTTCATGCAGCAAGCTATGGTGCCAACGTTTGCAGGTTGGGCATGGAGGGTGACGGCAGGTCTCCTTTCGATGTCGTCCGCTCAGGCACTTGTAGCATAACCTCGATTCCTTCGCGATATTCCATCGGTTCTTCACAGGTGCTTGACGGAACTTGGGACATTCATGTAGAAAATGTCCCTCGTGGCAATGTGGACATGCAGTCTTCTCTCTTCCTCCTTGATCAATCCCCTGCTTCTCTCTTCCTGGTCTCTCTTCTTTGATGTGATCAGTCGTCGTATGCGCAGCTTGCCTTCTTGGTATCTGCTTCCTCGTAGCAGCCTCTGGTGTGGCGTGTGGTCCGCATCGATCCGCCATCCTGTTCAGGAATCTTGCCATCAGGTTCAAGTCAGGATCCCCTTCAGCCTTGTCCGCGACGTGGTCATACCATCGGTACTTCAATATGGCTGGCATCTTGTCGGCGATGCTCCTCAGTATTTCTGGTGACTGGAGATATTGTGGCTTCTGCAGTCCTCGTATCGCCGCCACGGTGTTGTTCACGTTGCTTGCGAGCAGGCACACGTCGTACGGGTTGTCGCTGATCGGTGGCAGCTTCCTTATTCTGTCCAGTTCTGCCAGAACCAGCGCGTCCGCTCTTCCATAACACCGCTTCAAGGCTTCCATCACTTCCCCCGGTGTGCTCTCGGAGTATAGTTGACTGCGAACTCCTTCTCTGGCTTCCCCCTTCAAGGCTCTTCTTAACCTTGCCATATTCTGTACGTCGGAGAAGAGTGGGGCTGTGTCCTCGTAGACGGCTTTGAATGCCATCCACTCCCTTGAATCACCATCGAAGAATGGCAGCTGATGCATGTAGTCCGGTTGCAGCACTTGACCTTGGATGTGAACGCTCTTCATTTCTTCAGCAATAGCCCTTGCGAGGTTCCTGTGACTCGTGTCCATATCGGCCTTGGTGTCGGGCTTGTCGGCGGAAGGTGAGGGAATCCCTATGCACCCCTCCTTGGATGCCTCCCCCTCGTGTCCCTTCTTGGAGAATCCTTCTGCAGACTGCTGGACCCATTCCCTGACGTGGTCCACCCGGTCCAATGGCTCTTCTATAATTGAGTCTTTATCCTCTTCATTTTCGGCTTGTATGACTTCCAAGCGCAGCCTGGCGGCTACCGTGGCTGCTTGTGCTTCCCGAAGCTCCTTCTCGGCTAACTCGGCGCGGGCCTCCAGTTCCTTGCGTCTTCTTTGTGACTTCACTGATGCAGGGCGGTTCCTCCTCACGGTGGATGCTTCCTTGTCTTCATGACCCTGGGAAGTCGTCGTCGTGTCACGAGTCGTGCCGGTCATGGTGGTCTCGTATGAAGTGAACTCCGTAGTTCCTGAGCCGCTCTGCTGTGCTTGAGTCCCTGCCGCGATGGCTTCTGTGTTTTCAGGCGCCTGTTCCCTCGATGAACACTTCTGGCTTCTTGTGACTGGCATCTCGTAGTGGTGTTGAGGATCCGGCTCGAAGGACCAACTGTTGGGTCCGCGTCACTTCCCTCGACTGAGGAGAGGGGGGGTGACGAGTACCCGGGAGGGGGACGGGCGAAATTTGTATTTGCCGGATGCCCGTCTCGTGACACCCTACTAATGTACCGGCGACTCGAAGCCTCGAGGCGGAGATGAAGGGTCCGAGGAGAGGGGGGGGGTGCAATATTGCACCTCAATATCCACCCGAAGCGACGACTCTTCAATGAAACACCAAAATCTTCTTAGTAGCGGAGCGTTCTTAGGCCGACCAATCTTCGTATTGCTGCTATTGACATCTGTCGGATTGACATCTATCTATAGACGCTAAATCACATGCCCCAGTACAAAACTCGCGAGCTTAAGTACTCCGAGGCGTTACCTTAAAGAGAGCCCCTATCGCCTAGAGAGCTCGGTTCACTATTGTTATCTATTTTCACTTTGGTCGGCCTATTTCCCGCTCTATAATTCTTTATTTATAATCCTTACATACATGTATTATACATCATTATTTTTCTTATTTTATGCTCTATATAATGCAAATTAAATCTTATTCGTAAAAATTACCATTTTATAATAATTTACAAAAAACCTTAATTTCTATGGGCGAACCCGCCGTCCGGTCTATGTATTTTATATATTACTATTAAACTATTATAAATCTTATTATTATCTTTGTTGCATTCTATTCTGTATATATAATTCTATAATATTAAACACAAATTCAATACATATTTCAATAATTAATGGTTACTTAAACCGATGAAACATACATCTCAAGAAAATCGTATTATCTAGTACCAACCTTATACATATTCCATACATTGTAAACAAAGTATCAATATTCTATTTCGAAACACATTCTTAACATAATTATATCAAATATATCTATGAAAATAACTTATTTGTATGTCTCTATTCAATAATTACATATTCGTATGTCGCCAACAATTTTGTTAGGTAGTTGTTTTGTTAGTTGCCCATGTTTGATATCCTTAAATTAAGAAAATATAGATTTACATAAATTTAATCAGTTAATAAACGCAAATGTATGACTGGAACCTTTGCAACGCTATAATGCGTTAGAACTGCAGCCACACTTATTTCTCTCGTGCAACAGTGGTTGCTTTGCTATTTACATGTTTGTCGGGTGTGGTTGGCAACACGAGCTGTTCCAGGAGTAGCAAACTATGAGGCACTAACTTTAGTTAAAAGTTGTATAAATATATTGTTATTATCAGTGGACGATATGCCTGTTTGCTACTATATACCTACTTAATGTGTGGAGACCTATTTCTAAAATTATCAATCGTATAACTCGTAAATAGTTGTTTCTTATAACGGTTATCGCCTATTCCATCTTCTATTAACAGTCATTATTAGCATACACACAAAAGTGAGTTTCCTGTATAATACTAAACAAGGGTTTATTACTTCATATATTGCGGAAAAAGGATAAGTATCTGTACAAAATCTCCTTACAAAAGATGTTAATCACGGTGTAACATGGATCCATCCATGTGAGGCAACAACAAGCCACCATGATCATGCAAGGCAAAACGTCCTTTCCTCTTCGTTTTATTATGAGTTACGAATTCTGGGTCAAGGTTCTGTTTTGATGAGACTGTCTCGAGGAAAACATTTGTCTCTTTCTTGTTTGGTTAGTCAAATTGTTTGCTCTCGTGAAGATTATATCATATCATTGAACTCGTTTTGTCGATGAACTTATATTAATAAAATCTTTATATAATTATTTGATTGTTAAGTTTCTTGTCATTCTCAACAAATTAAATTTGTCTCAATACTGTTTGGGTTTAATGTTATTATTATTTGTATCGTTTCTACAATATTCTCCATCGGTTGGCCATAAAGGTCTTCCGCTACATACGAGTATAAACGACGCGGGTCCAGTCCGGCCGCGACCGCGGTCACGATATGTGGGTCAAGATAACAGAAGAGTGCTCCTCAGTACCCGTTCCACATTTATTGCAGCGACTCTGTGGTGCCATTATTGCACGAATCTGTCTGTCACTATCATGCCATATTTATAAAATACTGCGATTATTTTCTCTTATATATAAATATTAGAGGTTTTTCTCATTTGCATATAAAAATATGAAATATCGACTTATACAACCACGTATCTAAAATAAATATTCTTACTAGGAAATATATATTTGCATTAGCAATGCCCACGGCTCCGCTCGTGTGGACTACAGAATACCGTCGGTCGAGCGCATGCGCGGATCTTACAACCCCCGCTCAAAAGACTGAAAACAAAAATGCTTATTGTGGGTGATCCTTAGAAATATATATGCTAACGGTGACTGTTTTGTCGGTTTTTTTTTAAGATGTACAGTTTTCTAGGACATTAATTTGATATATCTCGTGTGGTTTACTCAGCGTAATACATTTAAGTGACCCAAATGCGTCTTTTTTCCAAATTTATTCACCATTATCGTCACTGCTTATTTCGTATGTTACTTTATCTTACAAATTATATCCTATGGCCTGGCCATATAACTATGAATTAAAATCGAAAACATGTATATCGGATTTAAAGTGGGTTTGCGTGAAAAGAACATAAATGAACGGACAGACAGAGAGACATTGAGTTTTATAATATATTTCATAAGTTTGGCGTAGTGGCCACAATCTCACCTGATGTTAAGTGACAATGTGACCCAAGACGATAACACGTTAAACCTAGTGGAAGACTGGCTCTCGAGTGCAGCTGTCGGAACACACCTGTTGGTGCTTGGCAACAGATTTTCAACTATATGTATAGATGAGTAAAAAAATATACCCTTAGATATAAGATCAATTAAATGATTAAATCATCAAAATTCTAAAACAAATATTTACAAAGTGCTTTATATGGACGACAGCTGAGGGTTGATTATTTTTATAGACGAGGTATAAATAATGCAACACTACGATATTTAACAGTAGGTATCTACCACAAAACAATTCCAGATATTTAAAATACTGATCCTTATTTTCACTGCATTGTATTCTTTTATTTTTATTTTATTCTCGCTTCATTGTAAAACTACACATAGGGCACAATACATACCTATAATTACATTTTAAATTACTATTATTATTTAAAAGATACAATTACTAAAGCGTTAAATTGATTTGCTGTACTATCGAAAAAAATAATTATCGACTGTGCCTATTCTGGTATGAAAATGAAAGTCATTAATATCATTCGGGTCTGTTTCGCATCTAAATTTCTGTCATATCGATCGGCAGTAACAAGAAGTCTTCACAAGCGTTGTGCTCCACTTTCGTTTTTATCGGCTAAAGGTTTAACACCAACAAGAGTAGTAGTTTGCTTTGTTTCTTTAGTCGTCAACCTTTGCCGATTTTTTCTTTTCTTGAAAAAAGCAACTGATTTCAAATTATATTTTCTTTGAGTCTCTTGTATCCCACAGAAACTGGTAATACAATAACTTTTTTTCATATAATGTTCATACAAATTATTATGTTACACTAAAACTAATCCATTTATTGAGTAAGTAAAAAATTGTAAAAAACGTCTGAAAATAACCCTGCATTCGAGTGTTTTAATTGATGAAGATTATATCTTAATATGCTTATCGACATAATCTCTACGATTTTCATATTTTAGATAATAAATTATTCTAAAACTAGCTGTTAACACTGTCTCAAGCCAGCATGGCAGTGGCGACTGCCGATGGTATATGTCACCAGCAGCTGTCGGTTTACTTGGGTTGTAATAAGGGCTGTGAAGCCTCGAGAGCTAAAAAGAACTAGCTTGACACAATGAATATTACTACACAGATAACAATTGGCAGCTGAATGTGTATTACTAGAATTTGGTTTTCTATGTTCCATCTATTGTTGTAAACAAACTGCGTGAAATGTTAAATAACGTTGCAAATGGACTATATTATCTTATGCAAACAAGATTGAGTACATATGTAGGATACTTGGCACCAAATAATGCTTGATTTGTTCGAAGAAATTGCAAATTATTAGCTGTTTAAAGGCATTTATATGTTTATGGATGCCGTCCAAAATTATTTTGTACAATGTTTGTAAAGAGCTAATTGGCTTGGCCCTTCTCATATACGTGATCGGCCTCAACTCACCGAAAACGAGTTTCACTTGACGATTAAATGCGACGTTGTAATGTATAAGTATAACACGACGAAAACCGATCTCTCGCCCCCAAACTAGGTCATTATATTATAGTTCATAGTTGCCAGTTTTTAATATTTTTTTGGTTACCTTGATGTGTCGTGAATTATTGGTTGTGTATGTCTTAACAGGAGCTATTGTTTTGTTACCTAATGAAAGATTGTGCTTCTCTTGCTAAATACTGTCAACTAAAATTGTTACATAACTTTTATATATTTATTTGGATGTTGGATGTGTTGTTACATGCTTGACCTCGTTTGACGGGACCTGATAGAATTGAAATAATATATAAAACAATGCAATAAGAGATACGTTCGGGGCCGTCTTTGGTGATTGGTGATTTTAGGTTAAATTTAATTGGCTGTTTAGTGTTTTTATGTTGAAACTTAATTTTACTCACTAACTTGATTTTATCTCATCTCGTATTCTGTTTTGTTTTATTTTACGTTATATAATTTGATTATCGTTCACGAGTAAGTTAATCCGAAATAATCGGAAATCTGGAATTACAATTCACTTCATGTTTTTTTTTACTGTAATTTTTCCGCGTTCAATATAAGAAGGTAACCATCACAGGTAAGAATGAAATAACCACAGCTGGCAAAAGCTGAATTGGTCGTCGGAAAACCTCTTGAGTTACGCAATGTCGTAACAATAGGGATTAGTCGGTCCCTAAACAAGGGCCTCTCGGTACTGGAACTGTAGAGTGCCGCGCGCGGTGATTCCGGCCAAATGCAACATCTCTTAGGGCATTCCGTTAAAAACGCTTTCACTCAGTCGGCGACCGTCTGCCTCCCGACCCCCCGGACTCCCCGTGCCGCGTTCCGATGTACCGCGATGTGGCGATTGTGTTTCGTGCGGTCATTCGCGATGTTTTCAATAAACTTGACTAAAAAGAACTCTCTAGGGCTGTCTATAATCCGACAAAATATGTATGATTTTGACCATAGTTGCTGAATTTGGGTTGTTTGTATCGCTCTTTGAATAATAAGTCGGTATGACGCACGACTTGAAGGACAAAGTATATCCAGTTGATGATAGCCTATTGTCAATTGAAGTACTGTAGACAAACAAGGTTCACTAATCAATTACAACAACTTCTTTTCTAATATTTTTCTCAACAAAAAATATATATATGAAATAATAGTGTTTCGTATTATTTTTTCTTAGAGTTTACAGAACGAAGATTTTTATACGCTTTACAGTAGGTAAAGTCAAAAATAATTTTAATTATTTAATTATTTAGAAAATGGACACCATCGGTTGTTTGTTGTAGTAATATAAACAATTTTATTGTTCTAACTACTATTACTTTCAAATGAAATATTTCTCAGTCGCGGAACGCTTGCGAAGCTTTCGCACCAGTATTAGTCGCGTTCCACTTAGCAAATGGTGCACGGAACGTCGGCGGTGCGGCGGCGCTGGTTACGTGTACGTTGTCACCGCGCGGAGCCGTAGCCTGCGCCTGTGCCTGTTTCTGCAGTCGCGTGAGAAGTTATGCTCGCTATTCCATCGGCTGTGCCAGACAGGGACAACACCCGCTCGAGTGAGAGGGAAATTCCTACGCATGTAAACACTCTTGATCTTGACAATGTTAGGATTTTTTAAATAGTAATACTGATTTATTTAATGGAAGTTCTCCTTCAATACTTTATGAGTACAATTTTACAATTGATGATTTCATTGAAAATGTTTTGTCATATATTTATTTCCGGCTAGTAAGCGCAGTTCGTTCAAGCAAGCTTCGTTCCGTCATGTTCGAGCGCAATGCTGCATCGTTTTTCTTTGTATGCATAAAAGGATCGCAACTGAATCTACAGATTATATTGTATAACAATCATGACTTGTTATCTTCTCTGGAATGATTTTATGATAATATGATTTCGTCAAAGACCAGCACAGTTTTAATCCTAGAAATTGACATAAATTAGTCGTACTGTGTTTTAGACTTAGTAAGACTAATAAAAGTTTTTAGGTAATAATAGTGTTAGGTTCTATAATAAGATCCCGACGCACATTACTGGTTTGCCGGACAATGAGTTCAAGGACCATGTTATGCAGGTGTGTTATGTATTACCAAAAGGTTATTATAGGGTGGATCATTATATGAATGATAGTGATGTCTGGAAGTGACTCCCTCTCTGTTCATCCACTGAATTATTATTATGATAATATGATTATTGATAGTAAATATTATTTATACAGTTAAGTGAAAAAAATTAAAAAAAAAACTTAAGCCCGATCGAGTTTCTTGCCGGTTCTTCTCAATGACTGGGGTGTTTTCCGAAACGGTAGTTAGTGTTTGACGTTCATAATTGCCTTCTTAGGGCCCAAATTGAATAAAATATATTTTGATTTTAAATGCCAAACCTATTTTTTGCTTCTTAAAGTTTTTTTTATAATTTACTTTGTGCCTCTAATGTTAGAACGGCGATCGCCGAGCGTCCTTCCGTCCGACTGTCGTTGTCGATAAATCGCCGGCAAATAACGGCTAAAGTCCTTGAATTTATCGAATTTATAATAACCCTTACTTTAGAAACGCTACTTTGGTTACGTAATAGGAATATTTGTGTTAAAAAAAATTAGGGCGAACCCTCTAATATCTAGACTAGACGTAAGGTCGATGTCGAGTTCGTTGACCGCCGGCGGCGCGCGCTTTACCGTTAACGGCGTTACGTATCGGCCGCCGCACTGCCTTACCTGTGTACCCTTTACCCTCGACCAGGGTGAAAGTACCAAATAGTCTAGAATTTTTTATATTTATTTTTCATTATTATCAATTCAAGACTTGCGGCTGACAAATGTGTTCTGTCGGACGACTACAGTTATAGCCCTATCATCAGGTCATTTCACTCAAATTACAACTATTAAATATCTTATATAAATATTATTAGAATAATTTTACATATAATTAGATCTTTTATCTTTACAAATAAAAAAATTGAAGTGTCTGTAATATCAAAATAATAGCTTTTTGCAAAGTATAGTAGTATATATGGGACATAAAATAAAAAACCCATTTTTTTTAAATTTCTGTCTACTTGTTCCGGCTAATCACCGAAACGGTTAGACCTATTTTGACGGGACTTTCACTGGCAGATAGCTAATGTTATAAGGAGTACTTTCAATTTAGATTGAGCGTAGCCGCGGGCGCAACTAGTAATAACAATAAAAGTCAAAGTTACATCACATTTTTAACGTGTATCATATTTAGTAAAGTTTTGGATAGTTATGAATAGATAATTGAAGTAAATTGAAGCTTTTTTATCTTATTTAAAACTAGCGAAACCGGCCATGCGTTGCTTGGCTCAGATTTCTTTTTTATCCAATCGCTACCAAACTTTACAGGACCACCCGCTGGGCTATTAAAAAAATTGTCTGAAAATTTCATCAAAATAGCTTCAGTTGTTTTGGAGTCCATAGGGAACATACATACAAACATGCATTTTTTATAAATATAGATGTAAGAAAGAGCACACACACCACACGATGATAAGCCCTTTTAAGTAGCTCTCTTTTGTTTTGTCTCGTTTCGTATTAGCCCGTGTATATCCAGTTACAGAGAAGCTAAAGGTCGGCATCACAGCGACGACTGTCGATGATTTGTCCAGGTTTTTTGATTTTACTGTGCTTAACAACAGACACAATGACGTCATTTTGCCTTGCTACTATACCATATAAAACGAAAATGTTCTCTAAGTACATCGCAAAGTAAAGTATTGGCGATAATTAACTGGTAAAATTTGTAAGCAAACATTGTATAGATTGATTATTTTCAATCGATAGTAGTTGGTTGCGACATATGCGCCTGAGCCGTCCGTCGCGGCCTCTAAACCGTAGCATGGCGCGTGCTTCTAGACGCGTTCAGCCGCATAACAATTCCATTTTAATACCTTCGTGCATGCAATATGATACTTGTTTGACGAAATCACTAATCGATTACACGTTTAGCGGTAACAAACGCCGTTTCCTTGAATATGTAAAAGGACCTTTCTATTTGTGCTCATTTTATATTCTCCTAATTTCGTTTATAACTTTATTTAATATATTGTTTTCTATATTTCAGTTTTCATAACGTAACGCATACATACGTAATACAAGAAACTAAGATACATTTATATACTAATTCGTTTTCAATAAGTTGCAAGTAATACAGAATAATATAACCCTTAATGATAATTACAGGGAATTTTATTTTTGTTTTATTTTTTCAATTTATACTGTAATGTCTACCCTAAAAATAGCATTTGCAGAATATGTCGTATTAAGTTTTTCTAATTAATAAAACACATTTCCCATTATTTAATACACTATAATAATTATTATTATATATAAGAAAAAGGAAGCAAATATGTACCCTATTTTTCATTATGCATTTTTATTATTTCATTTACTCTCAGTTTTATGAGTATCAGGGCTTTATTTAGAAATTCTATTATACAGTATGTGACAGCAACGTTATTTCTTATCTATATTTGTAACTTATAGCTAGTAATTGTTGCGTGTATTTGATTAAAAATAATGTTAACACCTTTTTCAGTAATTGTAGAAGATATTACTGCATCTGCTTAATATGACTCATGTCTTCCATGTAGTAATTGAAAGATTCTCGATTTCATATATAGAGTTATAACCTCATCCAGTATCATAAATATTACGTATTGGTAATAATGACGTCGCGTAAGCAATATATTAAGATTTCAGTTTTGTGAGTAAATAAAAAAAGTTTCTTTAGAAACGGTACTACTTTAACTTCGTTTAGAATTCATTGTTATAGTATAGTATACGAAGTGTCATAATCAATACACAAGTTACCCTCTTCTGTCCACCGCGGTACTTGCTTGAGTATGAGAAGAGCTTGCTAGCGACATATGCCATTCAGGGCTTTGGTAAGGGGTATGCGCTCGACTAATGACGCTTCGGCCTAATTTTCTCCATTTTCAGCATTGATCACATTGATCACTTTCGCATTTATAATATTAATAAGGATTAGTAGGATAGTTATTGCCGTATAAAATATATTATTATTAAAATATATATTAAATAGCCTGTTTCTTTTTAGACCTTGGTTAATGTGAAATATTTTTAACGCAATTTGGTTTGCTAAAGGCATGAACTCTTTGTTTTCAAATGCAATTAAAACAGAATAGTAATCCATAAACTTAACGTTAATATTAGTATATAAAACAACATATTTATGAAATCTATGTAGATTAAATAAAACATTTAACAATTTAAAACTAAATCCGTTGGAACGTTATCGTTGGCTAATCAGTATTCATTTAGGATGATGATGACAAATATATGTGACAAATATATTATAATATATTCCTTGCTCTTGACTACAAAGTAAGAACTTCAAATGACTACATTTTGTTTTATTTCATTAAATACATTCAATATCATCTATGTAGTTCCTATATAACATAAAATACTATTTCCGACTACGTCATGTTTGAATTGTGGATTCAATATTTATACTCTAAAATGCGTCTGTATTGATAAACTAAGCGAAACCGGGTAAAATTGTTTTAAAATTGCAATATTTCTGTTATTTCGCTCCCAGAAATGAGATAAACAACGCAGAATCCTATAAGACCTTGTCCAGAAGGAGCTAATTCGCTGCGAATCATCTTGAGCGTAATCGCGCGTACGGCGCGTTCAGAAAGACCGTTTTACTCATGAGCATTTGGGGATGGTTTTAGGCAGTATTAAAGAAAATTGGATGGATCGCTTGAATTATGGCCAGCTTACTGTCACTGGAAAAGACGAAAACGAAGGGAGAGTAGAAAGTACGTCGTAGTACATCCAAATCATCGCGATTGAATGACAAATATTATCTATGTTTGTACGTTTGTATCCAAATTTAAGACAGCTACTCAACAATTTCCTTTTTTTTCGGAGTTATCTTTATCGGACAGTATTAAAACAAGTTATTCGATTTAAAATTCTATTGTGTCTCATGTGCAGAAGAATCCATATCCCATTTTACCGGTCTTTTTTCTATGTCATCAAGAAACATTACTGTATCGAAATTTTTTCGCTCCCTTTCTCTAAATACCTGCGTTCCCTGGAAGTTCGCGCGGGAACTGGATGCAACCAAGGAGTCTCTAGTATCTTTGCTCGCGCGAAAAGCTGGTGTTATGCGCGCGAGTCGAGAGTCTGGCGTACTGCACGCAATTTACAAGCGAAGTATATTGTCGCGCGATGCTTGTGGATGCGATGTATAGATGTCTATTCTCTGCTAAACGGAGTCCGTTCAACTTACTCTTCTATCCGTCCGTTCTCTTACTTTTCTAGGTGTTTCCCTTCAGATAGCAAGCAATCTCGAGATTCTTGGGATCCAACTAACATCTGATCTCAACTTTAGGCGCTCGATTGAGTTAAAAGCTATAACAGTTGCCAGGAAATTGGGAATCGTCTAAGGTTAGGCGGTATTATATATTCACACCGGACCAGCTTCTTAGCTTATGTCAGGCACGACTACGGTCATGTTTGGAATACTGTCGTCACCTTTGGGATGGATCAGGAAAACATCAGTTGGCTGCTTTGGACTCCATTGAATGTATTCGCTGGAATAATTTTATACATGATATATAAATCCGTATCGGAAAGTCGCATTCAATGAAATATCAATAAAATATTATAAATTAAACAATCTTTTTGAAAATAAATCAATTGCTATATTAAGGGTTTTGTATACGAAAATTAAAACAACCAGATGAATATTTATACATATTTATTTATTATTGGTCGTCTTCCGACATGGAACTTTCGTTTGAAGACTTTTTCGGCGTTGACGGCTTATTTAGCTCTGTGCCACTTTTGCCATAGACTTTCTTAGTGATATTTGTCACTGTACTCGAGACTGATGCCTAGAGCTTCCGTAACACGATCTCACACTTGTCACACAGGCAAAAGGGGTCCACCATTTTGTCACGCAAGAGTATGTCCTATTTCCTCGACTGTCCTCTTAGTACACTTCCCTTCGGCATATTCGAATGTCCAAATATATGCGAAATTTAAAACGCGAACACTTAAGTTCTACACAGGCACAAAGTTAACACGGAGGAATATAATGTACTCAACTGGACTTATTCAAATGTGAAAACAGTATAGAGAAATAGAACAGAACAGTGACTAACACGTAAGTTCAGACCTCTCGTTGCGACTGTTGCGTAGTGATAAATGTCAGCAAACAAATTGGCGGCGACTGCATTATGTCAGTGTTGCCAGGATATGAATTTGCCACCATAAACAGGCTGTTAATCTTTTATTTCGATATTTTAAAACTTTCATAAAATATGCGCAAAAACGGTGTGTTTTAATATATCGTAAACCCCATATTTATGTGCAATATTTATATTTGTGTGATATATTACTTACTACATAGTAAAGTAAACGAACTAAACTACATAGTACTAAATTAAAGTAAAGTAAAAATAAACTATACACTTGAATATTTTGTTTTACGTTAATTTTAAAAATGATAACCATAGGTATAGAAACCGCATTATTTTCTATTCGACAACAAAAAATCGATAATGGATCTAATTTAAGTGTCAATAATTGGATTGATAATTCATTGTTACGATGCTGCAATCACTAGTTCCATCTTTCAAAAAGTGGTTAACCTGGTGGACAAGGTATACGAAGGAATATTTTTGTTGAACACTGTATTTACGTATCACTAACCATTTCGCCAGCACACGCAGATAAAGCAGTTAGGGTGCGCTATTACTTCTTACTGACTTAACAAACAATAACAAAGATAATGGGTTTTATAGTAGACATAAAATTATGGTTCTACATTATGGATCAGAAGTAAATGCAAACTCATTGACAACACTTTTCTCGTTGATAACAGCTATTATTGTGAAGACAGGGTTATAATGTTATTAGGTCCAGTGACCTTTTGTTTGTCAGTAATGATAGCTACTGCTCAGTCCTCGAATTCAGCACAGCTCCGTTGCGATGCCACAAGAAACGCCTTGAGAAAACTTGATATCTCCAAAAGGTATTTTAAAATGTAATTAATCTAAGCAATGAAAATATAATTTTTATAAAATTATTACAGCAGCATACATTTGCACTTACAAAATTAGGTAACAAGAGTTTTTTTTTTAATAAAATTCTTCAAATTTTAAGTAACGCGTTAAAGTATTAAGGACAAACCACACTAGCTCTGGGCGACAAGAAAAATATTCTTTCTATTGATTTATATGAGCCAAAACGCATTTCAGCGTCAAGTGTGTTTTGACCTTTACGTGAAACTTTTGACAGATGTATCAATAATTGTTTGCTTCCTAATTTAGTTGTTGTTTTGAATATACCGCGTTCTTTTTTTGTGGGAATTTATAAAGCAAGATGCTTTTAGATTAATTAACATTTTTTTAAACGTTATTTGGGTATTATTTTAACAAAATAATTGATTTTGATATAAGAAAAAAATAAGAACACACCCAGAACAAGATATAAGACGAATCGCGTTATATTATTTTTATTTTACATATAATTTTTATCGTAATTTCATTTTGCGAAGTGAGCGCTGTGTTAAATAACATGCCACATACAAAGACGTTAGGAACACGTATACTGATATAAGGTGAAAGACGTATTATCCATTATAATGATTACGATTGCGGAAGTAGACAGCTCGTTGTCCGACCCCAACATACTAAGCGTTACCTTTGATTTGTTATTTCGTTTACAATTTGAATAAATTATTTTGCAAGTTTTGTTGGACTGTATTTTACACTCCTGGCAGATAATAGTGTCGTATGGTTTTGTTAAAAAATACTACTTTAGTTTTGAAGAGTTTTGTCTGGCGACACCATAGGTTTAGCTTTGGCTGTGTGTAATTTTATTAAAAACAATAATAAAATCATGAAAATATATATAGTTAGGTTAGATATTTATATTTAGGTACAAACATATATATTTCGTGCTTAACTGATTTTCTTGTGAGACTTTTACAAGATCATTGATTTTTAAATTTATTTATTAATTTGCATCAGTTTTGTTAGCATAGTGATTTCTTTGTATTTACTGGAACTATGATTTTTGTTTTGATAATATCCTTGGAAGACGTGGTTTATAAACAAAATAATTCCTTTTTCATAAACAAGTTTTTTCCAATTGGAATTTTGATATATATCACCTTCCTATAGCCCCCTACCCCTATCGATAGAATGGCATGTACTGACGTCACAAGACAAAAATGCAGTAGCGACGTGCATTGCCGGGGGCGAGCGCACGCGCACCGCACCGTCACATCATCCTCGATTGTTTACCCCGCTATCCGCTATAGCCGCTAGCACACCGCTAGTAACGTAACCGTGCGCAGTTGCCGCTCTGCGCTTCGCCTCCTCTCACTTTCGCGATTGTCGGCGTCCCGCTCGCTCCAACGTCGTCTGTCCCGCTCCCTCGTCTAGCGGTGCTCGATTTTTTTGGACGTGCAGTTTTTTCGTTCTAGGTTATGATCGCTTTACGGGATCAAAATATTGTCAACAGGTAAAATTATTTACATAAATTAACTATATATAGATCTATTTTGTTATCGCATGATATGGTAAATCATTTGTTATATTTTATCTAATAAAAAATGCTAACGACTAACGGGGCAAGAAATATTCATTCATTCTTGCGTTTTTCAAATACATATCCAAAAGAGTTGCGCTAGCGCATCCATCGACCGAGTGGGCGCAGACGACCATGTAAAAGGGACCAAACGGGAACTGTTTACTGCATTTCTAATTTTATACGCAATACCGGGTTATTTATAACCTACCGTTTATATTCTTGCAGGAGTTAATAGGCAATGCAAAATAATACGCATAACACTTGAAAGATCTCATGAGTTTGATGTTTTCAAAATCAGAAAATCAAAATAAAAAGTAATTTATTCAATTTACGCCCTAAGAATGCACTTATGAATGTCAAAACACCGCCATCTGTTCGGAAAAATCCCAGTCATTGGAGAAAAGTCAGCGGTGAATCTATTTTTTATTTATTTATTTACATTACATATAGGTAGTGTGTACTTGTATGGTATTTTTTACAGTTATTATATTTTTTAGTGGATGCCCATATAGGGAGAGAGAGAGAGATTTTAAATCTTGTGTATGATACTTTACATAGATCTATGCGACGTTCGATGATACCCTTTATTAGCCAAGACCTATCCGTCACCTAAACCCGGCTTCAAGACTTTTATGTGCTTTAGCCGGGTGGTAACGCGAAGGGCGGACACCACGCCGCGCCGCTCTGGATACTCTCTGCCCTAGTCTAACATTTAAAATTCAAATAACCGCAGATTTTCCTCGACAAGCTTGCCTTCACCTCTCGGGGTCTTTTGTTAGAGAATATTTTTGCTTAACATCATCACGTAAACGAACGCGCTGCACAGCTCTTGAATTTCCATTGTAATCCATTGACCTTTATGTGTGTGGGAGTATTGGAAACACATTAGCAAGTCGAGCGGATGTTTTATAGATGTGTTTTTGTTCATCTTATGCTGATGGATGTAATGACTTTTCCATGAAACTACAGATCAGGTGGTCAGATAAATTGCAGTGATTTCTTTTGTTTTACATTGAAAGGTTAATGGTCTAATGCCGCCCACAGTTTATATTCATTCAGTGGTCACATATTTTAATGTTATAAGGACTCGTCAGATAAATCATTGCGACAAGTACGGGAATGTTTCGTGGATTTTGCTTACGTCATATGTAAAGTGGATTTCGGTTAAATGAAGGCAAATCGTCACGTTACATAGTAGAAAGTGAATCGGGCGTTAGAAAGCAGGCGGTCGCGCCCCCGCGCCATCGCTACTGCAGTCTGCATCACCGGACTCTAGATATTATTTTATATCTACTATTGCTTGTGTGACATTCTAGTAGAAAAGAAAAAATCTTTATCTTTGATTTTACTTGGAGTAATCACCGTCTCAACTAAAACCTATACGGCAGGTTAAACGGTAAAACAATTTTCTTTAAAATTATCAAGTCTGTGAAGATAACAATTTTGACTTCCTTGTCATACATAGTTAAAACTAAACGAAATATATTCCAAAGATAGAAATTAACAAGAACATTCATTGAACGTAAATCGAATAAGTTATAAAACCACGGTTTTGCTAATAAAATCGTATAATAAAACGAGGAGCGGGCGACAGTAATACCACCATAAACGGTCTCCTTGTATAATTTTATATCTAAACAACGTTTTAACAGTGTCGTAACGATCGCGAGCAATAACCCCTCATTTGAAAGTTAACACTAAACTCGTTTGGAGGTTGCGCTCCTCCCCTTGTAGTCGCGTCGGGCGCGAGCGACCCCACGCGCGCGCTCCACTCGGCCCGACCGCGGCTCGACACTACGACGCGCTTCCTCTCTGCCAGGTGCGATTGCTCCCCTTCCGCTGCATCTGCACGAAGACTTCACGGTGACCGTTCACGTGTTCACTAATTTTTACAAGACTTCATTAGAACACTATAAAAATAAGCAGTATGGACATTTATTTAACTTCTATTTCAGTGGCGTGTATCAAAACTGTAAACAAACCCACAACTGAGCAATTTTTCTTCTATCACTCACTTATTGTATTTTAAATTACCTTCAAAGCATATATTTGAAATTTGTAAGCACTGCTTTTACATTTACACACACAAAAAACAATAACATACTTATTACTTTAATTAAGGACAGATTTTTTTAATCAATAGATAACTTTATTTGAGGAATATTTTTTAAATTTTGTCAGGTTTTCCATACATTATCCATCAAAATTATTCCTCGTTTAAAATTATTGACGTTAAAAAATCGGCCCTTAATAAAAAAAAAAGTTTTAGATTAAGATCATAGTTGTGTTATCTAATAACTTACCTCATAGTACCATAGTTGTATAGATCCCACATATAGACGTGATTGAATAAATATAGATAGTTAGGAATGATTTAGTATAATTTGTTATCCATAACATTTGCCTTACCTTACCTTATATTGTTATCGTGTACATAAATAGTAAATAGTCATTCACAGCATTTTAATACTTCATGTATTGCCTTTTATTTATTTTAAATGAATAGTGAAAATTGTTGGATTAATGTTTTAAGCCGTAAAAATTAAGTATGATTACAACAGATTTTAATATATCAATCAGAGCACAAGTACAAACCCAATACATCGATCAGAAAAGAGAGCTGTCAAACATAATGTCAAAAATGAATTTACCAAAGAGGTTTACAAAGCAGAAGCTAGGTTTAGAAACACTAAACAAATATAAGAGATAAGACGTGAAATAGTATAGATTAAGTTGTGGTAAAACAAGCGGTTCCGAGGTACTGGACAAGGTTTGAATGTAGTGTAAGCGAGGGGCAAATTATGTCAGTTGGAGCTCACCAACGGAAGAAACGACGAGTCTATAAGCAACACGCAGGTATCCTACGGAACTAGCAAGAAAGCGTTATACAAGAACAACAAAAAAAATTAAGAATAGTAGTTACGAACATTTGTACGAGGAAAATAAGAAAATATTTATAATATTTGGTTATAAGAGTCGATAACTCTCTCGGCTGTTTATTCTCAATATTAACTAAACGCGATATCTAATATAATATGCAATTTTATTTAAATCCGCCAGCAGTTTCCGCCTAATTCATGTACAACGAAAAAAATATTGTGGCGTCTTTAATAATTGTTATTATTACTTTTAATGTAGTTATTAAGAAGTCTTTGTGGGCTCCACATTTGAAAGTTTATAGTTTTTTGTGGTAACAGATTTGGCTTTTAGAGATCGATTGCCGTAAAAACTCGGAACTATAAACCCCTCACTATTATGTCTATGTAATTGGTCATGCGACTTTTTTTTTTTACTTGATACGCGCTGCTGAAATAGAATATATATACATATATCTAAATTTGATATTTCACGATTTCACTCCCTTGAATATAATATGTGTTTAAGCGTTTTGTGAAACTTAATCGCTCAGGATTTTCATACGGAGGAGTGAACGGGTACTTTTTTAATTCGTTAATAAATATTATATTCGCAGTGACGAATTCGATATTAGTATCATGAAGCACATATTTAGTATCATCAATATACAAAAAGGTGTATTATTATGCAAAATGTAAGTATGCTCACTCATATGAACAAAAAATTACTTTCACTGTATGAAAAAATACAAACGCATGTTTATCTCCGTCATGGCTTTCTAGAGTGGACTGAAGTGAAGTAAGGGGGTATATTATGTTGCTATTACGATCCTTTAACGCCGATTAACGAACTGATTCGATTATTTAGTTTTGGATTATGGCCGCAGTGACAACCATACCCGATCCCCTTATTTTTGATTTTGAAAGAAGAAACATTGCTAATAGTAAAAGTACAACACTGGTCGAAGTTTGTTTAAACACGAGTGGATAGCTTTCACCCCGATTAGCAATGTCCAGACTAGGGACGATGGGTGTTTGACCCGATGTAATATTTGCATACTCAAGGTCGGCGCACCACCTGCCATCGGTTTTACTCTACTCTATATTATTATTTGTTAACTATATTCTGATCTAAAAATATTCATCTAATAACAAGTCACTAACGTGATTGGTACTCGTTCCCTCATCATTTTAATTAGTTTAATAATAAAGAACCAGAGTTAATTTTGTCTTTAGTTGAAATCTATATATACCTATACCTACCATAAAAGGAAAGAGTTTATTAAATGTGTTTGCAATAATGTGTAATAAATAGAGTCGATAATTATATTATTAGCGTAATATTCAATAATTTCTATGTTAATTTTTTAAATAGTAGTACAGCGAAGTGACGGCTCTGTGCTTTATGGTATTCACAGTACAATTCGAAAACAACGGCGACCATCGAGAAATAGGCAATTGATCGCAAGTCAAATTGTTGTAACTTACGCGGCGAGAAATTTTAGGATAAACCAAATATCTAACAATACCATTGATAATCTTCATAATTATATAGGTGGACTAGCTGTACCCGCGGCTCCGCTCGCGCGGACTTCTAAAAAGCTTTTTTTTTGTACAGAACCCTAATAGCCTAAGTTATTCCTTATAACATCAGCTATCTGCCAGTGAAAGTCCCGTCAAATTAGTAATATATACTATTACTAGAAGAGTGTTAAGTATGAAAATAAACGAGTAGGAGTAGAGGAAGACTGAAGAATGCATAGGTGAATAAGTGGCGGGAACTGTTATGTGTACGAAAGGTGTGAATACTGAAGTGATAGTTGATAGAGGAAATAATATTATACCGATCCTACTATGCCGGATAAGGTAAAGAAAATAATTAAGAAGTCTATCTAGATAGAAATATAGAAGTTTCAAGCCGATTTCACTTATAAATTTGTACGATATTGTATTCTTTCCCACGTTGTCTTTATAGTATTCAAAATGTATAACTAAATATTTGTAAAGAATTCATTTACAAAACACGACGTAAGGTATCAATAATAACTGTTGAACTATCCTGTTAACGCGAATGTATTCGAAAAGTTTAGCATTATGCCGCCTGAAACGCTTTGGGTTAAGGGCACATCAATTACATTTTTACACTACTTTGATGTCTTACTGTTATTGTAATAAACGTGGAATTTATAAACATCTGTGTAAACACACTACTCCATTTAATAATCGGTGAATGTATGCGGAGTATTGTGATATGCGACAATAATATAAGTGGTTTTTAATATTTGAACATAGCAAATAATATCTCGGGTAATAAATATTATTGGAGATTTCAACGTATTTTTAACCATCTACGTGAAGCCAAAGGAGGATTATGATTTTAACCTATATATATATATATATATATATACGTATGAGCATACATACATACAAAAAACTAAAAAAAAAAATATATCTCTTTTCTTTTTATACTTATAAAATTGTGTTCTAGGTGGATGATATCTTTTTTCAAAATTTCTTAACTATTGATATTTTTTGAATGAACTAAAAACTGCCGTTTTTTATTCATTGTAATTTGTTCATAACAGTTGCAATTTTTTATGTGCAACATACATACATTCTCGAGATACATTTTTCTAAATGTCATTCCGAATCGAATGACCTGTCGCTCATATTTTTAGAAGCTTTATCTCGAATTACCACCATTTTGAACTTGTTGGCCAGACTATTTATACAATTTTAATCAGGTACCTGGTTCATAAATACATATTATATTGTATTGTTATTAATCGTAATAAATTTTAATTAAGATTTGCAGATAAAAAGACTACACAAAAAACTGCTTATAGCTAGAACAATCATAATTTAACAAAGTCAATCAGATTTTTTTTTTCTGGTGTAAAAAATTGTTTTTTTCGTTCAAGCAATAATAAATACTAGTTAGTTACGCCATGTTTGCTTTCGTAATGTAAAAAAAATGTTTTATTACCTGGTTTTGAAGAAAAGTGATGTTTAACTTTAGGAAATGACCATGACCACAAATCGAAAGAGCACTAAGTATGCATCAAAATGTCGATTTACTCAAAATGATCTTTACGCCCTTTGTAGCGGAAAGAGTAAATATAGACTGATGTTCTTAAATGAGTGATTATTTTGGTATCTTAAAACAGAGTCAAATCAAATCAAGGCCGGAATACACCTATTGGTGCTTGGCGACAGATTTTCAATTTGAGGGAGGTAGCTAGCCAGGCGAGCATTAGAAAAAGCCCTGCCACCATGCTATGGTTACCTCGCCATATTTTCTTTCACCGAAAGCTCAGTCTCATTGCAGGGATTCGAACTCACGTAAATCGATGCGAAGTCGTACACGCTACCACTGAGCCATCATTGCTTCCATTAAGCCATTTTCTCATTTTTTACTTTTCTGTTGCTTAAATAATTCATAACCTACTTATTTCTTATAACTACTAAAATAGCTAATGTCGATAACCTCATTAAATATAGTTGCCAAAAGGTCTTCACGAAGCGAAATAATATTAGAAGCTTCAGTTTAGCACTTATCTGTCCTAAAAGGTAAAAGAGAATTCTAAAAAAGTTTGTTAATTAACGGTAGGTTCAGTTTATGAATAATCAAGATTTTTTCCAACTTAAGTCCTTATTTATCCTTTAAGTATGTAGATGACATTTTTTAAAACTTTTCAATAATATATATAATTAAAAAAATGTGTTAATTAGCAGCGTCCAGATTCAAGGCAGCGCTTCGGCACAGCACACATCGCTTGGAGTCCTATTAAAAAAAGTATTAATAATTGAGATAAAGTTCCGGCATTTAACATATTAAATTTTCTCCTTTTTAAGAATCTATTTATTAAATTTCTCTAGCACTAACAGTTTTCGAGTGCCTAATTCATCAAAAAGTAGACACCCTTTTTAAAAAATCTTTATTTGTTTATAACCTTTTCTATTGTTTATGTACGGGTTTGAAATTTTCACACTTTTTTCTAGACCTCATTATGAATCCAACTAGGTATCACACGCATTTTTACTTGCAGTAACAATAATTAACACGTTTTTAACTTGTTGACTAGACTAAGACTTGTTTTTATACAGACTATACTTACACATTGATGCATCTTCCGGGTGTGTAGTGGCCCACTGGGTATTTTGAATTCTCTGATTTTGCACAAAGGTGCCTCTGGCTCACAGCCAATACCACTTTTAGAACGATTTCGAGGTCTCCTCAAAATTTGGGGACGTTTCGTTAACAATTAGCACTGCACTCGATGATCTTTCACATTCGGAGTAATGGATCGAACTGCCTACTGATCTCTGTCATGACATCATTATTTCGTTGCAAATATTAGTGACTCACTGGCAGATTGGTTTGATGTTATTGTCTGCCTAGAATAGATGGCGAAGACGGCAGGGCACGTATTTCTGATTGACTTTACTTAATAATATGGTCATGTGTTTTTGTGTTGGGGCTAATCTATAATTACTGAGTGTGGCAAAACTTTGGAATTTCATAAAATTGCTACCGTTTTATTAAAGACTCGATTGGCAACATGCTCAAAGAGTCTCTAGTTCCGCTTATCAGTTCCATTGTGCTATGGAGATTTTCTCTTATAATCTCCTGATCTGGTGATAGTTCAAACCTAAGCGCGTATCCCGTGTGCTCCCGTGTCGCTAATGCTTTGCCATTCTCTCTTCGGTTGCAATAACAAGTAGCTAATGTGATAGATTATTTAGTTAAAGAATGGTAAATGTAAATAAGTAGATATTATAGAATGCAATCCAATTGTGCACACAAACAATTAGCATTTAGCGCTAATCAATGTTTGCACCATCTCTTTGTTGAAATTATACGCGCCTGTAAAACAGGGTAAATCTTTATTAATATAAGTTTGTTATCGTGTACAAGTGTCTATTTAATGTTTATTTAGAGTAAATTAATCTTGAAATGTTGTTTCAGACGGAGCTGTATGGCATAAAATGGCGTAAGCTAGTATGGGGCGAGACGAGCGGTGGCATCGAGGGCGAAGAGGGCACCGCGCCCCTGGCAGACCCGGTGATCAGCAGCTACGCGCGCTGCCTCGCCGGGGACATACTTTGCGTGTGGCGGCGCGTGCCCTCCCCCCACTCGTCCGACCTGTTCGAGACGAGCGCTCCACCGCCGCTCTCGCTGCGAGCCGCCAAGGAGCTCTGGATATTCTGGTACGGGGAGGAGCCAGACTTGAACGGTCTCGTCGCTCCCGAGCTGATTACAAGCCGTGAGTAATAATGTTTTTAATATTCTTACCCTATGACGTGTATATTCAATATTACCACAATATTTCAGCATTCCTAAAACTGATTACTAAAAAAGCTACTAGGAATCAGTGTGAAATGCATCTGTAAAGCAATTTGAGGTAATAAATAAATAAACAGATATACAAAGACAAAATATTCCGTACTCTCTCATTCTTCAACATGAGCTGTTGTTACAAAACTATCCAATGTCAATCAACAATCATGTGTATATCAATGGAGATGTAGAAATAAGAAATCCTTGTGTTGTTCATACATACCACAATATTAAATTAGATAATCAACGAATGTATAACAAACGTGGAGTGATATTGCGCAATTAGAGGGGACTATCTCTCACTGAACAGAGACAATCGACTCGCTAACAGTAGGTATCACACAATGACTGAACTTAACAAGTCGTTAACCAGCTTCCGCGCCGTGCCACACTGCTCTATCGAAACAATTAGTTGAGAAGATTAACATCTCGTGTATTCTACGTAGCTCTAGAACTTACAATGGACAACTATTCAGTCGGTATAACAGATTTGTTACACTATTTTGTAACTTCACAATGTCCGACGATGGATGTATTGAGTCAATTGAAGGGTACAGGAACAAAACAAGGAATGCCCAATCTTACAGTAAAACAATTACTTGTTTTAATTTTATATTATTAATTATCAATAATGCTACAAGTCCAGTACGGGGATAACCAAACGATATATTAAAGGTGTTAAAAATGTTCCTAAAAGTTATAATTTTTTGTAATGTTCAGGTTTTCAGATAAATATTATTGTTTTGTTTAATTTATACTGTAGTAGCCTGCCTACCCTTGAAGGATACGTGATCACATATCAATTGTTTGGTATTAATATTCAATCTTTTGTGTGAACTTAATTTGCCTCTTTTATTATTTGGTGCATGTTTCAACGACCTCTGGAGATGCTCAACTTTTCCTTTTGTGATACCACATACAGATAAAAAGCCTTGTAGCAAATGGCCACTTCTTTTGTCTCATCTTGTTATTCTTACTTTGTAGGTGCTATGGGATTGATGAAAATCAGCAGCAATTTCATTATTCCTGCTTCGTCTTCTTTTTATGGACAATACATTTATCAAACCACATAAATATATGTGCTATTCATCTGTGCACTTTATATTATTACATACTTTGAACAAATTAATACTGTTCTTTAGACTAATTCTATCAAAATACTTCAATCTTTTACACTTGCACTCGTCTCCCGGCTCGTGTGTAAAAACTCTCATTTTCTTCATTACTTCACGCATTCTTCCTGTCTTCTTTTGCACTTTCGTAACTTTCATAAGATTTGGATTATTTTTTCGTCACTTTTATTCATTTTCAAATAGTCATAAACAAAAAACCCAACATCTAAAGTCGTTGAACAATCCTTGTTACGTTCAGTACAGTGTATACCATGGACCTTCCTAGTATTGTGAGTGTATAGGGGTATAAAGAAATCGTAAAATAACTATGATTGTTTTAAAACCTTTTACTCAATTTGGTATAAAAATTGGTCGGGAGAATCTAAATGTTACCGTATAAAACTCATTTTTCGATTTTATGTGACATTCCTTGTTCTGCTCCTTTACCTTTCAGTTCGTAATGTTACGCGATTAGAAGCTTTCACACTAAAACTAAAAGAGTTATCACCAAACCCACACTATGAAATCTTACTTGGTATCTGTTTATTATTGTAATTCTTATTATTATTATTAAAAAAACAACTCTCCAACTATTAGAGATTATATACGCACACATTCATTGGTAAACGTTTGAGTCGCTACCACCATTCACGTGGTGATAAACCCTTAACAGTGACCCTTCCCTCTTATACAAATCCGCATATTTTTACGTCCTTCTATTTATTTTACGTAGAGCTCAATTATTCCAGTGTTAAAGGTGTAATTCTTGCAAGTTATTGAGCTAATGAACTTACTCGTGCTACTTAACTTAGAGTGGAGGGAGGTAGGGCGTTTAGTAATCACAGTAATGAATGAAGGCCCGCCATCTTTCCTCCAATCCTTCTCGGAAGGTAGTTTGCGAAATTCAGACATTAGGTTTTACTCGTTTTATGTGGTCGCTTCTCATCGTCCTTTCGTTTTGTTTTTGAAGTCTTGAATACCCTTGTCTTTCTCATTTAAGGAATGTTAATTAGGTGTGTCCGTGGAAGAATATTTGTTTATATTATAATCAAGATGTCTGACACTGACGATGAACGTGCATTATTATTACGAAGCTCATTTATTCCAGTAAATTTTAGTTTCTACGATGTGTGGTCAATTACTATGAGCAAATCCCAACTTAACCTCATTATAGTAGAATAGAAATTTCAGCACTATGGCAGTTTGATCACAATTTTTTTTTTTCCATATAAATTTTAAAATCTCATTACGCTTCTTTATGGGTTAAATTTTGAGAAACGCTATTTCAAACATTCAAATCGGAGTCGTAAAATATTATTTCCCATACAATCTTTGACTCTCACTTCCACTTCTTTCACAGGGTTGAATTTCAAAAAATCCCTTCTTAAAAGATATTCATACAATATAAAATCAACACTTCCCCAAATTTCACTTCTCTGTCGTTAGTAGCTTGCGCTGAACGATGACGAATCAGTCGGGACAAAGCCTATTACAGTCAAACCTAGATAAGCGAGAGTTCAAGGGAGCACAATGTCATTCTCGCTTATAGATGGTTTCTCACTAACCCGAGTTTCTCGCTAATGCAGGTACATGGGTAGTGTTTCTCTCTTATAGAGGTACGCAGCAATAACAAGTCACAGCAACTTTATAAGGGTAGGTATAAAGATGCTTACGAAAACAAAAGAAAAATTCATGCACTATGTATATGGTAGGAAGTTCCACGAAAGTTAAGAATGAGTCATAAAATAGCAGATGTTAAATTTGTAATTTGTTTTGTCATTTGTTCCTCCTAAATAATATAAATAAATAAAGCTCGACTGTCGCTTATAGAGGTATAAATAAGTAGCAGTCTCACTTACGGAGGTCCATGAGGGAAAAACGACTCTCTCTTACAAAGGTTTCTGTTTCTCGCTAATAGAGGTTTTGGGAGCTTAAAATGACGGGTCCTGGCTATTACTCTCACTTATAGAGTTTTCTCACTTATCCAGTTCTCACTTACCCAGGTTTGACTGTATATATAAAATAAACTAGCTAGTCATATGTTCTGCATTTTCAGGTAGTTAATGTTTGGTTCACAGCGCCACCTGTCGGATCATAACATAGCTATGAACCATCGTCTTGATAAAAATATATTATGTGAATATAAGCTCAATCGGTTCAACTTGTTCAGAAGTTATACGTACACAATATTTTTATATAAAACGACAGAAGAACGCGCAGTGCTTATAATATCGTAGTTTGTAAAAAATCATTACTATTTTTTGAATAAAAATATCGTGAAAAAAAATATAAGGACCAAGTAATTAGTCAAACAAAAAAAAATATTGATCAAAATCTATCCAGTAGATTTTACGTGATGCGTGCACAATGGCAAACCTCAATCATTTAATTTATATAGATAGATATAAATATTAAAATAAAGTTCGTACACATTCAAAAGAAACATTTTTAAAAGGGCAGTTTCCCAGACATATTGTAAGAGCCGCCGCTAGTCGCGTCGCGCCGCCGACAACTGTGTGGGCGGGCGGGCAGTCGGGCTATCGTTTTGCTACTTATACAGGCAATATAATCTGTTGTTATTCTGTAAATTTTTAAAGTTAAATATTGTTCTCATTGGGTGTTTCTGTCTTTTTTCCATATTAATACATTTGAGTAAATACATCATAAGTAAGAGATCAAGAACAACATCCAATATAAATTAAAAAAAATAAACAGGTTTAGTAGATTCCCTTATTGTATAATAGTATCGCTTGAATTAAACCAGTGTGAGTGTTGTATCAAACATTAATAGTTGTGGCGACATATCAAATAATTATTATGTTTGTTTTTTTAACGTAGAGGGTGCTTTTGTATGACTTGTGAATTTGACTGGTTAAAATTCGATAATTTAATTAGTTGTACATTCAAAGTCGAAACTTGAATATACTGCTCAAAAAAGTTTGTGGTTTGTCTTAACAACATTTTCTCATACGATTCTACTACAAATAGCAAGAAAGATAATTTAAATAATTTGCAAGCTATTTCTATAAATACTAAGTGAATTCGATCTCGATATTGGAGAAGGCTAATTAACTGTGTGCAATTGAAAAAGTTATTCGACTAACCTTTCATCGTCGATATTATTTAATTGAACTTTAATATTGCTGTTGTAATCAAAGACATAAAAGATACAAACGGTTAGAAGGAGAAATGAAAAATTGCGACGTCCGCCCGCCCAACCCGCGCAGGGCGGCGCGGCGTCTATGTCATCGGCCTCTTTAGTGGGCCTGGCGTGTATGAAGCCTAGCTTTTCTTTTTTGTTTTTGACGAAGCAAAAGCCGAAGCTTTGTAAGCGCAACGATGCAGACATGTAATATGCTGTCGCCGTTTTGCTTTTCAGTTTTAATATTCAGATAGTTTTTCTTATATGTATTCAAATTAAAAATAAATGAGAGACGTTAATCGACTGAGGCTCAGCCCGGTAACTTTTTAAAATATAATCTAATTAGTTTTATTACGAAAGTTATGCCATCTGCTTTTATGGGATAGAAAAATAACATTAATTTATGTATATCTACTTTTGCTTTGCGGACGACACAATAGTTTTTTTTTCTAATTTTTCTTAATAAGTTAGCAGTTGTGATAATATGAATTTTTATGCTTGAAAAATAACTGTACTTCACGATAAAAATAGTACAGATCAAAAACAACAGCGATCGTCGCTGGATTAATATAATGAACATTAGACAGTCGTCGCCGTTACTTGGAATATTACGGGAAGCCTCACTGGTTATCTGGTTATAAATTGTTCGATGCCAAAAAGTGAATAATCTAAATGATGAATATTTTACCGTGTGTGTGTTAGTCGCGATCTAGTCGCTTATGAATATATCCACCTGCAAACTATATTAAATATTTGACATTTTGCTGTAACAGTCGAACTGTCTTCGAATTCTATACACCAATTGAGTTGGTAAAAAGAACGATGGATAAAGTAAAAACCAGCTTTATTAAATTTATGAATCGATCTGTTTATCAACAGGTTGTTCGCTCTCTCAGGATAAACTTCGTCATCGCTTCGAGTTACAAATCATTTACTCGAAAATTGTTCGAAAACGTCTTGTATGTATTTTTTTATTTACACTTTGTCTTTTTCTCTAATGTTGTCGCCACTTTCGATATAGCGGGGGAAACGAAATGTGTAAAAGTAGTAATTCATTTACTAGCGAATACTATCTTGTTCATAATGGTCTATACATATTATCTATAACCATATGTTGTATCCGGATAACATTGACCTAAATGATAGGTTTTTTTTGTACTTGACATTTCGTGAAAATAATTTATTAGTTTTAAATTATTGGTTCCAGCAATAACTTGATTACTTCGTGTGCATTTACCTTAGTCGATTACTATGGAAAAGCTGTCGTATCTAATTTAAGTATGGCGTCGCATATAACGATAAGAAATTAATTATTTCGTCGGATCACGAGCGAAATCATCGATGACTAAGAAGTAACAAGTACAATGGTGATCGCTGACAAAAGTTCCTTGAATAGCAAGTTTTCCTCTTATATAAATCTACTGGCGCGTGCGCACATCGACGCCGTGTGCGCCCTCTGTCGGGCAAGTTCGCGCGTGACTAGGCAAATACTAAAATAGATCGTGACATAAATCTACATAAACGGTCTTGATTTGTCTTCCAATTCATTGTTTTCGTCCTCGATCTGGTTATTTTTCAAATATCCACTTCTCATTTGCGATTATGATTATTACAACAACAACAATAAAAATACATATATTTTAACATAATGTGTTTTCCACTAACTAATTTTATATTTTGGCCTAAAATGCAGCTTTTATCACAGATTATCCTTCAGTAGTAGTAAAAAAACCTTGTTTGGAAACTGTGTGCAAAAAAGGTTGACTGAAATCAAACCTAAATTTGACTAGAACACCTTGACCTCTGTCAGGTAATGGGAGGCACGGAATAATTATAAACACTAAGTATATTCACCTTAGAGACATGCGTCGTAATAATCAAAGCAATCATTAAATATAGGTAAATGGAGCGAATAGAAATATCAAGTTCTCATCGTATACAAGTCGCATAAATATGATTTGTTGTTGACATTGACATTCGTTGTACGCCACCAGGCGACCCTTCGATGTCGTCTCATACCAATAATATAATCATTTTATCTACAGCTTGTATTCATATATTATTTAAAATTTCTTAGTAGAAGTTTATATACTTCAGGCTGTTCAATTATATTATAGGCTGATGTTATGACATGTTCTCAATGCATTGTTTCTTTACACTACTTATGTAAGGTTTTGGTTCCATTTTAACACTATTCTCCAAATTATTTCATAGCTTAGTTATTTATTAATTAGCTACATTTTACATTTATTGTGGTCAAACATTTTATTTTAAGCGGTAACGCGGAGAAATTAAAATGTACAGTACAGAAAACGGAAATATTCGATCATATTGTAAATTAATCTTTCGAAATCCACAATAGTCCCTCTGTTTCTAGCTTACTAAATATGTCTTCTGTGTGCTGGACATATAAGTAAATCATTCACCAACACAGAAGACGCTGTGGGCGAACTATGTTATGAGCTAGAAACAAAGATGCTCAAATAACTCCTTATTTAAAACTATAGCCTAATACATAATATAACGTCAAGAGAGGTCGTCCGGTGAAGCGGTTGAACATACTTTCCGCGAAGCCGACCGCTAAGGACTATATTACGGCAGGAACGTAATGCGACACGTTGGCGGACACGGTCATCTGAATTGTTTCAACCTTGCGAATCTATTAGCTGGACGGTATGTTGCCTCGCACGATACTATAGCGGCTGTCGCGGAAACAATTTGATAATCGATGATGCTGCGGCCCCTCGTCTCTTTTCACTCGGAGTAAAAACTTCTACCAGGGTCACTGACCTATGCGTATGTACTTCCAAGAAATTTATTCTTTATTCAAATAAACTTACTTTAATATTACGTTTTCATTAAATTTAACTTCATTCGTTAGAATAACGTATCCCAACAATAACATAAATGTGTAAAAGGGGTTAAGTTCGGTAGAAACGACGTTCAGGGTAGCTGTTGTTACCGATAAAAGAGCCGAGATCTTACGGGTGCCAAGTTCCATTGTAATTCCTTTAATTATAGCTGTAGGAATGTACGTTCTTCAATTCATTTACGAAACAATTTGTTACTTTTTTCATATGTGATTTCTAACTTGGCAAGTTAAATTGAAGTTTCTGAGTCACCTAGAAGTGGTCTAGGTTTTTCATGAGTGAGTGATACAAAATGCTATTTTTCAAACCCTAGTAATTCAAGAACTATAATAGTTTAATTCGTGAAATTTGGGATTCTAGGTAATCAAGAAAACCAACCTCCCTTATACATACAATTTCAAGTGTTTAAGTCGAATAGTTTTCGACTTGTGCGGGGTTCGAAAGTAGCTCCAAGTGATTCGTGTAATATACACAATGATCGGTGTCGCCCGTTCCGAGCTTGGCAGTGTGTCACTGCCGTGTGTCTAGATATGGTAACTCTTGGTAACAGAATTTTCCACGCGGTCAGCAGTATTAATTATGTTGACTTTAAAATGACCTGACTGACAGCGGAGAATACCGGTAGAATTTATCACCAGCGGTCATATACGTTTCTGGACTATAACATAGTTTCCATCAGGTACTTACTGGCTGTCATTTTGTCGAGCTAGTATAAAAAAATTAATTCAATGTTATATAAGTATTTTTTTAGATTCTTTCGCGTAGTTTTGTAATAAATATATTTCTTCTTATGATCGGAGATACTTAGCCCAGAATGTAAATACAATAAAATAAAGAAACATTGGATGCAATAAAATTACAATACTGTTTCAATCGGATGTATCGCGGAGGCGTTAGCCGATATAGGAAAAGTTGTGTAATATCACACCTAGGTGATAACAAGTCGTAAAATGTTACGCGCTGCTTTACTTACGGAACTTCAGATCGCCGGCCGTGTTGATAATGCTATGAATAAAGCATTATTTCTTAACAAAGAACGACATAATATTGTTCGTTTTTCTTTTTTGTTACGTGTTAAAGGCTAGCTTTCCAATTCAATTCAAATATATTGTGAAGAGACATTTGAGCAGGCCGGCATGACAGCGACGACTGAGGAAATATTGTAGATCCCACGGTTGTGTCACCGGTGTTGTTGGATTGCACTGTGTTTACTTCAGGTAGAGAGCCGTCACTTTGATGAACTAAGAATTAAAAAAAGCTCACGTGAAGTAATTTGAGTAATATACGCACCCGTTACGCACCTGCCCATTATTTTAATTGTTGCAGAGTAGATTTTAAATTGATCAATCTTAAAAGATATGGTGACGAAAGGTCTAGGTATATATTTTCTATCGTTTATGAGGTTCGTCCAAGAAGTTAAAGAGACAGTAGAGAGGTGTATAAAAAAATTAGGTGGGAAATTGAAACATGAGAATTGTGGAATGTATGCATGTGTTCTCTACAATTCACACCTTTACACTACTAATACATATTCTTCCTGACTAAAAGTTAAGAATATTTTTTATTCGCCACTCGAACAACAAAATGATACCAGTGTTTATTTTAAATGACTTGCAGTCCCTTTAACACATTATTACCAGATAACGTTTCTATCTTCTTTTTCGAAACATCTTAATATAACATTTATCGTGAGTTTGAAATCTCAGCACCGATAAGTTAAAGTATTGTTGAAAAATCCTTTACAACAAACGCCTTATGAAGTGAAAAGCGAAGTAGAACATAATATTTTTTGTGTTCGGTTTCAAGACAATGCAGAGTTTTCGCTGTGTATTGTTCCCAAGTTAGAAGCGACGATACTGCGGTACGATATCCTACAAAGTGCCTGAGTATTCAGTAAATGATAACATTATAATATATTGGATAGTATGTTGGTAGGGCATTTTGTACTGCTCCTCCGGTTAGTCAATCTCCTCATATAGAAAATCTATCGTTAAGCGATTTTTTTTATAGTAGCACGGCAAATTGACAGCCCTATTCCTGATTGTAATCACAATATAATCCAGAAACAACGGCGACCATCGAGAGATCGGCAATTCATCGCCGATCGTCGATATCATGCCGGAATCATCGGATCATCCCGGAACGTGACACTATAGTGTGGGTTAGTTACACCAGGATTTTTATGGTGGTCGCGATCCAATCGAACTATTGTTGTGTCCTACCACCACCCAGGAAAATCTGATGTGTACTGGCCAGTTGCATTTGAATACCAAAGTAAACTTAATCTTAAGCATCTCCCCGTTTTCGACAATATCGTCGCACATCAAAAGGCAATATAAACTCAAATGCATTATATAATATACAAAAAGTAAATATTAAAATAATAATTACAGAAGATTCATAATGGCACTTTCTAAACATGACGCAATCGGTCGGATCGCCGCGTCTTCAATAAACTTATGTTACTCATTTCTATCTAACATTACAAAAAGTAATTCACACGTTAGTAGTATCAAGCGGCTATCGTAGCCTATGGACGTTTGTAATACCATAGGTATAACTAGCGCATTGCCTACCTTGAACCACCCTTCCCAAGAGCTCAGGAAACCCTACTCACCACAGGAACACAACACAGGGTCATTTGGCTGAGATCTTCTGTAAGGTGGAAGTATTCTATCAGTCGGGCTACCACCAAGTAGAGAGATATCTCCAAAGAATTTATCTGTGCAATTGCCACGATAAATCTTCCCGGTCCACCCGAGTTTCCGCTGATATGGAACGCAAGGACGATCTAACGTTGATTTTAGTTGTTAGGAAAACCTCATACGGCTTTGGAATAATTTTGAGTGTTTACAAGCCCCACAGTTTCATCCGTGTTAAATTAATTATTTGACCAAGTCTACATACAGCGCACCGCCACAAACTCACCCGTGTAGCAGTCTAATGGTGTTTTCACTTCCTGTACTTGCCTTAAACCTTACTAGATTACTTGACGTTCATGGTTACTACTCGGCCCATTAAAGTCGTAGCGTGATTGTATAAACTTCATCAATAAATAGTATATGAAATGTAAAAAGAACTTTTCAAATCTGACTGGTAGTTATGAAGATTACCCTCCACATAACACAAACTCACAAAATTCGCATTCTCTCTTTATAATATTGGAATAGTTTTTTGCAAAGTGTTGATATGCTAGAAGATATCATGATAAGCTTATAAGGAAATTGACTCTTGAGTACAAGAAACGAGACATGGATTTTTTTTGAAGAATTATCAAATTCGAATTCGGTAGTTTAAAATTAACTACCATCATGTTGTTTAAACCCTCCTGATGTTAGACATCTCATGCTCATTGTATGTGATCACCCTGACCTACATGTATCATTGCGAAACCCATCAAGTCTTCGTTAAGATTTGTCTTGATTATATTTTGAATATATCTATTAGATGTTCGTTACATAACCCAGATTGTTCATTCGATGGGGACAGTTCTATATTTGGCGGACCAATCCGGTTCCTCGTACGAGGGCAGAGTTCAAGGATTATTATTTGTTCCGTATTTTATTATAAATGTTTTTTAACCTACTTTATCGCCACACTTGTGCGGTTTGTCTTTCAAAATGATTAATGTCTACTAGTCGGTATTAATTTAAATATTGTAGTATTAATGTGTTAAATGCATTTAATACGTTAAGTAGTCGTTTTCTGTATTATAAATAATAATTATTTTATTAAAGAAAACTTGAAGATTACTATAAAATCATTTGTTCTCTCCGTACATGTACACTTCATAATGTGACGTAAAGGAATAGCAAGTCGCACAATATCACGGTCATCATTAAAGCTGCGCATTTTACTGATAAGGACTAAGATCTGATCCATCCAATAGTTTTTGCGTGATGCGCGCACAACGGCAAACCTTATTTTATTTATATAGATTTAAAAGTATTAAAATCATATTTCAATCCTTTTTATGTTAATAAAGAAGTTATGGGTCCCTTATAAAATAAAGGGTTTTAATGTAGTTGTGTTCAAGATCGTCGTTTGTTTACTCGTAGCGCGTCGTCGACGAGTATGCAACCGGTGCATACAGTATTGAAACGAAGGTCGGTTTAAACACGGACAGACGACGGAAATAACCGCGCGCGCGTAAGGCAATATCCCGTACTAGTGTACTACAGTACCAACCGGTCGACAAAGTTTTACTATATCAAATGATTTTTTATATATTTTCATTCTATTTTGAACGAATAATTAATTTGATTGCAAAATTACTGATTAAAGGGTAATGTCACAATCAATATAAGCGACGTAAAGGAGACAATGCCTACTTATTATTCTTTCACGTCTGCTAGCTTTACTCAAGTATTGATAAATGTTCGGTTTCCTACTTGCATATTCCCTTTTTTCCACGTCGCTTTTGAAATTTAGTTCTGTGGCCCTACGGGGCCAGTAGTTACTTTTTAACCCTTTGGCTTTCAACGTCAAATTGGCATGAATATCCTCCATGGGATTTAAGTTATTAAGAAGTATTTTTATGTAGGCGTATATAATCTATGGAGACAACTTTCTATGTATCTCGAAACCGGTTAACCTTGAAAAATGTTATGCCAGAATCATATTATCAGGTAGTGTTGATGTATGTATATACCTTTGAGAGAATGTTTAAGAAAATACAGTACTCGTTCGCATTACATTATTTGAAATGTTCTATTACTTTTTACGCATAATGGTGCAAGTTTTACATAAAAATAAAACTTGTATTATTGAGCATTGACGATGCACAGCATCTGTGAGAGGGCGTTGTATACTTCCGCTTGTTTTCCACCAATCACAGCGCTTTAAACTGATGACCTTGTGCTCTGCAGCGCCATCTACTGAGTTTAAGTCACAGGAGGCCGGTGGGGGCATTTAATCAGTCATAGCAGTCTCTCATCAGGAGCTTTGAAATGGATGCTGTGCATCGTCAATGCTCAATAATACAAGTTTTATTTTTATGTAAAACTTGCACCATTATCGGCATGTGACGATGCACAGCATCTGTGAGAGACGTGTTTATAACTCCTGGTGACGCGATAACGACGCTATGTGAAGTGGATGAAATTAGTATTATTAAGCTGTAATCACACAAAGAATTAAAACTAGTCACACGATGACACTAGTAAAATAATTCTATTATAGTAAATATTATTGGTAATAAATCCAATACTTAAATCTATCATCGTAATAATAAGTTATACGAGATAAAAATAACCAAGTACTTTTTAAATTATTGATTTCTTAAGAGTTGTATTTTTGTTACACCAGCAACTATGGCTAAGAATATGAAATCCCGATACCATTTTAAAAAAAAGACAACCGATTCCAAAGTACTGAGTTAACTCAATCTCAACCCAGTTTTTATCCAGATACCAACAAGAGTTCACTAAGCAGCTTGTGTCTTAGCTTTCATAGTAATAAAAGACTAACTATTACACTCGGCCAAGTTTGTGTGGCCATGATACCAATTTCCACTGGCAGGATTCCGGAGAATATGAATATTATTTATTCTAAGATATTGAAACTCCGTAGCGTAGCCTCCGTCTAAGCCTGCGTCAGCTTTACATAGAGATGGGAATCAAAATGACAAGCATCGTTGTAGAGGTTTTAGAACGCCTCCAATAAAACTAGGCAGTGTAGTCGTCTGCCTGACGCCAAGACCAGCATGCAAGCCTACATGACGCCTTATGTCCTTCGCGGTGGATTATCCTATAACAACCTCGGACAACCATGGCACTTGGACACCAAATTGACAATTTCTCTGCTCTAAATTACGAAAGGAAATTGCTTTTACACTTGTTTAACTAAGAAAAATTTGAATTAAAGCTTTTGCTATTACGACTCTCCCGCGAGTACATAATGTTTTAAGCAATAAAATAGATTGGTAAGATAATGTATCTTCTAGGAATTATAATGTTAAGAATCTAAAATTCGATTCCACAGCTTGACCTAACCCATCAATCCCATGAGGCTTTGTATGTTTTTACTATTCTATAACTTAAGTTTAAACGTTATTTGCGGGTTTGATCGGTTTGTAATGCCTTCACTCCGAGTAATAAGCCGACATCCTGGATGAGCTGTGTGACGTCGACTATCCTTCTAACGTAATTTCTTCATAACTATTTGTATAACGTAATTTCTTCATAACTATTTGTATGGAAGCGAACGAATGTTTTCCGAGAATCCAAATAAAGAAATTTTGTCCTCAGCGCTGGCTACTCAGCTGCTTGCCTCCCTCGTGAGGGGATTAGTGACAATGTCCGCCTTCTTTGCGAATATAAAATACAGATTATTCCATTGACTGCCTAGAAAATCTGTCTCTGTCAACGGAAGACTTTTCAGGCCCAATTATCTGCTGACCTAGATTCAATACCGACTTCACGTGAATGACAGTACATCTCAATATATACATTCACTCACTCCTTTACTTTGCATCTGGGCTTGAAATAACGAACATCACCAGTTAGATGAAAGTCGTCCTGAACTCATGTACTCCACACCTGGGCTTGAAGTAACGAGTGTGACCAGATAGACGAAAATCGTCCAGAACAGTAGCACTACCTCAAAGTTCTTTGGAGTACAAAGCCAACGACGGGCCAGTCACCTTAGTAACAAAAGGTGCGTTGAAAGTATGTATGAAATAAATTGAGCTAAACGATCCACTCTGCCCTCCGAGGGAATTGAGGGATCTGAAAGTGCCCGATTAGTGTTGTATATCTTTGACCTGGTTCAGCAGGGTCTTAAAGAGCCAATGTTTTAGTCAAAAACATGTCATAAAGAAACTGTGCTTCTATGAAATAAATTGAGCTAAACGATCCACTTTGTCCTCCGAGGGAATTGAGGGATCTGAAAGTGCCCGATTAGTGTTGTATATCTTTGACCTGGTTCAGCAGGGTCTTAAAGAGCCAATGTTTTAGTCAAAAACATGTCATAAAGAAACTGTGCTTCTATGAAATAAATTGAGCTAAACGATCCACTCTGTCCTCCGAGGGAATTAAGGGATCTGAAAGTGCCCGATTAGTGTTGTATATCTTTGACCTGGTTCAGCAGGGTCTTAAAGAGCCAATGTTTTAGTCAAAAACATGTCATAAAGAAACTGTGCTTTGAGTTTCTGTCAGTCAGTAACCTCAAGAACATCATGTACTTAGAGTGTTCAGCAGGGCCGTAAAGAGCCAATCAGTCAGTAACCTCAAGAACATCATGTACTTAGAGTGTTCAGCAGGGTCGTAAAGAGCCAATGCTCTTGACAAAAATATGCTCGTAAAATGACTGGGCTCCGAGTTGCTGCCAGTCGTCAACATCAGACTGGGCTCAGAGTTGCTGCCCGTCGTCGACATCATCGTTCACACCATCGTTTTTGGATTCTTATCTTTTGTGACATATCAGAGTCTGAGCAGTCTGCCGCTTTCCCCAATACGCTTTCGGAATGACTGTCGTAAAATTTGAAGCTATTGACGATTATTAATTGGATGATGTTTCATTAAGCTGACACTAGGTTGAACTTGGAGGATGAATGGCAGACGCATTCCCAAGATAATCTTGAGAAGGGCCTACGGAGCCTACAGCGTCTGCCACTGTCCAGGATACGCTCGGGGACAGCCCTCGTAAGTTTTGTACTGACGCCACTGCTTAATTCAATTGTCTCTGATACTTAAGGTTGAGTATAGAGGGTAAATAAACGCATTCTCGTAATAATCTCGAGAAAGGCCTATGGAGCCTACAGCGTCTGCCACTGTCCAGGATACGCTCGGGGACAGCCCTCGTGAAAATTTGAAACCGCTGATGGTAATTTATTAGACTGTTTCACAAGGCCAAACTTGAGGGCGAAGGAATGTGTCCGACATTCCCGTGAAAATTAGAAGGGCTTATGAGGCCTGCAGCTCTGCCACTGTTCCCGATACTGCTCGCCCTCCCTTCTCTTCGCCAAGAAGAAAATACTGACTAATAAGCTTTGTTTGAGAATACATTTTTCAGTTTCAAACCACTGGATCCAACTCTCTACTCCACCAGTATCAAGAGTAGTAAGCTTCATACAAAAGAGTGTAAGCTTCATACAATTTTCCCTTCGAACAAACATTTTATTTCATTGTGGCCCGATCCCGGTGGCACTGCCATGCCGGGACGACCCGTGACATAAAGTGCAGTAAGCCCCGAACATCTAGTCAGTTTACAAAAATGTTAGTATAATATTCTGGTGCCGCGACACAAGAAATTCAGATCAGAATCTAGAGCAGTAAAGCAATACTGTAAAGTAAAAGTAAAGCAATAGCGGCTCTTTGTCGAAGATAAAATTAAAACTTGCGCGGATTTTACGCAAATCCTCACACAAATCAATCAGGATACGCTCCTTGCGGGTTTAAAGGTGTTGTGACCGTATGTTACATATCGTGAGCATAATTCCGTACATAAAATAAATATGGGGTTTTTCTTCATATGCACACGCGAACATTTCATTCCAGTTAAGCATAACTTGTACGACGTTTAAAAACTAATATACACATATGCACATATGGGTGGAAGATTTCAGTACTAAATAAAATAAATATGGGTTAAATCCCCATATTTACACGACCACTTAATTCCAACTAAACAGCGCTTGTACTATGGTTACTTGTATGGTAAGTATGGTTGCTTTTACTGTGGTTAGTACTATGGTAATAACGGCCGATTTACACATTTGAGTGCATGATTTCATTACTAAATACAGTGTATGGGCGTGTTCCCCCACATTTATAAACGACCATTTTAATTCTAAACTAAGTAAAGCTTTGGATGTACACATATATTATATGTGGTATTTAACACCCAGACAACTAATAATTATGTTTAAATGTAAAGGTCATATGCGGGGATCGAACCCGCGACCTCTCGGCTCAATAGTAAAGCTTACTAACACTGCGCCATGAGAGGTCTGTGACTACTACGTGAAATTTCGAATAAGCTGAGAAATCCCAAATATACTCTTACCATAATAATACTGTTTTGGCGATAACATCGTACCAGAAGAAACATTACAGGTTAAAAGTTATTAAAAAAAATTTACTCCAGGTCTACGAAACCGAGTATTATTTTCAGTATCGGACACTGAATGTATATCCAAGATGGACCCGATATGCAATCATTCCAAACGCTTTGAGCGTTCAGGATCAAACAGAGGTACTCTAATGGCTTTTAATGTACTCATGAATTAAAAGACGCGATTGTAAAGGAAAGGTCTCAATAGTAACTGCAGTAAGCCGCTTTTAACCCGGTGCCAGATGGCACGCGTATTGGAGACCCTCCGATTTTAAAGCGCATAAATTATTACACATTGTTTTTGTAATAAAATATCCTCGCCCCGTAATGAGGGTAAGTAAACTAGTAAATGAAACTAGACTCACCGCGTCTTCTCCATGTGCACGTAAACTAGTGATTGAAACTAGACTCACCGCATCTTCTCCATGTTACCTCGCTATCCGAAAAATTTAGGAACAACGATGACGAGAGTTAAGATATACTTGACGAGCCCCGGCCGTCGCCTGTCGGGCGCGACAGTGCTAAACCGGTGTTAAAACGCTGCGTGCTCACTTACATTCATATCACTTGTATTAAACACTCGTCACTTGCACTATTTTTTCTATTTTATTTAACTTTTTTAAACGAACAACAAAAAAATATAACTCAAATTCACACAAAACCCTAGGAGGTTTTTAAACTTCAGCGAATATAGGAACCACGTAGGTCTGTAGACGTGTTGCTCGTTCGGGAAGTAACGACGCTATGACTGATTAAATGCCCCCACCGGCCTCCTGTGACTTAAACTCAGTAGATGGCGCTGCAGAGCACAAGGTCATCAGTTTAAAGCGCTGTGATTGGTGGAAAACAAGCGGAAGTATACAACGCCCTCTCACAGATGCTGTGCATCGTCACATGCCGATAATGTATTATTATATTCGACCGAAAAACCAAATGAATTGAGTTTTTCACTAGAGTTGTAGTTTTGTTAAAAAGTAAGTCAGAAAATATCTAATACAGTTTGCCTTAACATCAAAATATAGTTAGTCAGTGGCGCGCAACAAGAAAGGTTCCCAGTCCTTGTTATGACAATGTCGAGGCCGCAATCAAGAATTGATAATTTAGTTTAGGGCCAATTTTTCAATCAACAGATAACTTTATCTGAAGAATAATTTAGACAGGTTTATATATATTATGAGTCAAAATGTCAAAGTCGGCCTTTAATACGATACAATTATCTTTTTAAATTCATTTATCTTTTGTTTATATAAATTGTTTATTTTTTAAATAACGAACATATTTATTCCGTAGTTTCTTACTAAAAAAAGTTTTCATATAAATGATATTACCCAATTATACCGCATATGATGAACATGGCTGGGTGGTAGGATACAAAAATTGTGTACGACTGGATTGTTACCACTATCCAGAGGTTAGAATCGCCACAGTGGCACGCTAAGGCGTGTCGCGTTCCGAGATCAGTCTATGACATCTAGCTACCGAATATTCTTGAAGGCCGGCAAAGTAAAGTGTCATAATGAAAATAAAAATTCAATCACTTTGTCCTATCATACAATCTCGCTTGTCGTTTAGCTGGAGATTATAATTTTAGTGATATTTATATAATATAACTGTTCGCGGTGGACGTTTGCGTTAGGGTGGAAACACGCGCCGCGCCGCGCCGCCGTCCCGCATAGCGCCTTCCTCGTGGCCTCGGGGCTGGAAGTGATGGAGGATAATCTGTTTAGAGCGTCCCTAAGGCAAGGACCATGATGGTGTTAGGCTAGTTTTCGCTCAAAATACGTTATTAAAATTTCGCCTTCCCTGTTAATGTTTTAATGGAGGGTTGAAGTATTAATTTTTGGTTTGAATATTATATTTGTCAACATTTTTTTATGTCTGAGGCTCGAGTATGAGCGTGTTAGAAGTTATCAAATACGATCATATTTTTAGTTTTCGGTATTGTCGATTTTAGTTTCTCCGCATTTGCAATAAGGACTCTGCTAGTATATAATATATAAAACAAAACAACGTTTGATTATATCTAATGATTGTTAGAATTCATAACAGAAACTAGCCTGCGAGTCTGTATCTCGTCAAAACGATTGCGCTACATTTGGTGATAAATAAATTTCATTAATAAACGCCTATCTCTATTTAATCAGATGGAAGTTTGCGTGACTTATTTTATAAAGCCGCCAACGTAAACGTTTCGGTTTGCATTGAAGCTTGCATGTGGATCCCGTATCTCTTTCACTAATATGGGATAATTCTGCTACTAATGATTAAAGCTTATTTATAAAGAGAGTAGCAACGGCCTACGACTTCGTTCCCGTTAATTACAATATAATTTACAAAATAAAAATAATATATAGCCTATACACTCGATAATAATGTAGAATCCAATTAATGAAATACATGTTAGAATCCAATCATTACCTCATACAAATATATTCATAAACTTTACCTCGTAATAATATTAGTTAAGATGAAAAAGACATTGACTCATTACTCAATTTTAATACATTTTCTGACTGCTCCTCTTCCAATTGTTCTCATTATGATGTTCCGAGCTGTATAGCTACTACAGACTAGTTGTCAGTGTAAATCTTAACATGCACTGTGGATATTTACCGTGCGCAAAGAATTTTAGTGCTGAAAAATACTATAATTAATAATATACCATAGATTTTAAATATTTTTTAATAATCTTCTTACAGCTATACGGTAAGAGAGGTATTGCTGTTTATAATATAATTTATTTTATTCACGAATAATTTTCCGCATGTATACATACTTCCATAATTTTTTATGTTTTATTGATATTGAGGTAAACATCTGTAGTAATTATTCGCAGTGTAAATTGAATATGTACCTTTCATTTGTTATCCACTATATATTTTTTACAATTTTATAAAAGGTAATTAGAGGAGAATTTATTCATGGTACCAAATTTTCTTCTTAAACTCCTTTGAACTAGGTGATCACATTTCCACATACAAACACCACTTCGAATTATTAAACCTACACAAACAAACTTAATAACAATTTTCTTTTTATCTCTTTTAAATCGATATCCGGTAAAACTGCGTATCGACACATCCCTAGTTTTTAGGTTATGTTGGATTTTATAAAATATCTTCGGAACTCGGTTTTAGTTTAAAAAAAATAACATTTGCGGGTGTTTATACAGTAAATCTAGAAAATTATAAATAAAGATTGACTTAGATGCAATATGAGACGGGATTGCATATATCCATGAGCATTCTCCTTTGTAGTAATAATATTTTTATGGTCCAAACTGATTGTTTGAAGGTATGTAAATTGATTGCTTGCTTTGAATATTAAATATTGAAGACAGTTAAGCGCCGAAGCGCCGCGCTGCACCGTGCCGGTGATGGTTACACTCAAGCGTACAGGGGTGTAAATGTCACGTTTCCCACCCCCTCAACCCTCGTGGGCGTTCTCGCGGTCAGGGTATTTGCAAGCTATCGCTTTATAAATGAAATGAATAAAGGTCACCTATATAATTATATTGGCTATTGATCTTAAACCCACTGTCGGGAAATGCATAATTAATTTAATACAATATCGTGTATGTCGTATTTTGTAAAACTGTGCTTATACGAGTAGTTTAGTTGGTCATCTCGAATCTGTAGTAGTTTATTTCTAATAAGATTTTTTATAACTCATGATCATTAACGATCATAATCTATCTATACATATTATAAAATAAACTCTCCGCCGTGTCTGTCTGTCTGAATGCGATAAACTCAAAAACTACTAAACGGATTTTCATACGGACAATGTACGGAGTGATTTATGAGGAAGGTTTAGGTGTATAATTTATTACGGTTTCCTGTAAATTGGCTGAAATATGACTATGATTGTTGAAAATGTCGGAAAAAGTCAGCTGACTGGGAGCTTCACAGGCGTGCAACGCGTAAACCAATATAGTTATTTGTATTACATTGCTACTCGCCCGAAGTCGAGGCGGGTTGCTAGTATATAATATGAATTAGTCCAATTAATACATTGTGATCAATTACCATTTTTTTAACTTCTTCAAATAAACCATAATATCGCTTTTATTATTTCAAGTATGCTGACTACACGCTGGTAAATAGTTGATTTTTAGGATCCCGAAGTCAAAAGGTACCCTTATAGTTTCGGTATATCCGTCTCACCTTCTGTATGTCCTCGGCTTATTTCACAGATTCTTAGTGCTAGAAATCTGTAATTTGGTATGGGTATGCATATTAATCACGCCGAAAAAGTGGTAAAATATAGTCTTGAAAAAAAAGTGTTTAGGGTACCTGCGCTACACGTAAAGTGGGAATGTTTTATCATCTATTGGTAGGTATATTCCTAGGGCTGCCAACTGTACTTTATACATTTGTATAAAAATAGTGTGCGAAAATACTTGGCAACCCTAGATATTCCTGAGCTTATTCTGCTTTACTCAAGTAGAAAATCTATCTCCCAGCAGCTAATCCCCATTTGTAATTCAGATTCAAATAATTTTTAAGCTTTATGTTCTACTGGCTTCGAGTAGGTGAATCGTCACTTAACATCTAGGTGAAATTTAAGTCTAACTTTGGCCTTTATCGTTAAAAAAAAAAGAAGTCAAAACCGGTTGCTTATATGGGAACAAAGGTTACGATTGAGGAGAAGCTATCAGGTATGTCAGCGGTATAAATTAACAGATCATTTCCTCATAGGGAATGTCAATAGATTCTGCTGCGAGGTGGGCTCGTGGAATAAGTTCAAGGAGTGTCAAGGTGCACCACCGCGCCATCCAGAGCCGCGATACGCCTTTATTATTTATCAAATAGTACCGGTTGGTACTACGGTCATGAACAGTGCTGTCTGTTCGAAACACTGATCTATATTAATAATACGTCTGATAGTTCTGATTCGGGTGGAACCACTATAGGATAGAAGGTCATTTTTTTAGCTGTCACTAGTGAAATTAGTGTTAAGAAGTAAAATTTACACTTGAAATATGTTAAACTAAGTTACCCCTCGTCGGTGAACCACCTGAAAAAGGTCGCTGTCCAACAGACCGCGCAGCTGAAAGCTGGGCGGGGTTTCAGGCGCGGTAACCGTGCGAGCGGGCGCTTACGCAGAGGCGACCGCTGTCGCGTCGGATCGCTATCGATCGTGGCTCGCTGTCCGCAGATTGGGCAGTGAACCCCCGCAAGGCACACGCCTCCTCGTGTCCCTCGTAATTTACACGACGACCACGTGCCCTACACGACGACCTTCACGGTAAAGGAAAAACGCAAATAGTTGCGATTCATACGCACTATTCAAACTCTTACCCGTCAAAACTTTCGATCCAAACAAACTGAGTAGATTATTAAACCACATTTAAAACTATTGCGACTGTTCAGTTCAGTTGTCGTGTTAATATAAAAGTTTGAAGTAAAATAATATATTACTTATTTCGATTTAATAATTCAAGTAATGTTTGTTGACATTATGAAATTTTATCATCACCCCGATACTGCATTTCACGGATAGATAAAATAATATGAAATATTAAAATAAATGTATAATCAGTTTTATCAATTTTTTTAACAAATTTCAGTATTATTATTTGGCTCAATTGCTTCGTTTCTGTCTGAAATCAGCACGAAAATAGCATCATTGTTTGATAAGAGAGTATAAATGTATTCAATGAACGCATAATAAGAGCGCATCATAACCAGTGTATACAAACATCGGCGTCGATTGCGACACGCGATAAATTAGGTGTGAAGATGGCGATAAGTGGCGCGTAGCACCGCGGCACCGGGGCCGGGCGGTGCGGCGCCACTTCCCGCACCGCCACGTCGCGTCGCACCACACCCGCAACCGCAGCCGCATCCGCCGCACACTGGTCGATACGCCCTGTCACGCCTGTTTGTGAACCAACACTGTCGTGCAGCCGCATGCCTAATTCTATATGTACTGTAGAGCCTAGAATGCCAAGAGTATAAAACTTAGCATATCATCGACTAAAACTTTTTAAAACTTAAAAATTAAATCTCCTTAACTCGAGCCGCCATTATAAATGAAAAGAAAAACTAAATCACTCTATCTTTATATTTTTCTCGTGCAACAGTGCAAATGAAATCAAGACGTAAAGCCAACAGCTATTCATGAAGTTAATATTTACCAATCTCAAATATAGGGGACATAATATCAATCGAAAATTAAAATCAACACGAGGGGTGTTTAAATTTCAAAGCATATATATAGTCATCTCGTTCCCTTTGCGTTACAGACACTTAATCGTTAGATTTATTTAGAATGGACATCAGAATTATTCAATATTCCCCAAAAACTGCGCTATGTAACGGTGAAGCAATTTCTAAGGTAAAACTGAAATTAGTAGTATATGAAAAGACTCGCTGTGCTACGCGGTTTACGCGCGTATAATTTAAAATAAATCGGTGAGTGATGATTTATAATACTTAGTATAGACAATATTTTTATCGGGCGGCCAGGGTTATGCATCACAATTCATACGACTCGTTCGCGTCACTGCTGCTATAGTCATAGGCCCGAGCCGAGTGTAGAATTATTTTAATTAACATTATCTCCCAAACTATTCGTCCAAATAACATGCTATAAAGGCAAAGTTTATCTACATAAAATTGTCTTCATGATCAAGTAACATTCGTTCTTAAGGATTAATATGCCATGACTTATAATGCTCATAAATCACTTCACAAATTTTCAATAAAACTATGACACAAAATACCTTATTGTGGCATATGTATAAGACATAGGCATATGGTATCGCGGACCTTTCTTTAAATTTACTAAGGAGCAATATTTTAGTAGAACATTGTATTTACGTATCACTAAATATTACGCCAGCGCACGCGGATAAAGCAGTTTGGGTGCACTGTGTTTTCCGACTTACTTGACAATAATCAATATTTAAGGCTACCTAAGAGGTGTAGCTTAATACTACTCCACGTAAATCTGGCTGTCATGTAAGAAAATAATTTTTCAAACAAACAAACAAAAAAAACTTCCTCTTTACTATTTTACTATATATTATATCTACTTATAAAACGTTTTTCAAATTTCAATTGCGTATTATAATTTACTCACAAACGCACGTGACTACGTTCACGTTAATTACAATAAAAAAATTAATAAGAATAAAATATAGCCTATAGGGATTAATGTACAAACGGTTAATGTAGTTCCCTATTAATTAATGATAGTATATTTAAAACCAGTTTAGCAGTTTTAGAGATTACCTCCTAAACACTCACAAGCTTTACAATAGATACTACACTTTAGTTTAGATGATATAGAGGTAGCTAAAAACGAACTAAACTTGTAATAGATATTCTTAATTCGATGTGATTATAGCGTCTTGTTCGATATTACCGGTAAGGCGCGGTTACCGATCGTATGCCGTATGCCGCGCATTATATTCCCCTGGCTCGATGCCAGCAGAACCTAGTAAAACACATCCCAAGTTCACCGAAGATGTCAATATGAAGTCTACTTTTGGTTCAATACTCGATAAACTTTTTACCCGAAGTACTTTACTCCAGTTCTAACTGGAGGAGTTTAAGCATTTATTTTCGTAGTAATTTAGACGATCATCATAGTGTGATAAGAAACTTAATAACTTTATCACTGTATTGAAGCTAAGTTGAATCGATTCATAAAAGCAAGCATTCTAGCCTGGTTATATCGACTTGAACGTTTATTTAAAACTATTACAACTTTTGTCTATTTTTGATGACAGAGAATACTGTGAAAATTTTTGGGGCCACTCAAAAAAATTGTATAAACCGTTTTTCTATAATTATCAAGATAATATACTTATAATAACATAATACAAATAATGTATACTTATAAATGATACTAAATTTTTATTTTTATATGAATAAAATGTCAAAACATAAGAACAGCTAGCATTCCGTAATGCATGAAATGTGCTCGGAATGTGTCTAGACTGTAGACTCCAGACTCGAGTGCCGTTGTATAGTAATGCCAGCTAACCGAGAGTTGCCTAATTATCTAGATTAGCCCATTGAGCACGTTCCGGCCTGTATCAAATCCGACAGTAACAAATTCTAACAATGATATTTAAGCGCTAGTTTTAGTTACATATTTAGGTATCAGTTGGAAAGAAAATAAAAACTTACAATAGAAAGTCTAGAAGTTAATCTAAAAATGCATATTGGTTTATGCCTGTTATGTTAAAAAGTTCAAATTGTCCGCTGAGTACCCGTTTACACCGTTTGTGTACTACTCTCTCGTGTTGATTTAATATGATACCTCGTAGTAATGTAGGGGGTCAGGGAATGTTAAACATAATAAAAAAAATATATTTATCTCTATAGAAATATAATTATAAATTCGGATCAATGAGAAATTAGGACAGTCAAAACTAATGTTTTTTTTTTTTTTTTCGAACGGACTATTATACTGTTAGCCTTAGGGGCTCTGGAGCCTTTACGGCTTTTACAGCTTTACCGGGCTTGGGGGCGACCGCTTAAGACACTCAGCCGTAAAAACTATTGCAATGAAGTTATGGACATGAAATTTGGTATACATAATTAGCCTCTCGGTGATTGATAAAATGAACCTAAAAGGGTTGTTTTAGGGGTTTACGTATTAGCATAAATAGTAATTTTTCGTGAACGAGGTCGTTGATACAAACATAGATACATATATGTTTGAAGAAATGCATAAATTTGCATTTTTTTATTTATAGATTGCATTAACTGTGGTATTATTTTAAAATCATATTTGTAAAATATTAGTTTAAAATGCCTATTAAAACCTTATTAGTATACATGTTAATATTTCGTATGAATTAATTAGTATTTGTTTGCTCATTTAAACGCTTCGAGTAATGCGAATGCAACAGGTTGTTTTGTAGGATAATTGTGGACATAATTAAATCGTCTCAGAGGCCGCTCAGCGGCTCGCTGCCGTAAAGAGCCTCATTCTAGATCTTTTTGTTCGAGCAACATTGTTCGCTTTAATTCCGATTGTCTTGTCACTATAGTCGTCTTAAACTTTTTCACGTCTTTCACTCTCGATATCTCTCGGATTGCGATCTTTGAAACTGTCATAAGCTTACTTTTTTTTTTTCGGCAATTTCATCGGTAGCGTTTATTTTGTTGTGTCAGAGTATTTAGTTTTTCATTACCGTGTAGACTGCGAGCAAGGCGAGCGGCTCTGTAACCCGTTCAGCAAGATTTGCCCGCGGTCACTTAGCAGCGACACCTGATACCCAGTGCACATGTTCCCCGTACCCTCTATACCAGGACTTTATACAGACAGATGTCCCCGACCTGACTTCGAACTGGTTTACTTTGTCTTTATTTAGTGTTCACTCTACAACAGAGGCGATAGCAGCTTTTTTTGTAACTTGGAAAATTCAAACTCACTACAAAAAGGTCGACGAATAAATAGCTATAATGCGCGTGCGCCGTCTCGTCACCCGAATTCCTGACAATGAGCCTGTTGATGACCGTTTACGGATCGCAGTCACTGAACTCTAACGTTTTAAGTTTTAACTTGCTTCAATTCATATTGCTTTCTACCTTTTATATAATTTAGAATAACATATTTGTCAGCATATTTAACGTAATATTTGAGACACATAATTGTGATGGTAAACATTCAAGAGCAAAGAATGAACTCCTTTTCTGTATCGAATGGAATAGGCTAGATGAATTGTTTGCACCTCGGCTCGCAAGTGGCCAGGGTGCAGTCGTTGACCTGGCTTGATGTCCACGTAACGCCCTACACAAATAAGGGTCGCAGACTGTGTAAATCCTTATCAAAAAGCAAACAGTTAAACACTACATAATTTATGCTGTTGTCGAATTTGCATGGCGGATAATTTTATGAATATTAGTGTCTCGTTTTGGATTTAATATCAGGTCGTTTCTTCTATGAATAATAAAATTTGCAATAAATGCAAAAAAAGTCTCCCATAACAGCAATATTTTCCATTTCCGACAATGTCATCTTATGCAAACATTATATCATCCCGACTGATCTGTTTGTGATACGATTTAGATAAAGCCGGCTTCTTCGAATCATCGCTGTTACGCTTAATATTTATTTTGCCTGTAACTATGATTAGTGGTATGAAAACTAATAATCTTAAATCTGAATAAAAACACCAGAGTTGTTTCCAACATAACATTACTTTTTGATGGTTTGTCATATCGTCCCACTGGAATAATTTAACGAAGTTTGTGTGCGTGTAAACGAACCGTTATATTTATTAATTATTCGTCGGTTAGGTTCGTGTGGGTTGAATGCGCATACGGCTGCGACTCGCCGCTGTTATTGTGAGAATTAACTCGAGTGCTCCACAAGTGAAATGTACGTACCACGTTCATCGGCCGCTTTCTAAGAACTGCACGATATTTTGTGATGCCCACGATAATGTAATGTCTTTTTTCAGTGATTTTTTAAACCGTTTGAAACTTTACTTAACTTAGTTGACCCGCTTTATCCTTCTATACCGCAAAGTTACATTATTTCGTATGTTGTATTTAACGACGCTATTACAACTTGATAATATTCTTATTATGTATCCTTTTTACTGCGTCATTTATTGGCCGTTCACATGCAGGGTGGCTATAGTACAGAGAAGGTTGTTATACCAAATGATTAATTGTGACACAAGTCTAAAATGTTTGATTGAATATATAACAATAATTTAGTTAACAAAATAATTTCATGTAATTATGACAGTAGTTGATGTCACACAAAAAGTTTTAAAATACCGCTATCCTGGTTTAATACACAAACCAGAGATATATCTATCCAATTTGGCAATGTAAATAGCTTTCACAAAATACAACTGTCTCTTTCAATCGCGGCTTGAACCATTATTTCTTAAGCTTCAGCATCTTAAACAAGGTATCGAGCCGTCATAATGTCGTCAGTGTAAACCATTTTTGCAATTCGCTGCGATTTGCCGCCGCGAGGCCGTGGGAAAGGCTCGACTTCCTTTTCGTCTCCGGCTCGCGAGTTGTCACACTGCATAACGGTGCTGACATCTCTATGATATTTATCTGTTTAGAATTCTGTATGGTTTCCATGAAGTACACTGTTTAGTCATGGATGTTTACTTTAGTCCTTTCGAGACACTTACGGTTGTTTTATACAAGAAATATTTCAGTTTTTTTCGTTATACAAATTAGAATATATGATTGTTTGATCGTGTAACGCGGGCGACAGTGGTATAATTTTGGCTTATAACGGAATAATTGTAAATGTGGATCAGGTCATAATATCGGTGTATGTGATGTAATGCGCGCGCGGTTAGCACGTAAGAAGCTGGTCTCGCGGGGTTGTTGAACGGTCCGTTCGTCCCCGCGCGTTGTTCGGCGTTTTATTAATAAAATCGCCGTGACGTGTATCGACGGGCGTGTACCGGATCGGGCTATTTATTGATGCGCGTGCGCATCGCCTGCTCCCGCTGCCTCCGTATCGATCGGTAGCCGGCGTTATTGGTCGCCCTATGAATTTCCAATTTCGTACATAAATAAAGCCAGAATTCTGATTTACCTCGTTGCGTCGAAACTATTATTAGCCATTCGTTTCGGTTAAGTAATGTCTTGACGTCCGTATTATTGCCCACTGTGACAAACTAATACTACCTACAAACGGCATTTATGATTTTATTTTGTTTTGCAACCTTCCAATATTCAGTAATGTTTTCATATATGCTTGTTATATGGCTTTTGCATAAGAAATACAATTTTCGCAATTCTGAGTGTATACTATATATTGTTGCTAGTCTCTCGTATAGAGTAAGTAGAAAATATTCAGAGCATTATATCAAATCATTCTCCTTTATCTAACTAACGGTAATTTAACTTCATGTAGAAAAAGTAGAATACATAATATAATACATATTAGCCATTGTTTATTCTTTGAACGAGAAACACACGTGAAAGAGGTGTTGTTGATGAATTATCTGGGAGAGACCGAATAATGGTATTCTACTTAAACAATTACAAGTTTACCCATAATAATCGTGGACTGCACTATATTTGGCACCATCCTTGGGAAAGTGGAAAATGTAAGCAGTTAGTTTGAAGTGAAAATGAGTTGAGTACTTGGTATTATGAAAAGATGGAAGGTCATGCAGAATCGGAGTAATAGCTAAAGGTGACCAAGTTGAGTTTTGAGTAGAAACGACCATCAGACGTAAGACAGCTCAGTTCAAGGATTGCACAAATCCGTCAATTCGGTCCTAATAGAGCAGTCTATAAAACTAAGCCTTTATAGAGGTACATAAACGTGTAGCAGTATTTTCCTATTAAGTTTTAGATTTATTATGTTTATTGATACTCGCGCTTACTAGATATAGATTAACAATAAGGAGTAAACGCGTTCTTCCTTGTTCGTTAAATAGTCCCAAAAATTTACTAGGTTATTTAGTGTGAACAAAGATTGAAACTATTTATTATGGTAAAGTAATACCATTACAACGCAGCTAGGTAATTCGTTCGCAGGCTAAAACAAAAGCTGGTTGGTGTTTCGGGTTCGGAGGGAAGGGGAAGGTGCAATCGCGGGTGTCTCGCCGCGCCCGCCGGAGGGCAGCTGCGTGTCTCGGGCCGCGCAGATGGTTATGAGTTCCGCCCGTGTCGCGATATCGTGTTACTACTTGTGCACCGCGCCGCGCCTTACTTGATACCAACGGGGGTGACCGTTGCGGAGGATAGCTTGTCAATAATGTACGAGTATACTGGTGTAGGGACAACGACTCTGACGTGCCTATCTTCATTTATAATGAACCATTTGATTTTCCCTCGTTGCTTTGCGTTTTGGTTGCTCCTAATATTATAAATGTTCATGTTAATTTTTTTTATTGATTTTTTTTCACTTCGATATTAAGTTCTATTAATTTATTATGCTTTATTTTATTTATGAAAGTTTAATCCACCATGATTTACCCTAACCGTAATTGATAAATATATGTGTTAGCCATACTTAAAAGTATCGAACATTTGATTATAGTTTTATGATTTCGCTTTTTCGTCGAAATATTACTATTAGTTCAGAATATGGCAAAGTAATGGTGTTACATTGTTGGCAACCCCAATACTGGGTAGGACTTCCATTTCGCTAATGCCTTTGGCAGGCTCTCGGACGCTTCGTGACGTCGACTACGACGGGGCGACGCGAACGTGACGTCACGCGCACGTGGGTATGTAGGACAGAGAAGGCAATACAAACATGGCGCGGGAGGGACCGAGGCCAATCCACCGTCGCTAAGGGCTCGCGCGAATTGACAGATTTCCACGCGCTCGATACGATCTTGAATTACATTATTATAAAGCGGAACTGAACCGGGTTAAGTACCCGTAACCGCCTATACGATCTTTAGAAACCGCCCGCCTCTTTGAACTGGATTTTAACCAACATTTTTTGTTTTATATATATTGATTTATTTGCGATGGTATTACGAGTAGTCTCGTCGGTGACGAGGTTTGAGGTGGGCATGTCTAAGGTGCGTCGCACGCTGCTGATAGAAGAAGTAAGCGCTTTGCCCCGTGTAGCGCGGTACCGCAGCGGTAACCTCGGTTGGTCGGTAGGCCGGCCGGCAAAGCCCGGTGCGGCGCGGCGGGAAGCTTGCTTTGTAAACAAACGCGCATTGCACAGATTGAAAGCGACGCGACGTTGCCATGTCGCGGTCGCCGTACCCTATGTATGAGTAGGTTAGCTAGCTGTCACTACTGAATGTTTACTATTTTTCTCCGTCAGGTTCGCTCCTAATTTTTAATTCTGCTCATCCTATTTGTAAGATTTATTGACTCACGTTAAAATACGTGATGCCATATAATCATACAAGTTCTACTTAACATTTGTTTACTCTGCCCTTACTAAATTTAAATAACAAATATTTCAGCATATCTCGTGTATGTAAATCGATTTTAAAACGTTTCTCGTTATCTCAACAGGTTTAATGATCATCATAGCTATTTAACATTTGAAAACCGTTATAGAATTAATTGTTATTTAAAACGCGTATGAATTAAACGTATGAATTAAATATAAACACATTATATTTTCCTTCGGACGACGACGTAATAAATAGTAGTGCTAAAGTATTCATTATTTTAGATGCAAAACAAGACGCCCGCGACTAGCTGGTCTCGCTACTAGTAGTGCTAGTCACACTCGCAATTAAATCGGGTACTGTGTATCTGTATGTTCACTCATTTTACAACTCGTTTCCAAGGCCTTCGACTGTGTTACATTGTTAACTTTTAGCATTTGTTTTTTTTTATTATATTATTATACTAGCTGCATGTGCCCCGCGATTACACCCGCGTATAATTTATAAGAAATCGCTGATTGATTATTTATAATACTTCAGTATAGACAATATTTTTATCGGGCGGTTAGGGTTATGCGTCACAACTCACACGACTCGTTCGCGCCACTACATCTATAATCATAGATAGACCCGAGCCGGGTGATAAATTATTTTAATTTTACATTATCTCCTAAACTATTTGTCCACATGACATACTATAAAGAGCAAAGTTTATCTACATAAAATTATCTTGATGATGAAATATCTTTCTTTCGTAAGGATTAATATGCTAAATAATAATGCTCATAAATCACTTTTCAAATTTTGAAGAAAACTTTGTCACAAAATACCTTATTGTAACTTTTTTTTAGAACATTATATTTACGTATCCAATCATTACGCCAGCCCACGCGAATAAAGCAGTTAGCGTGCTGCTATTTCTTCCGATTTACTTGACAAAAATCAATATTTAAAGCTAGCTAACAGTTGTAGCCTAATGCTAGATAGGCTATACTATTCCTCGTGAATCTGGCTATCATATACAAAAATAACTTTTCGAATCCAACTGGTAGTTTCAGAGATTAGCGTGTTTAAATAAATAAATAAATAAAAAAACTTTTCCGTTTTATTATATTAGTATAGATAAAATAGTAACGCCTATTTAAATAGTCGTCTTGATAAAGTTGTTACAATAACGTTTCTTGTCTGAACATTTCTAATTATATTTTTCACTAAAAATTTAAATAAAAATGTCAGGTATGTCTGCATATATAATTTAGTTATACATAAAGTTGGAAATTCCTTTTCATTGGACAAGAAAATATTATTTCAGCATATGGATTAAGAAATAAAAGAAAAAATTAAATATTCATGGATGATAGATATCTTGTGCGGTTTTTTCAGTTTAACATGGAAACCAAAAATACTTTATTCAAATTTAGGCCCTAAGAAGGCACTTATGAAGGTCAAAGACCTATACTAACACCGGTTTGGAAAACATCCCAGTCATCGACAAGGTGATTCGGTTATCAGTCAGCACTCAATGTAACGCCAGTCTCGTCGGTCGATATCAGCGTATTACGATCGGTGACATTTGCTGCGGCTTGTTTCAAACAAACAATACGGCAGTAGTGATAATCGCGTGCCGATTACCGCGTTCATAACGCCGCACCGCGACCGAGTCAGCAAGAGGCGGTAACGAACGGTGCGACGCGACGGCGCGCGCCCTCTGTCCCGTTATTGATCCTGGCGCCGCGCGCGCGACCTGGTGCCAACCGCCGCGACGCTCCGCCACCGGCACACCCGACCTTGAACCTTAACTATTCGCATAATTGCATACCGGATAATGCACTCTCACGCATCGTATTACGGTTAACCATCAAGCAGTAAACAAATACCCTCTGCCGACGCTGACCGGACTAACTTTAAACTTTTATAGTCTACTATTACGCTTATGACGAGTTAGATTCACCCTGTTGTTTTAATTCTTAATGCTAATTCAAATCAGGATCCGTTTATCCAGTTAATATTCTATGATTCTTTAGACTCGTCGATTTAATTTATCTAGTTATCTTCTTCTTTAGATTCATCAATATTAATAATATTAAACGGTATTATTCTTACTAGATTCTATAATCACAGCAATATTGTGACAAAAAGTTGTTCATGCATTAATATGCAATACTCATTGAGAAAAGGTAGGTAATAGGCAAACGAAGAGAATAACCAGTCGCGAAATGAAACTGGTAATGCAAATCGGAGCGATGTCGAAATCATTTCAAAGCTGCAAAACCGTACAATCATCTTGTTGACCCCATGTGCCCGGCAACAGAATTCCTGTAATCAGTATCCAATGCCTCGTCGAAACTAGCGGTAACGTTTCGTTACTATGAAACTCGGGCGATCGATGCTGTAATCCTTGGTGGAGCTGATTCGCGATGGCACCGTGCCGCGCTGCTTGCATCGTGACTAGCTCTGGTATATGAGTTAGATATCGGTACTCGCTGGAGTACAGTAATCCTAACGTTTTGTTACGATAACGGCCTTGGCAGATCTAAAGGTGCTGAACCGACAAATTCGATGATTTTCTTTAGCGATGGCGCGCGGGCGCCAACACACTGCCGCCAACGGTAATCTGACACAATCGTTGTAGTCTATTGAACACATTGCAATCTGTATGCGTCATTAGATTCTCGATTTTTTCGAAAGAATATCATGCTTTTTCAAATGATACCGTTCTGCTGAGTTGAAAGTTCTTTCACATATGTAATCTAATTATGTATCTAATATTTAGAAATAAAATTTCTGAGTTGGGATGTAGGAAGTCATCTCCGAAACGATTGATCCGATTCTGAAACTTCTTTAACTGGTAGGAAGCTACATTATCCTTGAGTTAGTGCTATGGATTACTTTAGGGTACAACTATATTTTTAGTTTCTGCTATAAAAAAAAATAATCAAAAAAGATTTGCCGTTTAAATAACATGATATTGTTTTATTTTTCTTTTTCTTTAAAATAATGCTTTCAATAATTCAGTGTGCTATAAGAGGTTAGAATTTTATAGTCCGTTAATCAAACAGTCACAATATTAACCTTGAATAACTTTGAAGGAGTGAATATATCAAAAAATATGTGACATTTTTTGTAGAGAGTTTAATTCCCTACAAAAATGTGCATTGAATATTGATAATTGCTGTACTCCTATTTGTGTCGTATAAAATCAATGGCGGACATGTAGGTCTGACTGATAATTTGTTAATTCAAATAAAATACATAATACATTTCTCTCTACTTGGAGCAGTCCAATTGCTGGAATTCCTTCTCCCTACATAAGATCGCAGCCAAATAATCTTATATTGTGTTCCTGCTGTAAGTAGGGTTTCCAGAGCTCTTTGCTCTAAGTCCCTATGGCTTTCATGGTCGGCAACGCGCTGGTGGTGAAACCTATGCTGTTACAAGCGTCCATAGGATACGGTAGCCGCTTACCATCAGGCGGGCCGTAAACTTCTTTGCCTATTTTGTTGTATATAAAAAGAAAATAAAGGAGAAGCTAATTTCAAATGAAAACTTCAGTGAAGGTGAACGTTACGTGAAAAATATCAAGGTTTTCGTCCTTGATCGTGCTGGTCAAATCTTAATCGAAAACCTTGAAGACATCCAAGTTATTTCTTGTCTTAATTGTTACGGTCAAGTCACTCGGCTGAGTAAATACTTGACGCCCTTGACTTGCAGCTTACCAAACAGACAACTCGATTTTTAATTTCATTTTATTATCAAAAAAGTTACCGTTCTCGTTATCCGATTAAAATTTAAAAATATCTTCAGCGTTCATTGCCCATGTATAGCGTGCCCGTCGCGAACTTGTACGCCACTATTATTATTTACTAGCAACCCGCCCCAGCTTCGCACATGTAGCAGAGTAATACATATGCGTATAACTTTATTGGTTTACGTGGTGCGCACGCCAGCAAAGCTCCAAGTCGGCATGAGTTTTTTCCGACATTATCAACAATAATAGACATATTTCAACCAATGTACACAAAACTTAATGAATTATACACCTAATCGTTCCTCATGAATCACTCCGTCCGTTGATGAAAACCGTATGAAAATCCGGTGGTTCAGTGGTTTTTGAGTTTGTCACGTTCAAACAGACAGACGCGGCGTGGCCCTTTTTATTATAAAATATTATGTAATAATGATGATTGGGTTAACGATAAGCGACATGTGTATAGAAGTTTTATGTGACATTATCATATATTCGTGTTTAGGAAAAGTCTTTCATTTGCATTTGGGAAGAAGCACTCTTACACCTGGAGCGTTAATGTCAAGGCTGAACTCTTGGACACTCTCCAGAGTAGACTCACGGTGTTAATCAAATTGTATTGCTGAAGTTATATTCATATGTCTTTGTTCACATATATTACGAATTAGGTGCCTTTATTAAGGGAACGTTTTTAAAGTACAGCCGCAATTTTCAATATTTTTTTAATTCTAGTTTAATTTTTTTTTAGCAAAAGTAAAAAGTAAGCATATACAATACTGTTTCTTAAGAAATCTCTCACTCTTTTACAATAATATTCGCGTTACAAAATTCAATGTCAATTAAATTGTTAGCGGGCGCTAACCACCGTTTGCATGTGTGTTGTACGCGTCGCGCGCTACAAACACAAGCACGTGCGCTGCGATCCCGACGGAGTGACGTCACGCGGGTCGCCCATGCTCTTCCTCTTAGTTAGATAGACGGAGACGACGACAGTACAAACCAAAGCGGCAACGTCGCTCGCGGCGTTCTGTTTTTGCATCTAACGCTAGTAGTGATAGGCCGAGTTAATCTTCCGATTGCGAATGCAACAACAGCTATTTGTAGCGTTACTTTTCACCAATAACAACAACGCATATAATATTTTATTGTTGCCTTCACTCCGATAATGTTTTAGACATTTTCATTGTCATAACAACGTTAGAGATAAAATACTAATATCTAATAGAACAGAAATGACAATATATTCTAGTGATTACAAACAATAACATCTATGAATAGACGGTCAATGCCAAGGTAACGAAGCAGCTAGGACAACAAGTTCAATGGCAACAGTGAATCGAGACAGGATTTCCAGTTAAAACTGCATTCTTCTTAGGTGATGTTGAGATTATATTGATGACGAAATTGTTTACGAATTGCATTTCTTTGTTTACAGAAGGCGATCAGGGATCGTGGGAGAGTGGACTGTCTTACGAATGCCGTTCGCTTTTGTTCAAGGCGCTTCATAACCTCATTGAAAGGTAACTTTTTATATAATTTTAACCAATACAAATTCACGTCACGTTATTTACCATTACCTATATCTATTTTATGTTATAATATCGTCTATAGTATATATTATCGTGCCGTATAAAAAGAAATGCAAATTTCTTAATACTTATTCTAGTAGGGAAAGGAGAATCAAGTTCGCGTGTCCTTATAGATAAGCTGATATAAAATATATACATTTCTAAATTATTTTATTATCGAAGATATTGCATCTTCTCTCAGCATTATAATATATAGTATATAATATATATTTTATGATATAATATATAGTTAATAATAAAAACAATAAAGATATATATTATTTTTAATATAATTGTATTAGTGTCAATATATCGTAAATAAAGAGGAGTTGTTTATCGATACAAATCAATACTACACTAATTTGTATTCGATGATGCGTTGCGAGTTAGCGTCTCAAGCATAACTTGATTCTTCGATGCGTCCTAAGAATCAATTGAGCATGATTTGTTTAGAAATCTCCTATTTAAACCGGCCACCTCTATTGAATATCGTATAATATATCCAATTTGTAAATCAATCTGAAACTGTTTGCATATAATCGTGAACTGGCGTGAGGTATTCCACAAGGATGGTTTTCCACCGGCCACTTGTAGGTAATATGTATAAAACTAGATATGCTTCACGGTTTCACACGCGTTAAAATTAATTCGACCGACTCTCCATCAAGCCGCCGCGCCGCGCCGGGCGTCGCCTCCAACGCACCCGTGTAGCCTTGTTATCACTTCCCGTATTTACTTACAAGCTTTCTACGTGTGGCACGTTCATGGTTACTGCTCTTCCCCTTAGGGTCATAGCGTGAAGTTATATAGCCTATAACCTTCCTCAATAAATCTAACTAAATAAATGCGAAAGTGAGTTTATTTGATTGTTACTCAATTACGCAAAAACGGCTAATTGGATTTAGATGAAATTGGCACACAGACAGCTTATAACCCGGATGAGGAACATACGATACTTTTTATTCTGGTGAAGGCTTAATTCTGAAGTTCACGCAGACGAAGTCGCGGGCACAGCTAATAAGGTATAAAATGCAATTTTTTTTTTTCAAATCTGACTGTTAGTGTCATGAAGATTATCCCGTTCAAACAAATAAATTTAAAAAATCTTGATCTTTATGTGTATAGATTTTTTGCGTCTTCTATCGTATTTTCTGTTTCTTATTAATTATTATTAATATCGACAGATACATGTAAATCTTAAAGAAATATGTATTTATTTAATACTCACTTGAGAGTGTGTACAATATTTAGACAAGAAAGTACAAACTTGATTTGCAGTGAACGCGATGTTGCACCTGGTGGTGGGGATCGCGGGCGCATCGTCCGTACTGACGTGATGTGATCGTTCTGCGAAGGTCGACACATCATGCCGGGACGCGGACGTTCTAATGTCGTTTTTTGTCGCCCACCTCGCATGAGTATCGAGGTTCGTGCCCCGGGCTAGTCATGCAATTTATTTAACCGAAACCTTACTTATTATTGTTATCATCGGCCGGTATTACAATCATGAGATATTTTATTCAATAATCAATATTAATTTTGTGTGTTCATAAAATATTATAATCACGATGATGGTTCTGGGGTTATTATACGCTAGGACACTGCATCAAATGGTGTGAGTTGTAATCCTATAATTTTATTGAGAGTTAGTTTATTTTCGTCCACAACGATACTAATTCATTTATTGTCACCATCATAGTATTAATGTGATATGTAGCGGTCACTTTATTTATTTACAATTAAATGTACATCGATACTTAGAAAGTTTTAAAAATCGTACATTGAAAGTTATTGTCGACGATATTTAAATGAACGTGATTACTAACTAAATTAAATATTGAAATGATCGGACCGGCGATGCGCGGGATGTGACCGATTTGTGTTATTAGGTACTCGATGCGTCGTCTAATCAATTCTTGTAGAGCGTGACGTAACGAGTGCAAGCATTGGAATCATGCATAGTCCCGGGCGCGCCGGTACTGCTTCGCGCCACAGAAACTCGGAATATGAACGAAATCCAGACGAGTCGTTGACCCCCGTGCCCCGTGTCGACTGGCGGTACAACTCAAAGAAACAATGCGTTCAGCCGGAGGACGAGATATCGACGACGTTACTATACGCACACACGTCCTCGTAATAAAGATGCATTAAAAAAAAATAACAAATATCTCTTGCTCTCTCTTTCGGGACGGATCGTTAATCTCTCTAATTTTGATTGAGTTAATAATATTTTTATAGCCCGTTTTTATAGTGTTCGGATTTATTTGCTCTCTCGGTTTGTCTCCTCGATAATGGTTTATTGTTTTTAATTGGTGTTTAGTAAAAACGAAAGTTTAAGATAATTTTGTAAAAAGCAATCAATTATATTTGGTGTTAACTATGTAATATTATTACTACCGGCAAATTAATATTAGTATTATAAATTAGGAGAGTCAATAATTTTTTTATCTACGTTAACTATATACTTAATCGGTCAATAAACTTTTAATATTAACTATTAAAGCGATTAAATTTAATATACCTATACACAATACACATAATAATGATGACATAAATCTTTGGTTATTTGTTACAATGTTTCATGAGAAAAGAAACTAGGTACAAGTTTAATTGGAAAAATTTTTGGTTTCTGATTGGTTAAAGTATCTGAAACACTAGTAGCTTGGCTCCCGCGCGACATCTATACTAAGACATTTTGCTTGGAACAGCTGTTATAGTACGGTCAAAAACTATCAAGGTCATTCTTTAAATAAATTTATTCAATATTTAGAAACTATTTGACACTCCTTACAAAAAGGCTGCAAGGTAGTTATAAAAATAATTTAAATAAATACAACAAAATTGTTAATTTAAATTTGAAATGTTACAGATATGTATTAGTAAATTATCAAACTAGACTTTAAAAATTATATAATCAAAGAATATTCTAGAGAAATCGGTCTACTGCATGCAACGAATTATTTATAACATTACGTAAACCACAAAACACACACGCCTTTACTTATACATTCGCCGTATTCAGTAGTGATTCAAATATCATACGTGTTTTAAATAATATGGGAACATTATGAAATCGTACAGTTTATTTAATCATTGTTCTGATCGAATGGTATTCACACCTGTTTTTATAAATACATAAATAGAGTGCATTTGCCGCGCATACCGGCGCGCCGCGTCGTTGCCTACTGCGAACAGCACACCTGCGCGGGCACCGCTAAAATCTCTCCTGTTACGAAGCCAGTTTGCATGCTGCCGCGCAGCCCGTCCTCCGATAAAATATAAAGCATGGAAAATGTGTATTTTTATATCATTGTTTTATAGTAACAAGTAACAACTTATCGAGTAATCTCATTCGTTTGATCTACAAGCGTTGTTGGATATATTCATTGAATTGCAAAAAGTAAGTTTGTTTTTCTGAAGGTAATTTACTGGGCACGATCAGCCATTACTTTAATAATATTGTTTCATACAAAGACATAAAGCTATCGTCATCGTCAATACTTATGTGTTTACTAGTAAACACCGCGCCGCGCCGCCGCTAATGTCCACGTAGCCTACCGTTGGTCTCACTTTCCGTATTTGCCTATAGCTTGTTAGATTACTATACGTTACGGTTAAGGGACATTCATTAATTACGTTAGAGTCCCGAGGGAGAGGAGGGGTTAAAAAATCTCTACATGCTCTACATCTTTATTTTGGGGTGAAGGGGGTAAAACCCCCTATATATAGCGGCAATTTCATATTTAAACCCCTATTATTAGTATTGTATTGTTTAATTTGTACAAAAAAAATAATTTAAATAATTAAGATTACATTCGTAGTATTTACAAAGTAAATCAAAATTATATATGACTTACATAATTGAGCTGTCGTAATGTATAGTCTACGTCGCGATCACCATGCATGTAATGAGAAGTCCCTTATAGTGCGAGTCACGAGTTCATGCGTGTCGCGTTCGGTATCACAAGCGCTTTGCCGACCTTGAACCTCCCTACCCCAAAGAGCTCTGGAAACCTCACTCATCGCATGAACACAACACTATTCTACCGCGATAAGGAAATAATTTTGTTGTTTCCTTTCAACATTTTATAAATAGATAAATGACTATAAGACTACGCCGGGTGTTTCAGCGTGTGGTGTTCGAGAGATGATGTCCAGGCCGACTTTTTGTGCTCTACCAGCCCGCTGCCGTAATTTTTACGATTCTTTTCACATGAGGTTGTTTTGAATGTCGGGATTTTTTCGACGTATCTTAAATTCCAAAACTGTCAATCAAGTTTCCATCGCACAAACTTATAAACAAACCAGTACTAAAACAACGCTAACGTTATTAATTTGAAGGTAACAAGTTACAAATCTAACGCAATTGTTTATAAATGACGCAGTACGCAAGCTCTCTATGGAGTATGTAGGTACTCATAACTATGACGCTCATAAAAGCTCGGAGGTAGTCCACTCGACGCAGAGTATAACGCACGCACGGTAACGGGGCGTCCATTAATTACGTGAGCTTAAAATGAGGGTGGGTTCTGACAGACTATTACGAAATCTCATATATACGTTTCAATAAAGATCTCTCATCAACTTTTTAATTTCGAGAAAACACGTTATCATATATAAATCCCACGTGACGAAGGAGGGTGAGTAGTTCCACCACTTCTTATAAAATCTCACCAAAAGGGATGGGGTTCCAAATAAAAAAAAATCACCTAAGTACTGGACGTTCCCTAAAGCGAATTCATCGTCAGCAAAGCATTTGGAACTTGTGAGCTTCTCTGAACAACGGCAGCAATTTATCGTAATAGTAACGTAATAAATATGATTTTCCAATAATAAAAAAAATACAAGCTTTTGCGTTTGTGATTTTTATCGTAATTTATCGTTGGTAACGTAATAAATATGATTTCAAATAATAATAAAAAATATACAAGCTTTTGCGTTGTGATTTTTAGTAGTTTTTATTATACGTTCGATTTTTTTTAAGTGAACGGGTTAGAATCATTTACGTGTGTTGAAAAAGACGTGATTATTTATCGTAAGTGTTACCCGGTAGGCAGCGCTAAACGAACTCTTTTATGGAGGCGGACGACACAACACTATGTACACGGCAATATAATCGATAAATGCGAGGCGGCCTTACGACATAACTATGTCGAGATGGTCTCGAAATACCCGAGACGTTTATCGCAGTTTGAACTGGCACCTCATCTTGGGGGATTGTGTATTTAATGCATTGAATTCTGCGGCTATACCGGGTTTGGATGCTACGCTAGGTTATCCAGCGCCGGAACACCTCGATAGCCTTTTTGAAACCGCTACAACTTGTATATACATGAACTAGTTGGTATAGAATTTTCTTCAACACATCTTTGCGCGCGGCCCTATATGTGCGTGAACTGGTAAACATGCAGTTGTGTGGCAAAATATTTGTCAATATGTAAAAATAAAGAACAAGAATCGACTTTTTGATATGGAAACAGAATTCATAATTAACGTTGGTGATAGCAGCGAATCCGAAAATTCACTATTTGATTTTTCTAGTGGTAGTGATATGGAATAATATTTTATAAGTAAAATCTTCTTCTTACCCTTAAGTAGGGTCGGCACAACATTGTTTTTCTCTTCCGCTCTACTCTATTAACTATCATTATCAGTATTCATCCCTTTTCATCTCATTCTTCACATAGTTCATCCATACCTTCTTCGGTCTTCCTCTAATCGTATATCCATCAACCTTCATACTTAACATTCCTCCGACATAAGTAAAATAGCTAGTAGAATTCTCTTGTGTGCTTGGCTGTACGCACACCTAGGGCCGCGCGCACAATTAAGTTGATACATCCATATACGTATAGCAAAAAATAAAAATTAATTTCTTCCGTAATCTATACATACTAGTTCATACAAGGTAATTTCTTGATTAACTCATTATTGCCCAGTCATAAGTACTATAGACAGAAATTTACATTTTGGGGAGAGAGTCGATTTTATATTTAGACGCTAAGTTACTCCGCTAAAGGGTTGAAAGGCAGTGGCAAAGTTCTAATGGAAATAATTTTAATCGTGTAAGATTTACTTGAATTTTGACTTTCCGACGCAATTAACGAAACACGTATTTTTGCGTTTTTCAAATGTTCTTCACCCCTAAGGGTTATAAAAGAAGGTGACAAAGTGTGTATGGGAAATAATATTTTTCTATTTATATTTTGGCACGTCTAAACTGAAAAAAAAAACGTATTAATTCAATAACAATTTTATAGTCGATGCGAGAAAAGTCGCAATATACAATACATATGTTTATATATTTTGAGATCGATGTACAATCACTAGCTTAAGAAGATATCTCATCTCATAAACGAAACGTGATACTTGCAGTCGTAAACGAGGAGAATGTGTTTCGCTTTTGTGCTGTTAAAATATTTTACAGTCTTTTTACATATGTGTATAGTAACTTTGATGACTTCAGTTACTAAATTGCACGGAGATAACAATATGTTACAAAACTGACACGTAAATATTTTTGGTCATGAACGTAAAACGTTTTCAAAACTCATATTTATGTTTTACATTTCAGATGTCTCCTATCGCGGGATTTCGTGAGGCTCGGCAAGTGGTTTGTGCAACCTTACGATGGCGACGAAGAGGACGTCGGAAAAAGGTGATGAAAAGACTGTCAAATCTGTTTCATCGCTAATTTATATGTAGTTCTTGGTTCGTGAAAGTTCGTTGAAGGTTTGACAATAGTAAATGTTGTCTAATTACCGGAAGATAAATTTGAAATCGTTTCGTCTATGAACGGTTTTCAAACGGAGCCCGTGGTAAAACACTGGTCTCTTCTCTTCCTATAGTAAAACGAAGATCTCTGTGTCGTTATCGTTAAGTCACCAGATCGCGACTTCGTTCCCCTTCGCACATTTATACCCTGAATTGTCATAATCTTTCATTTAGTTATCGGATATTTGACAACTCTTAAATGCTTTTATTTCAACGTTTTTCTATGCCATAATAAAAATTCAATCATTCGTACTCAAAACTTACTATGTAGGAATTTTAATCATTTACTATAGATTTTCAATTTAATCCTAACTGTGAGTGGGTTTTTACAAATCGTTTAATTCTAAGTAGAACCATAGATAAATGCATTATTGAACATTCTGTGTGTGTGTTTCGGCGAAGGGCAATCGATTATTCATGGGTTCTACACTGACGTTAGTTCTATGATGGCGACATAATTAATGTAGTATGACGTCATTCAAGTTTAAAATCAACCTAGTTCTTACTTATCTACGGTATAAATAAATAGAACATAATAACGTATAAATGAGATCCTTATATAGAACGATTTTCATGCTAGGATTATTTTAAAAAGTCTCATGTATATTTTGTAATTGTAATTGGTTTGTTGAGTGTTAAAATTAAAATATAAGTTTTATTTATTTAGAAAGACCGACAGTGGTGACTATATTCATACAAGAACAAAAACTATACTATAAAAATAATAATTGAGCCTTATATACTTTTTTAAATGGTTTAAAAAAACTTTTTCATTTGCAATTCCACCAAAAGGTATTCAAATAACATGTAAGTAGGGGCAGGCTCGGATCTAGGGGGCAAACCAGGACTATTTTTTCAACCAATTTTGCAAACTTATTTTTTTTACTCTGTTTAGAACTAATTAAAAAAAGTTTGAAGTCCCCGACTCTACGTAACACCAAAAACAAAAGACATTTTCCAGAATAAAATGTTTTCTTCCAAATTTATTGGAAAAAACTTCTATTTTTCAAAACATGCTATCCAATATATGTTTGTGATTTTTTTTAACAATTTATCACATACGCTGGAGCGAAGGGAAGCCACTATCAAGTTTCTGCGCCAGTTCGAAAAAATCGTAGATCTGGGGTTGAGGTAGGGGGCGTCAGCTATTAACAATCTGTTTAAAACTAACATGACAGCCGTTAGATAGATTGTTTACATTCTATGACGTGCGAAATATTCGCACGGGTCAGCCAGTTAGTTTATTTTCTGTTATGTTGTTCTTTAAATGGAACAATCGTTTTGCAGTCCGTGGCACCTGTCGTTCTCGTTCGCGTTCTTCCTGCACGGCGAGAGCACGGTATGCGCGTCCGTCGACGTGCGCCAGCACCCGCCCGTGCGCACCCTCACCGCCAAGCGGCTCGCCAAACTCAGCCAGGCCGACCATCGCGCAGACGCTAACGGTAAACACGTACTACTACATGATCCCACTTCTGAACGAACATAGTTACTTCTCAAACTAGCTAGGTTTTTTGTTTATCTGATCACGATTCCTCGAAAGATATTGGTATTGCTGTTTCGTTCTGCGGGTTCGCGGAGCGCTAAAAGGCATTTAGGCATAATTAGGCAGAATATTTTCATGCAAACAATATAAAATCAACCACTACCTACGCAGACGTAGATACTGTTTGTGCCCAGTTGCTTCCATTTGACACAAACAGATCGCCAGACAAAAAGTGTTCGGTGTAAGCAACCAGAGACAATGTCAGTTGAACACACGCGTTTGTTTAGTAGTTGTTTCTGTGACGTGCGTGGTTGTGTTTGTTTGCAGTGATACTGGCGCCGTTCGGGCTGGAGGGGACGCTCACCGGGCGCGAGTGGAGCGAGGCGGACGCGGGCACGGCGCGCCTGCTCGACGCCTGGAGGCATCTCTACCCGCTCGAACAGGGCTGTGCCGCCGTCGAGGTTCGTAATCGTACCTACATGTTACGTCACGACGCTCATTGCCCTATCTACATTTATTTTCCAAAGGCGTCTGCCTAAAAAATTATGACCGATGAAAACGAAGTTCAATTTTGAATTGGTAACTCAACGCCCTCCAGACATTTCTAAGGTCGATACGACCCACCTGACCCTTCACCGTACACGTCATTGACTATGATTTATATCTAACATAATAAAACTTAAACTGTAGTGTGTAGCCGCTGGACCGGAACATACCGATAGATGTATGACGACAGTAGTGTAGTGAAGCGATGTAAGCACGGAATATTATATATTAGGATCATGCTGTAAGTTGCATCACAATATATATTACCTCATTGAAAACATACAATGAGTTGTCTAGCACTGAACTGTAAACGATAATAAAGAAATAACTATGTTGAAAAGAAATAATGATTTTGTTGGTTTATTGAAATACTCTGTTTCCAAAAAGTAGATGTTATACACATTGTAAGCCGGATTGAAATGAACTTATAGGGAGGATTTTCTGTGTACACTACACAATACACAACACTGTACAATACCAACATCTCATTGGATTGCCTCAGCCAGATTTATTAAAATAAGTCTAACTTACTTACTCAAACTTACGCAAAGTTGATTTAAACCGGTAAGACAAAAACATTGATAATAGAATCTCGATACATATTATCTCGTCATATATGTACTTATTTCATTGAGTTCATATTCAATTTTGTTTTGATATCACTTTAATAGATAAGATTTTAACATTGAACAAAACAATCAATGTCCGATTAGAATTGTAATTATATATACATACACTCAATGTCAGTTTTATTATTAAACTTGAAATACTTAGTTAGGTCCTTATATTATTATATTATTCAAATCTGACTTTTGCAAGAATCATAACAGTTTTTTTTAATTACGAAGACGTTACTTTGCTGTATTTATTGTACTTATTTAGATTTAGGTTAATGTATGTACTTTGCAACTACTACTGCACAAGATATCACTCTTGTTTCAATAAATAAAAACAATAGCCCACTAAATACAATATGGTAGCAATAATTAACGTCGATTATATACACAAGAATATATAGATACGCGCAATATGCATGCAGTGTCTATAAATAAGCATAATATATTATAAGTTGACATTGTATTTTATCTTTACACATATATAAGTGTATTATGTAGAGATATGTGTGCTGTTGTGCGTAGGTGGTGTGCGGCGGGTCACGCATGCCGTACCCCGTCCCGTACGTGCTCGTGACGGAGATGGAGCCGCCGGAGCACCGGCCGCCTGCGCACGCGCACATGGCGCCGCGGGCTGCGCGGGCACTCACCGCTCCGCGACCTCATCTGGTATACATATATATACATATATACTAGCTCTTGCTTATGACTTGTGATCTGATTATCATAGAAATGAAACGACTCGTGCGCCCCCTATTGTAAACTCGTTACACTAACATATAACCTGCGCGGGTGTGTGCGTGCGCACAATAACTCGACAAAGTTTCATCGTAATGAGACAAAGACACAGTCATTTTTATATAATTTGTATGCGTATAGTCAATGCAAGCATCCATTATAATCTAGTGTTTGTTTCATATCCATTTAAAACGAAATGTCCTAAATATATTATTTTCCTAGCTGGTCCCAATTTGTTCTTGATTTTAGTTCCTATAGAAAAGCCTAAAATTTGTTCGATCTTTCCTTAAATTAAATCCTATGATAATCTGAAAACTATATTCAAATTGATTCAGTAGTTTGTCAGTGATACGTGTTCTGGTACAGAAAAAATACGGTTTTATTATGTACTAGAATTTCCCGCAACTTTGTACATACAGTATAAAAATAAATAAGAATAAAACATAGCCTATAGGGATTAATGTACTTGGTTATAATATAGTCTCCTATTAGTGAAAGTATATTGAACATTGATTTAGTAGTTCCATAGATTACCTCGTACAAACATAATCAGAAAGTTCACTTTTTTATAATAGTATTATAGATACATATTATTTCAAGCATATTATATAGTGGAGTAACGTGTTTTTCAATGATTTAAATTATTAGTTTACTTTGAAGTGTAGGGAACTGGAAACAGAGCCATTTTTGTACCCGAATGGTCTCCGAGTATAGCTCCCGATAGCAAACGAATGCACATACACACTCGTAACGCGTTATTTTTAAAGCAAAAATACGTCGTTGTGTATGTCTTCGAACATAAACAGTGCTGTTAGCTAAGTATAGCCATCCTAAGTAGTACATAAAAATGGCTCATTTTATTATTAAAAATATATTGATTTATTTCAAGTTTATAAAGTGTATGGCAGCGATTACCCCTGAATATAGATACTGTCGACAATTTGTGATACTTTTTTTATCGTTTAATGAAAACACGGTAAGGTCAGAAAGCCTGTTGAAATTGCCTCGTGAATGTTTTTTTATTCGCGGAACAATTTCATTGTTATTCATTGATGGTAGTACATTCTGATAGTTTTTTTATCCTTGTTCTTTTTTCTGAGAACGCCACATTTACATGTAATTGTTTTGATGTTTCAGACCGCCGAGCTCTGTTACAGCGACCCGAACGGGGACAAGAACGACGATTTCGTCGATCCCACCGGAAAAACACCCTGTACCTGCACCAAGTGAGTCACGTCACCGAAACACCTATATGTTTACTGCTCTTTTATTAGTACTACAATGCCACATTAAGGTATATCAGCTGTGGTTGTAATTCAATTGACTATAAAAGTAATTATCTATCGATAATGATCCACTACTAATCAATTAGTTTATCGATAATGAAACCTCCCTACAGCTGATGTATCTAAATGAAAGTATTGCGTATACAAGTAGATAGGCAACAGTATATAGTAGTTGTTGTTCGAGCGTTTGTTTGTTTACAATGTTTTCTATATTTATAAGTATATATCGAGATAATACTTTATTTTTCTATATATTATTTACATGATATGCATACAAACAGATCATTGTCAATATTCAATGTTATCTGAGTGGTCACAAAATTGGATATTGATTTTGTTCTCTTATATATATATGAGTATATTATAGACGTTGTGTAGATTTGATAGGTAGATGTTATGTATGTGGATGTGATTTATTTATATATTATTTTAGATTTTGTATGTAGAGTTGAACAGTAGAGGTTTAAATGCTTTACCTAGAGCGATATCGAAACAACTCGACCGCAACAAAGGAATCCGATCTCTGTGCCGTGACTTACTCGATATTATGCAATTAGTTATTATCGGGTATTATCGTTTAACACGATTCCTTTGCCTTACACAACGTGTAGGTGCAGACTCAGACTCTCGTCACACTTTTACATATGTTTATAAAACCAATGAATATTCTCGATAGTACTAGGGGTTTTTAAATACTGGCTCGGTAAAATTATTGGAATAATTGCTACCAAGGAGCTACACAATTGAAATATATATCGATAAAAAACACTGACCGGTTTTGTCAAGGTCATTAAGTAAATAATTTCAATCGATGTGATACAGTAATTAAATGATGAAATGATGTTTTTATTGTACTATGTTGTAAGTTGGATATATTAGATCCTGCAAACGGTAAAACAGTTAAATATGTTTTAAACGGTGAGGAGTAACTAACTAAATTGTATGTGTTTGGCGCGTAGTCGGGTAAGGTTAGGTTACACTGCTACAGGCGTGAACACCTCGCGCCACACTTCATTAAATTATTTTTAATAGCAATTATAAAAGTTGAATGGTTTATCTTAGAGTAAGATAACTTATGGCGTCCTAAGTATTATTAATTATTCGACTTTGTTTACCATACGCAAATTAAGTTTCGTTTGGCGCGAGTTATAGTTAGAGATATAAAAGTGTGTCGAGCGGTGCGGTCAGGCGGTTAGGTGGGAGGGAGGGAGGGAGGGTAGGCGCGGCGGAGGGGTAGTTGAGGCGAGGCGAGGCGGTGTGGTGTGGGCTAGCGTTGTGTTGGTGCGCAGGTTGCGGCGGCGCCGCGGCCCCCGCGCCCCGCCCTTCCACCGCCGCACGCACCTGAGCCGCGCCGCGCGTGCCTCGCCGCTCCCCGCGCACACCGAACCGCTCTCGCCCCCCGCCCCCAGACGGTGAGTACACACACACGCACGCACACATACACGCAACCGCAATACTATTACTTTATTAATATCGCATTGATAATCATATTTAACTGAAAACAAAAATACTTGATACTTTCCAACAAACAACACGGACATCGAACACTGAGCTACAAATAATGCAATGCTTGCAGAAGGGCGCATGTTAGCATATTAATATCCATTGCATTTTACAAGATATATTGTATATTTGGCGCATGATCATTTAACCAAATTTTTTTTTTTAATCATATTATTTGCATTGCATGTTTTGTCTTAAGTATACTTATATAATTATGTTTATTTGAAACATAGTGATTATATTAAATACTTTCATTGGACTATTTTTAGTAAATTCAAATGAAATTTACGATATACATAAGTTGAATTTGAGTATGCATTTCTAGCGGAGATATAATTTAACACTGAAAACTGTCAAATTAAATGTTCCAATTTAATCATAAACAAAGGCGACACTTAAGAAGTCCATCTGTAACATGATGATACATTGTGATGTTCTCTCGACCACCATATACGTGCTGGTTATGTGTTCCATTTACTATCATACTGACTTCGATCACTTAACCCTCTTAGAATGAAATTTAAAAATCTTTCTGCTTTCATATAAGAACTATCAAGATGAGTCACTTGGGAAATCAACGTACAATTGTTACATAAATTATACGTCAGATTATGCTTTAAGTTGTAAAGCTAACATTAATTTTATTTACTTGGGGATTATATTTTCCACCGAGAATTAGCCTCCTGCAGGAATGTTTCTAGAACTATCAAGATGAGTCACTTGGGAAATCAACGTACAATTGTTACATAAATTATACGTCAGATTATGCTTTAAGTTTTAAAGCTAACATTAATTTTATTTACTTGGGGATTATATTTTCCACCGAGAAATAGCCTCCTGCAGGAATGTTTCTATAGTAAAATCTTAATTTAAAATGTTTACGTACAAGTAAGCAGTATAATGGAATAATAAATCAAAATAATGAATGACGTACGATACTTCTTAAGTATTTGAAAAAAAAAAGTTTATTTTTATATGGTTCTTCCCACAGTAAGAGTTCAGTATTATAACAAACATTTTTCGTATAATATAATATTTATCTTTATTTACCAGTTTAAGACTCGATGCAAAAATAACATAAATGCAATGTTGCAGCCTCAATAACTATTCGATATTCACGAAATAACATCTACCTCTCATCTCTCGAAGCTTATAATGTCGTCTTCCACATCGGCATTTGTATCATGTGCCATGGTGTTCTTATCGGACATTTAGTGTCATCATTCACGGTTTGTGATTGTCCACAATGTTTGCATGTCACAACTCAATTATAATTGTGTCAACTTGCTCTTAGTCTATCGATATTATGAAGTTAACGTTGTGGAGGTCACTGTGATTTGAGTTGGTAAACAAGCGAAAAATAAAATTAAATAGTTGAAGCTAAGCTGACTTCCAAAATTCTCATATAAGAAATGAGACAACATCGTCATCGTGTGATTAGATTCGATGTTGACATGATTGTGTTCAGTGGTGATGTGCTTGGTACACAACTAACGGGTAGAGTTGTGTTGTTAACTGGGCCCCGCGTGTGCAGGTGCGTCGCGGGCGGCGGCTCGCCCGGCAGCTGCGGCGCCGGCTCGCCCCCCGCCGGCGTCTCCGCCCCGCCCTCCGCCGGCGCACCGCCGCCTTCACCCTCGCATCACGCCGCTCACCCGAGCCAGGTATATATATATAATCTACGGGAATAACTATGCTTCTCAACGTTGCCCTTATTTCTCGGCTGAGTGCCTTAAGCGCTCGCCCACAAGCCCGGTGAAACTGTCAAGGCCTCCCGGACAACTTCTATCCTTCAGTAGAGTCCGTACGAAAAAAAAATGCTTCTCAACAAACGAGAATCTTGTTTACACATATCAAGGAAAAATTCAGTCCAAGAGCAAGTGCATACGAACGCTTGTTGACAGTTGGGACGTTTGTAGGGTTGACAACTTTTTTATATTAAATACATGTAGTATTTTCGAGGCTATTACTAAAATATAGTAGATGAGAAAAACAATATAGTAGTAGGATTATAATAAGAATAAGGAGGATAAAGAAAGATAAAGGAGGAGGAGGAGGATAAAGAAGAATAAGGAGAAATATTTTTTACTACTTAGACAAGTAATGATGCGAATGAGAAATAATCAAATTGACAATGACATACCAAATCTCGGTCAGAAAGACATCAAGCTCAAATTAAAAATATAAATATTATACTTACAATACCAAGAGATAAAGGCCTGCGTTCCGTTTCAAGCTTAAACATTTTGGAATAAATAATGTTACCTAACTTTTTCATCTAATATAAATATAGTAGTTTCGCCTACTATATCTTTTCATAGAAATATAGTAGTCAGACGCTTAATATAGTAGAATACTATATTATATAGTAGGATAATATAATATATAGGAGGGTTGGCAACCCTTCGTTTGTGCCTGCATGATATATGGACTGTGCTCAGCCAGTGTACGTTTACTGGCTAGCGTTGGCTACTGTCGGTATGTTTTCGACTTCTGGAGGTCGAAGTTGCTCATTTTGTCGAACTTGTATAATAAAAAAAAATTGCTATTATTGTATACATACGATATGTTTATGGTATCTCATCCAAAATTGCTTTTTATTTTGTAGTAGACGCAAAAAAACCTGTACGATATTATTTTTTGTTATCTCAGTGATTCAATATTTGTGCAATAATTTATTATATGTTTGTGTTATTAGTCGGCGACGCTGGTGCCGACGACGCTGCACACGCCGGCGCCGACACCGGACCCGCTCGCGCCCGCAACGCCCGCCCCGCCCTCGCTGCCGCCCCCCAAACTATACAACCAGGTATTTGCTTCAACCTTCTCATTAATTTGTCACTTCTTTGACATGAGTTTAGCGATGTTGGTAAAGCATATCGTAAGTACGATTGAATATACAAGTATTATGTGATTGTTAATGTTTACATGTGCCCGTTGTGTGTGTGTGCTCAGGGAGACTCGCCGGGCGGCGGGGCGGGGTGCGCGGGCGGCGGCGGCGGGGGCGCGGGCGCGGGCGCGGGCGGTGGCGGCGGCGCCGGCGGGGCGGGGGGCGAGCTGTGCCGGCGGCCCGTGCTGCCGGCCGCGCCGCCCAAGCTGGACCCGCTCGAGGACGAGCACTCGCTGCGCATGCTCTACGACTACACCACCGTCTACGCATGGTAACTCATCATTTCATTGCACTACATACGTCTCTATACTTGGTCCATCCTAATGAGACTTGCATGACACATGTCTAATGTTTATTTTATGGATGTAGCATAATTTAAATTGGAATTGGTTTTTACGATTATCGATTCTTTTTTACAGATAAATATGATCGATAATATGATTATCCGTTAAATCAATTGTGGGGCGGGGGGGGGGTGAAGGGTTTGTAAATTATATAACAAAAATAAAGTATAACAACAATTGCAATCGCAATCTGGTACACTTTAATTATTGAACGCCTGACTCCAAAGAACAAGATTAAGTGGTTTTAGTTAAGCAGAAAGGACTCAACCCACAATTTGGTCAAAAATGAGTTATTGATGGCAAGGGATCCCTTAGGTGTGATCTTTCATTCAGAAAAAAAGATCTGCGAAAAAGAAAAGGGAAGTTTATATTTAGTGGCATGGGAACCAACCCACACATATCATGAGCATAATATTTTAATTTACTATAACGATCAAATCTGTTTGAATCCTTTGTGATATATTATTTTTACTGAAATGGGTCCATCAAAAAAAGCTAAAGTTCATACATTTTGGATCGGTTTATATAAATTTCCTTCAAACGAAAGAGTAAAATATATATTTATCTAAAGGAACTAAATGTTTTTGGTCCTTTTTGAGAAAATAATATATAAAAAAAAAGTTAATTATATCGTTCGCTAAAAGGAACCAAACTCTCTTAAGTCCTTTTTAAGAAATTAGCTATTATAAAGTATTATTTTACTTCAACAATATTTTTTGTTATTATATGGTAATACCAATGTTACAGATAGGTAGTAAATTTAATTTCGAATACGGCAACGGGTAATGTAAATTTTAAACTGGATGTAGATGGTATTTGTTAAGGCTTGCCATATTTCCCGTACTCCCACCTCGGCCAATGCAAAAGAACAGTGCCGCCATCTGTTGGTTTTAACAATAGAAAAACTAATATGTTGCGTCGCGTGCGGTGGCGCTAGTCATCAATCGGTGTAACACGGTTTCGCGAGCGTTTTGCTGTGCTCCGGGAAAGTTAATTAAGAAGTTGTCATCCAAAGTGTAATTCAGTGATTGTACTGTGGTGAACTGTAAAACAGTCGGAAACTGTAACATAACCGAAGGATCGAGGCGATATAGGTCAAAGGCCGAGGTAAGTTCATAACAAAAACCTCTCCTATCCGTTTCTCCCAAGTGGACCTAGTCCAGAGTTCAGATTAATACTTAAATATATTGGTCAATGGCTTACGGGTAATCAAAGCAACCGTCGTAAGTCACACCAGTATTGGTGACCCGGATTTTGATATTTTTCCAGAGCAGGACAATGATGATTATGAAGTAGACTAATGTCACTAGACTTTTAACTTTTATTTTATAATCTCGTTGTTTTTTATTTAAAATTTCATTTCTGAAGTCATGAAACAGAACGTTTTCTATACACCGTTAAAAATTCTGTAGTAATTTTACAAAAAAAGTGTTGGAAGTTTTTACGCACATTAAGAAAGTAATACTGTAATTCCGTTTTGCAAATTTACTATACAATTTAATCCAACTCAATTTCGAAAAAATACAAAACATTTGTAGAAATGTACCAAACGATTATCAGAAATTCGCTTAGCAAGATTAAAATACAAATAGTGTAATTTTATTAAACAAATTCTGTTGATAATGGTTTGTCATTTCATGATGATGTATTATAAATTTACTTCACAATTAATTTCAACTTACTTTACAATAATTATTAAAACTATAAAAAGCTTAATTAAAAATAGCCTCGGCTTAAATAAAAATATGGTCAACTGGTCATCAGTTGTTATAATAATAACGCAAGCTATTATTATTCGTAACGTGACAATGGCCGTGACCATGGTGAGTTCTTAGTAATTACTGGTGTCATATTTTTGCGAATAATTTAGACAGCGCGATTCAGAAATACAAAATATTAACAGTGCGCCATCTAGTGGCAAACATCTTATACAATGATTATTATTAGTAAATCTATATAATACATATATGAAGTCTTAATACGCGGGTACAAATAGTTTTTTATTTTATAAATAAAAGTAGATAGAATTATAACACGCAACAAATACAAGCACAAAAATTATAGTATCAAGCAGAATTAGATTTTATGAACAAAAAAATTTCGAATTCTTTTCAAAGTTATAAATCAACTTATTATATAATCAAAATTCAATAAAGTTACATAAAAAATGTAATCTGTTGTATATAATTTGAAAATAATATAAATAAATTAAAGTATGGACGTAATTCTTTTTATAAAACAGTTATTATAGTGTCTAAAATATATAAATTGAAATAGTCAAATAACCACGAACAAAACCAATTTCACTTGGATCAAGTAAATAATTTTGAAGAAGTTCATCTTCATGATTTGAGTAGAAATATTAGCTTTATATTTATATTATAAACTAATTAACGGTTTAAAAAATTACTATACGTGTAAGAGAAATACACATTTAAAGTAGAATTACAATGTATTATGCAATTTCGAATTTGCGTCATAAAAATAATAAAATTATTGATATATTTTTATAACTTCATAGTAATGTCATCTACATTTATTCGATTTTTTATAAAAAAGTATTGTAAATCAACTTCTTACAAACAATTTTTGTAAATTTCATATCATTTTGTTTGGAATTAATCAACAGTTATAGAAAATTACAATACGTGTTAGAAAAATAAAAAGTTTTGGTAGAATTACTCTATGTAATGTAATTTTCAAATTTGTGTTACTAAAATAATAAAATATTTGTAAATTCTTAATGACTTCATACTAATTTGAGTTTTCGTAATATCACGAAAAAAGTATTTTTAATCGAATTACGAACAATTCTGGTAAATTTATAAATTTGGAAATTCACCAACGGTTAGGAATAATTACAATATGTGACGGATTATTACATAAATGTTTTAAAATTACATCTCGTTCAGTAAGTTCCTTCATATGTCTTGTAATTTTACTCGAATTGTTTTATGTTTTGTATTAGTATACGTTGATTTGGAATTTTGTTTATATTTGTTTTGTAAAACAATTGTAATTATACAAAAAAAATTAACAGTTCACGAATTAGTTATTTGTACATTTTCTTTTTTGAATATTTACATGAATATTATTTAGTGTTTTTATTTTACAAACTAAAACTAATGTTATACATACTTGTTATAGAGAACCTTAAGATTGTAATAATTGTTTTTAATTATTTTTTTATGTTACCATAATACTTTTTAGATTTTGTTTTTATTAGAGAGAATACCTACCAAGAGCATATGTATAGAATGTAAGCACTGTTCGGAAACTTGCAAACTTCAAAGTTGAATATTAAGTATATAGTGCATAATTTTTCAATAATCCTTTTTACTTAATAACACACATGATTTCTTAATTTTTGCTCTGCTGGATCTTTTTTGAGAAATAACTTAAAATGCGCTGTTATGTATTAACCTATATATGAAATAGGACTCTACCCCTTATTTTTCTTAATATTTTATGATATAACCAATTAAACAGATTTTAATAGTGTATAAAATATTTATTTATCTATCGGTATACAAAGGTTTTATATAATTTCTACAAAGCATCATAAAATAATACACGTTTGAACTTTAAACGTCAATAACTCAAGTGACTTTTTAAGTCCGTTCTGCTTAACTACGTTTAATTCTTCTAGTCAATATTCTTAGTTACGTGTTAGTAAATATATATTTTTATTCGAAATTAACAAAGAAACTAATACATTAAATGTAACAACAGCATTCAGTAAATTTTATTCAATTAATTTTTGATTCGTACGATTGATACTCGATTAATTTTCGGTTCCTTGGTTTTATTATTTTGGTTTACTCTAATTTTAAATAACATTGAAAGTAACTCTGCACGTAGTAACAAAAAAAAGGGTAATTCAGGTTTTTTTCGTGCAAAATGTTTTTATAACGTTTATCAGTATCAATTTTTTTTTTTCAAATCAAATAATAATTGATAGTCGAAGTGTATATTATGTCATATACGTTCATATATAGGCATCCTACTTAATAAAATCTGATATATAATTTTATTTGTTAACATAATAAACAGTTTTAACATATATTCAAAATTAAAATGTATTTACAAATAATGATGCAGTTAAAATGTAAATATTGTGCAATGCGAGGATACGGTCATGTCAACTGCGGAGCTCTACGTTGATGTGAATCTTTAGACTCGCTACATAATAACAACCAATTTGCGCAGCAACAGTATTGCATTCCAGTACATGTTGTGCTCGATATCGGATGACAGATACTAATTAATTAAATATATGTATTATTGGTGGCATTTTACTTTGGTTATTATGCACAAGTGAAGTGGATTATAAATAATAACTAGAAACATGCATTTTGAATTATCACAAGAACTCCCTGGTGATTTGTAACGAGGGAGTCGTCATGTTATTAGTGTTGTCTGAATTTTGAAGTTTAGTAACATATTCTAATGGGAGAACTGTGTATTTGTTTTATATAATAAAGGTGGCAAACAAGCATAAGGTCCGCCTAATGTTAAGCGGCTACGGTTGCCGTAGCCTAAGGCCTATTGTATGAACGCACGTCACCATTAAATAAGAAAAGGAACAATTTATATGTTGTAAATGTTGATCGATAGTAGGGAATTGAAGAGAAGAATAAAAGTAGATGTGATGTTGCATTCCCCAGGCTGGAACACCCTGTGAAGCGGTTCAAGTGCGAGGAGAGCTGGTTCCGCGAGGAGGTCGCGCTGGGCGCGTGCCCGGCCGCGGACCTGTACGCGGGACACGAGCACACGAGCCTCGCGGCCACGCCCACCGCGCCCGCCGCGCCCGACCCGCTCGACATCAAGCAGGAGAGGCCGGAGGTACCCTATCGCTTGCTATACGCACACCCCTGTCCCTGCCCCCGCCCCCGCCCCCGCCCCCGCGAGTGTGTGTTAGTTGTCGTGTCGTACCACCCAGCAAGTTGTAGAGTCGAGTCTAGTGTTAGATGAACATTTCAGGAGGACTCGAAGGAGTACAAGAACCTGTTCACGTCGGACGGGTTGTGCCCCACGTACAAGGACCTCGATCAGATATTCGACAACTCGGACGACGCGGCCAGCGGTGATGAGACGGTAAGACTTGTGAGTGTACAAACCTTTCTTATTTTATATACATTACCGTCTGTCTATTAATATTATGTTTTCATTCTATCCATTATTATAATTAATTTTATTTTTACTTTTTTATAAATTAGAAACGTTGCAAATGTAGAAGTGATATTTTAGATTTATCATTCCCGCACTCGCGCCCGGTGAAGTTTTCAAAGCGTCTTAAGTCCCTTAAGCCAAACAGTATTGTTAATTCGAAAAACACTGTGTTGGTACATTGGAAAATTAACACTTTTATGAAAGCGCGTCCTTAAGTTTTTATTTTTACAGTTTTCTAACTGTCCTCTGTTACGCTTGCTAGTTTCACATCGAGACTAGATGATAACTATAAAAACAAGTTTATCGCAATTAATTTTTATTAAAGTATTAAATCGTAACCAATTTTGGGGGAAAAAATGTCTTAGAATTTTTTCTTATGTTTTGATCAGCCTTTAGCCAGTAATTTTGTAATGTGTGCAATGAAGTATTGGATTTTGATGATGTTGTTGTTTCGCAGATGCAGGTGTCGACGCCGCCGGACTCGAACAAGTCTGGGTGTGATGATTCGCGATGGACGGGCCGGTGCGTGCGCGCCGAGGAACTCAGCAAAATGTTCCCCACGCCGCCCAGCATGGAGGCGCATGCGCAGCCTTCCCCGGGCTTCTCGTTACCTGACGACCCTCTACCCCAGCGCCATCTGCAACCGCCACCAGCTGGCTCACCGCCGCCTGAGCCTGCCATCGAGGTACCCACTCATGACTGCCAATACTACCACGTGTTTAAATATACGCACATATCATTTATGTCATAAACTCAAAAATATTTTAGCCGATACAAAACATGAATTTACGCTGGTGAATTTTTACTATTTGAAACTTATAAAAACGTTACAAAAAACACTTCGTGAGTAAAATCGTAATTAATAGCGATGACAATACGATACGATTGAATGTTTTCAAGATAGTGTGAATATGGTCATAGGAGATCATGTGTGAATGAAAAAATAAGAAAGGAGCATATCAAATTACGATCCGGAAAAAATATAGATTCGTCGATGTTTGTATTGGCCCTTATTGTACCCCTTGTATGACCTTCCACACCGGAACTTGCCCTGTTTCTGCGTGCAGGACTGGTCATTCGTGTTCAAACCGCCTACGGTATACAAGTACGTGGGTTCGTCTAAGTACGCGCCGCTGACGACGCTACCGAGCCAGCTCCTGCCGCCAGTGGCGCTGCCCCCGCACGCCGTGTACCGGCCGCGGAGGCACCGGCTCGACCCCTCCCACCAGGCTGCCCAGCAGCACCGCGACGCAGACGCAGATGCCCTTCGAACCGGTAACTTCATTAATATAATATTATTTTTTAAATTTTACTTTTCATTATACCAGATACTAGTAAAACAAGAAGACTGCCAATAACCACTAAATAGCTGGTAAACTTTCTAATCAATCTCAGATGGCGCTGACACACATCACCTAATATAAGTAAATGAAAATAACAAATTTAAATTACCTTTTAGCTAAACGAACATAAAAGTTGCCTTTTTTAATGTGTTGTAATGTATAAAAACGTTCCCTCGGCGTTTTTGTATTATACTCAAATACATCGATTATTTACCACCATTTATGTGGTTCATGACAGATGGCGTGTTGGTAGTGTATAAAGCAGATACATATAGCATAAAGTATCGTATCATTGTATCACGAGATGGCGCTTAAAATAAAAATCAATTGTAGTTTTACTTTTAGTAGAATTTGAGGAAACAGCAATCCATATTAACATCAGCTGAGACTAGGGTATCCGAGAACAGTGAATATATAAAATATCTTCACTCCTATATAGATTTTTATCATTTTTGTAGTGAAAACTTCTTTAACAACGTTGTGATTTCAAACTTGATGAAACGAAAAAGCCACGGTAAAGAGAGACGACCATATATATTCCGGTCAGAATATCTGTGCACCTCGCTGGAATGCGGCGCCTCTCCCGCTTCCCCTGTCACCTCTCCGCGCACTCCCCGGTGCGACAGTACGGTTAGCATCTTCGTTGCCGATACACGTCCCGATAATTTTGATATTTTCGCTTTGTTGTTGTTTTGTTTTTTAATATTTATTGTTAAGTTTAGACTGTATACTGTTAAGTTTGGACTGGTTTGGTTGTTATTAAAATTTAATCTTGAAAGTGCTCAAGTTTGTATCGAATATATATGGAACTTGGTAAAGCAAAGGCTGGCAGATAAAAACATTGACCAATCGGAAAAGAAAATAGAACAACTTACAAAAGATGCGATTAAGTCAATTACGCCAACTGACTGGAAAAAAGAAGTGAATCACGTGAGAGACTACAGCGAGAATACTGGGAAAAGGATCATCTAGCAGATAACAACATCACACAACTTTTAATATCACTAGGGGAAGACAGTTCGGAGAGTTCAGGAAGTGAGAGTGAGGAAGATACAATGTCAGGCATAGAGTCAATAATTTATAGTGACCGAGTTTAATAATAAATGTTTTTGTAATCACAATTATTGTTTTTTAATAACAAACCCTTCATCAATAATAAATTGATTTGAAAAGGTAATTTTTTTTTTATCTCCACATTTCTCGAAAAAACTTTTAAAATACAAAAACGAAAAAACTTCACACCGTTCCCAGACCGCTAATATGACGTCACGAGGTCAGGTGCACAGAAATTGTGACCGGGTTGTACTTCTATAGGGCACCGTCGCGCCCGTGTAGTGAACGCAAACACATTGGATGTGTTTTACCATAAGTATATATAATCAGCTTGGTGTACTGTCGGCAGATATAAGATTGAACATGTACTTTTTAATTTTTAAATGTGAATAAATTAGTTGATTGACCCTTACAATAAACTAGTTAATTGAAACAATTAACGATTTTGTATGTTGACTCTAACACAGGTATAAAACGGTCGGCGTCCCCCGTGCCGAGTGAGTCCCGCGAGGGCAGGTCGCGCAGCTCCTGTGAGCGCATCGCGGGGCCAAGCGCGCGCGCCTCCCCCGCCGGCAGTGTGGGTGCGCCGCGGCGCGTGCACTCCCCCGCGAGCGCGCGCCCCGCCTCCGTGCTATCGTGCGCGACCCCCGCACCGCCCCCCGCCGCCGCCGCACCGCCCGCGCGAACGCACGCAGCCTGCCCGCTGCTGCTGAACGTGCTGCTCGCCGACACTCCGCTCAACGTGTTCAGAGATCACAACTTCGACAGCTGCACGCTTTGCGTCTGCAACGCCGGACCCAAGGTACACACATAGCACACGCCATATCTCACTATAACTGTACAGAAAACTTTATTTATTTAAACTTCTATTTATTTTTATATCTGAATCTATCATGTCTGTAAACAAATAATAGTCACGTGGCACGTTAGCTAACATAAATCTTAAATTATAGTCTACCTCCAAAATTAATTGGGCAGCCTTGATTTAACATGAGAATACTTTAGTACATTTATTATCTAATATTTAGAGATGAGGAAATTGGCTGTTTAGTATTATGATAATTATTGGTACCGATAGATGTCGTTGTACCATTTTTATTATTTACTGCGAGTAAGAGTTAACTATTTTTATCACTAGAGGGCATTATACTTTATACAAACTAGGTATTTTTTTGTTAATTTGAATTGGTTTGTATATTTTTAGAAACTCATTTAAACTTTTGTCTTGTCCTTATAAAATAAAAGTGTGAATTCATTGTGTTGTGTTGTGATTGAAACATTGGCTTTCTCGGTCAAGTCGCCGTTCGAATCGACTTTCGGAATCGAAGCTATCTCAAGTCTGATTGAAATTGAACACGTGCTAGCCGATTTAATATCGAGTTTGGAGGGCCTGATACCACAGTATGTAATTATTATGAAAACTAGTAGAAATGAGATTTGAAGCTGCTCGAACTTCACTGGTCTGAGTCAACTCTATTTAGTTAGTAAATCGAACTCATAAGCAAATGCTTCGTTGTTATTGAGTAAATATAATAGAATGCAAGCTGATCCTGGTGGAGTACTAGAATTGTAGGTCGAAACAGGTTCCTATTTTAGAGTGAACGTTTGTGTCGTGTGCGGGCAGGTGGTGGGCAACATTCGTGGCGGGGACGCGGCCACGTACCTGGGCAGTGCGTGCGGGGAGGGCGGCGGAGGGGGCGAGGGCGGGGACGGGGACGCAGGCGAGCTGGCCCTCGGCGACGACGAGCCGTCGCGCTGCACCTGCGGCTTCAGCGCTATCGTCAACAGGCGGCTCGCACACCGAGCCGGGCTATTCTACGAGGTAACTACTTTAAAACTTGTCATCGAGAATAATACGAACAATCGTTACGTTCTGTTTAGATAAGCTTTCACTACCACAATATTTAGATTTCGCGGAAATGTAATTTTAAAAAGCTATTGTTTTACCCATCGAATGTTAGAGTGATTTTAAACTTAAATAATACTCGTTTTTCTACTTTGTTATATCTTTTAATTGAATATTATTGGCTCTCGGCTCTATCAAATAAGATTTATCTATGACGTTCTTTCTAATAATACAATGACACGCGTGAAAGAAAAACACTACACTTATAATATAATTGAAAGCGAATACGAGTTCCCCTATAATGCGTATGCGTAACTCTACGTGCCCGCGATGCAAATGATTGTATGCATGTATATGATTTCTTTGCTATTATTGATTTTAGTCACTGTCACCAGCGACCTGTAAAGTAGCATTAAAGTGATGTGGTGTGTTTTTCCGCAGGACGAGATAGAGATAACTGGTCTGTCAGAAGAGCGGAGGCCGGAGGGGGGCGGACGTTGGCGCGGGTTGGGGGAGGTCGCGGGCGTAGTGAGCAGCGCGTGCGCAGCGCCCGCGCCGCCCCCCGCCTCGGCGCTCGCCCGCGCCGCCGCCGCGGCTGCGCGACGCTCGCGTCCTCCGCCCGACCAGCATCCATTAAACCTACTCGAGTTAGTATAATAAATATATGCTGATATTATAAAACTCAAAAGATTTTCTTTTTGAATGTGCTAATCTCTAGAGCTAAAAATTATTGTCGTATTTTATAGCTTCTTTATTGAGGAAGGTTATAGCCATACAGCATCACGCTATATGCCTAAGGAGCGGAACAGCAACCATGAACGTCAAGTAATCATGTCAAGCTGTAGGAAAGTCTGCGAGGATGTGTTAGATAGAGACTTTGTCGAATAAATTTAACACTGATGAAACTCAATTTCAATTTGAATCATGTCCATGTCGTTATTATGTAATAGAGAATTGTAATGCCAATGAAGACTTTGAGCTCTGATATATGATGTTCATAAAAAAACTAGATCCTCCAATATGCACGGATGAATTATATTTCGCATTCTATGGTATCAGTAAACACATTATGTTAAAAAAAATAAACAGAAAAAAGAAAGGTAATTTGTCAAAGTACTTATAATGGTGTATGAATCAGGTATTCAGACGGTGGCGCCGCGGCGGCGCGGGCGCTGCGGGCGGCCAGCGTCACCGCGAAGCAGAACAACACCACCACTTCTCCTGCCACCGGCAGCGCCGTGCACCGGTGGCCGTTCATCGGCGCGCGCGCACCTCGTTCGTCCAGGGATGTCGTCAGGTATATTAATACACTTTTCTTTTCGTGATAGTGTTTCGTCGGGTTGTCGGTTACCATTGATGAAATAAACTTTTGTTTGATTTAGATTAATGCGGCGGTTGAGGCCGCTGCTGCAAGACGCGATCCAGAAGCGATGCTGCGGCGCGCGCATGTGGGATGGCGTGACCGGCCCGCTCACCTGGCGGCAGTTCCACCGGCTCGCCGGCCGCGGCAACGAGGACCTCTGCGAGCCCCAGCCCGTGCCGCCGCTGCTCGTCGGGCACGACCGCGACTGGGTCTCGGTCTCACCGTACGCGCTACGTCACTGGGAGCGGTTAGCGCTAGAGCCGTACTCGTATGCGCGTGACGTCGCCTACGTCGTGCTCGCCGCCGACTGCGACGCGCTCGCCGACCCGCTGCGCGCCTTCTTCCGCGAGCTCTCCGCCGCCTACGAGGGCTGCCGGCTCGGCCGACACCAGCCGTTACACGCGGTGGCACGGGACGGACTCGTGCGCGCCGCCCCGCCACCCTCCGCCGCCGCCGCCGGTCCCGCCTGCGACGAGTGGGCCGGCGAGTTGCCCCGCGGCAGGCTCGGCGAGTACGTGCGCGCGTACGCGGGCGCGCTGCGGACCACGCTCGTGCCGCAACTGGCCGCACTGCACTTGGACCGCGTGCTAGTCGACAGCGAGCGCACCGAGCGGCCGGCTCCCGCGCCGCCCACTCCCGATCCCACTGGTGGCGCGCCGCCCGCCGACTCAGACGCGGAGGCGGCGGGGAGCTGCGGTCAGGCGGCGCCCGCGCCTGCGCCCGACGAGGAGGGCGGCACACCCGCACTCGTCATTTACGTCGTGGAGCCCCCCGCGTCGCACGCGCACCGGTCGCACGCGCTGCACTCGCTGCTCCGGCTAGCTGCCAACACCTACGACCACCTGCACCACCACAATCCGCTCGTTAAGGTTAGTACATAAATAAATAAATAAATATTTGCCTCTACTCATTTGTTAAAAAAATGCATTTACGAAGCCTGTATACATCGTTCGAAAGTTAACAATTATGCACTATCCAACGGAGCGTGTGGTAAAAATTTTACCACATGCTCTGGTGTACAGCGCCGTGCGGTAATATATGAATTCCACCAAGGTTTTACATTACGAGAATAAATAAGCTGAATGATCGGACCTTGGAAGCACTTTTTAACTCACATTTGTCTCACTTTAATACAAAGAGAAAATGAGACGAAAGATGTAGTTTTAATTTTCACCACTCTAACGTGAAGCCATTTGCAAATTCGCGCCAATTTCATATTAGAAACGTCAAAGATTCGACTGATATTTATAATTAAAAGTCTGACATTAATATGCAATCTACTCCACCTGAGATCATGAATGAGTCGCAAATTGCAGGTAAAGATTTCAAAGGTAGTGAGTGACCTTTCTGCATAATTTCTTATTTACTATTAAAAGTAATCTAATAAAAAAGTTTAGTCCATTACATTTTGTACTGTTTTGTCGCAAACGTGTTGAAAAACGTTGTATGACACGCGTGCGGAATTGGTTTTTACAAACTTGTGAATATGGTAAGTCCGCGACTTGGTCTTGGGCTTGCATTCGCTTACTCGTTTGTAAAAACAACTTACAGCACTAATACCATAGATAACTGTTAAAGGCTTTGAAAAATTAAAATCCTTGCTTGTGTAAATAATAAGTGTGTATTTCACAGATTTTAAAAACCATACTCATGTGTACGTCATCTTTTATTTTCTATCTATGCTGAAGCCTTGTAATCGGGAAGTATGTTATTTAGAAAAAAAAAAAAACAATTCTATCAAAGGTTTGAAATAACTGAACGAATTGTGTATAATCCTGTTTAATTTTTTACAAATTATAAATCGGTCTGTCACACAACGTGGCTAAGTAGGCCATCTTGTTTTATTTTATGTTCAGAATAAGAAACAATAATTTGCAACAATAATCTTACATATTTTATACATTTAAATGATGATAATATGCCGCGTAATCAGGACCGCCTAACAGTCACAACAATAGTTGCGCAACATGTAAACATTACAAACTAAATGCACGTAAGTATAATCAATGTGTCTGTGCAGATAATATCTTTGGAGAGCGTGTGCGAGGTGTGGGGCGCCGGCAGCGGCGGGGGTGCGGGCGCGGTCGAGGAGGGGGGCGCGGGAGGCGCTGGCGGCGGGGCGCAGGTGCGCGCGCTCGCCTTCAGCGTGTTCAGCAGCGCGCGGAGACTGCTCGCGCATCACGCTAACGGGAAATCACTCACCGGCTTCGGCACCGCCGCACACGCTAACCTGTTCCTACACTCCAAAGACGTACGTTCATTTTTTAAAAACTGATATATAACGTTACGTAGTTGAACCAGCACGATGTATGTGTAATCGTTTGTGTTGTCGCAGGAGAAGAACCGCGCGCCGTACAAGTTGTTCTCCCCGGCGTGGGTGCTGGCGGCGCCGCGCGCGCTCAACGCACTGAAGGAGGTGGCGGAGACGTGGGGGCAGGGCGCGGGCGGCGAGGGCGCAGTGCTGTTCGTGTCGTACTGCCTGTCGCACGACCAGCGCTGGCTGCTGGCCGCCGCGACGGACGCGCGCGGCGAGCTCCTCGACACTGCAACCATCAACATACACGTGCCACACAGGTACCTGCCTACCTACTCATCAACATACATTCTAGTGCTCACTAGTACAACTGTAATTCTCAAATTCCAAATTTATCATCGATTATCTATAATTTTCAAACTTCAATTGTCCTTTCTAAATGTGAGATCTTGAACAAAATTACAACTGATATACTGGCAACACTGTAGGGACTCATTCTCTTCCGTCCTTGACATTTGTCTGCAATTCTGTTTTATAGTTTGTTTTCAAAAAGTTATCCATAGTTTTGATAATTATGTCTTTTAATGAATATTTAACACTAAGTATAGGATTTTATAATCTTCAATGTTAAATAGGCGTAAGTGTGGTCACGTTAAGAAAACAATTAGGAACGTAGTAAATCTTGTAAAGAATATAGAGGAAAGCATTCATGTAAATTCAGGTCTCGGCGAAGAAGAGGCGGAGGCGCGAGACGCATGGGGCTGACCAAGCTGATGGACTTCACGCTGGCCGTGATGAGCCAGGCGGCGCAGCCCTGGAGACTGGTCGTAGGTCGCGTCGGACGAATCGGTCACGGGGAACTCAAAGGTCAGTTACTACCTCATTGTGAAACACTCATTTTACTGAATTTGCTATTTTTAATGCTATAAGAATTTAATGCCTTCATAAAAAAATATTTTGTTTATTGACAATTTACAATGGTTTAATTACCATAATGAGGTATGCTCAAATTATAAAATATTTTTTGGTTAATAAAATCAATATATATAAAAATAACAATAATAAAATAATTATACATTTTATGAGCATAGAAAACAAATCCTATTGCTAAATAAAGGTTATATATTATATATTGGTGAACATTTTAATTTTAGTCTTTTGCTAATAATTTGTTTCTTTTTTCAAAATAAAATTATCTCTCTATATTTATTGATTAGCAGTGATGTATAAATTTATTGTATATCTTTTTTTACTTTTTATTTAATGGCAACTGTGTTCATTCACAATTCTGCCAACGTCACATGAATTTTTATTTTCTAATTATTCTCTTAAACATAGTTCTAATAAGATTATGGCTCCCTTGTTAAAATTATTCGGGGAGTTTTTGTAGCGACTTATGTTTCTAGTTATCATTTATAATTCATTCACTTGTGCACAATAATTGAACTACACCACGTAAAATGCCGCCAAAATTACATTAAATAGGTCAAATAACATAAGTTTATGAATTAAAATAAAAACCACCATATGACAAGTTAATAACATTTTGGAAGTAGGGACACTAGGGTTTTAGAAACAAGAGTATTTTCAATATTCCTATTGAATTGTGATTGTGAAAACAGCAGATGTGAAGACATCGATTTTATTTGAAGCTAGCTTCTGCCAGTGATTACACTCGAGTTGCAAAAGTTTATAATACTGATCACGACGCTGATACCTGTCAGGTGCAATTGTAGATAATTCAAAACTTCCAGTAATCTATGTAGTCTTAACAAATAATATTTTTCGTAAATATATATCACACTACAGGGGACCCAGTGGTAAGTATTTTTACGGAAAAAATCACAACTTACAGGCTTGGAGCATATAAATATAATCTAGAATAATTGCACAAAAAATATACTGTTATCAGGTTGGAGTTGGTTGCTATCACGGAAACACCTGGACCGTGCGTCGAACATGCTGCGAGAGATCTGCGGCAGCTGCTCCGTGCTGTACCCGACGGGGGTGCCGTGCATCCTGTCCGCCTGCCTCGTCTCCACCGAGCCCGACTCCTGTCTGCGGCTGATGGCGGACCGGTTCACGCCCGACGAGCGCTTCTCCCAGGCCTCCATACAGTCCCACCTCCACACGCCCCGGGACGTCACCGCCACACATATACTCGTCTTTCCCACTTCTGCCACCACACAGGTATGCATTCTCTTTTGAAATACTGGTTTCATAGCAAATTTATAAATTGTATACACATCGCTTGTTGTTGCATGCAATATTAGGCAAGTTTTATAAATGTTATGTCATGTCATGGTTACAGTCGAATCAAACGCCAATGGCGAACGGCGAGGACACAGACATGATGTTCCTGAACGTGGACATGGGAGACGAGGATATGGGTGAGGACAACATCAACGATCTGCTAATCGGCGACATGTTCAACAACATGTGGGCGCAGGGCAGCCCGCGCCGGCCGGAGGACGACCCCGCCGGCAGCCCCGCGGCGCACCACCACCACCCCGCCGCGCACCACCACCAGGACGACGCGCTCGCCGAGCAAGTCGGCACCGTCCTGCAGCAGCCGCTCGCGCTCGGCTACATGGTGTCGACCGCGCCGCTCGGCTCCATGCCGCCGTGGTGGTGGGCCGGCTGCGACCACCTGCGCGACGCCTGCCCCGCGTTCCTCAAGAACGCGCTGCACCTGCACAGCATGCCCGCGGCGGACGACTTCACGACGTTCACGCAGCGGCGCGACCACAACACGCATCCGCTCGACTCTCAGACCACCACCGACGTGCTGCGCTACGTGCTCGAGGGCTACAACGCGCTCTCGTGGCTCGCGCTCGACGTGAACACGCACGACCGTCTCTCCTGCCTGCCCCTGCACGTGCAAGTCCTCATGCAGCTCTATCACACGGCCGCAGCGCTCGGGTAACTGCCAGACTCCACTAGCACCACTCTCCGACGTCTAGTATCAAACAAATATCAGTAGTAAAGTTGTTTATGGTTACCAATTAGAGCGAACATTTTGTAATCGCTCGGCTCGTTTACTATTTGACGATTAATTAATTTTCTATATGGCGTGTGGGCGTGTGGGCGAGGCACGTCTATCTATACATTAGTTTTAGTGTACATTGTGATTCAGTAGTAAACGAGTTTCAAATTATCTGTTGATATATTTATATTCAGTGAAATGATGTTTATTGTTGGGACAGGTCATTATGTCCATATCGACACTTGTTATCGAGCGAACAAATTTATTCCAAAATGTTTCAATAAGAAAACGAATGCATTCGATAATTGATTTAAATTTAATCCATTCTGATATCGATCGAAATATGCTTTTGAAACAGTGCCTGTCCACTTACTTTCAATATTATGATCGTGTAAAAAATGTAGTGTTGGAGTATTTGAAAGTCTTAACGGAGACTATAGATTTTTATATCTTACGTTCTTGATTATATACTAATCGATATCAGTTTCTTTTTTTCTTGAAGGTAAATCTCGATAAGAGTGAAAGAGCGCGAAAGTCGACGTCTACAAATGTAGTATGATTGAATTATAGCGACTTGTGAATACGTCGATTTTATAACGAAGCTCGTCAACATTGTTTTGTTGATAACATTCGGGTGTTCACAATATCACACATATTTTTTTTTAATTTATCACCTTTATTCTTTAAATATGGAGGTAGTTTTGTTTTACCGTTTTGACAAAGTGCCTTTTGCGTTTCATTGTATAAGTGTGTTTTTTTTATGTTGTGACGATTATTAAGAGAAATCGTTTATTGAAATGAGACATTCTGTCTCCTTGAATAAACTAAACAATGAAATATATATTCTCAATACATTTCTAAAATAATCTTCCTTAATTCGTCTTCCTGAATCCTTTATTTGTTTGTCATTCGACTCTTCGAGGTTTTTAATTTGATTGCATTTGTTAGGAATCTGCTACTGATATCTTGCCTTTATAGTTACACAGATAACATTGGCACTTTAAAAATTCAAACTATGCCAATATGAGAGCTATTAAACTCTCATATATTCTACTGTTCAAGTTTAATCTTCATACCTTATTATGATATATTTGTGACATAAGTTTCACTTTTATATAAATAAAAATTAAAAAATTTCTTTTATAACTCGATTTAATTCTATTTTTTTCTCTTCCATTATCTTCATTTTAAATATCCATAATAATACATGAAATATGTCATATGAGTTTTTATGTATTATGGTAATAATGTTGTCAACTTCCAAAACTTTATACAAAATGCAATTTGTCAAAACGAGACCAACACCCAAACGAATGTTACCACAATCCTTGAAATTATCGAGACGTTATATTCATTATAAGAGGAAATATAAATAGTAGATAAACCAGGAAACTAGTTGATAGGATATTAGGGAAACCTTCGAAGGTCCAATTTGGCATATGAACTGTTCATGTCATGTAATGCTAATGTATTTTGGGTTAATACGGTTACGGTAGTCGTTTGTCTTTAATATACAAAACTATGTAGGTATACATTAGTAAACTTCCATTTAGAGTCTTGTTCGAATCCATTACAATACTTCCTTCATCTCTTTTCTCCAGAGTCACCGAAAAACCTCATTTTTCCTAGTGAAACTTGTATTTCCACACAAAATATTTTTCTGATTTTATTTTTTAATACAAAGTAAGATCACTTTACTGATTAATCTTTTTTCTTCCCATCCTCACCGGGGGGACTTCGTAAGGAATTTAAAATATATCAAGAATGTAATTAAAAACCGTTTAGAACCGACTTTACAAATACGGAAGTTGAAATTTGGACTAGGCTTTGAGATAGTATGTCCACTATCCAGAGTTTTTTCCATGTTTACAAATAATTACGTTTTTAGCATATTATAATTATTATAGTGTTTTTATGAAATCGCAATATAATGAAATGTTTGTTGAAATGTGAACTGAAAGCGGATTTTTTTATATATTAATAATTTTTTTTATCGAAATCGCAATTGTGCTACATCACTCAAATTCACATGATATCGATGTTTGTTCTTCAAGCCTTAGTGCAAGCCATTTTATCGAGATTTTATTTATATATTAATCATTTTGCATTTTTTTAAAGTATATTAATTCATGTCACATTTGAAGCTTCATATTTGTATAACATTATATTATGTCACAATGATAGTATGGATTATTGACGAGGTTGTTGTGTGTATATGTAATATAATATATTACGTTGTTATATTTAAACCGGTACGCATTACCAAAGGAGTTAGCTATGTATAGTGTTTAGATAATGTTCTCCGTCGACATTTTCAATTAGTTCGCGTGATCGTAGTACAACAGGCGGCGCGATCGCGCTTCCCAAGATTCTCATTACACGTATTCTAGCGTTTCTCAGTTTTTATCACTATTTCTTCTTTTTTACTCATTAATTATTTATATTATTTTTGTATATAAATTATTGCAATTTGTTTAAAAAGAAAGAACAACAAAAAAACAGGAATATTTTTTAATTTCAGCGCGCACGTTTTGTTTTTACGGAATTTGTGTAATTTTTTACATTTTAGATACAATTTGTATTATAGAAAAATTTGACCATTAAACGAATGTTTGAGATGTTTTCTCATTCGTAATTTTTTATACACAAGTAAAAGTAGTTTGAAATATTCGCAACACGATTACAGCCCACATCGCTGAGACATTGTACAAATTTATAAATTCTACATTGACTGCCAGCCCTGTTGAAGCGATGTGGTATGAAACAAATATTCTAAACTGCAATTAAATTAGAAAATATTTAACTTATGATAGGAAAGAAACCTCCGCTCGGATAATTAGTGACACCAATAGTTTATTGTTAGTTAAAAAAACATAGTTGTAAAGTGAGCCCCCTAAATCATGTTTCAATGTAGCATTTGTATTAAATTAGGCACAGGCGTTTTATATAACGAAGCCGGTCAGAACGGAACAGTTGCGTGACGTGACGTGGCGTCGCGTGACGTGACGTGGTGTGGCGTTGTGTGTCGATGTGTCGTCGAATCTCCAAGTAGTTATATGAAATTTTCTATTTTTAATATATTATTGCTAAAGGGTTAAGAGTAGAAAAGTGTGCTGTGAAAATGTTATGTGAATTATAATATAAATGTGGCCGACCCGGTGCGTGTGAATCGCGTCTCGCTCGTTGTAATTATGATTTTGTATTTACGTATATTATTATGTATTCCATTCTGTCTTTATACGGACTGATTTCGTAAACACTAACACAATTGATGAGTTTTGAATGAGTTATAGAGATTTGTTTTTTTTTTATGTAGTAAAGAGGCACGCAGTCCACCTGATGTTAAGTGGTCACTTCGGTCCTAGTATGATCAAGTTTAAACCTCACACAGGACTATATGGTCCTAACTGATGCCAGCCAAAGCTTAGAGCTCAGTTGAAACGGCTCACGTGCCAGTACGTACATGTTGCCAATCGTATGCTTGTTCAAGAAATAATTTTTGTTACTTAGTGTCTAATGGTTATTAGTATTACGTTATCGTCAGTGAGATCGACTGACTGTAGGCAATATGTACACGTGTTATTGTGTATATGTAGAGGAGGCGCGTGTACCGCGTACCGTGCTCTGGCATGCGTGCATGCATGTTCGGACGTGGGGGGGGGGGAGCTGGAGGGGGTGCGGTGCGACGCGCCCGCGACTTACTGAATTACGCCTAGTTGAATAATAATGAAATGTTTTAAATGTGTTACAGCATTTGAGAATATTTAATGATGTTGTATATAGTTTTATATTTTGTTTTATATAAATGTCATTTTGTAAATAGTCGATATAGTAGAAATATCGAATACCGTTAATTATTTGCCCATATTGCCGATGTATTTACAACGGGACAAGTTTTAAAGAAACCACTCGTCATTTTTTTTGTACAGTTGTTAGGCGTGACTCTAGTTGAATCAAATGAATTATTTTTAGGGTTTCGTTTTTTTTTTATTGACCTTTTTTGTTATTGTGAATTTGTCAATATTTTTTTTATAGGTAATTGGGATCGTACTGTACATAGACCTCACAATTTTGTCATATAGTAGTTTTAAGCGGTATCGTAGCCGAATGGTTGATATGTGGAAATCAAATTTTCTAAATGGAGCAATCATCGGGAATCGTAAAACAAATTTAGTATAATATACTTGATATTAATATAACTTTATAAATAACTGTGAAAAATAGGTAATAATAATAATAATTATGAATAAAATATGACTTATTTAAAAGCATTGTTTTATTTCTTTTTTAGTAAAAAATGAATATAACATAATATTGTTCAGAAACATTTGCAAAACGTTTCGACGGTGAAAAGGCTAAATGTCAACGTTCATGTGACAAACTTTACGCGTTAGTTAGTTAAACCTTACTTCCGTCGCGTCGATTTGTTACAAGAGATTTCATTGTTACACAATAAACTTAATGATAGATTATTATTATTAGACTGATCATAGCCAGGCGCTAGCTTCCAACATTTGCAACTTCTGCTTACTTACAGCAGTGTAGTTTTCATTGTACATCAGATGTACATAGGTAGTTAACTTGATACTAAACTTTGGTTAAAATAGTAGTTTTTATTGTATGCAAGCACAACAAATTACTATAATTATTATAATTATGGCATGTTCAATTATTGTTAGACAAACTACTGGGAAAGGAAATCTCATATCTTTCGTTTTTCTGTCATTGTACGTCATGAGCATCATTTTTGAGGCAACAAATATATTGCACCAATACTTTTTGATCAAACATGCTATAATTTCTACAATATCCAACATACTTCCAACAGGTATGACTTAGTTTAAAAATGGCGGTTCACTATACAAAACTTAATTGAATATTGAAATTTATGTTACTTTTTGCACATAATTGCATACCGCCAGCGTATGTATAATCGTTTACGGCCTTACTTATAAACGTTGAGTAATCTATGCTATGCATATCTATTGTTGTTATCTTTTTCTAACAATATGGATCAGAAAAAGAGAAAACACTTTAATCGTTGGTTAAATTTTGACAATTTTTTACAAGTAAATACGCTAATAAAGCTACTCTTTCATATAAGATTTAATTATCTAATTTACAAAACAATGTAATCGTAAGTTCAAATTCTTTGAACTAAATAAATTCTAATTTAAAATGAAATAACGATTGTAACCAAACTAGAACTTTGAATGCGATTAACGTTAGTATTAAAAATATTATAAACTATACACTCGAAACAATTTGACACGTCGCTTTTTCCTAAACGCTTTGTTGTTTTTTCTGATCATATAAAATATTCTGACTCGAATGAATAACATTTTTAAATAATTAATAGGAAAGCATGGGCATGGCATATCAAATGAGGAATTTTCAATTTCTTTAAATATTTCTTGACCCACGCTGTTAACCTGTATATCAGGTTGGAAATAATCCTTAAATTTGTTTTCCAATAACATAAGAAACTTGATAAAACTATCCGGAGGCAGTATTTTACGATTCCTTAAATCTAGACTTACACTACAAAGGTAAGTTAAGCTATTTTTATCAAGATTATTACTCTCTAGGTTTTTCAAATAACTAGTTAGAGTATCACAATGGTGTCTCTGTATGCATTTTAGATAACAATACCCGCAGACATACACAAAAGCGTTTTTTTCTGGTAAACCAATTCTGTAATCAGTAGTTGCTACTACCAATGGCCTATTAACATTATTTTCTGTTTCGTCATATTGCACCTTCATAATATTTTGTAAATCATACTCACCCATTGTTGCATCTGGATTACATTTCAAGGGCTTCTTCATGAGGTTAAACACAAAACTTCTTTTGAAAAAGCTGTTAAATTGTTTAGGAGTGCACTCCTCTTTAGAACTCTTCTGTTTGATTCTCTTAAATAATTTCTCGGGACACGACAGTGTCAATCGACTAGTCAACAAGTATCTAGCGCCAGACAGAACCAATTCATTAAATAACTGTAAAACAGAACTAATTGAGATTTGAAAACACTTGATAAATTTCATATTTTCTGTAACATCGATACCATCAACTTTTCTTAAAACTTTTAAATGTTTAAATAAATTCAGCATTTGTTTCATATAATCAATTTGAAATTTATCATTAGTGAAAGCTCTGCTGAATTGTGAATCTGAAGTTAGTGTTCTAGAATTTAGAATATTGTAAAGTTTGCCTAATTTCTTAAAGAAATCAATTGTGTCATTGGTGTCTGGAATCTTGCCATTATAAAGAAAATTACATGATTTTAAATTATTCTTAACTATTTTTAAAAGCTGCAATGTATCATAAATATAGTATACATTTTTACCATTTACAGAGAAGTATGGTTTTTCAGGTGTCACTGACCTTGATTCAGAAATATACAAAAATTCAGATCTTGGATCTGAAACAAATACCCTTATGTCTAACCCTATATTGATCAGTGTTGCCAATGTTTCATCAATCCATAAAGAGATTTCAGGAAAATTGTCATAATCAGATATAAATGTGTAAGCAACAGGTTGAATCCAATTTTCTAATATCCCTTGTAACATAAGCATCACTGCATACCTAGCTGGAGTTGTGATTTGTTCACCATCCATGTCATGAAATCCTATAATTCTGTCAAACTGAATATCATAGTACAAATGGGGTTTCAGTAATATACATCCTACAACAAAACTACAAATCTTTCCTTTTTGTGTCATATTGTTTACTTTACTCTTTAGTGCATTTACAAAATGCGCACTAAGTTTCGTGTTTTTTGGAACTAAAAAATGTTTCAATGTTTTTACTGTTGGAAGGCCTAATATATTTTTCAAAAAGTTGTAATTATTACCAGAAAAATATAAATTAAGAGCTAATAAGTTTAAACTGCAGTTATTTCTCTTATCTAAGTACAATTTGATGATTTGGGTCATGTTAGCCGGAAGGTACTGATAGCATGAATTTAAAAATGTTTCTTTGGGGTCTCTCATACAGTTTTCAGTTTTTATTTTTTTTATTGTGTTTTCAGTCTTTTCCTCACATTTCCTTCTATTGTTCTCTGTAGTAGTTTGTGTACCCTTCGAAACCTTAATGACGCTTTCACAAAACTCAGATATATCTGCACATGGTAAGGGACTGGATAAATTTTCATCTTCTGTCTCATATTCATCATTAGTCATGGTGATATCTCTGTTTCTATGCAGCTTCCGAAACCTTACACTATTAGCTGGCAAAATCAGTGAGCTAGGAGATGGTATCCCTTCTAAATACAGTGTAGGAAATGCATCCTTTGACAAGAACTTTCTGCCTTCACGAACTTTTGATTTTTTGACATACTTCACCTCAAAATGAACCTCACAAATGCGATGGTTGCCTCTTGTTTTTTCGTTTTCTAATTTATTTAATAGATCTAGCCGATTGACAGCTTTCAGCCAATAATATCTTCTGTAAATTACAAAAAATATTTCAAATGTGGCTTATGTATTTATTTCAAAAATTTCAATTCACATATATAATAAATAGATAAATGAAATGTAATTTATACTTCCTTTCTTTATAACAATAGGGAAGTATAATACATATTTTAAGTACTTTTGTAATGCCATGTTTTGCTAAGTGGTATCTTCATAAAATAAAACAAATTTCGTCATATCGGAATATTATAGAGAACAAATTATGCAGCGTCAGTAACATCTTTACGAATTTGATTTATATTTTTGTACGCTTATTTCGTGCAGTTGTGAGTTATGCACTATACCTACGTATGCACTCGTTAGAGAGTATATTGTTCTGTGTACGTATGTAACTAGAATTCTTTTTTTATTATATACCTTTGAGGGTCTCCTGGATAAGTGAAAAATGACAAATTCTTGTCATTGAAGGAACACCTTTTACAAACAGTACATATCTTGCCTACCATTGTAACATGATGAAAATAATAAATAATGAAAATAGTGCAAGAAACATAATATCAAATAATTATGTTATGTATACAGAGTTGCCAGATGACAATGTTTAAAATACATTGTTTTGAGCTGACAACCAAACCCAATCAGTGTTTACGACCAAAATAAGGAGTTTATTACAAAAAAAATACCGTGTTATTTACAGTGAAGACTAAAAGACATTTAAATGATTAATTTTGTATTTATTATTTTCCTTGAACGCCCTATTACTAAGTTACACATTAAAACGAACGCGAACTAGGGGGTGCTCCCGAGGCGCATTGACAACGAAACGGGCGGGGTACGGACGGTACGCGAACGCTGTTATAACGCGAGGGCGGCGGTGCGGCGCAGCGCTACAGCTATACGACTATCCGTGCACCGTAAAAAGCCCGCACTCGATAGCGTGATAACCCTACACAGACCGACACACACTTCCGACGGTAAGCGGGAGCCCGCAAACCCGCTCTACTCCCCGTGAACAACCGTCCCTGTTCAGGCCCGAATTTACCTGGGCGCTGGCGGGTCAAAAATAAGAAGAAGGGCGCTGGCGGGTCAAAAATAAAAAGAAGTTCACCCAAATTCAGCCATTATTATTCTTTAAAGTCTCAAAAAATACAGGAACCTATAAAATTAAAGCCTTTTGTTCTGCCAGAAAATAATAAGCATTATTAATATTTAGTGCTAGATGCTGAATGTTAGATTTCACTGTAAGGCTTATTAAAATAGTGCTAAATCTAGCACCGAAAGTGCTAAGTTTGCAACTTTAAATATAATCAGAAGTAAAGTAGAGTTGCTCCGTGATCGACATTTTCCAATATAGCCTATAATAGAGCAGGGATGAAGCATATATACTGGTACAGGTTTTAAGAACAAGTATATGCTTTCCAGTACGTATATCAGGTATGGACCAAAATACCCGTTTAGGTAGGTATGGTTTAGGCATTTAAAACCATCAATTTGTTGATATAAATTTGTTACTTATGACTATGAAACTAGGGAACGTAATCATTTTAAATGATAATAATATTTATTTTGTATATTTTGTACTAAAGAGTTCTTTTTTATAATAGCTCGACATGTTGAGCACATGGTGAGCACAGTACAATTCAAATACAACGGTGACCACCGAGAGATTGAAATCCATCGGCGGTGGCTGCTGTCATGCCGACCTATATAAATGTCTCTTCACGTTACGCTTGAAGGACCCGATGTCACAAGAAAGAGCGAACACATTGGCCGGGAGATGGTTCCACAAATGCACGGTACTACAATACACGGTGCACACAGTAAGACATGAGAAGCGCAGTTGAAGCGGCTCGATTTAACGTTTGCACATCATTAATAATGCGAAAAGCCCGTCTCTGCAACCTGTCCAGAGTATAGTGGAGGTATTTTGCGGATCTATACCAGGGATGCGAACACGGCTGAACTTATACCTTTTAAAGAACATACAGTTGATCGAACTTGAAATATCGTCGTACCCTGTTCAGGATTCCGTATCTCCGACATGTAGTAGAGATGATATTCCTAATGTAATCCCTCGAGTTGAGGTCGCTGCGAATATCTACACGAAGGACATTGAGGCTGTCATTTTTTGAACAAAACGCGCACACATGAGTTTTCACAAATCCTTGTATCACACGGGGAGGAAGTAACTTGGTTAGTTCAATGTTACAAAATATTACGTAAGAATGGGTTTTACCCTCCTCCCCTCCAGATAAGGGCATATGGATATTTTTTAACCCTCCTCCCCATCGGGACCATTACGTAATTAATTAATGGCCCCTTGCACCTCTACCTATGACCTCTACTATAGAATAATAGATGTACGAGATAGGGATGACGATTATTCCCGAAAAAAATTGATTTTTAAATCGATTCGAATAGAAAGCCGATGAATCGATTGATGAAATTGAATGCAAAAAGATGGATTTCTCAAAAATCGATTTCATTTCAATTTGCTTTTTTTTTCCTATTATGGAAAACAAAAATGACACAATAATAATCGATCTATCATTTTTAAATAATCAAAGATGTTTTTATAACTATACTAAAGTATCAGGTATAAAGAAAGTAATTTTATTTCAGTTATAGAGAAAGAGAATTTATTTAACAAATTTATTCATATAAACTGTTGTCGTTGTTCTGCTGTTTTGTAAATTGCTGTCATGTATCGTCCATGTGTATCATACAGTATCACAAACTTTTCTGGCCCGGTGTCCTAAAGAGGAACTAACGACGCCATTTTGAAATGTCAACCTACCTGCCATTCGGTGACATATCCACCATTGGTTGTTTGCTCCGTGCTTTTATATTTCGTTTCGTGGTTATAGGTATTGAAAAATGCCGAAAGCTTTAAAAAGTGATGCGAGGAACGTTATATTCAAGTCCTAGATTTAATGAAGGAAGAAAAGCGTCTTCAGACACCGATAATACCCTTCGCAAAATTATATGAACGCGTAGCTGCCGCCACAGGGTAGAGTTGCCAGCTTTTGAAAGTAATTCTACGTTATTTCGCACGTGCTAGTAAAATAGATATAAGTACCATATATTTAATTTTTTCGTTACTTTTGTTGTAGGTGTTGAGGAGCGATTTGTTAGAAAACTTGTAAAGGAAAAAGAACAGGCAGATGAAACTGGAACAAAAGTTTCACGCCAGGTATGATAGGGAAAAGGAGGAAAGGTAAAATTTAAGTGGATGATTTTGATCTCGGTGTCATAAGAAATACAAATCATAAAAAGGCCGAGATGCAGAAGTGGCTGACGGAAAATAAAATAGAATTTAATGAACAGTTTACAAAACCGCAACTCTACGCACTCATTAAAAGACATAGACCAAAACCTGTATACGACATAGACGAACTGTTGAAAAAGAATAGGCATAGCGTGTTAAGATTACCGCCATACCGTTGCGACTTAAATGCAATCGAAATGATTTGGAGCTCGATGAAACGAAACGTAACTAATTAGAACATTAATAAATCAAATTCTGAAATGCTTCTTTGATTGCAGACGCCTTCAATAATATAACAGTGAATGAATGGCAAAAGCATTGCAATCACGTAAAAAAAACTTGAAAACGAGTATAGAAGTAGAGGTGCATACTTAGACGAGCCTTTCATGATTAATTTGGCCAGTGACAGTGAAAGCAAATGTAGTAACTTTGATGATGAAGTGACCAAATCAAATAACTCCGGTGGCTTAAGAATAGCTGGAGTATTCCCGTTAGAAAACACCCGCCATACATTTTATGTGTTATTGTGTTAAAATATAAATATTTTCAGAGAATGTTTTTTGTTTTTTATTTATTTAATTAACAGTTTACCTACATTCTTTCAAATCGCCAGGTGTTTAACATCAGGTCCTATGTAAGGTAGTGAGTGCATAATTTCACACATTAACGAACTTCAAACAAGTAGGTTATGAATTTGACACGTACCTATGTATTATTATTATTGGAAATGCACTATATTTACATAATCTATAATGCTTCCAAACATATATTAAGTTTTTATGTTTATGTACATATGTTTGTATGTAAATATGTTTGTCCATGTATTTTTCCAATACTATTAATTGGATTGAAAAATCGGTTCAGTTGTTTTTAAGATTTGGACGAAAATGTTTTTGTTGTACATCGACTTACTTACCCATTTTATTGCAAAATTTATTTTTACTGACAACATCAAATGCGATAACAGCAACTCTCTCACCGGGCCAGATAAGTTTGTGGCACTATACTATAATTTTTATATGGCACTTTAATGAATGACACTGTAATGAAATGAATAATGAAAATATAAAAAAATAAATGTGAACTTTATGCCATGCACTCAATGATTATAATCGTAAATTCGGAACATTAATTATAAGTATCGTAACTTGGAACGTGATGTTCTTTTCCTGACATACCTATTGATGGTTGCATAGTGCTTACTTGTTTATGCGTTCCGATAACACTGGCTGACAATTTTCAATGTCAACAATAATAACGAACAACGGATAATCGACGGCATAACAATTACTTATGTCTTAAATAATCTGTTATTTGTTGCGTAGGCATAATGCATTACATTGTTCGTTATTGTAAAAATGACCACCTCTAATTAAAAACTTAACTTTTTTAATTATTTCTTTTCTTTATTAAGGAAGCTGAGAACACAGCCAATACGGCCATCTCGCGAGTTTTTGTGTAATTAAGTGAAAACTGACCTTTCTTTACATGTAATTTATGGTTCTTGTTAAAACAGAAACTCGATTTTCCAGGTTGAAATATCGATTCGATGGATCGTTTTAATACTATGTACTGATTAAAATAATTGATTTTTTTGCCAAAAGAATCGAAATTTTTGGTTAATCAGCGTGATCTTGACTATCATGTAGTAGTTTTAGTTTTTTATTCATTAGTTTGTATTTTTGAACCTATATTGTGTAAAACAGGGGACATTTTGCATAATAAAGCTTGGTAAGCTTGTTAGGATACTGAAGTCATCAAATACTTCGGACTTGGCTGCATAGTCTTAGATACCTTTGCCGTTTCCTTTAACACGAAATGAAAGGGAAGAACTATACCAAAAAAAATTGATAAAATAGATATGTATGTATATATTTGTTTTGATTTATACCTACCACAGAGTGTGATTTATACATAACACAACCATAAATGTAAGCATATTAAATTTATGCACAAAACTGACTTCTATTGGTGAAAAGCCAATTACTGTCTTTACTAGTTACGCACAGGGTTCTAACACAAATGACAATGAAAATAAATGAAAAGAATTTATGTGCTTTTGCTTCGTCCGCGACTCCAGTGGACCGAGAGGGTTGGTTAGATATGCGTGTCGAGGTCGGCAAGAGTTACCAAAAGAGATGGTTCACGCTTAAAGGAAATCTTTTGTTTTATTTCGACAAGAAAGGCGAGAAGGAGCCAGTCGGAGTGATCATTTTGGAAGGATGCACTATTGGTAATATATTTTCTTATTCACTGTTTTTGTATAGAGCAATTTCTAGTATAAGATAATTTTGTATCAACATATTCGTTAAGTTAGATTTATGTCATATAATTTTTATTATTAGAGTTTTATTTATTTATTGTAAATGTTAAAAAGTTTAAAATGGTTAGACACTTTTATAGTTCTACAATTAGTGAAACTACATGAAAGTTATATCCAACACTTTGTACTAGTGCTACTAGTTATCATTTGTTACATTCGTACTTTGTGAGCTATATGTACTTCTTAGAATATTGTATTTCACTAAGCGCAAGAGACATAATATCATGGGAGACAAAGCAAAAAGGCCTGTCACTATGAACTGGTTTTGGGTTGGGTTTAAAATCATTTGGCACGAAGGGGGGGTTGAAAGGGGGTGAAGTTGATAGAGATTAGACCCCTGATTATAATGGTACCATTCTCATTACAAAGTAATTCCCAGTTTTCGAGAAAATTAATAAAAACCATTCCGACCTCAAAACATTTGGTGTTGTTAATTTAGTTAATATCGTACACGTGTTATGTAAATATAATGATGGTTTTATAATAATTTTGCACTAAAATTCTTTTATAAAAATAAAATCCTATAGTTTACATTCTTAAAATAAAAGGGATACTATAGTATTACCGAAAGTTTAGCCATTCAAAGAGCAAATACGAGTTCCAAAGGACGAGTCAGGTGTGTTAGGTTTCTTGAAATGATTAAAAAAAGTAACCGGTGAGTTTCTTACTTCAAAAAAATGTTACTTATTATTCTTATTCTAAGTTCAATATCAAATATGACTTTGCAACTTTGAACCTGTTATAACTTTGTTCAGTGGCTTTACTTTTCCATCAGAATGATACCATAGGAAAGAGAACAGCTTCCTTCACCCACCCTGTACCTACTCCTGTCGCTCAGTATGCAAAACCAATATTAAATGACAAAATTTTGAATTTGACCTTCATATTTTACCCACCAATAACACTGTCCAGATGAATTACCTTGTAATGGGAATAGTGTCATGTTATTTTACAGGATAGGAAGAAAAAATTTTGTTAACAAAACACCAGTTGTATGTTAGGGATGGCGATTCTTTCCAAAAAAGATTTACAAAAATAAATTTACAAAAAAAAAAAATTGTAAAAGATTTACAAAAAAATCGAGGTCTATTAGATCGCTTTCTCAAAAATTGATCGTTTTTCGATTTGATTTTATTCTTATTGTGGAAAACAAAAAGGGCAACATAATAATTAAACTAGTATAATTTTTTAACAATCAAATTTGTTTTTATAACTGTAGGAAAGTATAGAGAAAGAATTAATTATTTCACAAAATAATTATTATAAACTGTTGTCCTTATTATTGGGTAAATCCTGTTGGGTAAATTGCTGTTATGTGTCCTATTATTATTTGTAAATGACACAATAAAGAATGACACGATTATAAAATGAATTATGATACAATGACAAGGATTATAAGTTATAATCGTAAATTCGGAACATTTATTTTCCTATCATAACTTGGAATGTGGGCAAGGTGGGCATGGTTGTATATAGTGCTTACTTGTTAACAATAACACTGGCCGACAATTGTCATTGTCAAGAATATTAATGAAAAAGGGATAAACACAGCAGAATAATTAATTATGTCTTCAATAATTTGTTACTTGTTGTGTAGGAATAATGCATGACTTTTTTTGTTTGTTGTAATAATGACCAACTCTATTTAGAAACGTAACTTTTTTTTCTTTTATCCATTAAGAAGAGGAGAAGGAAACTGAGGACACAGCCAATAGCCATCTCACGAGTTTTTGAGTAATTAAGTGAAAAACTGACATTTCTTTACATGTATTTGAGTACATTTAACTAAATAAATAATCAAATAAAAAAATCGAATCTTGATTTCCTAGGTTGAAATATCGATTCACTGGATCGATCCAGTACTAAGAATCCATTTAAAAAAATATATTTTTTGGCATTCTTTGATTAATCAATCAGATCGCCATCTCTAGTGTATGCCATCTATTTGTGGTGTTATATCATTAATAAAATTTATATAGTTTTATTCAAATCAATCATGAATGTGGATTTAATGTGAAAATAACTATACATATAACATTTTGCAATTAATAATTGAGACTGAGTTTTTCACATAGAACATAATTATTGCAGTAATTAGATATTTGAAGGGTATAAAGCAAAGACGCTGTTGTCTGTGTTTTTTTTTATAATGCTGCTATCAGCGATTGGTTCCAAAAAGAAAAATACAGTTGAAAGAAATCAGTTGATGTAATGATAATCCTAACATTGCTTTTAAATGAGCTAAAGTATCAATGGTACATATTTTCAAAAGTGGACAGTGCCATTTTTTCTTTAATAACCCTGATTTGTCTCTAGGTTACTACACATTATTGTGTGTTTTTTACAGAGTTGACAGAAGAGGAGGCATACAGTTTTAAAATAGTTTTCCAGTGTGAGAATGGTCGGACCTATTATCTGTGCACTAATTCACAGGCTTCAATGGAAGCCTGGATGAAGGCGTTGGCCTGCGCCAGCTATGACTACATGAAACTGATGGTTGCTGAACTGCAGAGACAGCTTGAAGAAGCTCAAGGTTACTGGTGTTTTCATGACATTTTAATTATATAAGATATGTTTTGAGATAACAATTATTGATAAAGTATATTATGTTATTTATAGAGTATCTGGTTACAATGTAAAAATATTTTTTTGGGTATTGATATTTAATAATAATAATTTAGATATCCACTATATTATACTCAAAGAACATATAACTTAAATTTTTATAAATTAAATTGTTGATGATAATATAACTAATGAATTCCAAGTTTCAAAGAATCCAATTTGAAGCAATGATGGCTCAGTGGTAGCGTGTACGACTTCACGTAGATTGACGTGAGTTCGAATCACTGCAATGAGCCTGAGCTTTCGATGAAGGAAAACATCGTGAGGAAACCATAGCATGGTGGTAGGCCTTTTTCTAATGCCCGCCTGGCTAGCTACCACCCTCAAGTTGAAAATCTGTTGCCAAACACCAATAGGTGTGTTCCGGCAGCTCCACTTGAGAGCCAGTCTTCCACTAGGTTTAGCATTTACCATCTTGGGCCATATCGTCACTTAACTTCAGGTGAGATTGTGACCACTAAGCCAAACCAATAACGATAAAAAAAAAAGCTTTCCCAGTTTTATTTCAACCAGACAAACTGACTAAACAAATAAAAGATTGTCTTTCAAAACTCTTGACTATACTTTAATATTTTTTTGAGATATGATTACGTGTAACCAACCAACAGAGCCACCAATAATATTTTGATTGTATTTTAACCTCTTTATTCATAGAATGATTAGTCTCCGTTGCGCTTCAACTTGGTTTTTATACTACAAAGGTGGCAAATAAACGTACGGCCCGCCTGATGGTAAGCGGCTACCGTAGCCAATGGATGCTTGTAATACTAAAGGTATCGCGCGTTGCCGACCTTGAACCTCCCTACCCCAAGGAGGGAAATTTACACGTTGTAAATTTCCCTACCCCATGGAGGGAAATTTACACGTTGTAAATTTAATTTTAGAAGACACAAGAACCCTGATCTGTGTTAGGTTTGTCGTTAAGGAACTTTGTAAAAAAAAATACCCCAAGGAGATCTGGAAACCCTATTCACCACAGGAATACAACACAAGGTTATTTGGCTACAATCTTCTGTAGGGTGTAGGTATTTCTGGTGAAATACCTGAAGTAGAGAGAAATCTCCAAAGAAATTTCTCTGCGCCCTACCTCTCTTACCGCTCTAGATACCACGCTACTTGCAAACAGAACATGCCGATTTAATATCGTAGTGTGTAGTTACTATTTGAAACGATACTTGTCAACGTGATAGTATTGTTGTTGTGACACTGACTCGAGTACGCTGATTCGACGTAGTTCAGATTGCCGCTTTTTTGTAGTATGCCGACGGTATCCAGATGAAGCGGCGCGGACACCAATCATTAAAATTTATTGTGTTATAAAGAAAAGCCATATTATTTTAAAATTTGGAGTATTATTATATTCTTTCTAAAATATTGATGTCATAATTTACTTTATAGCTGAAGCGGAAGCTGAGGCGACCTTAGTAACTGTGACCCCACCTGAGGAAGAAGAACCTAAAGTACCGCCAAGAGGACAGAGATACAATCCGTTTAACCGAGTGGCGGATAGTGAAAGCAAAACTGTACAGGGCAGTAGGCATCGTAAGTAAGAGGATAAACTATTTTACCCAAACTCTGTAATAGAGCTCCATACATGATACATACAAATGGCAGACCAAGAACAGTGGATATCGCTGACCAATATAATCTATCTGTAGTCTCAAAGTCCTAATGCCTATTTATAAATGCAGGCAGTCTTCGAGTTACGTCGTTCTGATTTACTTCTTTTCTAGTTACGTCAAACAATGAGTACCAAAATAAATTCTTTGTAGAACTTAACCTTTTGGTTTTGTATGAAAATGTACGAAAAAAAAGACTCAACTTAGTTCGTTTATTTCGAGAACCTAACACGCCGTAAGTAGTTGTGTGCCTGTGCCCGTGCTGTGTGTGTCACGGTGCCAGCGTGTCAACACCATTTCTAGGTAATTGTCTAGGTGAATACTATGGATGATCGGAAAACTGGCTGCTGCCGGCTGCCGTCTGACTAACGTCACTTGGCTTGCAGTTTCGTCATTTGTAGCAAGCCGATTGTAATAGGATATTATTGTATTTAACATGAAACATGTGTCAATTTGATCTAAATAATGATAGTTTTATTCTTACCATAACCATTTTCAGACAAAGAAAATTTAAGAGCAGAACTACCGCGCAAGAAAGTTCCTTTCCGAGACATACACACCGCGTACGGACGTAAGATATTACTGGACAGGAGCGAGTGGCGAGCTAGACTCATGAAACAGAAGGACGAACAGCCGGACCGACCGCTTATAGACTTGTAAATATTTAATAGTTTTTAAATTAATTGAGGTCAGTGTCCATTGAAGTTTGCAACCTGGCTCAGGTTCATTCATCCTGTTTTCATCAGGTTGAAAGGAGCTTGATAATGGAAACAAGTCTGAAACACTGCAATGAATGAATTTAAATATTATAGTGAAATTGACAATTTCTAAAATTGCAAGGAAATTTGCTAATGCCTTTAATTGCCATTGTTGTAAGTTAATTTCATCACACGACACCTTATTAACAGCTCACAGACATCAATGTATTTAGATGTTCTGCCTCTGCAGAGTAAATACTATAAATTTGGAAGAGACAACGTTAAGAAAGAGAAAGAATCTATTAAGGGTGTGATGGGGTCAGCACAAAGATACGTTCCCGTGTATAAACTCACTGGCTATGATGTCGTTTCTTGTTCTCACGCACATTTACAATACTAATTGGTATATGTATACCAATATGGCTTGCTTGAAAAAAAAAAACGTTATACTATATTAAAATCTTATATTATCACAGTGTTTCCTGCGATTAGCACTTTTCGTGTGTTCTTTTGGTCTAAAAGTGAATTTTCTTATAGTACCGTCAGGTTGTATCGGTTATAAAAATGTACTTAATAAAAATAAAACGGCGAATAGGATTAAATACCTGTTTAAGTATTTTTGTCTTTTGATCCCGTTTAGTTTAGGGTCTTTCGAATAAGTCGCTTATTAATCTGTTCGAGAGGACAATTGATCATACATCATCTCGGACGGACTCATCCATACATATTATAAAACTCAACGACTCTTTGTTTGTCTGTCCGTTTATGTTCCTTTCACATGAAAACCACTTAACCGATTTACATGGTTCTTCCTTTAATTCATGGATATGTTATCTGGCATGGTTATAAATTTTGTAAGATAAAGTAACGTAAAAAAATAAGCAGTGACGGTAATGATGAATTAATTCGAAAAAAAAGACGTATTTGGGGCGCTTCAATGGTTTTCGCTGAGTAAACCATTAAGAGATATATTCAAAATAATGTTCTACATAGTTGTAGATCTTAAAAAGAGCTACAAAAAAGCCAGCGATAGCATATATCTATCTTCTAAGGATCGCCCACAATAAGCATTTTTTGGGGCAGCACGATCCGCACGTGCGTTCGTCTGACGGCATCCTGTAATCCACGCGAGCGGAGCCGCGGGCACAGCTAGTATATTAAATTTTTTAGAGATATTGTTTTTTATTTTTATAATGGTGTTATTATGTTCTGTAAAGTTTTGTAGCACTTGATAAAGTGTTTAGTCACAACTGTTGTACTTATTAGTAGAGAGGCTACATGTCAGTATTTGCATGAATCCATATATTTTTCTGAATAGTATTATATCATACCTACTGTAAATAGATACAGGCTTAGTTCTTAGCTGTAATTATAAATATAGATTGTTGTGAATATTTTAAAATATAATAATATATTGAAAATACTTCACTTTTAATTTGTAGTTGTATATAGTGTATTTAATTTGTAATATAGTTTGTGTTAATTTAAGTTGTGAAATTATTAAATAGTATTCTTTATAATTCATTTAAGTTTGATGAGTATTGGTTTGTTACCATCAAGGATGCATCTTCGCTCTCTTATGTTATATATTGGCCACTGCGGGTTTCATTGTTAAAAATCTTTCAGCATTATGCCCGCCTGGTTAGTTACCATCCTCAAGTTGAAAATATGTCGCCAAGCACACAATAGGTGTTGTCTGGCAGAGGCACTTGAGAGCCAGTCTGCCACTAGGTTTAGTGTGATCTTGGGCCACATCGTCACTTAACATCAGATGAGATTATGGCCACAAAGCTAATCTATAATAATAAAAAAACTACATCAAAGCCACGGCAATCAATATCCGCAATCTAATCGTTAACCATCAAACTATTGACTTAACACTTAACAGCTATGGATAGAGTAATAGTTGGTAAAATGTTAGAATCCCGTATTTTCCCCACATACTGCTTAAACCCATACAGATTCCCCGAAATTGGGGAATTTTCCACAAATTTGGAACGCTACCGGGTCAAACTCAACGAGCATGAATTTTCTGGGAACTCGTCGTGAACGCTGTTTCGACCAATTCGAAATCGAAACTACATGTGGCCATAAATTTCATTTCTTCATATTTGTTATTTCGCTTATTCATTACAGAAACGATGCGACAGTTTGGTTATGTCTTATCAAAGCTCGTAAATAAAACGAAAGAAAAATTGTATTAAGTATTTTATTTTTAAAATCTTTGTTATACAACAACCCAACACTTTACAACGTAAACAAGTACAGTCGCCCGCGCAGTTATGATTCATAATTATAGATTTTTATTGTGATATTAAATAAATTTAATAACATATCTACGTCGACGACTGTACGTATAAAAGAGTGGGAGATTAACATAAGTTAATTTTTTATATTATATATATAATATGGGAATATTATAGCGCGTTTGCTTAAACTAAACATTATGCCCTGAGGGTAAATTACAATGCGATACATCGTTTTGGTATTTTCATATATAATTTTTTTTAATGCAACTAGATTACATTGAGCAAAATATCGTACGTATACTATTACATTTTCCCGAATGTGTTTAGGCATAAATTTCTGTAACGCGATATTTTAGTGGAACTATACATAACAATGTGAGAGGACAAACGGGTGCTGTATCGGGAGATGAACGAATGCCCAGCGCTAGGAAATGGTAACCAAGACACACACACGGTTTCAAGTTTCAAAGTATTATTACAATTCAAAACACAAAAACGTATTAAATGAATGTTCTAAGAATTATTCAAAAAAAAATTTACAGATTAACGAACTTATATATTTTATTTTAATGTATCTTCATTATATATACCCGTATTTGAAAAAACGGGAAAAAAAAATTAAGAATAAAACTATAATAATACGAAAATCTGTTTTATTTCATATTTATTTAATGCAATAAGTTATTAACATAGTGCGTCCTTAAAAAAACCTTACGACATTATTTTTATAATTGTTATACATAAATGACAAAAGTACCTACTTTTATTTGTTTCTTTTTAATATTAATTTTTAGCCCATTATCTTTCTGTACCCTTAATGTTGAAATTAGGTAAATAAAAATACTATAACATATATTTTGTTTAATTGTAATTAATTACAAGAATTAATTAAACTAATTTACAAACATATTTTAATCCAAAACTAAATCATTTTTTATTGCCAAATAAATCCCGCACGTTTCATAAATAGGAATTTTGTTTCACTTTTAATATTCTCTTCCCTATATCGAGAGTCACCACGGTTATCTGTCATCAAGGTAGGTAGACAATTATATACAATTATGACAAAATCAGAAAAATAATATATAATTTTATAAGTGTTTATATTTAGGAGACACAACTAGTAATTATAACGTTTACTATAAATAAAAAAGACATAGCCAAAAGAGATATTCCTTTTGTAAATTTTTATCATATATAAAAGATAAAGTCGACACACATAATGAAGAAAATACCAGACATAACGGAAAACACAGGCTGGGTCTCCAAAAATACGAATATAAACTACCATGTCATTAATAGGAAAAAATATTTGGTAACAATTCCTTAAAGATTAAATACAGAGGATTACGCAGTTAGTATGTACAGTGGGTTGAAATGTACAAAATGTACATCAACAACCACATATAAAAAATACTTAGCATATTAGACACGAAAATAATCTTTCACACTAGACTGTTTAAATAGTTGAATATACAAGAAAAAAAACTAAATTAACATTACGTAAAAAAACAATGAATATAGTTATATACATTTCGTGTGGTGGGTGGGAGTTAGAGTCTGGCCACTTAACTAGGTATGTAGAAATAGACTGGATCAAAGAGTTCATATCCAGTGCCGCAAAATATTAAAAAGATATTAGAAAGAAGTTTTTGGTCTTAGAATATTTTTATATTCTAAATATAACAGACAAATTGCAACACAACACAACTTATTTAATCGTTTATTGAACCTTTATAAATAAATCAGTTGCATAATCATTTTTTTTATTATATAAGTTATTCATTTCTTTGATATTGAACAAATAACTGTAACTTAAGCTAACTTTATAATCGAACTGTGTACGAAAAACATACTATTTCTTTTTTCAGTTTGTTCTACTAAAATAAAAATATGGTGCTTTCATAAAAAACAACTCTCTCAACATGTTTTATTAATCCATACACATTGCATTTCATGATTGATTACACATCGGGATATAAACAAGCAGTGGCCAGGTGCTAGCGTGGTGGGTGTGGTTCATATCCATCTGAACTAGTACTACTTAGCAGACTACAGGCGACCTATAATACTCTATTTGTATGCTAATAAATTGCGCTCCGTTTGGTCGCCCGCCGTCGACTTCAGTATTGCACTAGTTCCGAGATAGTTTTTATCGATGTGCACAGTTCGGCTACATCGATAAAAACTATCGTGCGTTGTCGATGTCGTTTATGATAGTTCGAAACGCTTTTTCCTTTCCGCGACCATACCGACGAGCGGTGTGATCGTCTCCCGTTTGCTGACCGAGCAACGTTTTGTCGACTTTAGTTCTGCAAAGAAAAATATACATATTTTAAGTTGTTTTATACAATTTTACACTGTACACTGGATTAGAAAGTGTGCGATTTGCGTTCGGGATACCAAATAGTTATCCTATCGAATTATAGTAGGAATAAAGGGATTGAATAAAGAAGAAAGCTATAGGGCCTTTCTAACTATGGCTGTTAAATCGCAGTCTAGTCGTCTGGTTGGAGATGTTTACTCTACATCTATTAAGTTTAATTGAGTTTTTTTAACGTTATAGTTTGGCGTAGATGCCACAGTCTTACCTGATGTTAAGTGACAATGTGGCCCAAAATTATAACACGCTAAACCTAGTGGAAGACTGGTTCTCAAGTGCAGCTGCCGGAACACACCTACTGGTGTTTGGCGACAGATTTTCAACTTGAGGGTGGTAGCTAGCCAGGCGGGTATCAGAAAAAGCCCTACCACCATGCTTTGGTTTCCTCACGATATTTTCCTTCACCGAAAGCTCAAGCTCATTAGGGATTCGAACTCACGTCAATCGACGCGAAGTCGTACACGATACCACTGAGCCCTCATTGCTTCATGATTTGAATTACTTGCTAGGTAATATTATAGTTTATGAATTTGTAATCTTGTCTTGTGGAACTGGGTTACCTGAACGGGTGGCAGCTGCAGGTTTCTGGTTGTCTCTGCCTTCGGGAATTGTATCTTGGCGGAGCGCGACGACCTCGCCGCTTCCAGCAGAGGGCTCGTTTTTGGGGACTTCGCCTGGAATTACATGGATTGTGTTGACACCTTTTAAAATTGAAATCGAATACTATTCTTTAAAAAGATTTCATTAATAAAAACGTATCGCTTTATAAATGTAATTATAAATTAAAAATATGCAATTTCATTGAATAAAATAAAATAATAAGTTATATAATTAAAATATAACAGTACCAATATCGAAATTCTTTTATTACCGACGCCCAATGTATTTTATTTACAATGATTATAATTAATTTAATATGTATTTTTAACAAGTATGTAAAAATTGTTATAAATATTACCAAAATAAGTTATCTATCTATGTTCGTAACAAACGCTCGGAATTATTATTCATTCATCGTAAGACTTGCAGGACATATGTCAAATGCTTATTTTAGAGACGTAGCATAATTTAAATTGTAAGTTGATTTTACGATTATTGCTTCCTTTTTTAGACCTAAATATAATCGATAATACGATTTTTCTTTAAATCAATTGAGGGGTGTGTTAGCTGTGTAAATGAAATGACAAAGTATAACAACAATCGAAATGGCAAACAAAAAGATTAATTCTTCCATTGTATAAAGGATTAGGAATTGTAGGAGGTTAGGATTTTACCGTGCAAAATGTTTTAATAACGTTTTTATTCGTTTTTTTTAATGATTATTGTTAATGCATTTTTTAGGTTATGTCATAATTTGCACGACGTAAAATTTGTGTTCTATGGATGTGTCATGTAAGTCTTCGTACGATGAATAAGGTATAGTTGTTTACAAACTAAAAACTGATAGGTATGCAATATTATAAATAAATTCTTTTATCTAGACCCGTAAGTGAGTTGAGCGACTATTGCTATTTGCGATTAAGGTAAACATGTAAATTGTGTATGTATAGCCTAACATTTGTATTAAATCTCCCAAAATATTTTTTAATAATTCGAATTAGCGGATCAGTATTGTGTAAACATTGGGGAAAAAGCTTGTGTCAAAACGTTTTTCAAACGTAATATGGGCATTTTGAGAGTGGTAGGTTAATAGTTTAGCAGTTTAGTTTGATACCTATACTCGTAATGGTTAATATTCCTTATTACCTGCGTTGTTGTTGGCGCGCTGCCAGGCGGCCGCCAGGTGGCGCAGGTGGCTCCACAGCGGCGCCTCCGCCCTCCCATGCTGTTAGTGCACCCGCCATACATGTACCATCACGCCATATTGCAAAATCACATCAGTGAGACATAGTCACCTACCGTGAAGTCCTACAGTGCTCTCATCGCGCGAATTGAGCTATTGTTAATTTGTGTTAGTTTGAGGTTAAGTTTCTTTAAAAAATAATTATTTTGAGGTTATCAAATTATAACCTATAAAATATTTCAAAGCCTTTTAATGCACCAATCCTCTCAAGATTTAACATGTTATTCATGATTAATGAATATGATTAATCATGTTCTAATAATGTGAATGAATTTTAAAACAAACACATTAATATACTTTAAAAATCAATTACTGTACATTCGACAATTATATATACGATATTTAAGAAGGGTCCTAAGCTCAATTTGTGCGATAATAATACAGAGACGTTTTAAATAAACAAACAAGTATATACAAGATTTCAAAAAACATTTAATACAACGAGAAGTAGTACATAAAAGAAAGAAATAAAATAGAACAGTGAACGAAATGACTAGTAAACTCAATAGTGATGGTGTTACAATGAGGTTATGTGCATCGTGGTCATGCTAAGCGTGGAGCGATCTAGCGTTCATGTGATAATGACAAAGCACTAATCCTAGGCCGCATAAGCGTGTGCTGTTAACGTGTTGTGTTTTAGAAAATATGTTTAAAATCAAGTGGTGGTACTCACCGATCCATTCTCCTCGTAGAGCGGGGAATTATCAGAATTTTTCATCTCGTTGGCTTCCGATATTATATGCGCGCGTAGTTGCTTGTTTCTGAAATAAAGATGCTGCTAGATTTTAATATCTTATTAATTTCAGTGGATAGAAACTGCAACGATGTATGCTTGAAAATTAACGCCATATTCTATTGTGTATAGAAATTTTATTATCCCTCTAACGGTTTTGTAAAGTACATTTATTTTTGATGATTTTGAAAACTTACTCGACGTTTGAAATCGCAAATACGTCGTGCGCTGGTGTAGTGATAAGTGAAAGTGATACTTTCACTACAATGGGGACTTTACTGATTGGTATTAAGCAAAACGTTTACATGACGAATTTTAGACAACAGGATTATGACTTGAAATCTTAATGTAGTAATCTATCAGGAAGATTTGAAACCGCTTACCTTGCGTCGAGCTGCATTATGTGGTTGTGCGCCTGCGTCAGCTGCGCCGTGAGTGTTGCCAGCCTGTCCTCCAGTGCGGCCGACTCCACGCACTTGACCGAATACTTCTCCGAGAGCGAGAGTATCTCGCGCTTTATCTCCTCCATCTCTTGCCTTTTAATAAAAATATATTGTTAATTGATGGCGCCTCCTACATGCTAGCTGACATTTTTTAACGCAATCAATAATATTAAGTGATTTATCTATTGTTCGTCAATAGAGGGACACATACGCTTTACAATGATGCTTGTATAATTAATTTTGATGAAGAATTAGGGGAGATATGGCGTTGCCACAGAACCACCTTTGAGTATATATAATATACTGACTGGTGTCGCGAGCTGAGCTGCGTGATTTCCCCGCAGTGAGCACCGCGGCTGAGGAACTCCGCCTTGAACTTGTCGACCTCACGGCGCACCTCGTTCTCGTGCGCCTTGCGCATCGCGTCCAGCGCGGCGAGCGTCGCGCGCGTCTCCTCCGCCAATGCTTGTTCTTTGTCCAACCTGCGCAGACACCACGAAACATTACAAATTTATGCCGACAAACATCGTGTTCCTTTACTAAGTGAGCGAGTTGACCACACTCCAGCTGCAAGAACATTGTATTTACCGCAGCTGTTCTCTCTCGGCTCGGTGTTTTTCCTCCATCTCGCGCACGATGCGTCGGTGTGAACTCTCCATGGCCAGGAGTCCTTTTTCGCAGAGAGCGCGTAACTGCTCGATCTCCTGCTGGTAGCGCGCGCGCAACCCGTCGCCGTGCGTGTCCGCAACCACTGCACTCTGCTGGACATCATTCAAATTTCATAGAAACATTTTTGAAAGTCTTCCGAATTTATCGACATTTATAAAATTAAATAAAAGTAATATTTTTATTAAAGTTGGAAAACTCATTTTGGTAACCATATTTAATCATTACCTTTTCCCAGTTTTTTTTTTTATCTCCTTTTTAGTCTCACTAGTTTATTAATTAGTTACGTGACGTACTCTGCAAGGAAAGCAAATTATTAACACGAACCTGGTATGCCGCCCTCAAGCTTTCCAGTTGGGCGGAGTATTCGGAGTCGAGTGCGGCTAGTCGGCGCTGGAGAGTGCGTGCGCGATCCCGCAGCGCCCCGCGCTCACGCTCGTGCTGTGCCTGCAGCTGCGCACGCGCACGCCGCGCCGCCGCTAGGGCGCCCGCCTGCTGCGCCAGTGCGCTCTCACCACGTGTCCGCTCTTCGTGCAACCTGAATCATTAACGCAAATTTATAATAATCTACGATATTCATAGTCCATTATAAAATAAGGAGTTTATATTGCAAATGAAATAGTCTTAAATGTTTCGATAAACGTGTTTATTCACCTGTCCAGCGCGTCCTGCAGCTGCTTACAGTGCTGGCAGGGCACCAGCGCTTGCAGAGCTTCAACGCGCCGTCGAAGAGCTTCGACGCGGGCTAGCGCACCGCCTTGAGCGACGATACTGTCGTCGTCGTCCTCCCCGTCAGAGGGAGCGCCATCCACCCGGCGCTCGGCTGCAAGCCGGCGGCGCACCGCCGCGACGGCCGCCTCCACGCGCTCGAGGCTCTCGCCTATCTTCATCGAGTCTTCACTGTTACCCGAACAGTCACTGGAGAAGAGCGCGCGACACTCGGTCGAGAAACGCTGGAAGAGGAAAACAAACTCCGCCTCTCGGGCGGGGTCGCTCTCCAGCGAGGAGAGGGCATCCTCTGTGCAGCGGCGCGGCTCGTCGCGTGGAGACGACGCTCGGTACGTGCCTTCCAGTACCGCGACGCGCGCGTCCACTAGTGCACGCTGCGCCAGCGCTGCGGCCAGCTGCTGCAGCAGTGCCCGGCTGTCGGTGGCGCCCGCTGCCTCGCCCGCTGCGCTCATACCTCCCGCGCGCACGCCATTATCTGCGGCACAGGCGCGGTACCGCGTTGCGATGTCGCGAACAGCCGCGTCCATCTCGCAGCGCAGATGGTCGTGCGCGGCCTGCCACCACAGCTCGAGATCCGCACGGTCCTGTGCCGTCAGCGTGAGCCTGCCTTCGCGGGATTCGTCCAGACGCTCCTCGCAGAGTTGTGCTGCCCGAGCGAGCGCTCGTGCTACCTCGGCCTGTACAAGTTCAGCGCCAAGAGTATCCCGTGCGGCTGCCCAAGCTTCTCGGACGCGCGCCTCTTCGACGCTGGTGCGATGCTGTTCCAAGTCGGCGTCAAGAGGTGCGTGGCTGAGCGTCTCGCTAGCGAGAGCGGCGCATAGCTCACCGAGTTTCTCGGTCTTATACCTCTCGACGGCCTCGGTGACTTCCTTTTGCGCCGCTTTTAGCGCTTCCAGGTCAGCGCTGTGGATTATCAGTTCGGCTTTTTTAAGATCGCGAGTGTCTCGCGATCCGTTGTCAAGGTCGATTCTCCGCGACAGAATTTTCGCGAGGTAATCTAAGGAAGTTCTGACGCCTGTGTTACCGACGCCTTCGCCGTTAACTCTGCGTTTTAAATTTTCTATCAATTGACTAGTTTCGACTATTTCAGACTTAATTAATCTTGCGAAAAATTTGCTTCCATTCGAAGACTCGAGTGCGTCTTGTATCTTGCTGACGAGCACCGCCTCGTAAGCCAGTTTTTCTGCGAGTATCTCCAAGTTTTTCCTTTGTGTGAGCTTCCCTTGTTCGTATAAAGCGACTTTTCTCTTGGATATCTCTAGAAGTTTTGTTCTCAATTGCTCCTCGAGTTGGATGACGACTTGAGAGACGCTATCGCTGATTTCTTGATTTACAGTTTGACCGCTGTCGATGACACATTTGTCTAAACATTCCTGTAACCTCTTGCTTACTTCGGTGAGACATTTTTCCATCGATTTCATGCTATATTTCTTCTCGAGGCTCGGCGACGGCGATCTCCTCGACTTAGCCGCTCGCATCGCACTCATTTGACATAAACATTCGTTCACTTTATTTCGTGAATGCATTACAACATTCTCAAGGCTCTGTAATCTATCTAACAGATGCCTCTGCGATTGTGTACCTACGGAAGATGTTTCTAGGTTGTCATTTAATATGGGACTTTCAGTCGTTGGGACCGCTTGGCTCAATGATTCACATGAGTTCGTAAGATCTCGACGATTTTCTAAGGCGGAGGCTACTTTGGTTTCTAAAGAACTTAATCTTACTAGCATCTTCATTGGCTCTGAACTGGTAGCGCTGTCAAGCGACTTTCTCCTGAGGCGAGCGGCCAGTCTTTTTATTCGTTTGTCGTCAGAGAGACTATCGGGTTTTGTGATTTTTTCTTTGGCAGGCGATGCACTCTTCGACGGCGGATTGATCGTAGGAACAGGATCTCCTGACTCCAGCATTGTGATTTTGTTTTCTAATTCTGTTAATTTCTCTTCAACTTCTTTACCCAATGTGAAAGATTCTCGACCCTTTAACGATAAGCTTCGTCTTTTTTCTCTCGATTCTGTTTTCTGTATTTTATGTTTTAGCGTTCGAACTTGCTTATCTGACGCGGTTAACTTTTGCGTTAAATCTAATATCCGAGCCGCCATTAGGTCTATTTCCGATTTACTGCATTGTTCTCTTAATTTCATCTCATTCCTTAATTTCATGTTTGTTACTTCTAGTTCATCATACATACTGTGTGACTCTCGAAGTTCCTTTTTCATAGTTTTAATTTCTTGAATAGCTTTTAGAAACCTTTCTCTTAATTCTACGTACTCTTCGATCAATTTACTCTTTTCCAAGGCGTCCAAATTGAGGTCTTGGTTTATATTTGTAAGGTCACTGAGTGATCCGACACTTTTCCTTTTCTCTCGGGTCGGGGATTCCACTAATATGCGTCCTTCGAGATCTCTTATCCTCGCGTATAAGGAATCATTCTCTTTAGCACTCTTTAATAATTTTTCGTTAAGTTCGTTTAGTTCTCGTTGCAACTGTTTAATGTTATCTTGTGCAGATGCTAGTTGTCTGCTTAGCAGCTCACAGTGATCGGTCGATTCCTTCATGAAATTCTGAGTTTCAGTCAATTTAGTCTCCCATAAAGTTTTATCCCGGTTGTATAGCTGTTTGATTGCATCTAGATTTTCCGCTTCTTTAGTCATAAATGCTAATTCCTCTTCTTTTTTCTGTAATGTTGTGACTAATTCTTCCATTTTACTTTCTCTCAATGCTGCTTGTGATTTTAGACTACGGAGTCTTTCAAGTTCGTTCTCAGCGGCTTGAAGATCGTCCAAAGCCAACTTGAGCTGCTTACGCATATCTTCGATTTCTATCGACTGTTTGTCAATAGTCGATGTGTAGCTACGTTTTCTTGGTTCAATCGGTTTTTCGTTTTCGTCCACTTCATTGGATAGGCGTTCCTTTTCTTTGGTTGGTTTAGTTTCGTCTTTAAGTATATCAGAACGTGGAGGAGTATGATGAGAACTTCTCGCACGTACTTTTTCTTTGACTTTCGATATTGGAGTTCGATTGAGGATTGGAGACAGAGGCGGTTGGGATACAATATCGCCCCAATCAGCACTGTCTCTTCTACCACCTTCGGAAGCAGTTCGGTATTCTTCGTCAGATGAAAATGGTGCTGATTTACTTGTAATAGGTGTTACTGGTGTCACTGGGGATGTTGATGATTCAGATGCTTGGTCGACGTTATCTTCTCGTAGTATCAATGATAAAGTCCCTGTATCAGGCAGACCCGCCGTCCTTCTCATAGCAGATACCCAATTTGCTCTTATTCCAGCTGTAACAGCCGACAACACTATATGTTTCCCATCCCAAGTCTGAAAAAAAAATATCGAATTAATTATTAAATCATTTAAGATTTGGTCAAACAGCGGATGACTGGCCGTCGCGCCCGACCCGACGCCAGCGTTGTATTTAATTACAACAATGACGTCTGAATTGACATTTTATTTCAAAATGCTCGAGAAATCACGCCGAGTGCGGCGGGTCGGCCGGCGCGACGCTTCACCCTCCCTCCCCGTCCACGGTTTGAACAAACCTTTGATGAGCTATTAAAATAATATAATTTATAAATAAATTTATAAAATATTAGTTCTTACATCAGTTTCAAAAGCATATCCATTTGATGACGCTGTGCTTGGTAGTTCCACCACCCTCGATATACCGCTTAGATCGATTACTCCGTCCATCAGCCCTCGATGTTCGGCCTGAGGATCTCTGAAATACAACAGGGCGGCTCCCCGGAGAACGAACCAATGTCGCGACCATCCAGCTGGACCTTTTCGCTGCAGCCAACCAGCCCTAGCGTGAAGGAGCCTTTCTGCTGGCAGTTCTACCCTGCCAGTTTCCCCACTTTCAGTAGCTTCTGTGACGTCATTTGGCTCACTGCCTTCGCTCGCCGAACTGGAAGTTCCTTCTTCAGCCGGTGCTACTCCGTCAGGTGATCCACGTGCCTATGACATTATATGATTAAATAAAATCAATTCTACGTTCGACGTATGTCTTTATAATAGAACAATAAAAAAGAAGTTAAAAAATTAATACTTACCGGCAAGCGGTCTACTGGGACAAGCCTGGTGGGAATCTCGAGGTTTGGTGGAAACACTCGCCTTGACCTCGGTCTCGTCAACGATGCGGCAATATCTCTCAATTGCTCGTCGTACTGTTGGTGTTGGTGTTGCAGCAGTGGCGAACGGACATCCGCTGTAAATAAATTAAATTATGCTGATCATATTAAAATACGAAGAACTATTATACGAACATCCATTTAAACATTTACTAAATAGTGGATCTAATCTAAGCCAAGTACGTCACAGTTTATCTTCTGAAAGACACCTTTGTCCAGCAATACGACATGGATTTGATATACTCAAAATTATGTATACGTTCTATTGCACGTATACGTACATATGTAGTGGAAAATACCTTCATCAGTGACAGCGGCAGGTGGTGGCTCCGTCCAAGTATCACGCCTTCGAGTCCTGGCTTTCTCCTCTCCATTTATCTTATCTCTCGTCGGAGGTGAAGCTGATGACACGGGCTGGTCAGTGTAAACTGGAACGTAAGGAAAATTGTGTCATTTTGACTATTGCAGGCGTGTTTTGTTCTATGCTGAGGTATTCGTGGAAAGAACCACCCAATACGAGTTTTTGGCGGTATCTTGAGCTGCCTTTTGTGGTTTTTATTTTTAATTTATTAACTTAAGCTCTTTTACCCTATACTATGTAATATTGGTTGCATTTTGGTTATTGTGCATTCTTGAAGTAGGTTGTAAATATTAACTGGAAGCATGCATTTTTAGATGTCACAAAAACTCCCTAGAAAGTTCTAACAAGAGCGCCACCATCTTGTTGAACTAACTTTTAATATAAAAATACTACGAAGACAAACACATTGGCAAGTGCTTATTGCGGCGCCAAAACTAGAAGAAGAGAACCACCCAATACAAGTTTTACAACAAGGAAATATAGAGAAATAGTGAGTTATCGCTCGCGGGACGGCTTTTAAAGTAGGTACGTTTTAGCATTAATATCGGTTCGGCGCTCAAAAATCACAATTTAGTTTTCATTGCAACCCTTTCTGTGTTTCATACAATATTTGCATATAATTCATTGTTTAATATATTCCAATGCTTTTATATTTTTATGGTTTCATGATCATCAAGTTGAAAATCTGTTGGCGTGCACCAATATGTGTAGGTATGTTCCGGCGTCTGCACTTGAGAACCAAGGCTCTTTCTTAGGCTTAACTTGTTATCTCAAGACCATTGCTAAATACGTCACCTTATTTATGTATATAAAAGTTTGAATAGAGTATCAAAATTTGTATAATATGCAATAAATTATCATGGTGCCTTAAAAATAGTTTTACAAGAAGCGAATCTTCTAGAGCTAGTGTGAAGTAATTTTAGCCTATACTCATTAAAAAGAGTAGTGCAATTTTATTTACGTCACATAAACCGCAAACAAAATGACCAGAGTTAAAAGTAATATTTTAAAACGTGAAATAGCTTTCAAACGGGGTTATGTTTGCAATAATATGTACTTGTTTAGATATTTTTATATGCTCAAGCTAGGAGGTCGGACTTTCGCTGACCAATGCGAATAGGATGTCCACGCTGTTTCATAAGTACCTAAGGATGGAAGTTCAAGTATGACGTAGACGAGATCTATAGAATAGATTTTGCTATTTGTAATTAAATAATATGACGACGATTTTGATTCTTATAATTTTGTATTTTATAGATTTACATTTCCCGGTTATTTTATACCACTTGCATATTTAAAACCGAATAAAACCCTTATTACGGACTTCATAATCATAACCAGTTCGGAAAATGTGTCTGTTACAAAAAAAGAATCTGCATATGGTTACTCGGGACGAGCGTGTAAACATTACAATAAATTGTACGGGTTTATATTTAACTAGCTGTGCCCGCGGCTTCTCACGCGTTTATTACCCAGTAGTTATTCACGTCTCGTAATATTATTTCTACTATTTTATTTATTTTGAAAGTATTATTGATATTTTTATAGCCTATTAGCTAATTGACGGACAGATAGACAAAAATATTTTAAATGTAAGATCGTGACCTTTAAAATAGCTATATTTGCAATTTATAAATAGGCAGTCATCGTGGATTGTCGATAAAAGGGAAATCTTACAACTATGAAGTAATTGTAGTTTAAAAATGTAAAAATTTTATAGTTTGTAAATTTTTTTTGCAAAAATTTAATTAATATTTAAAATTTAATTTAAAAACATGTGCTTTTTACACTTTTCAAATAATATATAAAGATAATATAATTATTTATCGATTGTCTAATTTAAGTTTTCAACATCGTTGTGAAGTTGCGGTAACATTGTCACTAGAGTGCGCTACAATAAGTTGCGTCCGCGCCCGCCCAGTGGGTGTCGATGATTTACGTCGCCTTGTCCGCGAGCTGCTTCATTCATATTTATTAAGCATCGCGGCTTTTTTTTACACATTAAATCTCGCTAGTATAATAAACGTGACAACCTGCCAGACATCCTTTCATGTACTAGTTGTTTTTTTAAATAGTTTACTATGGTGGTAATGTTTTGTACCACCTACTGTCCTTTTGACTTTTTACGTTTACTTTTATTTTAGACGCTATTTATATTATGTAGTGTAATGGAAGCCTAGTTCCGTAACAAATAATTACCTAAACTTCAAATAGTTACGAGATTAACAAGTACGCGAAAAATAAGGTGAAAATTACAATGCCACAATCAAGGAATAAATACTCGTACTAATTTGGTTAATCTAATTTAATTTGCTGGACATGATGGATCGGGTACACCATACGCTATGTGTAACACTCGACACAGTGACACGCTTAGAGTCACTCAGTAGTCAAGCGGAGTGAGTTGGATCTGTACTCGACTCGGTTACGACCACCATACACAGTGATAAACCCGTCACGGTAACCTTCTTTTAGTTTGTCGCGGTTTGGGATCAGGCAATGCAAATCCAGCGGCTGAGAGGCTTGCAAGTCGCCATGACAGTGATGATCGTCGATGGATTAGCGGCCTCTCGGTAGTTGTCGTTGTATTTGGATTATTTATTTTTTCGAACTGACTACACTGTTAGCCTGGAGCCATTATAGGCTTTGACAGCTTCACCGGGCTTAATTTTTGGATTGTACTGTGGTTATCATCAGGTACAGACATGCGTTGTACTGCAAACCGGCGAGTCTATGTAGCGTGAAATTTTCCCTTATGTAGCGTAGATGAAGTTAAGAAAACATATTATTGTAAATTCATCCCTTACGGGGTTTAAAAATTGTATCATTCCTGAAATGCTGCCGATGAAAAATCGCATCGGACACATGACCGATATTTAATAAAAATATACGTATGTCTTGTTACATTTGTCTCGCCTAATTTTTACTATGATTACAGTTCTGCCAATAATTAATCTATACATACGCGTTCCTTACCCGCATTGGAGCAAGAAATTAATAAAAAACAAGACAAAGTAATGTCATTGAATGAATAGTTTCTATACACTAGGTAGATATACAACGTGACGATCTGGTTTACATTCATAGATCCGCACAGGTTAGGTTACTCGTATCGCTTGGTTGCGGATATTCACGTTTTATTTAGGTACTTGTTGTCTTTAACCGCTGCGCCAAGGAGTCGTATAAAACGTAAAATAAAAGTAAAAAACTCGATTCAAAGCGGTAAAGTTTTATTCTCGCGTGTCTCGAGTCTCGACAAATCGATTGTACGTTTCACAGAATTACCTATACAATTTAACATAATTATAGATGTTTCGTATTATATTTTACTTAACGCATTTACTAAGAACGTACAGAGGTGGCTTCTTTAATTTTAATAATAAATAGAGAAGTATTAGTAATCATGACCATCGAAATGTGTTTAGGTAATTTAAAAAGTGGATCATAATATACTGTTACAATGGATTGGCTTCCCCTACGTCATATTAAGTAAGATAATATAAGTCTGTTTAATATAAGTTGAAGAGTCGTATCCATGTGACTATGGAAGCCGTACTAACGATCTAGCCAATCATTTGAAGGTGACGACACCAGACCGTGAAAAAATACAAATAATGTCAATTTTTTCAAATACAGAAAATGCTTGCAAACCTACGAGGTTCTAGGTTTTTTAATAAATTTAATAAAATATATCAACCTGGGAGGCCAACAGATGTTTTACCTATACTGTTCTAGCTCGTAAAAACGCGATTTGTCGTTATGGGTGCCATCCACGCTAGCAACGCCACTAAGCATACCATTCGATGCATTAGTCATTCCTCCGAATGTACTTTTTTTTACTTGCACTAACAGAACTGTAAATAAAAAATATTATGGCCGCTTCTTACAGTTTTATAGTCACAATACAATTTAATGGACAGATAAGGCGCCGGTAACCCGTAAATAAGTGGCTATAGGGCGAATTCTCTTAACCCCAGTCGCACCGCGGCCTTGGCGCATGCGATCTGCTAGTTAAGAAGCAACTCATTTACGTCTTCATGAAGATAATATTGAGAAGGTCAACTTGTGTATAAACAAGTCACGTACAACTTACGCTGACTTTTTAAAAGGGGATCAGTTGAGTTTTCAATATTTATCGCCATTCTATTAATCATATATCCGATTGGAACTGTTTAACTATACACTAATGTTATAAGCTCCAAAAGATTTTTTGGTTAGAGCGCTCTAATATTTATATTTAGAATAATAACTTTTATATTTAGCATTTGTCAGTGTACCCAGGGGCCCTTAATATATGTCTTAATCCGTCCCCGATAACTACCTAAAATAATAACAGTAACTTCGAAATAAACCTATTATGTATTTATAATAAGGTATTGATGAATAGATGACGTATTTCGGCGAAAGCCTCATAGCGGATGGGTCCGAACGGACCAAAGCGGCACCGCACTACATGACTAATGGAGGTCTTCGAACTCTGATAATGACCTTTTTTGCGATTGTCTCTAAACATTGCATTAAGTGAATGGAAGTTTTTCACAATTAAACCTTTGTTAATGAGTTTTTATTGCTGTTACAATATCTACTAACAGTAATTCCATAATATATAAATCTTCAAATTTGATTCATATTGCAGCGAGAATAAGTTATATCGATAATACATGAAAGACCATAAACGAATAATTGTCTAGAACCATTGTGCAAACCTTTTCATGAAGGCTCAAAATTAACCAATAAAAATGAACATAGAAGTGCAATATTTCTTCCTGATTGGATAAAATGTTAGAACGCCTATCAATTAAAAAAAAAATCGCACACGCCTAAAATAATAGCAGTAGGTATATAAAATATCCAACAGACTTGTTAATTAGAAGTGCTTCTTAAATTATTTCGCAACAGTTCGTCAATCCTCAAACATAAATTATTAGCCGTAATTTTCATTCGAACCATATGTAAAAAGATTTTCTGGGATATAACATAACAATAAATCTCGTATCACAATTGGTAATTAAGGGTAGCCCATAAACATCGTTAGATCAATAATTAGGATCTGCCAGGTGCGCGGGCGCATGCGTGTTGCACGGCCACGCGTAGGCGCACCGCGTAAATCTATCACAGGTATTAATACTCGGCCTTGCCGTCTTTAGTTTTGAATTATTGATTTTAATTTATGGCTTATGATTGCTTTCCATGTTTAATCAGACTACTGCTCCTGTCGTCAATGAAAAAGAGACCATAAAATAAAATATAATAAAGATGTAATTTGTTCATGTGGAATTTTTATTTCTTACTTTCTTAACCGGTAGTTTGTCTTTCCGACGATTGAAAAGTAAGTACTTACAGGGCCTACGTGAATATAGGCACATCTGATTATTTTAGATTACGTGAAATCCAATCATCAGCTCTCAGAGTTTGTAAATAGAAAAATTGCGCTTATTACTATTAGGACGGGCAGATTTTACAACTGCCTATTTCCTGAGACTCGAGATACTTTTTTATTAGATATAAGATATTAGAGATAAAGTGCAATTGCGCGAACGTGCATTTTTAAAAACATGAAATAAAAAAAAAACATTCAATTTCTTATCTATCATTTATTTCTTATAACAGGTCTGTCTGTCTGTCATTCTAGGTTACGAACAAATAATCGAATCAGTTTTTCACTTTTTTATAGAACAAAAAATATATTTTTTATATATGTCTTTATGTTAAGTGACGATGTGGCTGAACATCGTAATACATTAGACCTACAGCTATGGTATGGTATGGTAGCTACCCATGCGGACATTAGAAAAACTCTACCACCATGTTGTGGTTTCATCACGATGTTTTCCTTAACCGAATTGCTCGACTGGTTGTATTCCAACCCACATCATCACTTCTTATTAATAATTTTTTTTAGAGCTGAAATTTGTAGTTAATTGACATTTTTAAAAAGATAAGTTCCATTGTTACCAGATGGCGGCGCATTATTATGCTTCGACCAGTATGATGATTTAAGAATGACAAAATAATCATTGGATGATTGCGTCAGTCGAATAGCAAGCACATAAATGCAGTCGCGACCCGCCTTTGCGCACGCGCATTTTTACACCCAATCATTATGTACACATTGTACAGACAGACAATTACCATTACAATTTTTCGACATAGTTCGATATTAAGTCGAATACTTGAAAACAGAATTTAACAAAATCCTTCTAAATATAAACATATAAATATATTTTAACGATATTTTTATATAAAGTGTAATGCATAATGCAATTTCAAATAAGAATCAAATATTTATAATATAGTTATGTGTAAAAACGAGTAGGAAGAAACGAAACTGGGAAAGTTTTTGAAATTATATTATAATCTAGCTGTGCCCGCGGCTCCGCTCGCTTGGATTATAGAATGTTGTCGGTGTAGCGCTCGCGCGGATCGTGCTGCCCTCGTTCAAAAGACTGAAGACAAAAATTTATTGTGGCTGATCCTTAGCTAAGAGATATATGTCATCGCTGAATCTTTGTAGGTCTTTTTAAGATCTACATTATGTATAACATTAATTTGATATAACTCTTATAGTTTACTCGGCGTAAGCCATTTAAACGCCTGAATTATGTCTTTTTCCGAATTGATTCGAATTGGTCGTCACTGAATATTCCGTATGTTATTTTATCTTACAAAATATACCCTATAACCTGGCCAGATAATATAGCTTTGAATTAAAATGAAAAACATGTAAATCGGATAAGGGGTTTTCGTGTGAAAAAAACATAAACGGACAGACAGACAGAGGGACGTTGAGTTTTATAATATGTATAGAAGATACTTCAATTGATGACTGATTGCAGTGAACTTATATCGTTTTAATACTAAGGTACACATATTATTAGAATCCTTTGTGAATTATTTTAATAGCTTTTAAGCTGTTTTGCAATGTAATTTACAAGCGTGTTAGGATAGTCATCGTTGATAGTCGTTCCAGTTCGATATTTCTTCTCTTGCCTTTTTAATCACACAAACATCAATAGACATTTTGTGGGCAGTGGTAATGTCGGAAGTTTAAGAATCAGACCATGCAAACTCGGTCGACCTATAATTTCCTATACACAATCGAGTTTCATGTACGGACCTGAGGTCCAATTTAATTCTGTTTTTACGTTTCGTAATGAGAACTGCTTATAATTTAAGGATATGTCATAGTTCGTCAACGCGTAGGTGGATCGGCGCCGTATACAATTACACGTAGCTCCGGGGCGGTTTTTATAGCCTTTTGTTTAACAAATAAGGTTAGGAAAATTGATACCAATACGCAATGCACAAGCAATAATAGTTTAGTCGTAGCGTTTAAGGACACCGAGTCGATCGACATGAGTTCTAATAAGAAAAACATTGTGACAAAACCATAGCATGGTGGTAGAATATTTTGTAATGCATGCCTGTAACGATGAAAGAATATAGGTAATAGGTATATCGCGAATAAATTGCAACTCTTAAGAAATGTTCTCATAATACCAAAATGTCGTTGGAAAACAAAGAACTTTGGATTTCTCAGCGTTCGAAATCGCCAATATGTCAATAATATAACCAATAATTTATTATTGTTGTTCATACTCATTTCTTTTCATAATATTTAAAAGATTATTGAGTTACCATTAAACAACGTATTTTTTACATTACTTTATTTATGCCAGTTACCTTTGGTGTCTATGGGTGTCGGTGCCGCTAAGCTGGGTATCTCCGGCTGAGGCGGCTGTACCCGAGGTCCAGGCCACGTTGTGGTGCCTCCCGAGCAGAACCTGGGTCTCGCACCACCACACCCGTCAGCCACATCGCGCAGCGTTGATGCATCCGCCGAGTACTCTGCGAATGGAAACATTCATTTTATTGCATATCCTGCGTCTCAGCGTGCCCACTGTGGTCATATAATCAATCCTGGTTATATTTAATCCAGGTTCTGTCTTGGACTTTATTCCAGTTAGTACTTTATGTCGCGAGTCAGGCTTGCCTACTGGCTTTATCCAGGGACAGTTTTCGATAGGAAAATGTCTGCTAAGTATTGGGCTTTTCTAATGCGAAAATGTCTTGAGGTAGGCAGGACGTCGAAAACACTTTAGTTTAGGTGTTGTTATGAACAGAAACTGGTTGTACTCACTTCTAGTTGTTGAAGTCTGTAATAAGCTTGCTGTTTGGCCTCCGGGGAACGTTGCGTTTCTCTTGTGCCGACCCTGTGGACAAAGGTAAAAAAAATATGTAAAAAATAATCATACTCTTATGCACTCCACTAATAAACATTTAAATACATATTTATAATAACTATATCAAGATGTTTATCAACAAAATTATTTTTTTGATTTTATATTATTTTCCATGGCTTAATACATGTTATATTTTAAGACACTCCGACTATATAGAACCAAGTTAATTTCGTTTAACAATTAAAACTAAAGACAATCCTGAAATCGAATTCGTTGAGCTAGTTATGTCAAAGGGAATCAAACGACAGAGGGACAGTCAGAAACCATTTTCGAGTGCACGTGTAAGCAACAAACGAAAGAATGCCGAAAGCTGGTTGGTAGGCCCCCTGTATCTGTTATAGTCTTAGTGAATCGTGTTTTGGGATTAGCCGGGGTTAATCCTGTTATATAGAAGATTTCGTCGTAGTGAGACCACAGCTTCTGTCGATAAATCTTCATTTCTACCACAGCATTTCTCATCACGTAAAGTGTAGTCAACTTGCCAGTCCAGTTGTAAATCGACCATAATCGTGGATTAATTAAAGAACAATTTGAAACAAATCATTTATTTCAAAATCCTCAAACTGATCCAATCCTAATTCATATATATAATATAATATTTGAAACAAATCATAATCTTCGGAAAAAATTGCCCGCCCACGTGACATTGAAATGTATTACGCAATTAGTTCAATGCGATAGATTGTAAAATACCGCAGGTATTATTTCATCAAATATGTCTCTACTAACTGCATTTCGACGAATAATACGATTTTACAGCACACGTATAGAAAAAAAAACAAATACAATTGGCCTGTAGCAGGGATTGAAGTCAAGGGTTCCGTGGATTTAGTAAGGTGGGTATCCAACATTTATACTATGATATATAAATACTAAATATTATTTTGATTTATTACTTCTAGGTAACTACAGGTTAACGGAATATTACATTTAAAGGTGTGTTTCTTAATTAAAGATTACACAATAAAATATTTTCAAGTAATATATTATCTCTGCAGAGGCGTGAAGAAATCCGCTCACTAAATCAATGAGATATTAAAATTTGTAAAGTCATTTAATAACGGTGAATGAATTAAACCTATAGATTTGAATTTAGAATCAATTTGTTTATAATACAATGATAAATAGGCGCGCAGACGCCGAAGGTGTTTTTAAATTTAGAATGTTGGCGCTTTCTTACTCAGTGCACATAGATAAACAGGACTGATGTTAGTTAAATCACACTGAACTATATTCCTTTAAGGTGTATCTACTTCTATGACGTACTAAAACAGAGTTCATAAATTAAATTCAGAATATAAAAAGTCAGTTCGTGGTTTGTTTGATTTAGTTAAAAAGAGGAAAAAAAATCGCTAATATGTTCTGGGCGGTTAGTATCTCATTAGTAACGGAGCAAAAATTCCGTGGATTATAATTCAGCCGAAATAAAAAAAGGTAAATTCGCGGTATCGAACGCCAAGTAACTTATTCACAAAAAAAGCTTATCATTGAATCGGAGTAGAAGGTCTAACATCATTATAAATTTAAAACTGAGTTGGGTTGAGCATTTGCCTCGGAGAGGTGAAGGCAGCGGTATCGAAGCTGTAAAATACTGTTGGTATAGAACAAGCATACATAACCTCGGTCGTAAGGATGTAGCTAGGATCTTGTTCAGAAGTGGTAGACAGCCAAGGGAAACCTGATATTACGTACACCTCATTGCAGTATTTATTGCCCTCTCTAGAAGTATTTAAAAACTCTATTGACAATATTTTCAAAGTTGTTCATAAAAATAGCAACACATGTATTTCCAGAGTGTTACACATAATCCTGTAGGAGTATTAACACTCAGCTTACACCCTCTACTGGGGGGAGGACCGACCGTACAGGTCGTCCGGTAACAAGATTGGTTGATAATATTATTGAGAAGACCGGCCGTACTAGCGGCGTGGTTAGCTGAAATGTATTTCAGAGGGGAATTTTTCTGTGTCAAACTTTGTTTGAGAGCTAGTCCATTTTCTAGGCTACTACTTTCTATTACTATCTTGAGGAGTACGCAGTTAAGAACTTTTAGATATTTTCCATCATTCACAATAAAAGCTCGTTTCCTGTAAGCTTTACAATAAATGATACCTCACATTTTCAGGGAACGACAAGTATGGGATATAAAGGTGAAAACGAAAGATCTAGAATTAACATACCGAGTTAATGATGTGATTAAAGTCAATGAACTGATAAATTACAGTTTTATAGACAGAAGAGAATGCGCGGTAATTAGATAAGGATAATGTGGGAACGGAAGTCAGGACTCCGGCATTACACAACACAATGCGCGTACCAACACGACACACGACACACGACGGGAACGCGACGGGCCTGCCGTAAATAACTTAAAATTCCAAACATCTACCCTGTGGTAATTACGTTAAGTAGAATTGTTTTAAATGCGGAATTGCATTGATTTTTAACTACACGTTTGATTCTATGTTTAGTTATCTGACCCACTAACTGGTGGGAATAAAGCTTTTTGTTTATTATTGGTATCAGTTAAAACGTATTTTTTTTCATTGCCATTACTTATTACATAATTTATTCAATGATTTGCGTGTATTTATATAAGACAGTTTGTTATGGCAAAGTGATTTGGCAAGTGACAGCAGAGGCGAGCACCGAAGAATCTACAATTCATAGTCAGTCGCCCTGTTCAAACAGAAACCGGATATGAAACGACTGATCCTGAAGCACGATGCGCATAAGTGAATCACTATGATGTGCTTTTCATCATACGCAAGGAGGTCGCGTGTCAGTCGTGGTCGGAGGTCGCGGGTTACAGCCCTACAACCTCGCTATAGCCATTTCATCGTTTGTTACTCAGCCGGGTGCATCACGTGCAGGTGAGTATGGCTTGGCTTTCAAGTCTTAGCTGTTAGTTAGTAAGTTGGTATGTCTTAAAAGCTAACATCGTACATAATGGAAAGTTTCACATATCATAAAAGCGTTCGTGACGTATAATTACTGAGTGATACTAATATCATGGGAGCGTGGAAGTGCTGAGGGGGCCCGTGCTGCGTCATCGTATCTCGTCACGTTTGCCTTCGACTACAGCTAAGTATGGATATACACTTATTTAAATTTATTTTATTATTTTAAACGTGGTGTATTGTAAATCGAAGAACTAATCTCCATCAACAATCACCAGTGTGTTATGATGCACATTGTAGGTAAAAAGTTATATCCGAAGCAAGTCACTCTGACTGGTTTCTTGCAACTTATGTATTGGGCGTGGTACAGTCAGGCACGAGTTCTGTAGTACTAATTTTATTCAACGTTATCGATAATTTTCGTATATATATTTAGTATTTCAAGTATAAATAATACTAGCTGGTAAAATTCCGTACAGGAGAAAGGTATCTTCCTGAGGAAAGGCATTAAGCTTAATTACAATATTGCCCACGATATGCGATTTCAAATTTTGAAAAATTACCAATGTTAACAATACATAATGGTATTATGAGAACATTTCTCAAGCGTTTCAGTTTACTCAAGATGTTTCCTTTGTACTTTAATCGATAGGAATCCCACTGGACCCACGACTACGACGTGTTTTCACGTTGATTGCTTTTCTAATTATAAATTAAATTGGATATCGTTAATTTGAGTTCTTATAAAGCTAATTTCATTTCCTTTAAATTGACTTTAGTCGTTTTTGACACTATCATAAAACTTCAGTAATTTTGAAAACTTCAGTGATTAGAAAAATAAAATGTAATGAGACGTTCGCCTATTCCACACTAATCGAACATGCAGACAATCCTAAATATCTGAACCACGTATCTGTAGGCAGCAAGTATGATAGGGACTCGAGTCCGGGTGAGGGTCAATGGCATCAGCTTCGTCAACTTTTTCACACGATTCTGTTTTATATTTCCAAAGAGCCGTGTCAACTTATTGGGAAATGGGTCTGAGTTCTATTAACGTTAAAGCCTTCGTTATTGTCATCGTGCCTTGTTAACCTAAGTACGGACATGCGAGACCTTTCAGTACTTATTTGTTGGTTTGACAAATTATTATGGTTATATCAATTACAATAGAGTAAAAGAACATCAGTGACAAGTGGGACATTAAAGGTCTCATCCTCATACCGCTCTGTAAGTACTGCGGCTAAAGCCTTTAGGTCATTTAGATCATGGGATAATATTTTAAAAGAAGCACGGCAAAGTTATGGCACTGTGGTAAACACAGTAAAATCAAAAAACAACAACGATCACCGAGAAATCGGCAACCCAGCGACGGTTACCGTTGTCATGCTGGCCTGCAGGCTTCTAAACAGCTGGACATACATTAGCTGACTGTCTAGATTTCATGTTTTATTGAATGTCATGTTTGTTGGAGGACTTAACGCCAAAAAGACATTCTTTACCACTTAATTTTTCAACTGACTAACTAGCACTGTAATATTATTTTGTAATTAAATGTAGAGAAAATAAACTGCGAGCGTACAATAGTCAGTCCTGAACAGACAAATGAACTTCTGACTATCAACAGTCAACACAGAGTTAACAGGAATATTCATGTTCATAAGATGTAATGCGACATGCGATAGATGGACGAAAGTTTTTGGGACGATAGAATAAAAGTTTCAATTTAAAAATGAAATATACATACAATAATGTTATATTAAAATAGGTTAAATACAAAAAAATATAACACAGGTTTACAGGTTTGAGTTCGCAATCATTATTATACTAAGACTTCAACACGAAAGTAAAATAATTAAAAATATAACAATAATTGTAAAAAAAAAATTAACTGATATAGGTACTTAAGTAAAATATTAACATCCTAAATGGATAAATATTTTCAACACACAATGTTAATAGACATTATTTGATTTGCCCGAATTAGGCATTCAGTCAAGTGTATATACATTATAATTATTTTACTCATTTCATGTGTACAGTTGCAAATAATAATTAATAATTAACTATTTTCTACTTTATTTCCTCATGGTCCGTTTATGGTGGTAAGAATCACCGGTTGAGGCATGTGACATCTCAACTTTCTTCCGCACTATAGCAAAAAACTAGCCGTTAATTACTGATACTTACTGCTTTTTAAAGCTTAGTGTTCATTTGATTTTTATATAATATATTACATTAATTTCAGTTATGCACACTTATTAATTTAAATTAGTTGTGTTCCACGGTTACAAACGTGTTAAATTTCGACACTCTCCACGGCGCGTGCCGCGCAGCTGCTAACGCGCTCGTGTAGTCCAGTCCTATCGTTATTCCACATCCCGTACTTGTCTACAGCTTGCTAGGTTACTAGACGTTCTTAGTTACTTCTCCGCTCCTTAAGGCGCTGTTCAGCTTTTCAATGATATCCTAACCAAAACATAAATGTGAAAAAGGGGCGACAGAAACGACGTTCGGTGTAGTCGTTGTCACCGATAAACCAAGTTCCAAAGCAGTTCCTTTAATTAAATCTGTAGGAATGTACATTCTTCAATTCATTTACAAAAAACAATTCGTTACTTTCTTTGATATGTGATTTCTAACTTAGCATGTCTTAATTGTTCGAATGGCTGTGGTTGGTAACACGCACTGGTGGTAGATGATGAAAATGAATAAACTAGAATTCGAACATCCCGAGCTAATTATGTGATGATGTATGAACTACTTAGATAGTGGGTCCTTGTAAAAAAAAAACATCACGACATCTTCATAAACAATAATATTGTAGTCCACGCGAGCGAACCCGCAGGCACAGCTAGTATTAAATACAGTACGAAGAAACAATGGATAGTGAATCAACTAATCGATGGTTTTTTTAACTATCGGGTTTTTCAAAGAGTTGAATATTTGATGAATATTATTGCAGAGGTGCGCCTCTTCACGCCGCGTTCTAAAGACCCGAAAGTGTTGAATAAATATGCTTCTTGCACATTGAAATGTATAAAGTTAAATAAAAATAAATAACTACATTCGAAATATGTAATACAGTTATAATATTAGAGGTATGAATATGTGTTCATTTTTTACAAGACGTATCTCCCGTCACGTAGACGCGCCAGGCCCGCCAACGTATAACAGCACATGACGTCTATTTATCAGTGTAGCATGTACATTGTACTGTTTTGTTTTTGTAACGTCAGTCCGGTTGCAAGTTCTGAATAGATTAGTCAAAAGTTTTTAATTTTATCTATATTATTTTATAGTGTTAGTTATTAGCTAGTGCGCAGAGCCTTGACTGCTTGTCACTGGATTGTATCTAATATATTAATTAAGACCGTTAAATGAGCAATTCTTGTATATGTCATTGTTTTCTCGTTAATGGCTCTTAGAATTGGAATGAAATTTTGTATATAAGTAGATAGTTTTACTGTCAAAGTTGACCTAGGTATATGTTTTTTTTTAATTGGTAGACGCCAAGCGAAGCTCGGTTACCCAGGTATTCATAATATAGGAGGATTCTTCAGGTTAGGTTAAATTTATTCAGACGCGAGACGTGCCGTGATTGCTCAGCACCCAGGCGACCTTACTTGGGGCGGCCAATATAAACATGAAAACGAAAACGGGCGGTATTAGTAAAGAGTAGAATATTCTATTACTAAAGATATGTCTTTGTCTATTCTATATTTTTTTGAAATTGTGTATTTTTTTCTAAGTAAAAGTTACATTAACAAGTTCCATTATCATTCATATCATCCGTGTCTAACTTTTTCAGCTAAATTAATACAGAAAGTATTGCATTATTTTAAAAGCATTCATGCAATGTTTCGAAGAAATGCAGAATTTTACAATTAATATTAATAATGTCTATAATCTATAGGGGCGGAAAATTATATCTTGCACCAGGCGACAGACACCCTTGGCTAGGTTCTGAATTTATTTTAATCACACGTTTTCCAGGCAAGCGGTTCGACGAGAAAAGGGGAGTAGTCAAATTTTACAAGTTACTTTTTTTTGGGTTGCCAACAGCTACGCAATCTCAGTTGAAGTTTAGCTGCTCAGAATGAGAGATCTTAAGCTTAGATTAAACTATGTTCTCGCGATTCCAATCCACGCTGGGACCATTGTCATAGTCGACCGTATGTGGTTTGGGTTTGCTATTCTCCGTAGATATAAAGCGAACAACATTTAATAAAATGGGATATATCTAAGCCTTAAACTATAAATAAGAAAGGTTAGTAATCACAGACCATAATATGGAGAATTAGCCCTTACGGTAGCTTACTTCCGCACATCGCGCTTCGGGATCGGCTAACAAATACACAGTTAAATAGAGGTTGTGCCGTGGTATTTTACGGTCATCACGACGGTAACGACTGTTGATTGATATTCGTCATTCCTTAGCTTTTAAATGCGATGTGATGTATTTTATCATCAACAAATTAAGTAATTAAAAAATCATGCATATAAATGTCTTATTAATTATATAGGAGAGAGTAAAAAATACTGATATCGTACATGTTGGTTTTGGCGCGATATACTATTTCACGTAAACAACACACTTGACCTGCGCCCGCGCACGTAACATGATCCTGCAATAATTGTGCCGGTACATTTTCGAGATAACTAGGCCAAATATAAAATGAGCAGATAATGTACAGTAAGGCTACTTTGTAATATTAAGAAATAAGCTATGACAATGGTTCGAGAATAAAAATATTGCAACACGGAACAAAACTAAAAAATTAAGAATAACATTTATGATGGTGAAAATCTTTCTCTCATGTTAGAAAAAGTACCTATGCAATATTCGTTAAATAAATATTTACACTACTTCGTCGAAACATTAATGAGACTTAAAAATATAATAAGAAATTTCACAACTTCGTACATTTTTTCGCCATTAAAAATCAAATCATAGTGAACCACACCACATAGCATCAGCTGAGTCTATCCCATTTCCAAATTGCGTATGTGAGTTTAATTTTTAAAATATATTTTTATGTAAATTTTTCTTTTGACAAAAAAAATATTATTATTAAACAAATATAATGTTATTATAAATTAAAATCTGCTATTTTTAAATAATTTTATATCCATTAAAAATTTTAAGTATATTATTTAAAACATATATATATACATAAAATATATATATATATATATATATATACATATATATATATATGAATATAAAGCCCTATTTTATATTCTATAAACAATACAAACAACAAACATTGTATAAAAAGTCGGTATTTTCTGTAATGAAGTACCTAGGTTTGATATTTTAACTACCATTTCGGGGTCTGAATAAGTAAATAAAATTTATTTGATTTTGCTTCAATAGAAGTCTGGATGTTATTTTTTTCATTTTCGCCATATTCCAGTACTGGCTGTAAGTCGTACATAAGGTTCAATTGTTAACTTACGCAAGTTACAGTACTGTTCCGTTATTACTACGTGAGTACGTAAACACAGACTAAATTCGCGGGAATCAATCGGGCGACGATTACTCGCAATTGAAAAATTAGGTCGTTCGCGTATTCGGAAAAAGTTCAACGGCCGAGATGAGATCATCACGTCGTCTTCGGTACTTCGGAGGAATATTTACCTTTACGCTTACTAACAAGGGGGCAGGCGGACTTAAAATTCCGTTGCTCTGTTGGATTTAGAAAATTTGTATGTATTTTTTTTGGCCACCTTAGTTGTATAAAAAAGTGATTTCGTTAGGATTGGAACACACAAATAGGTGCTTAGTAACAGGTAAGAAATATTATAATCATGAATGAAACTAAAAACATTGTTTCCCCTAAAGATCGCTGGGTGATGCAGGCAAAATAGCGACCTTGATGAGTTTTCCTCATGTTCACTATAGGTATGCTGTTTAACTAGGTAATTTAGCCAAGGGCCAAAAACCGGTTGATACAACGTCACGCCATCCGAGTACATTGTTAAAACTAGCTTCGAATGAAAGAACTAATATCGAAACCTCGACTTCAAGTCACGTTTAATACTATTGTCGACAAATGTCTTTACGTATTTTTTTATAAATCGACTTTTTCTTTACGATATAGTATAATTGTGTGTCTACACATAATATGTAATGGAATCTTCTGAGAATGGTAATTTCTATATCCCTATACTAATATTATAAAGATCAAGAAATTGTTTGTTTGAAGGCGCTAATCTCTCGAACTATCAGTCAGATTTAAAAAAATATTTTTGCATTTTATAGCCTGTTTATTGAGGAAGGTTTCTGGCTATATAACTTCACGCTACCACTATAAAAAGCGAAGCAGTAACCATGAACGTCTAGTAATCTGGCATACCGTAGACAAGTACGGGAAATAAGACCAACGGTACGCAAAACAGGTGCGTTGGTGGCGGCGCCGTTGTAAGTTTATTGAATAAATTTAACACGGGTGAAACTGAGGGCCACAGCTAGTTATTCTATAATTATAATTAACAAGGTATATTTCAAATCTACAAGATACATAAATAAATGTTCAAACGAAGATCTTTCTCTTTTCACGTTAGTCTTCAATTACGACGCGCTAAAAATTACGATATACATTTTCCTAATGATATAATGTCTACGTAATTATAATAGTTACCCTTACAATTGTGTTCCATGGCCTATCATTACTGCTAACAAAACTATAACACAGAATATCCCCGAGGTGTTAATTACATACATCTGCTAAATGATAATTAGAAAAGCCTTGGTTCGAAGGATAGCAGGTGCGGCATATTAAAAGCTGTAAAATATATCGATTGGTATTTCTGCCACGGGTTAAATTACTACCCTGCACGCTGATGGTAAGTGAATACCAATACAATCCAAGAATAGAAACTGTTGAAAAGTGGCAGTTGTTATCCCGACCGGCAAATACCGCGGTGAAAGTACTATGATTGTTATTGTCTTGTTTTTTTTTTCTTTATATATAGTTGCTCGGCAAATTAACAGCTCTGTCCCTGATAGTAAGCACAGTACAAAAGACTACTAAATACAATGGCGACCATCGATAGATCAACAATCTATTGGCAGTCGCCATTGTCATGCCGGCCCGTATAAATATCTTGTCTCATTACGGTTGACCGACGCGATGTCGAAAGAAGGAGAGAACACACTGGCTGAGAGATAGTTTCACAGCTTCACGGTACTGCAACGGTTAAAAAAAACATAGAGAACCTTAGTTCATGCCGAGATGGAGGTTACCGTAAAAGCCGAAGCCCAGCGCGTGTTACAGTTGTGGGAAGGAGAGGAGGGAATTAGATTAGAACATTCACCATGTGTTAGAAGAGCGTCAATAGAGTGTTCTGAATTTGTTATATTAAATATTTACCTTTTAGACAACCGTCATAAATACTAAACATTGATATAGGACCGTTTTTGAAATACCTACTCTATCAGAAGATTTTGTACACCACGATACAGACGGTAGAACACGCCCAGCGAGACAATATTCCTGAGCAGGTGCACCAGATTAGAGTGAAAATGAAATACACTTTTTACGGTTTAGCCGGAATATAACCGGGCGTTAGTTTTGTTAATTTATTCTAGAGTTGTCTGTAAGGTCGTAAGTTTGGTTAAGCTTTATATAATTATATCATAATAAATCATGAAACTGTCAGCCCGGTATCAACAAGTATTGGCAGGCAATGAAACGTGTGCCGCGACTTCCTGCAGGTAAAGCAGCACGTGCGTAAATTGTAGGCTGCCGGTGCAATCTTAGAGGAGAAAGGAAATAACTTTAATATCTTTGCCGCATCCTATATAATGAGTCTGATGTAGCTTCACTCTAACTACTTTCATAAATAGCTACTGACGACTTATTTGTAAATTTATACTTTTATTCTGATTGGTTATTATTTATTTATTTGTTATTATTATTATTTACTAGCAGTGCCCGCTACTTCGTCCGCGTGGAATAATGACTTTGGGGGGTATTGTAAAAAATAAAAGAAAACACTTATTGTGAGATAACTACAATAGTTAGACATATGGTTACGCGATATTTTTTGTAGACAATTATATGTTCTGTAAAGTGGTTGTACATTGTTTTGTTCTATAATCAATAGTTTTCGCAGCGCACGCCGTGTACGGACTTTTTCGGGTCATTTTTATACACCTTGGGTTACATTATTGGACTTTTAGTAAGGATCCCTATTTTTTTTAAAATATAATGCCTATTGCCTTCCTTGATAAATGTACTATCCAACGCTGAAATAATTTTTCAAACCGGACCAGCTGTTCCTGAGATTAGCGCGTTTAAACAAACAAACAAACTCTTCAGCTTTATAATATTAGTATAGATTACTAGCTGTGCCCGCGGCTTCACTCGCGTGGACTGCTATAAAAAGGTTTTTTTTAAGTTTTTGTCCGGAACCCTAATTATTTTTTATAAAATAATTCAACTATCTACCAATGAAAGTCCCGTCAAAATTGGTCTAACCGTTTCAGATATTACAAATATGTATTTTAAAAATTGATTTTTTGTTATAGGTAGCGTGTATACTTTCATATGCATTCAGTAAAAATGTGTTATTTTGACATTACAAACAGACACTTCAATGCTATTATATGTATAGATATAGAAGATAGGATATAACTTAATGTGAAGATATTAGTAGTTACATAAAAACAACTAGTTAGTTACTAGTTTAAATGTTAATAATGATAAGGCGTCCTAAGATGGAGAACCACGTTTGTCAAGCTTTATGTTTATATCCTAGAAATGTACGACCGATATCCGCCATTTTTTTTGATTAAATAGCAGAACAAAATGACTACAGAATACTAAATTACATTCAAAATATGGAGAAAAAAAACGTTTGAGATATGATATCGAAATTTCTGAAAAACTGAATCTTTAGTTTTCGAACTTGAACCCTGTTTTTTTTTTTTTTTTTTTTTTTTTTTTTTCGAACTGACTACACTGTTAGCCTGAGGGGCCCTGGAGCCTTTACGGCTTTTACAGCTTTACCGGGCTTGGGGGCGAGCGCTTAGGGCACTCAGCCACGAAAGAACCCTATGTAGTAAGTCGATGTTTCATAAGACTAAGTACACTTAGGATACGAATTTGTATTGGCTTTGGTCGTACGTATTGAGAACGCGCACTAATGTTTTGTTATTTAAGCGTACGACGTCAGCAAAATATCCCACAAGTTCAGATCGGATTCGGACGTCAGATATAGGTTTACGTATGACTAAATCTTATCCAGTGTGAGCAATTTCATTTACTTGAAGGATTGGGATCGTTCGTACGTTTTCGTACGCTGTTTCAAGACCGATTTTTTTACGAAAACGCATACAAAGTGATCCCGGCCTTATGGAACAATTTAACAACTTAACACGAATGTGTTCGCGATAGAAAAGAGGGTTAGGCAAAGTAGGGTATGTAATAGGCAGTAATTATTATAGGACGAGACAAGCAATTTCCTTAATCCCTGCTTAACGAGACCAGATACATATATTACACTTTCATTGAATGCCTCAAACTTGTTACATTGTAGCTTGATTAGTGATAATGGCTATCGATGCACAGGTAGAAGTGCCCTCCGTAATTCCTGGTCTCTAGTTAAGTGTTCCTGGATCGTTATTGATACATTGCACCTACCTGCAAGTACCTGCGAGTATGTAATCCGATGTGATCTATAGATAACACTTTTCAACACTGGGAAAGTATCTATGAAATTATACAGCGGTTATACGTTACTTTTAACACTTTATTTTTTTATTCGAACAGTCTGGCTTGTCATATTACCTTACTGCGAGGGTATACGCTGAGTACGTCCGACCACCATCTCGCCTCCTCCCTGCATGTACCTTTCACAAAGGTGACTCTCTCCGGCGCTGTGATTGCGAGGCTGTGCTGGTGGCCGGTGACGCTGTCCGCTTCGCTAACCTCCAGGACCGTCGTCATGTCCACGCTGGCTTGAGGGACCGTGTCTGGCTGTGAACAAATTTTATTTCATTAATATAGGCTTTTTTAAACATGGTTTCATACAGAATCAGGCACTCAGGAAACGAAAGCAAGTAGTTTAGACAGGCCTCATGGCGCGGTGGTAGTAAGCCGTAGTATTGAGCCGAGAGGTTCCGCACCGATCCCCGCACATGACTGATTTTTGTGTGATATGCATAATAAAAATGTCAGTTGTACCATAATACAAACTTTGCTTACTCGGGATTAAATGATCGTGTGTGAGAAATTGTGGAAAAAAAGACTAGAAATTGACCTAACAATATCATAAAACTATATTTTCTCATCAAATTCATGCCCATTGCAGTATTTGAAGTTCGAATCAATGAGGTTCGGCACCGCGGCGTCCCATAACGCTGCTACTAAATTATCCCAACACCAGTTTTATACATTGAACTGCATCACATTCTCACTATGACTGCAAATCAATTTTAACTACATACAGCACTTAAAGAAATCACATATATTTTTCAAGCAACAGGTAGCGGCCGGTGCCTTTAATGATTTTAATACGATCATTTATAATGTGGTTCCCGGTTCGCTGATAAATGTAGGCTATCTGACACATTTCAAAGTCGCATTTATAAGCAAAATTATCGTTTAACTTCTAAATGAAGGGTTCTGTACATAATTTAATGTGCAATTCGAATTAATATGCAATTAATGTGTTCACTTAATGAATTGGAGCAGAAGCTAACTTAATAATTAAGTATTTTAAAGGCACATGTATTTTATATAAAGGAAGAGGAAAATTTGCAAAGTGGCAGTGGTAAATATGGTTGCCATATAAATGTAGTCCACTTCCGCGAGGCAAAAAATATGGATTGAACAATTATAAAGAAATAATTTAAAATATCAATAGATTTTTAAATAAATAAAATCGTCAATTTCGTGCGTACAAATCAAGGTACGTCAGCTAAATTGGTTTTAAAACGGACAAGACGCAAAAAATATAGGATTATTTAAATAGTCCTCACTATTATCAAAAGGAAATTTTAAATATTAGAAAAATGAGAATTTAGATGCCGTTAAAAACTCATTAATTCTTTTTCTTGTTTTGGCGCCGCAGAAACACTTGCCAGTGTCAGTGTTTTTAAGCCTTCGTAGTATTTCCTAATTTTCAAAGATCCGGCCAAAAAAAACAAGGAAAGAAAGAAAGAAAATTATGCGGCAAGATGGCGTTTAAAAGAAATCTGACGGTTACGTTATATTTAACTCCTCATCGCGCCATTACATGTTTCACATCCAAAATAATTACAGCATCGATAAAGAAACATGTCATATTTGATGATCAGATCTTAAACCTTGCCGTTTTCGGAGCATAATTTTGAATGAAAAGTGTTTCTTAAATATCTCGGTGGCGTTAGAGACAATTTAAGACAGAATGCGGATGAAAAGGGTAACAAGTGATAAATATCAAATAGAAATGAACCCTGGCTCAGGGATAAAAAAAAAGAAAATTGGATAGCGTACTACACTTTCGATAACAAGATCCAACTATCTTAACGACTGATTCTGACTCAGTTTCCATTGGCACAAATACCAAAGACGTAACAACTATAATTATTAACAATGTATATATACGACGTCGGGACCTTGTGCGCTTGAACCCCGGGCCGCATCTAGTTTAATTGTGCGCCATACCCACACTATAATTTAGTATTTATCACTGCGTTGAGCGATGGCCACTTATTCTAGCGGTATGGAAATGTCTCGGTCGACAGTTACGATTTGGCGCGAGTTAAAAGCTGATTTTTTGTGTATGCTTAAAAACGCTAGAAATTAGTGCAAAAGCAATGATGACTTCGCGTCGATTGGCGTGAGTTCGAATCCCTGCAATGAGTCTGGGCATTCGGTGAAGGAAAACATCGTAAGAAAACCATAGCATGGTTGGTGGTAGGGCTTTTTCTAATGCCCGCCTAGATAGCTACCACCTGAAGTTGAAAATCTGTCGCCAAGCGCCAATAGGTGTGTTCCGGAAGCTGCACTTGAGAGCGCCAGTCTTCACTAGGTTTAGCGTGTTATCTCATCTTGGGTGACATCGTCACTTAACATAAGGTGAGATTATGGCCAGTATGCCAAACCTATAACGACGGAATAAGATAGGCGCATTTCGGCGTATAGGCTACATTCACGGTTTTTCGTCATGTTCCACCATTTTTAATATCCTTTAAGCTTGTCAAATGTGACTAATTAATCAAGATTAATGTATTTATAGTGGTAATGTATGTAATTAGTCAGATGCATGTGTGTATGTATGTATATTACTCGAACTTTATCAGCGAATTATATTAATATTGAATTAATTTAAAATTATTATGCTTATAAATCGCTTGATGACAATGCTTGAACCCAGCCAGTAAGCGAACATAGAAATGGTGCGGTTGACCGAACAGCCAGCCGCGGCCGAGGAAACCGAGCGATCCACCGCGTCAATACAACGGGACTGGTGGACAGGGCTCAGCAGTGGCGGCCCGGCCCGCCCATTCTCGTTCCGATTTATCGGCAAACCGTAAAAATGACAATGGATGGCACAGAATACGATATTTAATGATAATAGTTGTCAAAATGATGGATGTACGACGTTACGTGTTTACATTGCATATGTTCTGGTTGGGTTTTTCAATAATAAAATAACTGAGATATTCTATAATAGTGTATTACTAATAAACAGTTAGAACACAGAATCGTACACACCATGAAAAACCGTTCAACCAAAAGCAAAGACAAAAGAGAACAACGTATCAGAGACAATCTAAGTTGCCAGCTCAAAGGGAGAAAGGAACATGCGTAATACAGACAATCTGTATATAAAATTTTCATTTCAATGCATACATAAGTAATATGTACATTCACGTACAAAAGTGTATTGGAGGGTGGGTGTTCATGTATTACTTAAGCAACCTTTCAATGATTTTAAACCCCCACACACCCTGACAATAATAAGAAAATTGTGAACTCATCCCTCCACCAAATGATAGGAAGGAAATTTTTCAAAACTTTTATAAAATAAATGGTAGACGAAGAGACGAACAGAGGCCGGTATGACAGCGGCAACCACCGATGGATTGCCACCTCTCGGTGGTCGCCGTTGTATTTGTATTGTACTGTACTTACCATAAGGGATAGTACTGTCAATTTGCTGAGCTAAAATAAACAGAAACTTAGCAGTGTAGAGTTATGTAATTTTTCGGAAGACCCATTTTTCCCGAGCAAAAAAGATGAAAAAAAAATTCAGCTTACTATAATAAAATAATATGATTAATTTGAAATATATAAACATTTTCATAATTTTATGAAAAAATTACATAATTCCTTCTCTCTGTCAGCAAAAGTAAGAATAAAATTGTACCCTCCCCTCAAGTCTGCTTTTGTAATACTTAAACGCTCCCTTATCATTGAGAATATTTTGCTATTATTATTATCAGGTGACAGACATACAACATTATATTCTTCAAAACTATAAGAAGAATAAAGTGGTGATAGGTAGGAAATCACCAGGAGTATCAAAGGAGATAGCACGTCGTGATCACCAATCTGAGGTCTAAATGATTGAAATTTGGCACTTGTATACAGAATAACATTTATTTCATCAATTTATGAAGAAGTCACTTATTGGCTAATAACGGGACGACGGCGTCTTCGATCGATCGGGAAACACTGATTCGCACTGCACAAACCAAAGGTTATGCCAGAATTTTGGATTTCTAGCAGAAACGGTCACGGTCGCCAGCTCTACTACTTCAGGCTATGACTTTGGTTGAGTGGCCATTGTACCTTAAGGGTAAAACCGGGTTTAACATATAGTGCTCTTCATATAGATCACGTCGGAGTCACTACTTTTACTACTTATGATGTACTTTATGACTAGGTTCAACATTACAATAACTTACATAATAAATTGCTTACATAATGTTATACTAGAATGATAATAATTCATCGAAGTTACGTGATCCGAAATATCACATGTTCTAGAATCCTAGAAACTGTTTTTTTTTCCTAAAGCTAGTAATACGATTGCACTTAACAGTACTTACTTGATGGTAAATTCAGTTAAGTCAAGACATCAACGCAATTATAAAGCGGCGAGGATTCATCGAACGTTGGTATAGTTAGGACATTCCAAAACTTTTTCAGTTACACTACTGACCTTCTTCTGAACTGGTATAGTATGAACATAAAGACCAGGATACAAAAATGTAACCGGGATATGTCGCAACTACCCACAGAGGTCGTGTCGCTTGGATTTCGTTATAAAATTGATTGTATTAAGCATTACGAACGACAGTTGGACACACGCACAAGCTTTATGATTTATAATATCGTTTTAGCACTCTCCGTAAATCGTGTAAGATATTTATACTTTAAAGACTGTCTAGATTGTCTAGTTATCTAGATATGTTTCAAAACTATGAAAATATTCAACCAAATACAAATGTAATCTAAAGACACTATCTATCAATCCCGAAAAGAAACACATTAGGGTAATAAATACACCGGTTTAGAAGTTACAGAATTATAAGTTCATGACGTACGTATCTTTAAGGGTTGAGACATCATGCATTTATGTCTCATCATTTAAAAGTAATATCCGTGGGCGCATCGATTTAACAGTAACGGTTCTTGAGCTGAATGACGCAAACACTGTAATGCACTTAGACAGGTGATTGTGATAGACATTCAGGGATGTACGGAATCCAAACATCCTTATAATTTACAACAGGGTTTGCACTTTTTAGATATCTTTACAAGAAAAAACCATTCTTATATTTCTTTACTAATTATACAATTATTCAGTAAGCATTATTCACTTTTAGATAACTTCGTATACGGTTTTAAAATAAGTCCGGACACAGGAAACAATGATTCTTCATCTTATAAACATCAGCTTTATTGTTTCAATGTTTTTGCTGCAAAGGTAGGTCATGATAGGAGCATTTTGCGTGCTACATTAATTGCAGAACTTTCACTTGATATGCATATTATTTAGACAACCTCTCCAGCGAACCAGTTGGACGCTTTATTAATAAATATTTCAAACTAGCCACTAGGTTATTGTACTACAAGAGGAGCTCAAATAATAATAGAAGTATCGTATTGTGTTCAACAAGAACTTCTTCTTATAAGAGACTGAAAGCTATTAAGGTGAATATTGAGTACCAAAACATATTTTTGAAATAAAATATAAAATCTTATAACTTCTAAACGACTTGACCGATTGAGCTCATATTCACAAAATATATTTGTTTTATCCAGGTAATTGTTCATAGTTATGTTAGGATCCGATAGTAGTTAATAATATATATCTATATGTATTTACAAAAATGATTTCTATTCACAATTATATCGGCTTAGTGCTATATAAGAAACAAAATTGACGCCAAAAAATATACGATGAGTGATTATGTATTATTATTCTGATTTACAAATCAAATCCTAAAAAATACTTCTAGTTAATCTTATTCCTAAATCGAGAACCTATCATTATATTTATTGTATATGGCTCTGCAGTTTCGCTCGTGAGTATCATAGTGTGAAGTTATATAAGCCTTAGAGGTCCTTCCGCAATAAACGGGTTATTTAACCCAAAAATTTTTACAAATCAGTACTAGTACTTCCTAAGATTTGCTCGTTCAAACGATTTACCCTCCAGCTTTATGATATCAGTATATAACTATGTACATATATCTATACTATAATGAAGTGAAGTTTCTTTGTTCGCAAGAGGTAATCTCTGAAACTACTGACCGGATTGAAAGCTTTGTTCTCCTTGATTAACATAGGTTATATTTTATTGTTATTAAACTTTATCTTGTAATTGGTTTGATTTTAATTAATGAGAACGAATCGCGGGCGGTTTGCTTATAATTAATTATTAAGTTGATCATAATGTAGTTAAAACAAAAGATAAACTTAGTAAGTTTGTTCTAAATATGTTAGATTACAGCTTGAAACCGTTACGGAACAATAAATGTGAAACTGAACAGGAAATATAAATTACAATAACAGCTAACAAGAAAACAGACAATTTGAGTAAATACGACCGCAGCTCGGTTCGGAATCTGAGCCCGGAGCGGCCGCGGCACACCGCTACACCCGACAAAAACCATCGCCTTCCAACGTACAGGCTGTAATGCAAACAAAGCCGCAGGTGGGAAATGCATGGCAGTCTATATGGTATAAGTCACAAGCGATCAACGGTTACAATAGATTCCATTTGCACAAATTTATAGGCTATTTTTTTTAAACTTCCTACGGCACTTCTAACATGGTCGGAGATCTTGTGCATTCTAAATAAAGCTAAACCAACATGCTAGAACCCCAACAGCCCCATTCTATATTATTAACAATTTTTAATATAACTTAAATTACCAAAAGGTTCCCTTCTCTTTTTCTCACCTTACAAAAGCTTCCCTTCTCTTTTTTGGTTACTCTATATAATTTAACAATATTACGTGCTACAGACAAAAGTTCGTTCATAATTTAAGCAGAAAAAAAAATTATCAAAAACTTATCAAATTAAGGCTATTACTTTGGTATCACGAACAAGGAAAAATGACGTTTAAAATAAGTTGTAATGAATTAATTAACATTGCACTTTTTGATTTGGACACTGGCGAGCATAACGCTATAAACATTTCCTTTCAGCTAACCAAAAGTATCGTGGATAAAATAATGTCTGTAGTGCAAATAGAAAAATTAAAAATTGCCAAGTGCGATTAGGCCACTGGCAGTGTAAGGTTCCGTAGTTGCCTGTCACAATATACAGACTTAGAGAAAGGCTTTAAGTAATTGTCAATAGAATTTGTCCGATATTACTTCTCCGAGTACATTTTATATATTACTCGTTAACTTGTAAAGTCCACTTACCTCTGATAGTTTTTCTTTTAACTTCATTATACTACTGCCATGAATTTTGTCACATACCCAAAAACAACCATTTAGCTGGCATATACTTGACTCGAACAAGAATTAGCACATGAAAAACTTAATATTTCACAAACGGTACTCTGAATCGAAAAAAAAAAATTTTTTTTCACAGACCCGCAATATTTTTAAATAACCTACGTTTAGGGCAGGTACACTAAACAATTTTTATTCATATTAATCATCAATCAATTTTGATTAATATGTATATTGTATAGCTTTATGCAGGATATGTACATCTTTCTAGTACTAATAATCTTAGAGCTAAGCCGCGGACAAACAGACGGACATAGCGAAAGTATGAGGGTTTCTTTTGACTTCGGATCCTAATGAGCAACAGAAATATTTAGAAAAGTAAAGTATATAAATGTATAAGTATATAATACAAATGGATGATTGTATATATGAGATTGATAAACTCCGATACCATGTGACCAATCACCAGGAAAATTGGTAGATTGGTGGTTTTTCATGTAAATTTTATTTATACTATCACTGAACGTGATGAGTGGTAATGTGATCGTGTTATTTACTTCTTGAAAGGGCAAAACAACGTTTACGGGGCCAGCTAGGGAAATATAAATAGAAAAGCAATAAAAAAGCTACACTGAATATATTTAATTTGAGGATAGTTATTTATTAAAAAACATTAATGAAATAAACAAGTTTTCTTTCAAATTTTTTAATACAACGCTATCGCTTATGCCTTTGTACCAAATGATAATTGAAGTCAATTCCGTCATAGATTGTGAACGGGCCGCACCGCTTTCGATAATTTTTCTTACGCCACTAATCATGTATCTCTTTCTTACTACACGGTGTAGAAATTTAATCAGGCAGTTGAGAATTTATAGTATTCATATAAAAGTCTACTTTGTCGATGTCTTTAATATCTACTGTCTTTAATATCGCTATTATACAAGAAAGGAACATACATTATCCATATAATATATAAAAAATTATGTTTGTATGTATGGCCCCTATGGACTCCAAAACGGCTGGAACGATTTTGATGAAATTTTCAGACAATATTCATATTAGCCCAGTGGGTGATACTGTACAGTTTGGTAGCGATCGGATAAAAAAATGCTAGTTATATATAATATAGATTACAAAATAAAATTTAATACACGCAAAATGATGTTAAAACATTAGTTCTTCTTTTAATTGCTGTTTTGTTCGAGTTATGCATCAATTCGATATACCATTTTATATTTCTTCAACAATCAAACGCAGCCGCTCTGGTAATTCGTAAGTTATTACTCCTAATAACTTAATCATAATTATGTTAACTGATTGGATTGCTATTATGTCACTTTTTTAACTGTCGTATAATTTTTATTTTTAGATTGAATGCTTTAATTATTGTTATATATTTGCAAGCCGGATGCTATATTGTATAATTGCATATTAAAATATTTATTAATTTTATAATTGGTAAATATGACAAAATTAAGTGTATTAAATTAATAAGTGGTAGCCCTGAACCTACAAGGCGTCTGCAAATCGTTCAAGTGACACGAGCGACACCGCAATCTTATTAACGTGCAACAGCTAATCTAAACGCGGACGCGGTGTTGCCAGCTTAATGGATTACCCTACAAGTGGGGTAACAAACCCAATTACGGGGTGGACCGGTCAAACGGACCGAACCGGCCGTAAGTAGGCGATGTTAAGTTAAATATTTACTACGCAATATCAGACAGTTATGTATTTATACGTTTAAAGTTGTTTGTATTATATTGCGGTCTTGTGGTTAAACGAGATTGACTTTTTAAATACAAGTGGTGTAGGTCGCGGTTTTGACTCTAAGTTGGTACGATCGACTGATTTTGTAGCGGCGCGGATTGGAAGTGAGATCGAAGTACTATTTCCTGTTATAAAACTTTTGTTTGATAAACAAAGCCATTAGTTTTGTATCTGGCTGTTTAATATCTAAATATATATTTTGTTTAAGCTCGGTTATATGTAACAGAGTAACTGTAACACTTTCTTATGTTATAAAATTACAAACAGGCATACAGCTCACTTGATGTTAAGTTGTCACTGCAGCTTATGACATGCATGTCATAGTGCATATTATGCATGTCTATGTATAATCGACTACAAAAGTTAACCGACGAGCCAATACAGCAAAAGCAGGTGTGGCGGTGGTTCTCCCGGTGTCGATTATTGAACGGTTTCTAACACTCCTAAAAATGTGATCACTTTGTCTGATAATAAAACACAATGGACGAACAGCGCCGTGTGGGGCCGGGAATAGCTCATCCCATCTCTACCCGCGGGAGTCGTAAGAACCGACTGAGGGAATACCGGGGGAGTGGGCAGTAGCACTCCCCCGAGTAGTAAAACCATCCACTGCCATCGCCAACCCGCCGGCCAAGCGTGGCGATTATGGTATCACCCCCTTTTTCTAGGGGAGGCCTGTGTCCAGCAGTGGACGTTAATAGGCTGATGGATGATGGATGGACAAACAATGGCGACTATCGAAAGATGATGATTTATCCACAATTATAACTGCCTATCAGTTTACCACGGCGCAGACTGACAGGTAATAGTTTCACAGCTAGTTCCTGAAATAGTGGCCAAGATGCAGTTGAGAACAAGTGTTTTAGACGATTTTTTTTTTGTTATTCAATAGATTTTATAATACCACGTATTCATATACATATGTGAGGTATAGTCTAATGATGCTCCTGTCACCCCACACTAAGTTCCCATACTGATCGGTTTTTAGCACATGTTGGGCTTAACCTGGATTCAAATGATATTGCGTCAAATTATCACCCTAATTATTTTTCTCTTATTATATTATCGTTTTTTTCGTTTCAAGTTGAAAAATACAGTTGTACGGATTCTCAAAATCTATTTATTGGGTTGCAATACTTAAAAATATATATTACATAGTGTTAGTGTTTTTGTTATTAAAAACAAAACGGTATAAAAAACGATTATAATGTAATAAAACAAATCTCACAACGGTTATGAATTATAATTTAAGATAAAGATCAGTTCCAATCGGTTCAGATATACGAATTCATTAATACAGTTCGTTAATCAATTTCGATTATTTATGTATTTTGGTTGTTGCCATTCGGCGAATACGATGATTTATTTCTTAAGGCCACGGATGTTAAGTGATTTGAGGTAAATAACGCACTTAAGAGCCAGTTGCTCAAGGCTTATCGTATTATCTTCATAGGCCACATGGTTCTTTAATATTAGGTAAGATTATGTTAAAATGCAAAACCGACCCAGGGAGGACGGGTCGGGAGGCCCGTCCTTCCATTGCACTGGTTCGGCGGAAGGGGGAGACAGTTAGGACCGAACTGTCTCTCGTTAATGCCGGGGGCCGGGCAATTTGCTTGGCTTGCCGCCGGGCGACGCGGTAGTATGCTTCCAGCGGTCCCGCGTCGCCTCGTTAAGGCGGCGAATAAAAAAAAATGCAAAACCTATACGATGTAAAAAATAATAATGTCTTAATATTCCAAAATTTTATTTAAAAAAATATCAACACTTAAGTCATATAAATAGAAGAGTGTTGAGTATGAAGGTGGAGTTGTGAAAGACGAAAGTAGGTATAAAAGGACTGTTTGAGGGATTATATATGTATAAAAGGTATGACAGCTGATAGAGAGAGTGGAAGAGGAAACCATCCAATCCTACTTTGTTGGGATGAAGAAAAATATATAATATGCCACAACAAAAAATATTTTTCTGAGTGAGAAAAGAGAAGAAAGAAGAGAAAAGAAAAGAGAAATTATTACTAAAGAGGATAACAATCAACAAAAATTAACTAAAAAAAACACTTAATGAACCCGATCTAGTTTCTTGACGGCTCTCCTGGATGACTGGGACGTTTTCCGAACCGGTAGTAGTTAGTGTATTGACATGCATAAACGCCTTCTTAGAGTACATAGAATATTTTTTCAACGTTATTGACTTTTGCGAATCCGACGCCTTAACTATTTCGCATTTTAATAATTACTTTTCCAACATTTTTTATCAAGCGAAAGTGAATTATATAATTTATAACCGTTATATGTTATATCTTTATTTTTAACTATTAATTCATTTATTAAGATTAATTGTTTTAATCAAATGTATCAATAAAATTAATTATTATTCTAGATAATTTAATTAACTCTGATACGTTTTTACTTTTTATTACAGTATAGGAGCCTGCTCATTTGGTTTTAGTAAGTAATGAGATTAAAATGAATTATTTATCAATTCAAAGACTGTGGGGTATTTGTATATGAAATATTTGTATCAAACATATTAAAACCTTGGGATGTCCGAAAGAATGTTACTCATTTGTGGTTTTTATAAAGATTCGTGTTAAATCTATTTTATCAGAGATGCTACTAATAATCTGATAAAGGACTAAAACTAGATACCTACAGTAAAGATTATGTAAAAAAAACAGCTCCGAACGGAAGATGAGATTAGTAATATATTTTTCATTGAACAATCATGATTTATCTGAGTATAAAATTATGATAAGCTAAACAATCAAACCATCCAGCATAACTAAATAGTAAACAGTAATAATAATACCGGCCTGTTAATGTCCCCACGGTGACGGGATTAATCACCTCGCCAGCCCTCGACGTATATGCGTTTATAAACACCGAGAAATTCACAGTTCTATATTTTTCCCACATACAATTGTACAACAAAAACGTTTCTCAGGCGTTCACTTCTCCTCACTATAATTTCCTTCACCGTCAGCCGATAGCATTACTAATTCAAATTATTGTTAGTATTTCAAATTAGTAAGTTAGTTATTAATGATGGCTCAGTCGTAAGCGAGTACGAACACCGCGTCGATTGATGCAAGTCCGAATCCAGGCAATGGGCCTGAGTTACGGTGAAGGAAAATATCGTACTGAAACCATAAACCCACACCCTCATTGGAAATCTGTCGCCAAACACCTATAGGTGTGTTCCGGCAGCTGTATTTGAGAGCTAGTCCTCCTACTAGACTTAGCGTGTCACTACTACCTTGGGCCACATTGTCACTTAACATCAGGTAAGATTGTGGCAAATCGTTAAACTTATAAACACTTAAAAAAAAACTAAATGTACATCCGAATTACGTCGATCTCTGTATTGTTTAGTAAATAATATCACATCTATACATATTATAAAACTCAACGTCGCTCTGTCTGTCTGTCTGTTTATGTTATTTTCACGTGAAAACCACTAATCTGATTTACAGGTTTTTATTTATTTTAGTTCATAGTTATGTTATCTGTCCAAGTTATAGGATATATTTTGTACGACAAAGTAACATACGAAATAAGCAGTAACAATAATGGTGAATCGATTCGGAAAAGACGTATTTGGAGTGCTTAAATAGCTTCCGCTAAGTAAACCATACGAGATATATCAAATTAATGTATAACATGTAGACAATTAAAAAGACCTACCGATAGCATATATCCTATATTCTAATGATAATTCACAATAAGCATTTTTTCTTCCGTCTTTTGAGCGGAGGCAGCACGACTCGCACGTGCGCTCTTTCAACGGCATTCTGTAGTGTACGCGAGCGGAGTTGCGGGCACACCTAGTAAATATATATAAAAATGTTCGTACGGTTTGCCGGAAGAGGACTTCACATAGTAGTGGGATATTTCAATGCTATAGATCGTATTTAATTGTATGTTTATGTAAACAATTATTACAAATGATTTATGCAACAACAATTAACTGAACCATAACAGTATAATTATGTGCAACTTGATTGCTTATTGTATTGTAATTGAACATTCATAATGAGTTTCGAAGGCTTATGCACACGTACTAGAGGCGCACGTCCTTTTGGATATTAGCTTATTTTACTGGTCAGTACAAGCGACAACTTAGCTCCCCTTACTAACTACTTCTGTATTGTTTTTCAAAAAGAAACTTATAGAACTTCGGTGATTAGCGTTGAACGATGGTGGTAGAAAAGTTCATTATTGAGGTACATTATTGATTTTACAAAATTGTTAAAATGGTGCATTCTTTCTTTTTATTTCTTGGCGCCATTTGTGAATGTTTTCGAACAGTATGAATGATGAACATAAATATATAAGAATATGCAAGTTATACAAGTACAAGATAGTTCGCGGTTCAGACGACAGACCTGATGGAAGTGATATCCATAATGTATTTATAATATCGGTTTATTGTAGAAATAAAGACTTCTATCTCCGTAAAAAACAATATTGACACCTCGATTGAAGCGACAGCTTGTCTAGACTGTACTAAGCTGAATAGCTTATACTATAATTGATATACAATCATTTTGCCGTTCCATATACAATACCAATATGTTTTTTTTAACAGCAAATCTTTTTCCAGTATCCCTTGTATTTTTCACATTTTCATACATGGCCATTTAATTCCAATTTAAGCAAAGTTATGCTCATCACACAAAAGCCTGTCCTTCTCGGCTCAATAGTAGGGCATACTAACACTGCGCCATAAGGTCTGTCAAACTTGTTAAATTAAAAATGCCGTACTATTTAAAAATGTATGTAGAACTGTCTTAACAACGTAACATTTCGAATGGGGACACACCAACAATGACGTAGTTTCCGGTGTAAGTAATTACCCGTTCACAATAGCGCATTGTTTGACAGCACGCGACACTTCCGGCTTGCACGCTGTCCCGAGCTGCGCCAGCGCATACGTTGTTAGTAGATCAATATCAGCCATTATATCGTGACGAGAGAGGTGTACCCTTAATTCATGCGTTTTAATATATTATGTAATTGTGTCATGTGATTTAAAAAAGGAAATTGCTTACATTGTTATCGTTAAAATGATGAACGCCCGTCCAGTGGCAGTGGCCTGCATCGTTCGAACACCACAACCGACTTGAACATTTGAATAGAACCTTTGGGATGAGATCATAGCATGATGGTAAATAATTTTATAGAGTCCGCCTGTCTAACTATCACAATTAATATGAAATCTGTTGCTAGGCAACTAACAGCAAATGCACTTAACAAATCTTTGCGTTTCTAGGTTTTCACCATGTATGGCTTCATCACTACACAAAAATATGGACAAACAATATCTTACAATATAAAAAAAAATCACTAAAGAAGAAATTCAGGCGATGTCTTGTCAAAGGTGCAAATGTCAAGACAACCGCGATTCCTTTTAAAACTTTTGCGCAGGACGATGGAAAAACTACGACGGTAATCCTCCCTCCCGTCTGGGCCCTTTTACAGATAAACGTACTCCGTAGAAACCTATCGAACGTGTATCGGTGAAATAAATAACCATTCGCCGCTAACTCGATATCGACATAGCGTTTTAAGTAGGTTACATTTCTGTCGTTTTTTTTCCCCTTGTCGTTTTGTTTCTGTCTAGTTTAGGCTTTTGTAAACATCGTCGGTAATGTAGCGAGATAACGTTTATCTCGGACTCGAGTGTGGTCTTCTAAAAGCATGTTAATTTAAAAGGTGAGCTTTGGTCATCCGACGCCCGGCCCTCGGCGGGGTTCGCTCTGCTATACAACAGAAGACACGTTAAGATAGACTTGAAACACGTACATTTTATTCTAATTTTTAGTCGTTTAATAGGTTTCACGTTTGACCAAAATTTCAACTGAAATTAATGACGATGTGTGTAAAGGAACTGGTTCTCAAATGTGGCTGTAGGAATACAACTATAGATGCACGGTGAAAGATTTTTAATTTGAGGGCGGTACGTAGCCAGCCAGGATTTCGAAAATCCCCATCAATATGCTCTATGGTTTCATCGCATTGTTTTCCTTTACCGAAAAAGCTAAAGGCTAATTTTTAGGTGTTTGTATCTGTGTATATGGTGTACAGTATTCTGGCAACATTAATAAAAGTCATCTCTTTCATGGTTGTGTTTCTTTTGTGCCTAACAAACTAATCAGTATTTAATTGCGTATATTACAGAAGAATTTCTGCACTCTATTTGTTTACACACCACTAATGGTATATTATGGCTGGTACATAATATGAATTTGACATTTCTATGTCGATATTTAGCTATTTCTGCTGCTCTTGCGAAATAGGTAATTGGGAGACCGGTCTGAAGCGTCTGGATGGAAAAACACACTGACATACGAGCTTTTGGGCTTAGTCTCTTCAGGAGTAGCAGTTAAGACTGCAGTCACGTTTAAAGTTAGTTATTTTGATTAACTAGATGCTTGTCATTAAAACATCTTGTTGTTGTAAATATTCATAACTGTCTATTGATTTCGATCATCAGGTTTTATAATACAACTAGCAACGCCTCGCGAATTTGTTAGCGTAAATTAAAATATAAAAATTACTAAGAATAAAAAAATGCTTATAGCACTCAGGGGTAATGTAGCTTCTTATCAGGGAAAGTATATTTAAAACCGGTTTAGTAGTTCCAGAGATTACCTCTTACAAACATATTCACAGACTTTATTTACTTCTTCATAATACTAGTGTAGATTTGTTCTGATTTAGGATTATTCGATTAAAAAGTTATTGCGCATTTTTTTTCATTAGAAACGCATAAAAGGGAAGTAAGAGATATGTAAGTAGGTACTAAGGTCTAAAAAGACAGGTATTTGAACGTAGGGATAGATAGATGAATGTCTTTAGGAATGTAGTACATCGAACAGTAATCTGTTCTGCCAAGCGTGAATGCAGATGAGAGTCAGCACGGCGCGTTTACATAGCAAGACGGGTAGAATAAATGTCGCGAGCGCTAATGATTGCTCGCGCGTGGTACAATTCACGGCATTAAGCGATTACTGAATAAACAAAAAAATTTTAAATGTACGGTGATGTAGTCACAGAATAGCTAATTTCAATTTAATATGTAAGTGTATTTGTTTATCGGTTGATATGTGGCTATCAGAGACATTCCAACCAAATTCCTCTAATTTAGCAATCGTCTGTGGTGAAGTATGGGGTCTAGAGTTGTCCTGAAGCAGCAGTGAGCTAGAGAGATTGACCAGTCACGGTTGTTTAACGGATAGCTTTTCCATCATGGCTTGCAATTGTTGACAATACAGAATTGCCGTTATCGGCTGGTCAGATCTTAGGAAGCTGTAGTGTATGACACCAGCCCTGGTCTACCAAACACTCACCAGTACCTTTTTCTGAGTCAACTTTCTCTTGGCCGGTCCTCCTGGGTTCAACCACTGTAATGAGCGTTTCCGATTGTCGTAAAGGATCCATTTTTCGTCACAAGTAATCGTTATGTTTAACGATTCAAAATTCCTTCGTTATTGTGACCGTTGAGTAATATAACGCAGGACACAATGCGTGTTTGTTGGTGCTTCAGTCAATTCATGTGATACCTATTTCTTGCACTTTATAATTTTTCCAATTTTTTTCAAGTGAATTAAAATTATTTTATTACTCACACCGAAGTCTGCCGCTAATTCTGACGTGGTTTGCGATGGATGAAATTGTACGGACTGCTTATGACTTGGACCAAGGAAGCGCAGGCGCAGGCCTTATGCCGCCTTATGCCGTTTCCACGGTAACGTTTGAGAGCGATGCCGACGCAAATAACTATTTATTACAGCGGCGATTTCCCAACTAAACACATGACTCGGCTCCCGGAGCAGTGATTTGGTATTGCCAGCAACATCTGCTGATGACAGGAAAAATATGGTGCAAGAATTATAGTGAAGTGTGATAGTGATTTAATTTTTTTCTCCGAAACGACGCATAGAGAATGATCAGACACAGATGTTGAGTTTTTTAAGCCTTCAAAATACAGAAGTGTTAATTATTGGAAACTTATTTTTTTATACTTAAGGTTTGGAATTTGAAGAATATCTCACCTGCTGTTAAGTGACGATGTGACCGAAAATAACAAGGGACTGGCACTCTAGTGCAGTTGCCAGAATATACCTATATGTTGACAGAGTATACCTTGACAGATTATCACCTTGAGGATTGTAGCTTGTTAGAGGGTGTTACAAAATGCTCTACCACTATGTAATGATTTCATCACGATGTTTTCCTTCACCGAAAGATCAGGCTCATTGAAATATTCGAACATAGGTCGATCGACGCGATATCTGAACCTCTGACACGCAGCAGCTGAACTATAATCGCTCTATAAATAAATATAAAAATGTAATACAATGAAACATGTACGTATTGTATACCTAGAGCATCATAATATGGTGCCAATGTAGAGGCAAAGATTACACTCGTTTATAGAAATAAAGCTTATAGTAATTTAGCTTTTGCATTTGATAAAAAATATGTTTTGAGTGTGAATTGTAAAGTTTACGTATTTTTAAATACGCATGCCCATTAATTCACAGTGTTTTAAAATACTTTACAACACACCCCTAATATCCATTAGTTTAGTCTGGAAGTAATTTAACTTACTATAACATTATTCAGTCATTAAGAGAATTTTCGGTAAATATTTCACTGTCTTTTATTTTTTTAATAACATAATTGTTAAAATATTTGTGTTATAAAATTTTACTATTATTATCTAATTGATTATAATTTTTATATTAACAGGTTTGTTGACACGCCGAATGATAATCTTCTTTCCACGTTATAGAGTCAAGGACTAAGCTACCCTGGGGTGAGTTTTGTGTTCGGTCAAATTATAGTTATATAAGTAGTATATATCAGTTAACATTTGGCACTGAAATCTTCAACATAGGGTGCATGTATAGCTCACAAAGACTATCTCAAGCCCCTGATTGAAACTTGTAGTAGTATTGTCTTAAAAAAATAATCTCATCTACAGTACCTTACTTTTCTCCAGTTACTACACTTAAATCGTCCACCACATCGTCACTTAACATCAGGCGAGATGTGGTCAAACTTTACAATCTATTTACAAAACGATTAAACTTATTTAAGATTAGAAATATTTATTATTTGACGGCACGCCTCAATGGGTAAGCAGCAATGATAGTAAAAATAAACGCTACCATATTTAGTTGAATGACTTAGAAATCAACACTCGTAAGGCAAAATCGTTAGCCGTTTAAGGGCAGGTATCGTGATAGTTCCAATACCTGTTTCCCCGTTCATAGCATTCATAAAGAAGAGGACAGCTTGTTTTTATGTTGGTTAAGACTAAGTAATGAACGGTAGGTTAACGTTTATTGATAATCCTATATATATTATATACAGCGTACTTCTAGCTTTTTTCAAAAGGGTAAATTATCCAAAGAAATCAAGGGTAAATTATCCAGAGTCTCCGACCGGAGTCAGGATAATTTAGACAATTCCAGGACACGCCCCTCACCATCTCGATGAGTATTGGAATTTTGGGTGTCAATATCTCCAGTGACGTCCAGTTACATAGCCGCTTGGAAGACAAGGTCAAGCTGGCATCCAAAAAGCTCGGTTTGCTAAACAGAGCGAAGCGATACTTCTCTCTGGGGTTAAAGACTGCAGTTGTACAAAGCGCAAGTTCGACCCCATACGGAGTACTGCTGTCACCTATGTGTAAAAGCACCTAGATACAAGCAGGGACCTTGCCTCCGTGTACGTGTTCTACCGTTTATATAATGGGTTTCGAGGAATTGTTCGACATGATGCCAACGGCTACTTTCCACCATCGCAACGCTCGCCATCGGCAGGGAGTTCATCCTCGCACTTTGGAACCTAAATGGTCACGGACAGTCCGATTCCAGAGGAATTTCCTTCGCGAGCGAACGCTCCGGATGTGGAATGAGCTCCCTGCTGAGGTTTTCTCAAGGGACTACAGTACGGGGTTCTTCAAAAAGGGAGTAAATAGGTTTTTAAAGTGTCAGCAACGTGCATGTGATGCTTCTGGTGTTGCAAGCGTCCATAGGCTACGGTGACCGCTTACCATTAGGCGGACCGCAAGCTTGTTTGCCATCGACGTGGTATATCTTTTTCACTGAATACTGAAGTCATAACCTATAAAATGAATTTGAGTGGAGGGAAACTCTAGACTTCGTTCGAAAGTGTCAAATTATGAATAATGTAGTAGGACGTGAAAATTTTCTAAAATTAATAATAAAGAAAATTATTAAACTTAGTAAGGCAAAAAATATTTACCTTTAGGTATTTTCACACTTATACCGGTTTAGAATTTATTTATGTTAATTAATACTAAAAAAATCCATACTTACAACTACTAAAAACTAACTAGTATTAAACAACTAGAGTTAGCATACTGTTCTTAACAACACATTTGTATTAGTCGATGATAACAATCAAAACCATTAAGAAGAAGAACGTACAAAATATAACTGTCCGATACTATCGCCGCGACTTATGTTTACACTGCAAATGGTTTAATAAGTTTCAAGCGAAACGGTACAATTTGACGGATATATGAGATTTGATAAGGAACTTTAACACTGCGAGGACGCCTTGAGACAAAATTAATGATCGTGTATAATATTAAAATTATGATTTTATTATAACATTAATATTTACTTCAGTGTCATCGGTGTGCGATTAGTTTATCGCGTAAAAACCTCGTTTCCAGTTTGATTCTTCAGAGGATAAAGTAAAATAGTGGAGGGTTTTGTTAACTTAAGGTTCGCTTTTCTTGATTTATTGTCTAAAGAATAATTTTCGGTGATGAGGATATAAAAATGAATGTGTATTTTAAAAATACATCTGACATTAGTTCTGCGTTTTGGGATTTGGATGAAAGAATTTAAAATTATTTATGGTATTCAAGTTTATAACCTTTTATTTTGCCGATGGCTTAATGGTAGCGAGCTAAGACAACGCTCGTAGGGACGCAATTTTGAAATAACAATTAAATAATAATAATAATCTTGAAATAACTCAAAATCAAAATTACTTTATTCAATTTATGAACGTTAATATATTACCGCCCGTTCGGAAAAACATTCCAGTTATCTTGAATATTTTCACTCGATTTTCATATCATATTGATAAATATTTTAAACTTAGCTAGCTACTCATATCATTTCCAAATCAAATGGTCAATTAACATAGAGACTATGAACCAGTTTGCTACATCCTTCACCTCAAAAAATCAATATAATTTAAAGGAAATATTGCGACCGTTTTAGGACAAAATGGTGATTGCTTTTCAAATATAAACAACAACAATATAAATGTATGCTAATTATAATGAATAAGACGTACGTACATTCGAAAGCTATATATCTCACGGGTGTCGGGTTGCGGTTATTGGTGCGCGCGCAAGTGGGTGACCGCTGACCACAGAGACTTAGAAAACATGAACATAATAAGTATTGAAGCGATTTATATTTACGTTAATTGTTATAGAGGCTATAGATAATCTTAGGAAATTTCTCTCTACTTGGAGCAGGCTGACTGGTGAAATACCGTAGGATGGCCTATGGAAGATCACAGCCAACTAACATTGTGTGCTATTCTTGCGGTGAGTCCGTCTATTCTTCCAGGCTTCTTGGGGACGGGGGCAACGCGCTAGCTATAGGCTTCAGTAACCACTTACCACCAGGCGGGCCGTTTGCTCGTTTGCAACTATGTTGTAGATATAAAAAAAAACAGTAGAAATTTTCGCATGCGCGAATCGTGCTGCCCCCGCTCAAAAGACGGAAGACAAAAATGCCTATTGTAGGTGATCCTAAAAGATAGATATATGATAGTGCTGACTTTTTATAGGTCTTTTTAAGATGTACAATTATGTAGGAGATTAATTTAATATATCTCGTAGTGTTTACTCAGAGTAAGCCATTTAAACGCCCCAAATGCGTCGTTTGTACGAATTGATTCACCATTATCGTCACTGCTTATTTCGTATGTTACTTATCTTACAAAATATATCCTATAACCTAGCCAGATGCTATGGTTTCAAATAAAAAACATGTAAATCTAATAAGTGGTTTTCGCGTGAAAAAAACATAAACGTGCAGAAAGACAGAGAGACGTTGAGTTTTATAATATGTATAGAAGAAGATGTTGGCAGAGGATTGATTCTCAAGTGTTCTGCGTGAACACACTGCACCGGTTAGATCTTGTTAGGAGATGAGGCGGGCATCAGTAAATGTTCTACGAAAATGAGGATGTTTTTAACACAAAACTATATTTACCTCATTTTCCAACTCATATCTTTTGATGGAACTTCTGAACGCTTGAGCCATGGGCCAACGTTACTTGCATCGATTTTGAAATGTTAGTATTATTTTGCAAATTGATTCTCTGCGTTAAATTAAATTAAATAACAAAAAGTAAATTTAGGTTGTCTATTTATAACATCATAAAGCATTTAAATTATATAATATCATGTCTAGAGAGTCGCTTCACTCGCGTTGCAAAAGCTTGAAAATCAAGACCAATCGCTGATAGTTCAAAATTATAATATTTTTTTCTGTAGATACTGCTTAACCCTGTAAGGTATTATAGGTAAGGTAATATATATGCCACATCTGGAACCTCAGGCTGTCACGGAACGAAAATCACGTTAAAAACGATTGTACAGCTCTTGCGTGATGCGGTTGCAAACAGACACGGCGCATTGTTTCAAATAATTATTGCATTGTTATTTACAAGTAATTCCGTGTCTATAGCCCGCGGTCGTTAAAAAAAAATATACGCAAAATACAGATTTTTTTGGTACATAGTTTTTGGTATACATGTGTTTATTATGTGCATACTGTAAATGTCATTACATCGGCTGTTGCTGTGAAAATTGACGCACTTAGGGTTGCCCGTTTCATTTTTTTTTCGAAATAACGTTTTTTTTTTTATTTATTTTTTTTCAATTTATTTCTTATCTTTCTTATACTCTATATTTTTAGCGAATGAATGAACGGATCACAATTTCGAAAAAATCGATCAGATCGCAACAGACTGATCGATTGCGTAAGTGTTCTACCCTCGAGACAGATTCAGTGAATACCTACGGTTTTCTTTTCTACTTATTACTAAATAAATAATCAGTTGCTGTTTTCGAAAACTAGATTGCTGTCTTTTATTAATTTGATAAACAATTTGCTCCTTCTGAATATTAAAATTTTCAAATAGCCGTTTTAATCTTGCATAATTATGTAGAAGTGAATAATGCCCCCTTAATTAATTCATGTGGCATTGTCTTATAGACGGATTACTAAAATTTTGCCGATCAATATTTTATATATTTACTATCTAAAATTACTAAATAGCTTTTCAAATTATAAATATTGATATCTATACATATAATAAAATTGAAGTGTCTGTTTGTAATGTCAAAATAACAACTTATTACTAAATACATATGAAAGTATACACGGTACTTATGATAAAAAACCCATTTTTAATGTTAGCTCCTGGTTATCTTCGAAACGGTTGGACCGGTTTTGACGGGACTTTCAATATCAGATAGCTGATGTTATAAGGCATAACTTAGGCTACTATTATTTTAGAAAAATAATTAGGGTTCCGCACAAACAATAAAAAACCTTTTTTAGTAGTCCACGCGATCGGAGCCGCAGGCACAGCTTCTTATAAATAAAAACGCCGTATTTTCCAATAAAACGGACGCTATTTAAATAAGAATCCAAATAAAGAGCTTCACTAATTCATGCTTCCGTTTTGACACACCCTAAAATAAATCTAATGTGCACTGTGCATCGGTGTACTAACCTGATAGACGGGGCCGGCCGCGACCATAGCGCGACGGATGCGCTTACACAACTTGTTGGTACACGGGCGACATTCTGATCTGTGATTGGACTAATTGCCATAGATATAATCAGTTAATACAAGTACTAGGAAACCTGTAAAAGTCTGTAAAAGTCTGTTAAAAGTCATTTACGTTTTATAAAATTCCAAAATGTATCTACTATTTAGACTAACTGGAACCGCAGATTTGCGACCAGAGCGTATTCTATAGTATTCAGAAATATGTAGCATAAAAACCTTCTCATGACAAAGCACTTAAATCTTCCATGGTATCAGTCAATCAGTTTATCATTCTCATATAAACTAACATCTGTTTTTACCCGAACATCCTCTGAACATCACTATATTTATGTATGAAATTGAATTATACAAATAAGATATCTGTTTATTTCATGATAAATCATTGAATAGATTTCGTACTTTTTAGAGCGCGTTTTTTTTGTCGTAATCGGGTTTTAGTTTATAAACTTATTTTTTAATAAGTATATTTAGATAGAAGATAATTCATAGTATTTTTCAAATATTCCATATGTTGTTTTAATGCATTTTGCTTGGGTTTACACTGCATACAGTTCAGTGGAAAGCGACAACAATTGACTGTGTTGAAATGTTTTTATTTCGTTAATGATGTGTTTCGCGTTGTGAATGTCACAATTGGTGTTCGGTATCGCGCGTCGACCGCTCCGGGAGTTGGTTATGTGATTACATCATGGTGCCGCGCACCTCCGCCGTTCAGGTTATCGAATACCGATTCGAGCGCACCTCTTTTAGTTTACGACACGATATTACGGAATTATATTAAAAAGTTCATATATAATTATCATAAATCTTTGTTAAACGGTGGTACGTAAAGTAATTCGTATTCTGCCTCAATTAACTCTTTATACATTTTGTATTTCTCTAGTCTGTGGTATAATGATAAAAGTGATAGTGATGTCTTAATGTTAATTAAAATTTTAGAATTTATTTCCGTTTTTATAACGTATATTTTTTTTACTAACGTTACAGCCAATTAATATTAATTCATAAACTGTTCAATAAGAATATCTGTACTACTAATATTAAGAAGTAAAAATTGTATGGTTGTGGAGGATATCTTTGGAAATACTGATTTGATTTAAAAAAAATACTAATAGGTATTTCTACATTATCCACGAGTAATATACGCTATTTTTATTTACAATAAAATTTTATAATTAACGCGATCGAAGCCGCGGGACATTGCTAGTGAATTGTAAAACAATTAAGTACTGCTGTAACATATTTTCTAAATTTCTTTAAGATATCGTGTAATGTAATCGTTCTGCAGCTAATTGGTTATTGGGTAAAGTAAATACGGAAGCACAGGTGAGTCGGTGTGGGCATACTAGGGTGCGCAGGCGCATCGCTTAGCCAACACGGCCGCATTCCTGCCGCAACTGCAGCACATGCCACACGTATTTACTTATTGAGCAATGCCAATATGCATACCCTGTAATTATGTTTCGGTTAAAGTGGATTACATAATAATTTATATAAGATATTGATTTATTATCAAACTAAAAATATATTTATCTTTTTTATCCATAGTATACGAAGTCTTGAAAAGAAGATCATCACACTATAAGTATAATTATTAGGAAATACAAAAAATCTAGAAATTAAAACTTGACGCCATCTGAATAATATATTGTTCATATTTACTACAAGAAAGTCGATTCAATTTAATTTACTTATTATTTCAGTTCTGTTAGTGTGATTGTAGTTTAGTATAAGTACTTATTCTAATGATAATTATAACTGAAGAGAGAAACGTTAAGGTTTTTCTATAGTCTTTAAAATCATAAAATGATGCGTATAATATAGTATATGAATATATAAACATTTTTATTTTCATCGTAGCGATGTTTTATGTTACTTTATACAATTTATTTTCATGAAAACAGGTTATTCAAATATAGGGAAAGGGATATGTGCAAAACGCAAAGAAGGCGACGTTTTTGGACACTCTTTGAAGACTTACTCTAAATACACTTGGTGTTGGATAGATCACAATTACTCATCAGTTTCGATGTGACAAGGTCTGGACACTTGGTAAACACGAGGTTCAGAGTTGTCGAAATTTCTTACTAATTCGCTGTGGAAAATATGCAAGTGAAAGAGAAGAGGCAATTGAAATGGGCGGGAGAGGTGCTGGATGGTAAAATAGGGGATCAAAATAACAAAGAGGCACGTTCTCAAACGTACACTTTTTGATTTCGGTGTACGCGAACTTTGGCTGTACACTTGGCTTTTCCTTTGTGGAGTGTATTCTGCTTTTAACCTTTATAAATATTTAACATAATACATATATATAGTATCACAGAACAGTAGCGCATTGTCTGGTTTAATCAAGATCATAATGTGATTATCATAGATTATGTAATAATAGTTAACAATGCAACAACGTTAATTGCTTAACAATTACGAAAATGATTTGTTACTGTAATAATATCGTTCAAAGCCCTACACAAAGGCTGTGCACCATGCAAACTTGATCGATAATTACTGACAATAGTTCCTTGGGACATAACTGTTAAAATATTTTCTTGAGGTGTTTTTTTAACGAAGCACGGCCAAGTGGCTACAATGTACCTGATGGTGAGCACAGTGCAATCCAATAACATCGGCGACTACCTTGGGATTTAAAATCCATCCTCAGTCGTCGCTGTGATGCAGGCCTGCTCGAATGTCTCTTCATGTTATGTTTGAAGGACTCCATGTTGTAGGAAGGACGGTACACACTGACCGGGAGACAGATCCACAGGTTCACAGTACGGCAAAGATAAGAAATAGCAAATTTCTCTGTTCGTACCGAGATGGAGGTTACCGTAAAGCTCTGGCACCGGTATAAGGTTCAGCGTTAAACTGCGTACGTTTTGAACTGCCTTTGAGATATAGACTTTTGGTACAATCAATATTAGTTGGGCCGACTGGCTTTAGGTTTAACTAGGTTTTAACAGAAATCGATCGCTGTCGCACTAAACCCGAACGACCGAATAAACCGCGAAAGAAAGACCTGTAGCTCGGAATGGTTATTATACCTATGTAAAATTGACGTGTGCACATGTTTCCTCCTAAAATTGAACTGATTTTAATTTTGTTCAAGACTAATATAAGAAGGACTTTGGTCATAGTTATAGTTTTCTTTTATCTATCTATACATATTATAAAACTCACCGTCTCTCTATTTGTCCGTTTATGTTCGTTTCACGCCAGAACCGCTTATCTGATTTACATGGTTTCCGTTATTTATTTCATGGCTATATTATCTGGCAAGGTTATAGGATATATTTTGTTATATAAAATAACGTACAAAATAAACAGTGACAATAATGTTGAATCAATTCAGAAAAAAAAACTGCTTTGGTGCCATTAAATGGCTTACGCTGAGTAAACCATCACAGTGCTGTGCTTGCTGTCTGCGTAGCTAAAATAGATCGGCAATCTAGGATCGTCTCTCCGATGTCTCATAGTTCTAATTTCAATTCAATGCGATGTCGGTTCACGATGAAGACATATTGAGGAAATCTGCACGTTCGAGAAATGCCGTCACAGTATTGCTTACAGTGGAATAAGAGAATTATAGATTTCTTAAATTGTAAATGACACGTCTTGGAATGACGTAGAATTTTTTAATGTTTTTTTTTATTAGACTATTTCGCACGCGGTCATTTGATTTTATATCACATAACATAACACAAAAATCTTGTGCGGAGGATTGAACGCTCGACCTTTTTGCTCATTTTTTTTTGTAATAGCTCGGCACATTCACTTTACTGTCCCTGATGGTAAGCACAGTAAAATCCAAATACAACGGCGACCACCGAAAGATCGAAATCCATCGGCGGTCGCCGCTGTCATGCCGGCCTGATTTTTGTATTAATTATTGTTTTAATACGCTATAAATTGGCATTTATCTACAATATCATCTGATGTAAACCGACGTATAACACTAAACTCACCAGTTGGGACCAATACTTGGCGTAAGGCAATTAATTTGATTACGTTTGCTTGATGTTAAAAATTTGCTCTTATTAATTTATCTATGATTAAGACCCCGTGACAAGGTTAATAAGAGATTACCAGGACGCAACGACAAGTATCGCATATTATACAGCATGCTCTTTTATTGCACATAAATTGTAATAGAGTGTACATTGCAAATATATAAAAGTTCACACGCTGTATTCGTGATATAAACTTGTGGGGTGTCCGTAATGTGACCATTTTATTTTGCTCCATAACGGGACGATTCTCTGTGAGTTTAATACTTTTTGGTGAATTACATATTTTAATATCAATTCTGTGTTTCGAGGTAAGTATTTTGGTCAATAACTCCCACAATGGGCCCGGGATTGCAATAAAAATATGTTTATTAGAAAGAACGGACATGTCCCGTGTGAAACGTGAAATATGGTCGCATTAAACAACTAATCTAATATTAAGTATGGCTTCACCTGTGACGCAAACATGCTGTTATATTCCTCATATTAGCACAATTTTATACGAGTACATAGCCGTATAGACTACACTAACTTTACCTCAGGTTTCGCTCGTTGTTTATATTTTAATTATCTTGTATAAAGAAATGTATTAAAAATAGAATACATGCATGCAGTCTCGAGGCCAGTCACTGTAGGCTACATCTTCACTCGTACTTTATTATAAAATATTGAATGTTATTTCGGGAATTCACATAGGTAGTTTAAATTTTCTAGTATTTATTTTAAGTAAAGATCAAATATGTTGACCGTAAGTTTACATACATACATACATAAATCACGCCTCTTTCCCAACGGGGTAGGCAGAGACCACGTCCTTCCACTTTCTACGATCCTGACATACAACTTTCGCTTCCTCAACATTCATCAATCTTTTCATGCATGCTCGTCGATTTAGAGTACTCTGGACCTGACCTATCTTCAAAACGTAAGTTTACGTATAACGTATTGGCTCCCTATACACTAGAATTTGTTCCAAGACAGTGATCAATTTTAACTTATAAAAAATGTGTCATAAGAGCATAATCAAATGAAAAGGATAATGGATAAAGGATGGATAAAGGATATAATGAAATCAGTTTTATTACTAATTCATATGCGTAATAAAGGAGAAAACACCAATGACAAAACATAATCTTCAGTCATATTTTATGCTACAATATAAGGAAAATGCATTTAACAACCAAAATATTATTTCTCAAAAATAGGTGGAAACCCTACTTCTGAGTTCTAAGTTTTTAACGGTTTATATGTGACACTAACCTCACTATTCAGACCGAAAAACATCAGAGTGAATGTAGCTGCTTTGCAAACCAGAAATGGTCGTGGTGATGGTGCTACCACAGCCAACCCGTGCCTAAGTTCTAGCACCACTACTGGTACTAACTACAACTTTATACTGTCAGGTTTTTAGAATATCGTGCTAATAAAATCGAATTCAAAAACTGGTAAGACACTTATACTTAATTTATTTGCGATCGCCACATACATAGTAAAAACCCAGGAAACAATGACTCATAAGTTAGCTCAGATTATTATTTCCGTTATAGGTCACTGACAGCGAACAATATAAATCATGACATAGAGCAATGACGCTGATTGACATTCAAATGGGCCACAGAGTGAAGACAAATAATTACCTATCAGAGTAAAAAACAAGTTATCAATATACAATAATAAGCATTTGGTAAATGCTAATCATATAATGTTGCCAACTTCTTAAAGCTTAAGTACGTACAATAATAATAATAATCCGCTGAAGAAGAAGCAAAGAAAAATGTGCTTATTAAAATTTAACTTTGTAACTTTCGTATCCTACCAACCAGTTATAGTTCAAATATATTAAAGATATTTATTATTATAACTGTAGTCAACATCCCATAATCCGCTTAAGACGTCTCCGGCTGCATTTCTTAGTAATCGTATTGCCTAGATCTAATATTTAGATTTTAAATACATTTTGATACAAATCCGCGGCTTCCGTCAACAAAGTCTGCATTCGGTTTAATCCGTTATTATTATTGACCTAGAAATGGGTATGAACAGATTATTTTACTGGTAATAATATTAAACTCCTTAAGTATGGAAGCGCAGAGTCAACTTCTACATATTATTCTTCATGAATATGCAATATCTACAAATGAATGTCAACATTAGTTGAGGTGCAAGTAACAAAGTTAACAAAAACTGATTGTTGAAAGATGTAGGAAAAACTATTTACTGTTAGCTTGAGAGATTATTCTAGAACTTTCACCATTAATCTACTTAACAAAAAAAGACAAATATCCCTAAGCTATTAACAGCTTGGTATATTATATATGAGATTGATAACCTCCATAACCGTTGGACCAATCACCATGAAAGTTGATATAAGTGTTTCTAAATGTGATGCTGTGGTCGAGTTATTGACTAATGGAAAGGGCGGAAGATCGTCTGCAGAGCAAACTAGTTATATTTATACACATATTATAAAACTCAACGTCTCTCTGTCTGCCTGTCCGTTTATTTTCTTTTCACGTGAAAACCACTTATCCGATTTACATGGTTTTTAATTTAATTCATAGCTATGTTATCTGGCCAGGGTATAGGATATATTTTGTAAGATAAAGTAACATACGAAATAAGCAGTGACGATATAGGTGAATTAATTCGTAATAAAGACGCATTTGAGGCGCTTAAATGGCTTACGCTGAGTAAACCACACGATATATATCAAATTAATGTTCTAATAATTGTAGATCTAAAAATCCTACAAATAAGCCAGCAATAGCATATGTCTATCTTCTAAGGATCACCCACAATAAGCATTTTTAGAGTAGCACAATTCGCGCGTGCGCTCGACCGACAGCAATCTGTAGTCCACGCGAGCGGAGCCGCGGGCACAACTAGTTATATTTAATATTATCGTTATCGTCTTTTATGGTGATTTTCAGCTCTGCTCTTCCAGCAACACAGTGGAAGCTATACTTATTAAAGTGATAGAAGTTTCCTTTGAATCATTATATTTCATAGTTATTTTACATCCCATTGATGCCGTACATCTTTATGAAGAAGACAGATGAAACAATTATTTTTTTCTTAGCAGCATTTTTTTAAGAAAAGTGCACTCCATAATCTATTATACGGGCTGGAAGATAGTCCCTAACAGATGATACATGAAGTTTATTTGAGAAGCCCTAACCCGATTTTATAAGTATTTTAAATAGTTTTCCCCTACAGAAATAGTAATGGTAGAACTTTTTTTACAAAACAGCAGTGTTGTTTCAAAAGACAACCCACGTGAATTGCGATAAATGTGAATGATGTGAATAATGACCATTGACTGCAGTGATCACTTAAATAAAAGATTAGCTGCAGATATTTTTGCCTCTAGTGTTAATAAATTCCTAATGTGTCTTTAATACTTTAGTCAGTCATGTAAATCTATAGACCAAAGGGCAGGAAGTGTCATACTAATAAATAACTATAATTATAATTTAGGTGCCATGAAACGCAGCGCCCACAGCGAGCTTCCTTTATTAAGGTTCCTTCCGCGTTTTCCATTACCTATGGAATTAACTCATGAATGTTTTGCATATGCATGGCTCTGGTTTGACGGGGCCTTCATAAGTTTAAAGTAGAGTAACCATGAAACGCCGAAATGTCGGTATAGTTTAAAAATATTTTTGATGATATACTTTTGTGGCGCTTTTAGTAAAGCGTAAAACTGAGAGTTGCGCATTTAACTGATTAACGTGTAAAAATAAACATGATTTTAATTTGGTTAAAATTGTATCCCGTGTGTAAACAACATGATGAAGTTAGCGATCAATAATAATACTATGATTTCATTTTACCGAATTGTTTTTTAATGGGTAAAAATAACTTAACGTTGTATAAATAAACGTTATTTAAATAATAATAATATAATATTCATGCGAAGGCTGGCATGCGGGATAAAAAAATGGGAGTTGTTTTTGTTATGTTATGCTAAATAAGTAAAACTTCTTACGTGTATAAATAACTACATAAGTACCTAGACACATATATTTTTTAATTTATCTTTAGTAAATTAAGTAATAACGTCTACATTGTAAGGTAAAACCACCAGTAATTGACACTGCACCAATAGTTGACACTCTGACGAAGAAAATTAAATAATTAGAAAAAAAAGGAAGCCAAAGATCGAGATGGCCAAAATCCCTGATTACTGATATATTTTTAATGTTATAAATACATATAGGTACAGTCAGTTATAAAAGTCAGTTAACAAACTCAAGACTTCAAATCAATTTAGTATCAAATATTTAATTTTCTTCGTCAGAGTGTCAACTATTGGTGCAGTGTCAATTACTGGTGGTTTTACCTTAGTTAAAAATAAATAAATCAGTGATTTATTTTAATATCCTAAGAAAATATACTGTTCTTTGTATAGACTTCGATTTATACCGCATTTGGTCTACATAACAATGCCGAATCAAACTCGGCTGGGCTGCGTTTGGGAAGCTACGTAACATATTCTCGTCCAAGATACCGCAGTGTCTCAAGACGAAAGTCTTTGACCAGTGTGTGTTGCCAGTGATTACATATGGTGCTGAGACGTGGTCGCTAACTATGGGCCTTATAAGAAAGCTCAAAGTCACTCAGAGGGCAATGGAGAGGGCTATGCTCGGAGTTTCTCTGCGTGATCGAATCAGAAATGAGGAGATCCGCAGGAGAACCAAAGTCACCGACATAGCCCGAAGAATAGCTAGACTTAAGTGGCAGTGGGCTGGCCACGTAGCTCGTAGAACGGATGGCCGATGGGGTCAAAGAGTTCTCGAGTGGCGGCCACGTACCGGAAGACGCAGCGTGGGCAGACCCGCCACAAGGTGGTCCGACGACCTGGTAAAGGTTGCGGGAAGCCGCTGGATGCGGGCAGCACAGGGCCGGTCGTTGTGGCGATCTTTGGGGGAGGCCTATGTCCAGCAGTGGACGTCTTTCGGCTGAAATGATGAACAATGCTGATTGCATTTTTTTAATTGTAGAAAACCAGTATAAATACAATACAATAATTTAATTCGAGTTATTTAAAATTATTAAGAGGCTTTTGGGATGGTGTTTGGAGGCCTATACACCAAAGACATTGATAAAAATTTGTCATTGTTGTTTTGCAATTGTAATGCTCACTGCTCAAGGTGCAGTGTCTTTTTTGAACAAGTAAAAAAGGCCTATAATGGTAATCAACTATCCATAGTATAAATAAACATCTTTACAATATATACAAATTAATAAATCATGGTCACCGTATCTGGAAATTAAGGTAGGCGTCGACACATTTGTCTTTGGGCGCGGTGTGTTAGACAAGTCATTACGGATTCCGTACACGTATTAATTTAATATTAATACAAAACGCAACATTAAACAGTCATCTGGTTCGTTTTGACAACGAGAATAAAACCTCCGTTAATTTAGAATTTTCATACTTGGTTGTAATTTGATAAATAATAGCTTTTTATATAGGTTTAACTAATCACTTGCATCTTTTTAACCATTTTAAAACTTATTTCAATCATGCAACAATAATTAACGTTTTTTTTGTCTTTTAAAATCATCAATTAGAACTTCAATAAGAAGTAAGTCGTCGTATAATTATTATCTTATACACATCTAAAGAAAAGGTTAAAAGAGAAGTGTTTTTTTTTAATGAGCCTAACTTGCATCCCAAGGTCCTGCTAATGACGCTGAGAAGCGTGCGTAACTTCCAATAAATAAATGCTATTCAGGTAATTCTGTTAGGTTTTATAAATAAAGTTCCTAAACGTATTACCGATCTGCCGGATAATCGATTCAAGTAGCATGTCAAGCAGGTTTTACTGTCTAAAGGTTATTACAAGGTATATCATCTATTTATGTGAACGACAGTGGCTTCTGGAAACTTCTTTTCTTTATATATACATAAATATATATGCTCTACAAAACTTTATGGGAACAAAATAATTTTTTTTATACAAAAAATATCTGCAAATAATCAATATACTACATATTTATAGTAGGTGCAAGAAACACACCATATTCACTTCTCGGACTATACATACGTGTGGCAATATTTGTTAAAATAATTACGTTTTCTATAGTACACAATAATGAAATCTCGTTTCATAAAATACTAACCAAACGTCAATAAAACTGGCGCGATCGTTAATCGGAAGACTTTCGTTTCAGAAATATACGTTTACGACTTCCTTAGTATTTTAAGGCGCGACTAGAATTGCAAATATTCAGGTCCGTTCACACAGAACGATGCGTGAATAAGTCTCTGCGTATTGTCAGTTCAATGGGAAGAGTTAAGTGTGAGCATTCTTGAACTCAATACTCCGTTTTTTTTATTTATATCGTTTATAGGTTTAACGTTATGGCCACAATCTTACTTGATGTTAAGTGACCATATGGCCTACGATGATGACACGCTTAGCCTAATGGGGAAACTGGCTCTTAGGTGCAGCTGCCGGAACACACCTCGTGCTTGCCGAGAGATTTTCAACTTGAGCGTGGCAGTTAGCCAGGCGGCAGCCAGGCATTAGAAAATACTCTAACCATGTTAAGGTTTCGTAACTTTGGTTTTCTCAGGCTTATCGCAGGGATTCGAACTCACGTCGACCGACGCGGTGTTCGTACATGCTGTGATTGAGTTATCATTTTTGTGTTACACGTATCCCAAATAATTTAAATATAAATTAATTTATTTTTATATACATACTTTATATTAATTAGTATTCACATATTCAACATATATTGTTGATTATTATAATTACATATTTAAAATCAACTAATAGAAATTTACAGAAACACAGTCAATGACAGTATCTTAAGGCATTTCTAAAAATAATATATTTAAATAGTTTATAAAATCTGCTATTAGCACAGCCTGATTCATTTTATTTTTTACTGCTGGTTAGCTGAGAAAAATGCCTTGTGACATTAATATCGCCAGTGTAAAACCAAAATGTGCAATACATTATTTATTCATTCAGTCGGTCATTGAAAACAGCCTTCTTCTTCCATTCCAAATATTTAATGAATAAGAAAACATAACCATGGTAAGATATTAACTTTCAACCGATATCCAACAAAAGAAAGATTGTTCCTTTTTTGGTTCCAAAGACTTTTACGGTTACAAAAATAAATTCATCAATTTTATAAACGCCTAAAGTTCACGGACTTAATTTATACCAGCGAGAAAAACAATTCAGTGTCACCAAACCGTTATGATTTCCAATAAACACTCAATTTATTAAGAATCATTGCAAAAACGAATCGGTGCCATATTGGGGACTTGATGCAACCCGAAAAGTGGCAAACGTGTCCGAGCGGAATTTATATGGGACGATGCAGCGACAAATCTGTCACCTCACATCGGGATGTTTATAAATATTCACAACTAACTTTTGTCCGTGGCACACCATGTGCAACACTTTTGGAATTCATATAATTTATATGCAATTTAATAAAATAACTAGAAATTTGAGAGAGATTAACAATTCATCTTCGGTCGCCGCTGTCATGCCGGCCTGTGTAAATAAAAACTGGATTTGCATCGGATGATCACGAAACGCGACTCGCATAAGCGAATCACTGTGACGGAATTTTCACAATGATTCTGTTTGCTGTACACCCTTACCACCCCGTATAATCTCTATATATTATTTATCAAAGGTTTTTATGCAACGTCATATTTCCCTTAATTCTTCATCAAAATTAATGATTCAAACATCAATTTAAAGTTTATATTCCTCGCTATTAAAAAAATGATTACGTTAATAAAAAATATATTCCACCAGTTGTATTGCCCCAAGCAAAGAGAAATCTCCAAAGAAATTTCTCTGTACCTTACCTCTCTTTAAATAATTCTACATAATATTGGAATAAAATTTACAAAATTCAACATAGAAACAAGATCATAATACGGTATACCAAAACCATCTCGAGAGCATTTCAACCCCACACGACTACGAAAATTGTATTCTACTGTAAAACTGTATTCTACTGACTATATTCAGTAGAAATTGAATTATAACAAACAGACAGACATACCTTGTTTGAGTATAATGATAATTGCTGATGCGATTTATCTCATGAATTTTAATATGACGCTCGTATGTAGACTGTGGTGACAGGCAGGTGAATAAATTAGCATTAATATTGCACGGCAACGCAAACTGAGATTATGCGATGTTAACTTTTTACTCGCGTTACTATATACGACATTTTGAACGTTTTTGCTTTGTTGACATTAAGTTACATCGTCTCCTTGAGTTGGTTGGTAAATACTAAAAAATTGCGTACAATTGGGTATTTTGACTGTATTGAAAATAAGAACCTGTCGGTGTAATTCTAAATGATTATATATTTTTTGTTATTAGTACCCTATACGCTTTCATTAGCATTTAGTAAAAAACTATTATTTCGACATTACAAAGGGACACTTAAATATATTTTTTGTATAGATAATCGGCGACTAGTTCGCTGCTAGTTGGGACTACCTATCGGGTATCACGAACAGACGTATGGTGCAAATAGATTTATTTTGTTCCATAAAACAAACCTAAATATCACAAATCTCAGATAAAACGTTCGTAAATATAACTTTCTAAGTGAAATTCGTATTAGGTTTGTGAACGCTCCCGACATGCAAGTATTCTCCACTGCGAAATATCCGGTAACGAGTCAATTACCGGTAGTGAGGCCTCGTGCGATCTCAATGCAACCCCATATGGTATTCGGACAGGTTTAAATTTGTATCTGTAACTGTTATGTTATAAAATATGACTTTTAGCTAAATTACCGTTTTTACCATTCGGACGGACGACGGTTGCGTCGCGTCGACTGATGTGGCTTTGAAATTTACAATGAGCCTGGGCTTTCAATGAAGAAAAGCACCGTAATGAAACGAATAAAATGGTGGTAGGGTATGTTTTAATGCCCGCCTGGCTAGCTACCATCCTCAAGTTGCAAACTCGTCTCCAAACACCTATAGGTATGATCCGGCATTTGCACTTGAGAGCTTAACTTACCGTGTTACCATTTTCGGTCACATGGAATGTTTAGGAATTAAGAAATTTGAATACTACCTTACATATTTATAGCAGCCTTATTGGATTTTAGATATTGTTAACAGGGTACATGATGAGAGCCAGGTAATAGTATCTCACTACGGCGAGATGCATTTCATTATCACCCATAATATTTCCAGTTATCTAAAGGCATAAAGTTGTGATATATTCTCTTAGTGTTGCCATAACTACAATGTACTTAAATTAATTGTAATACACCACAATAGTTTTGTTAAAGAGGGGAGAATTTAACGAGATATATTTTTTTAAACAATTAATACATAACTTCTAGTAATTTCTGACTTCGGTAGTCTCATCGTTTATAGTACCACAAGTTTGACCGATTTTAAATCGTTATGTTGTAATAAGACCAATAATGTTGAAAAAAATCCTACAGACAGTTTCAGAACGTTCTCATATAATAAAATTATAGATTAGTCTTTTTGAAAAAAATACCAATATACTTATTTACAGCAGCATATCAATTCAATAGATTAGCCTAAGATCGTGCAAGAAGTGAGATATTAGCTTACAAGTGAACGAGAAATTACCTATTAATAGTGTCTTTTAGACGATAAAAAATATCGTCATTGTCGATAAAATATCGACTAGTCGATAGTTGAGAATAATTATATTTAATTTGTTTTTATATACTAGCGACAATTAGTTATTACGATGCTGTCACCAAATTATTTATACATCGACACCCAATATCAATAATATCGTAACTTTATTTATAATTAAATACAACGGCACGCCAAAAAAATTTTGTTTTTTTTTTTTAGTTTTATAACATAATCATCGACTAACTACTAACAAATCCATTTATACCTGAAATTATCACTGCAATTTTTAAGATATATCATGTATAATATCGTCGTTAATTAGTTACAATTCACTTATATTGAGTCGTAAAAGCTTTAAAAATAGGTATCAGCCAATTTACATTTGAATAATGTTGCCAAAAAAAAGATAAGCTTGATATATTTTTTAAACGGTTTTTTAAAATCATGGCTAAATAAATTACGATGTTATTTATATGATATGATAAGATAATATGAGTCAATATGTAGAATAGAATAGATACTAGGATATAGCACTCACGTGTTCGTCCAACGAATATGTCAGTTCTCCATCGTCGTACAAAACGAACCACCTCCGCTGCCATCTCTGTAACAATTGAAATCAATTAAATAATTTTCATACAGCTCGCGAATATTCAGGCACCAATACCATAACCAGAAATATTAGGTGAAATCAAAGTTTTTAGTTGACTTTGTTTTAATTCCAATTTAATAATAGGTCCCTTCCTGCACTAATACATATTATCTCAAATTGTCATTGCGATATAAGTCAAGGAGTTTTCGGCGGAATTTTTATTCGTCATGTGGTGGTTTTTATTTTAATTCAAAAAGTATGGTTTCGTAAAGTTAGCTCAGTCAGATAAATAATTTACTCGACAGATAAATATATACATTTATTGAAACAGAACACTATGTTAAACATTCAAAAGTTACGATTAGTTGTGAAATAATTAGAAAAGAAAGACAGACATTTATAAAATAGTACAAGCGACGCCATAGCCAGAGCTCTTCCTCGTATCTCTGTCAAAACACGCTTATACCACCAGATTCAAATATTAGCTATATACAACCTACATCGCGTATTCGCAGTATCGAGGCGGGAGACGTATTTCACGACGTCCGGAAATACTAGGCCCGGGTTGTTTTGCTATAATGGTTATTTCGCCTTTATAATGTAATATTAGTAACATTTTACGTGATGTAGTTCTAAATTATGAAATAATATTTTATATGTACACGAAATTGTTCAACAAAACGAAAATGGTACGTAGGTACGAGACAAATTAAGGGTCTATAATGTTTTTTGAGGTCGGACAGCATTATTGTTTTGTTAATATTTGTGGATTTTCTTTATTATATATTGGATAAGTAGTTTTCATAAGTGCTGGCTGACACCGACCTCAAAAAATTGTGTGCCCATAATTTGTTTCTAACATACTTTTGATTTACATGAAAGGCACATTCGGTACCTAACCTGGTAAGCTCCTGGTATTCGGTAACCTAGTGGCATAGAAACGTCAATTTGCCATTTGTAAAAAAAAACTGATGAAATTATTCATCAGTGATAATAAAGTGTCTTTTTTTAATTTGATTATTATATGTATTGTTTATTTATAGACATTTAAATTAGTTTTACACAATAAAAAAGTCAGTAAAATGAATTCACATTATTATCAATGATGGCTAATTTCATAATGACGCACTTCACGTCACATGATGCGCGCGCATCACTCAATTTGACCCCCTAATAAATACGACAAAAGAAGTATTACTAAAAAACTTGATAGCCAGTTTAACTTTTTTAAATAATTATACCTACACAGTCCATTAAATTGGTATAAAATTATATCACTATCAATAATAAATTCCGTAAAAACATTTAAAATACAGACATCATTTGTAAAGTGTTTAATTCGAATCGATGAACACCCACAACGACCAACAATTAATGTCGTTCCAATTAACCTATTAGAGCCTTAGCTCGTATTGTTCGGTTCGCTTAGCGCTTGTTGTTGACTTAGATCGAATGATACGACTCGTTCAGAACAACGGAATCAGTTGAGTGGATATGGTAATTCGAAATATATATTTTTTATTACCTATTTATTACCCGTCCGCTTCGCTGAGCCATAAAAGAAGTCGAGAGTCATCCTGTCATGCCGGTTTCAAACCTCGCGGCAGCTTTATACCACTGACTGATCCCGCAAGCGACAAACCAAAAGAGAGTCAATGTGACGGGTTTCACACCACGTGCATGGTTGTCGCCACCGAGTCGGGTTCAGAAACCCTCCATTATGCCGCTTGATTACTGGATACAGGCCGACTGATCTCTGAACGCAACACGTCTAAACGTGGCAGTACGGAGCGCCGCGGTGGGCCAGACATTAATAATTATCCGAAATTTCTTTGTTAATTCCGCCTGCAATAGATGAATCGTAGTTTCAGCTACCTTACAACATAAAATGTTGTAAATATTTTCATATTCGTTAATGTACATTATTATTTCAATGAGGGAGGTTTAAAAGAACAGCAATCTTGAAGTTTCTTTCCGATTCTTCTCTAAAGGACAGTGCCTTCCGAATCGGCTGTAGAGTAATTGAAAATATTAAATATAAACTTATTATCATCTTAATTATTATTATTTTAATTTATTTAAGACATTCATTTACACATTTATTAAATTTTAAACATTTTATGTTATAGGTAGCTGGGTAGGCTACGATTCATCCATTGCAGGCGGAAATAGCAAAGAAATTTCGGATAATTATTTACGATGGATTTAAGAGAAGTAACGCCTTCGTCAATCAAATATCATGGGCCGAATATAATTGCATTTATATTAATATGTCATGTTTAAGTGCCTTCATAATATTTTAATACAGCGGGCCCTCAAACTATTATTGACGATGATTTACCACAGAATATTTAGTTGGTAAGTGAACAACTGCGAAAGTATTACTACGACAGACAAACAAATAATGTTTATAAAATGCCTTTAACTACACTTTATAAAGAAATCGGTACAAAATGAAGGTACGGCACGGCATGTAAATACTGACTGCCAACAGCATGTAAAATACCAAAATTAAACTAAAAACAGATATGTCATTGTATGAGCGATCACCGCCGCCATGTCATGGTTGACAGTACCTATTTCTTGGGAATTCCCGCGATCAACTTGGGAAGTTGTCGGGATTGACGTCAATATATTTCATTCAAGATAAAAACTATTCCATACTTTCAATTGTAACTTGTTACATCAACTCATCCTGCAAACAAAGGTATCGTAATAAAAGCGAAATCCGAATTCCAAAACAATGATTTGAGTTTGCACCTCTGACTTTTGCAACTTGTACAAGTAAATGTCACACGGTATCGGACTAGCATCAACATAATTAGAGCTATAGTCGAAACTAATGTTGGCGCACCTAACAACAACAACGACATGTTCCGATATATTAATCAGTGAAAAGCGCTGTCGTGTTGCGGCCTGGAGACCGTGAGACTGGCACACGACGCATTTCAACTTGGTCCATTCTATGACCGACGCTGAATAGGACAGGAACTCTAAACATGGGTAAACATGTTTTCTTAATTCATAAATCAACACATTGAGGACTCATGTTCCGCACTTTTTATAAAGCGCTGTTTGTTGGCTTTATTAAAAACCCTTTAATATTATATTAGTTGGGCTCCATAGAATACAACATAAAGTTACTTGGCTGCGATCTTCTGTACGGTGGAGGTATTCCACCAGTCAGCCTGCCCCTAGTAGAGAGAAATCTCCAAAGACATTTCTGTGTGCCCTACCTCTCTCAACGTTCATGCTCGACGTTAATGGTTACTGCTCCGCTCCTTAGGGTTCTAATCTGATTGGTAGTTTCAGAGATTAGCGCCTTTAAACAAACCAACAAACAATCTACTAACATAATATTAGGTCCTTACATATGAAATTGGCGTTTTGTACGGGTGGAATATAAAGCCAGTTTTTTTTTTTTGTAAAATATACTTATTTAATCAAAGTATGCACCGTTGTTACCTATGCACTTCTGTCACCTCATAGGTAGTTCATTGATCCCTTTACTAAAAAAAACCATGGGGGCGAGAATCAATAAACTCTACTATTATTCTTTTAGGGTTGGAATGTATATGTAGATGACCCAGGGGTTATTGTGACTATAAAAAACCTCAACAGCGTCTGATGGCTTATATTATTTTTAGGCCCTTTTGAAATACGTTACTGAGCATGCGCATCCTTGCCCTTCGTGTTAATTACCCTGGTAATGAACATAAATACCTTACTTTCTAAGGAAGGACAGACTTAGTCACTTACTGGAAAACCCCAAATTACAAGTAAAACATTAAATATAGTAACCCTAAATCAAACCGATAAACTACTCTGGCGAACCCTAAATAATTTGGAGTCTGCTACGTTGGATTAAGATAACTCATTCATTCTTAAAGAGTTGAGGTAGTCAAATCAAGTATGCAGTTGAAAGAACTCCCGGCGCAGTCCGACGAAAATTACTTAATCTTGCAAATGTCAAATTTCGCAATAAGAAATACAAAAAAAAGATACATAATCGACCACGTTAGGAAGGCATCAAAATATTTGACCCCGTGAGAACAACACTGACTGTTTAATTGTGCCGATTATCAAGCGATTAGAACGCAGCCGATTGGCGTTTCGTATAGTCATAGTTTCGCAACACGTACTTGCTTTGTGATCGTGTGAATTTTTTTGATATAATCCTCACTAATAATAAAAAAATCGATGTAATAATGTTTACACTGACAATTTATTTTAAATAACAATAGAAGGCAACAAAAATAATAAAAAATCTCTACTAGTCTATAAGTTCATCTGTATGTTGAGATCCGATTCACGCATAATTTTATTATGTATATTTAAATGAAGATTCCAGAAGTTGCATAGACTTTGCCCAGCAGTGGGACACTTACAGGCTGATATATATATATTATATATATATATATATTTAAGCAATACATTGGAGAAAAAAACAAAGTGACTTGAAATTATCTCACACCACGGATGAAGCCGTCGGTAAAGATTAGTATAAAATATTTATATAATATTAACCGAGTTAAAGAATGGTTCCTCTTCACGCTTATTATAACGTAATGGCTATGTGGATGTCCGTATTATAACCTGGTAAGAGTTTTATAACGTTTGGGGCATCGGAAGAATTGTTCTGCCTTACATCTTTTTGTATAAAACTTATTTTGTTCCTGAATATTACATGATAGGGTGCCGTGTACTCGGTTAAAAGAAAATAAACATTACAAACTAATTTTCATGGTTATACTTTTGTTAAGGTTGCCATAGGTCAAAATATCTCCGGAATTTTTGGGGTTTTCTACATTATCCGTTTTTGGAAATAAGTCGCACAGGGAAGGGTCCAAATCTCAACAATAGCTCAGTGGTGGCCCAGTGGTAGCGTGTACGGACATCACGCCGATAGTCGCGAGTTGAAATACCTGCAATGAGCCTGAGCTTTCGGTGAAAGAAAACATCGTGAGAACGCCATAGCCTAGTCGTAGGGCTTTTTCTAATGCCTGCCTGGCTAGGTGCAGTTGAGGTGACTTTGGGTTTGACGAACGAATGCATCTCTCATCTCTTATTTTCATCTCTCCTACAGATAAATTCCAGCACATGAGACTATACGAGGACGTTATTGGTTATTTTTGTCTAGCATTCTGGTAAATATCTATAGCAAATGACGAAAGTGGTAAAAATAAAAAATAAGTACGTTAATATTTCGAGTGGGCAACAGAAATCATTAAGGTACTCCCAAATGTGGAAACATTAAGCAGACACAATACTTACCGTAAACGGCCGACTAAATTGACCCTTAAATGGGGCCGTATATTTACATCGAGCATGAATCAACGTCGGTTATTACATGCAATTCATAAGTATGTATGCGCAGGCGCAAGTGTCATTCGAAAGTAGTATAGCTACCGTAGGTATAGGTTGCTAACATTAACGATATTGATTTTGTAAGTGTTGCATATAGTTTTAACTAAGATAATTTATTCGTGGTTAAAAGAATATGTTAAAAACAAGCAGAATATGTTTACGTTATTGGTATTTTATTTCTTCGTGGCTGAGGTCTGTTTGTATGACAATGTTGTTATCCTGAGGAACTTATATAAAAAATATCGTAAATATTAAACGCTTTGACATAATTTTTCACTCATTTCTACATGCCACTGCAAATACACCAAACTTCAAAAATATTGGAAATTTGCGATGAACTATTATTTAATTTTGTTATAATTTACTTGATAATGTAGTATGATGTAGTGTTTTTGCATTCGGAGCCTTGAATGTTTGTAATGTGTTAAAAAAATTGTATCGTATGTGTGAGGACTGTTAGTTTTCTTGAAAAATAAATAAATAAGTAGATAAACCATGTATTGGTCAATTATTTTAATTAATTTTTCAACTATTTCTACTTAATCGTTTCAGCTATAAAAGAATAATTATATAACTGCGATCACAATGCAATAATAAATATTTAAAAGAGCTGATCTGATGATGGACCAGGATGTTGACCATAGTAACGCCAAAACCAAACAAGATATCCTCGTCCTGTTTAGGTTTGTTGGATTCGTCTCGGGTTATAAAGGCTGTGTAAAAGCTGTTTGTTATGAATATGTGTAAACCTAAAGAAAATAATTATTATAATATGTAATTACTTTATAATAGAAACGTATACTATTTGTATTTTGATAATATGCGGCCACACCTCATTCCTAGCTCAAGGCGGCAACGGAGGACAATCATCAAGAATCGCTATTGCCCTGGAGGGAAAGTCGGTCGGCGAACTAATGGGACGTCGGCCAGACTCCACGATACAACCGTGAGATAACATTGCTATTATCTCGTGGATAGTTGGCCGAATGACTGGTGAGTGGGACCTCTATAGCGGTAACAACCCTGACATCCTAATCTAGGATTTACAAAAACATGTGTTTGATTTTATTCAAAAATTACAAAGAGAGATTGATACAGCTAGCTTTTAACTAAATGAAGATAAGGTCCCAGCGAAATAATATCTAGTTTTACAAAGATTATCTATACATATTATAAAACTCAAAACTCTCGTTGTCTCTCTGTCCGTTTATGTTATTTTTACGCGAAAACCGCTTATCCGATTTACATGGTTTATTTTTAATTCATAGCTGTATTATCTGGCCAGGTTATAGGATATATTTTCTTACATAAGATAACGTACAAAATAATCAGTGACGATAATAGTGTATCAACTCAGAAAGAAGACTTTTGGTGCGATTAATGGTTTATGCTAAGTAAACCATAAGAAATTTATCAAACTAATGTAGTACATAGTTGTAGATCTTTAAAAGATCAGCGATAGCATATGTCTATCTTCTAAGGATCACTCACAATAAACATTTTTGGGGAAACACAATTTGCACGACCGACAGCATTCTGTAGTCCTCGCGAGCGGAGTCGCGGGTACAGCTAGTAATAATTATAAGCTAATCTTTCTCACTAAGTGACAAGTAGGGTTGCCAACCATACCTTATAATAAATTATGTTACTTAATTTTCGATAAATATATTATATAATTTTACGTATTACCAAATGTAGAAAAAACTTATTTAAAATAAACTGAGTTAATTATTTATTTAAATTTGTATTTCGATTTTATAACTAGCTTTGAAACTTTCAAAGATAACAAAAAAACACCAGCCTGTGCTAAAAGTACCCTGTTTTTAAGAGAGTAACAACAGTCAATTGAAAAAAACTTTTTTTTTCAAATTCTTTTCTTTTATATTCGAAGACTTTGATACTTCTTCTCTCAAAGAAAGTTGGCAACCCTAGTGATAGGACATGAAAATTATGTCCGACTGGATTGCGACCACCATACACCAGTTGTAACACCCGCTTTACGAGACAAGCTAGGCGTGTCACGTTACGGGATCGCCGGTATATGTATATCCAGTAAACACGTTAGACCAGACTACCATATATATGGTAATTAACCCGTCATAATAATTGTCTTTTGGTTTGTCCATTTCGGAATGAACCAGTGTATATCCAGCTGCAGAGAGTTTTGCAGGTTGGCATGATAAAGGCGACCGTCGCTGAATTACCGATCTCTCGGTGGTCGCTGGATTGTAATGTGATTCCCATCAGCATTTTGCCGTGCTACTATAAAAATATATGTTTTTCATCACATCTGAAATTTCTAAGTTCACATAATAGAAAGATACGGTATTTTCAAGGAACTAGGTAAATTCTTTTTCTAGTAATGGATACAAATTATAAATAGAATTCCTCGTATCTTAATCAGTATTAAAGTATAGTGTAATACAAACACGAAAGCAAATTGTTTTTTACAAGAGAATTTCTTGTTGTAAAACGATTCGATTAATCGGATAGTTCGAACGCACATGCTTTATATCGTCCAATCGCTGTGCGCGAGCGTGTATTTTATCGGCCAATCAGTTTGGGAGTACGTTTCGCGCCGCTACAAAGTTCGATCATAATATATGATTGCACGATCAAATTCTTCTAATAACGCGTTCAACGTTTTACCGGTTAAATGGACATGCTATATCCGCCGGTAGCTTTTTGATTTTTTTTAAAGGCAACACTGGTCAATTAGTATTGATGATTTGTGTTATTTTTCTAAGCATCGTTAATCTTATTAGTGCATCTATCTTTAAGGATAGCAGAGAATTTAAATTTATGTTTCATAGGTTTTTTATATAATTCATCCAAATATGTCTGTGTGCATTGTGTAATAATTATAGACTCGTGTCATTCAACTACCAAGCCAAGGTTTTATGATTATTACTTCGGTATATTATTTTAAAATTTAATATGTCATTAACTTTAGTTTTATGAGATAAGTGACAATGAAAATACATCGTGAGATAGCGCGGTGTTAAGTCCATGTCTTCCATCGCCATGCCTTTGCCCAGCTTTTGGAAGTTTACGTTCTCGTACTATTTTCTTCTCAAATAAAAATAATTATCTTCAGATCTCGACGTTTTTGATGCGTTAGTCATCGAAATATTCTATCAATCTACCGCCGCAAGGACCTGAAGTGATAACAGATAAATAGACCTTAATACCGGTGATATAGTTATCTAGTTCTGATCGCGCCACTTATTAATGGGACTCGACGGAGTATTTTGAGTTTGCGCGTCGGGCAACGCTCAGCTGTCAGACGTCATAGTAAAAAATACGTTACGTGCGCCGGCGCTTACAAAAATAGTGAAATAAATATAGCTGAACTACAGTGCCCAAGTGACTTTGTACATAAAGTGTAGCCACTACAAGTATTCAGCCCGTTTGCAGCCTCATCAGCAACGTACCAGGTACCTACCCTTGTACTTCAGCTCATCGAGTTGTGGTGTTTAATACACCAAGTTCATTTTACTACAAAATAGTATATTTACGATGATCACATGTAACTTTTAGTGAAAGTGTTCCTGTTAGGTTACCGTGAGCGTATTAAAATAATTATCCGTAAAACAATAAGAGCGGGTAACCCTGAGAACTTAGGCGATTAACATGCACGATACTGTAACTTTACGTTTACTATGTTATTTGCCATTGTAATGAATTTTCCCATAGCAACAATTAAACGGGAATCGATTGTATTGTTTACCGCGTGTAAACTAATTGTGGTAAAAGTGAAAGTGTCGATAAGAATTATTAATGTAGATTCTTATCTTCTTGTGTTATGAAAAGTGAAAAAAAAGGAATGCTTGATTTATATTTTGTTTCTGGGTAATTAAATTTTTTATGTGGCAATACAATGAATTTAATTGTGCGTTCCTTTTGTGATGAATTCTCCCGCTCTGGACTAGTTAGTATTTAGATGTATTCGAGGTGAGGTGGATACTACATAAAGCCTTTTTATAGCCTGTTTAAGTTATAAATAAATTAAGGTACGAGTATACGAATAACATAAAAATTTACCAAATGAGGGATAAGTTACATCTCTAAATATACTTATATCAAGTTTCTATATTTTTCGATTTCCTTTTCCTATTCTTTACCTATAGGTTTAGCGTTTTAATCACAGAGATATTGAAAAAGAGAGGGTCCAAAGAGAGGTAGGGTACAGATAATTCCTTTGGAGATTTCTCTCTACTTGGGGCAGTACGACTGTTGGAATACCTCCATCTTAGAAAAGATTGCAGCAATGATGGCTCAATGGTAGCGTGTACGACTTCGCGTCGACTGACGTGAGTTCGAATACCTACAATGAGCCTGAGCCACAGCTGAAAACATCGTGAGGAAATCAAAACATGGTGGTAGGACATTTTCTAATGCCCGCCTGGCTAGCCTCCACCCTCAAGCTGAAAATCTGTCGCCAAGCACCAATAGGTGGGTTCCGGCAACTGCACTTGAGAACCAGTATTCCACTAGGTTTAGCGTGTTATCATCTTGGGCCATATCGTTACTTATCATCAGGTGAGATTGTGGCCATAACGCCAAACCTATAACGATAAAAAAATTGCAGTCAAATAAACTAGTGTAGTGTTCCTGCGTTGAGTAAGGTTTCCAGAGCTCTTTGGGGTAGGAAAGTTCAAGGTCGGCCACGCGCTATTGATAAATATGATATTTACAAGCGTTCATAGGCTACGGCGTGCTCTTTGCTTATTTGCAATCTTTTTTGTATGAAAAAATAAGAACAATTTCACTTGATGTTAAGTGACGATGTGGCACAAGATGGTAACACGTTAAGCCTAATGGAGAGGACTAACTCTCAAGTGCAGGGCAGGGCAGGGCATAGAAAATGTCCTATAACCTTGCTATGTTTTCATAAAGATCTTTTCTTTACCGAAAGCTCAGGCTCATTGTAGGATTACAATCCACGTCGATGGACATGGTGTCCATACATGCTACCACCGAGTCATAATTGCTTCATTGCTGCCTATTTATACATTTTGTTGAGTATAAAGTATAATATTATAACCCTTTTTTTTTCGAACTGACTATACTGTTAGCCATAAGGGCCCTAAAGCCTCAGACGGCTTTTACAGCTTCACCCGGGCTTGGGGGCGAGCGCTTAAGGCACTCAGTCACACATTATAACCCTAAATATACATTGTATTTATTGATTTAGGTCAGATATGAAAAAAAAAGTAAAATTACAATCCGTATGTAAAGAAAAAACTAAATGTAAAAGTGTGACAAATTTTAATCGATTATTATTACTTTTGCTAACATTGCCCCGTGGGGCGCCATTTCGAGTTACACAGAAACGATTACGATTGTTGCCAGAAACAATAAAACAAGTGTTACGAAATGTGAAATATTACGCAATGTACAAATACGAACAGAAGGCAATAATGTCTCGCTATCTATCCATCAATTACTTTATCTCCAATGAGGCCATGTCCAAATGAATTTTTATTAAAGCTCGCTATTGATATCAATGTTTTAAAAGTGGATATTTTAGTTTTGCGATTCAAAATGGAGTGTGCTTCGTTCATGGATGTAATTGGCAGCATGTCCAGGCATACGAAGTATTCTAAAGCAGCGTTAGTACGCAGTCCTGTATGTTTTGTTATAAGTAAATAACATGATTTGATTAAAAAAAAAATGTGTGTACTCATGTAAGAAGTTATGTTTGATGTAACTAAAAAAAATAACTTCAAAAGTTTTCCCGCGTGCCAAGAACATTGTTGAATAATAATAATGTAAAAATTAACTGACTTTTTTATTGTTTAAAAAAAATAATGTTGTATAACTAAGTATTATTTTAATTTAAATTATTATCATTTATGGCTGACTTCACCACGGCGCACGTCCAACATATGATGCGCACGCAGCTCTCAATTTGACCCTCTAATAAACGAGTCAAAAAAAGTATAACTTCGAAAACAAAATTACTTAATTAAAACACATTAAAGACCGTATTTAACATCTTGAACTATCTGCACCACTATACTGTGGAAGAATACAGAAGTATTGATTTCTACTTAATCGAAACTCTTGAGATGAATGAATGAATTCTTCAGAATCAGTGCCAATTAATTTTAATTAGTAATCTGCTGTAAGTGAAGGAAATTACTTTGACATTTGGAAACGTTTTCACAATATTACTACTATAAAACTCGCTGTTTAAAAACATCACTACATAGTGGACTAGTAATGATTAAAACTACGTCTTCCCACGGGATGTGCCCTTTACTTAGTAGATGGTAAATTAAGTTTATAATGAAATTTTATATTTAAAGTTTATATGTATAGTAAAATAATTTATTACAGTTACTGCTTCGAATTACATTACTTACCGGTTACGTCCCAGTGAGGTGATAACTCGATATATCGACTCGATAGCCATGTAACACCCGATGGATCAATGTACCGCGGCGGGTCGATTTGTCATACCGCTTATATCGGATGCGTACGCGCATAAGGTAAGCAGTACACCGCGCAGTCACGATGTGCACACAGAACGTGTTTTTATTGTACGTAATGAACATGTTTTTGTTGTTTGAAAATATTCTTTACATTCATAAAATGATTGGCTAAGTTGACTTCTGTGATCAAGACTCATTATTTAACAAAAGGAATTTATGATTTGAATATTAATTATGTATAGGAGTAAAGTAAATTAGCTGGCAACTAGACTGTTGTTTAGATCAAGGGTTTAAAAGTTACACTATTTTATCTTGATATGGTCTTCTATATGCATATCAAGAAGACAGTTATCATAAATTGTAGTTCAGGATAAACTTATATAAATAATATATAAAATTAAGTACCTGGTTAAGATAGCATATGTGGAAGTGATTACAATAACAACTCAAAAATAACTATATCACAAGTAATTTTAAAATTATTTAGCAATATTGTGTTTTTTTTTATTAGTTTTTTAGGTTTAGTGTTTGGTCATAATTTCACCTGTTGTTAAGTGACGATGTGGTCCTAAGCCTAGTGGAAGGACTGGCTCTCAAGTGTAAACTGCTGAAATAAGCGTTTGGCGACAAATTTTGAACTTGAGGGTGGTTGCTAGCTAGGCGGGCAATGGATATAAAGTCCTACCCACTATGCCAAGGGTTACGTCACAATATTTTCTCTTCACCGAAAGCTCAAGCTCTCGAACTGACGTTGATCGACGCGATGTCCGTACACGCTACCACTGAACCATCATTAGGATTATGGTAACATAATACTAAGCACGAGAAGGATTATACTCAGGTGGTTGTACAAATAGAGAAATAATATTTAAAACGTCTTTCTGCCATCAGATTTAATTTTTCAATAAATATATCGTTAATATCGTCTGTGTACATCACTCTTTAGATGTTGGCGCCAAATCGATCAGAAATAATTACTGTTTCAATTGTAAAGTTTTATCGGATTGTCGATACTAGTGTTGTGACCGCTGTAGAGAATTGTAATAGGCGAGAGGAGCGGGCGCGAGCGCATCGATCATTGGCTTGATTGAACACAGAGGATAAAGAATGAACAAAAATCTATACTGTCGAAGCGATAATGACTCATCGAATCTTACAATGTGCTTTCGATGAAGGAAAACATCGTAATGAAACCATAGTATGGAGGTAGGGCATTTTCTAATACTCGTCTGGTTAGCTAGCACCCTCATTTAGCTGAGTATTCCATCAGTTGCACTTGAAAGCTTTAGCTTATTACCATCGTAGGCCATATCATCAGGTGAGAGTACGAACCATACTACATGAATAATAAAAAAAGAATATAGATAAAACTGTGTAGTGGGTTTGAACCTTACATAATCTGATCATTCCTCATGTACTGGGCACCAAATGAAACTAATAAAAATAAATTATTGAAAAATATTAGAACTCGTTACATCGACATGGAATGCGAGCCACTATCTCTAAACTGCGACTCTATGAAAGTGAACATAATACAAGTCAACTCGGGTGCAAAAGCTTTATGTTATTGCATATATAAGCGAGTTTTTCTCGGTATCTCTGCATTGACACATCTCATCTCCACACTTAATTAATCAAAGCATGATGCGCCCGGGACATTGACCGCCTAAATGTCCGTTTAGTTTGAGAGCTTTACATGTTAGATCTTACATGATCTTAAACTATTGAATTTTACAACATTAATCGGACTTGGATATTTCCAACATTATAGAACATAGTAATATTAGAACTATATCTAAAGAAATTAAGTTAAGTAATTATAAAAAAAAACAGTACTCTGTTACTTTCTATACAAATTAAAATTCGTATTTTTTATATTATAAAACGCATCTACATATTCTCATTATGTAGTTATTAAATCAATGCTTAAGAACTATTTAATATTTTAATTCAAAAGGAACTAATACTTCATTAAAAAAAGTGCGTGTTTGTTGGTGTGCTTCAATCCTTTCATGCAGGACCTATTTCTCGATCTTTTTCACTTTCCAATTTGTTTCAAGTGAATTAAAATTGTTTTATCACTTACACCGAAGCCTGCCGCTAACTCTGACGTGGTTTGCGATGGAACCGCTTCTACGATGACCGTTAATTCTTCATTATCAAGTAGGGTCTCCCGCCATCCAAAGGGTTTGTTTCGTAGATCAAAATTTCCAGAACGAAAACTTTGGAACCAAAAACGTACCGTGCTTTCTTTTACAGTAGCTTTCCCATACACATCGTCAATTCTTCGAGCTGTTTCTGCAGCGCTGATACCACGGTGGAACTCATATTCGTAAATAACGCGATATTCTAAATTTTCCATTTTGTGATAACAACGATGTCAAAGTAAAATCAAATGATGCGAAAACAAATGAATCGCTGAATTCGAAACACAAATACTTGTGTATTTGAATTAAATAAATTTGAATTTGGCATTCCTAACCAAACGCGAGATATTTCAACAAAACGCCAATTTCATATGTAAGGACCTAATATATCGGTTCAATTATCGGATGAAAATTTCTTGATTTTAGTTTGTTTTATTAATAGCTAAGTTGTCATAATTGGTAAATTCATAGTTACGTAAACATAAATCCCTTAAAAATCCTATATATTGATTAATGGTCATGTGATAAAAACATTTACAGCTTTCGAAGTACAACAAGCACAAACCCATAGACGGATCGTTCACGAAGACAGCTTTCGATGCTGACGTAATTATAGCAAGTTTTTTTTTAAATTACGACACTTTGTAAATGCGCCACACACGTTACGATATGATTTTTTTAGTAACCTTAAACTATTTTGAAACTTAATCACCTTAGTATAACGTTTAAATTTGCATTTTTGATTTGTGATATAAATTTTTATAGCGCACTGATGGGATCTAAATTTTTGCTTCTATGGCCGTGTGTCGCTTTTATCATTACATTGATCATTATTCTACTGTTATTTGTTATCTTCTCGCCTATCTCGCACGGGACAGGCAGGGTTTGTCAATCAGTGACAAGAAATTATTATGGTTGACGGTGTAGAACATTGAACAAGTTATTTTTACGTCCCACGAATGAACATCGGTTTTTTGTTAATATTTACAAGAATTCGGACGCTCAATTACTACGAGTTGATATACTGATGCACATCTTAGAATCATAAAGACGTAAGTTAAAAATACTTTGTTTGGTCCTTAATGTTTCTGATGAGAAGAATTTTTCACCTTGCTTATAGTTTCAGTAGTTCACATCAATTACAATTTGAATAAAAGAAAATCTTATTGAAAATCTACATCTCAAATTTTTATTTACTTTCGTACTTATTTATATAATTACTTTATGTAATCAAGTAATCAATCCACTATTAGTGTTTTTTTTTTGTTATTATTAAATAATTATTTAAGCATTATTTAACAAAACATTTGGATGTTTGTTACTCCATCACGCAATAACGGCTGAACGGATTTGGATTAAATTTGACACACAGATAGTTTATGAATTGAATTAACACATATGATAATTTTTATCTCGGTAAAGACTCAATTTGGAAGTCCACGCAGACGAAGTCGCGGACAGAAGCTAGTAGATTATATAATTATGGAATAATTACTCTGTTTAAAACCTATTTTTGGATTTCAATATTTTAAATTAAGTTGAAATAATATGTAAATGGGACAATTATTTTTGTGCCTACTTGGATATCTTATAAACTCAGTGAATACGTAAATTTTAAGTGAGAATAGTTTACTTGTCCCTTGAGGTTCCACTTATCCAGGATCAATGTAGTTTCAAGGTTTTATTACCCTAAAAATGCTTAATACCTACATGTATAAACTAATAATATAACATACCAACCTACCTGCTTAAGAGGATTGACGTTAGTTAATCAGCGGTTCGCAGAGACATGGCAACAACCAACACGGAATCTCGTTATAAGTTTTCATCACTCCAAAACTGTGACGCAACGCAGCATGCGCCCGAGCAAATGTCAAAACTAGACGTTCGAGCTCACGCATGCGCTGTACCATGATTGATTGTGCGAATGTCAGTCAGCTTGGACGTGTTCATGCGGTTCCGTCGAAAATACCGTACGTTGATGTGGCATGGAAGAAAAACAATGTACTTTTCTTACGTCTACGGCCCAACGGAAAATTCTGTCCAAACGTTACTATTAAAAAAAAATTAAGTAAATAGTTTGTGACAAAAAAATACATTCTCCAATATTTACATATTATTGAAATAACATTCTATTTATTAGTTCATACTATATACGAGTTTATACTTAGATATCATTGTAGGAGATAGTTAAATGGAGATGTTGATTGATATCAGTATTGAAATAAATAAAAGGTAACAGTAATTTAGCCAAAAAAAAAAACTATTTTTATAATTACCAAATAAATAATTTGAAAAAGAAAACGTATTGAAATAAAATTAAATGTGTTGAAGTGATTGATGTGTTAGAAAATCGCTGGTAAAATCAAATAGCATCAGAATTAATAAAAGGTAGGAAATGAACCAAAGCATGGCAGTATAGTGATCCAGTATCCTCGATGATTGATATATTAACAGATCTCAATGCGACACGCCTAGATTTCACATGGTATAAAAATAAATCCCATAATCTTATGACCTTTACGGCATCAAAGACAATGGGGTTGAGATGTTTAATCAGTCACGTGAGACAAGGGCGAGCCGTCGGCGTGTCTGTTAGATTTGGCAGGTTGCGTAAAAGACGATTGTGTTGTCGGTGCACTGATGTAAGTTAAAGGGTTGTACCATTTTATTGTTATTAAATTCAACTTTATTTTCAATTATATTTTTTTAATTTTTATTAGATTTACGCATGTCGACTAAGTGGACCAGATGGTAAATTATGTTTTTGAAGTGAAACTTCTTTAGAGACAGTAATGAAAAAAAATTGCGTTTCATGAGGTAAGGTTACGCGATACGCAATGCTCTAAAATATATAGTGCTCAAATTAAAAGAAGTTTCACTCCAACCGCTTGTAAAAGCTACTACAGAATTTTATTATAGGTTGAACTCATTAAAATGTATTTTGGTCTAACAATGTCATGGCATTTTTATAACATATTTGAAAAGTGAAATATAATTATTAACTTACATGTAAATAAATTCATATTTAATGTATATTTATGTATATACTATTTCATATATTTTTTTCAGAATGATTTGCTTAGTTGTTTTAACATAATTCATACTTTTTGAATACTTTGAATGTTATAAAGGCGTAATTTGTAGCAAATAAAGTAGTCATTAGTTAACTGAATTAACTTGACAAAATCACGAAACATTTAATTCTATTATATGCGTGACAGCCCTATGAACATCTGTGAACTCCTGAGACGAGTACCTACATAGCCATACACAGGGCAACATAAATAATTAGTTTTCGTTTATTTCATTGAGTTTTGCGTCATTAACTTCTTAAGATAAATGGTTCGTTTAAAAATACATTAGCGATGCGAGACTCGCTAGTATGCTGAATAGAACTAGCGGTGCCAGCGGCTTTACTTGGGTTTAAACTTTACATAATAGTACAGGGACTAGTCACGAAGACTCCCAATGAACTGATTATATTTGTAAAAAAACAAATATTTTAATATTAGATATAAACTAATTGGCATGTTTTTGTTTGTTTATTCTGCAAGAGCAGAAAAAAAACTCCGCTAATCATACGAGCCGTTTCTTAACTTTTGTATTGGAAACCTGTTTTTAAGTATGATAATGAATTGTGTTTTAATGTAATTTATTGAAATGAAATGAACAGCAATAGCGATAAATTAAAGTCATGAAAGAGATATGTGTTTTTTTTTGTAATCCTAGAACTGTAATAAAACAGTCTTTAGCGATGTTAGTATGAGTGGATTACTATTATACTTCCAACTTCGCATTAAGTTGGGAATTGGAACTACTAACTTACACGATAGATGGGACCGAGCAATAACCGTGTAAGTCGAATTCTTTAACTCGGGATACACTTTTGGATATAAATTCATACAAAATAAGTTTAACTGAGAACGAAGACTTAAAAAAAAATCTATGAAAAATACAATCAAGTCTTAAATAATACAATAAATTGAATTTTATGTATGTCAGTGTAAAAACATAAGCCGAAATTATTTTAAAAGATATAAGGGATCACAACGTTTAAAAAAGCCGTCTGAGACGGGTGAAGAATATTTTTCATCTCACGCAGAATATGTACCTCTTGTTATGCTAATATTTATTTTTATTCCATGTTTTATTACTACATGCGTTCTTCGTCAGAGACCACGTTTTCAAAGGTTTTAAGAATTTTTAAATTGCTCAAGCCCGTCTGCAAAATTGCAAGTCATTTCATCTTGATCGGCAAGTTTCAAAAATCACGTAACACCGAATTAGCGTACGTTGGGTTATTAAAAAACGTCGTCCAATGACTTTTCGCAAGGGTCTGTAAGTTTTATTTTTGGAATAAAACAATGATGTAAGTGACGATATATATAATAGCAAAAAGTAACATTGTATTGTTTGTAATTAGAGACGGACGAACTTAACGTTTCAACGATGGAAATAAATCGTCGAGCCCCGACCCCAACAGCACACAATGAACTTGACAAAAACTTGGCAAAGTACGTTACCCCCTTGCGGACATCGGACAGTATATTTATCGGCATAATGTTTTCATTGTCTCAAACAATAGTTTATTGTTCGAAATATGATATTATTAAAACTATTAAGAAGTAACTTCAGTAATTTGGAAAAGTTTGATACAAAATTGTGTAGCTATTTCTCAAATTCCTTTTAGATTTATCACTACAAATCAACTCTTAAGTATATAAGGAAAATCGTAACAACACCTTAACATATTACGTTACTTTTGAGAATTATTTAGTTCTATTCGATAGTTTTTGCGTAATGGTCGTTTGTACATAATTTCACTCGATGTTAAGGGACAATGTGGTTTAAGACCAGCTAAGCCTAGTGGGAAATGGCTCTGAATTGCAGCCGCCGAAAAACATACCTATAGGCTTTAGCGACATACATACCTACTTTCAAGTTAAGAAACGGATAACATGGTAGCGAACTCTTTGGAGAGTTCTCTTTACTTGGGGCAGCCCGACTGGTGAAATACCTCCACCCTACAGAAAATCGCAGTCAAATAACCTCGTGTTGTGATCCTGCGGTGAGTAGGGTTTCCAAAGGGTGGTTCTAGGTCGGCAACGCTCTAGTGATACCTATAGTGTTACAAACGTCCATAGGATACAATAACCGCTTACCATCAGACGAGCCGTGCGCTTGTTTGCCATCGCAGTTGTATAGGCAATAAAAAATGCTCTACAGTCATGTACAGCAAGGCTTTTTCTGTGCTCGGCCGCTCCTATGAAAAACGTGTGTTCCAGTGCTGGTATGGTGTATTAGTCACTAATTCCATCCGAGTTAACTACCATACTGAAATTAAAAATGTATCGGTAAAAACTTATCCCTGTATTCCGCCATATAGAACTTACACAATATACAATATGCCTGTATCATATAACAATTTGATTAATCTACTTAAATGCATTTTGTTTTTGTAAGGTTATTAACAAACTTGACTGTTAAATTCCAATACGTTAACTATTCAACATTTTTAAAACAAATATAAAAACCGTCAAACATTTTTATTGGATAACAAACGTAAAATGGAAAATATATTAAAAACAAATCAACGCCATACTTATTGATTCAAACAACATTCCTAATCTTGTTAATATTTGACAATGAACACGTAAGGTTAACTTTTAGAATGACTACAAACATTACTTAACAGAACACGATGTTTGTGTTTATTGCATAGACAATCGCTTTAGAAATTTCACGTTTTTTATATGACTCGACTCGACTATTATAGCATTCCGGTTAAATAGTTTATATATTGAAAATAAGATTTATTTTTTCTTCTAGCCAATAATTCTCTTAAACAATATTTGTATTTAATTATAATTATTTTTATTATACATAGCCGTTATTAAAAATATAAAATGTAACAGCATGTAATGTGCATATCGTTGCCTATAATTAGGGCCACATTTAACAAAAATATTGTACGGTACAAATTTTTAGATGATAATTTGTGAATGATGACTCAGTTTGCAACCTATCTAAATAAATAAATATTCTTGGGGTTGTAATAAGTCACTCGTTTGGATGCACGAGCCACGAAGAAATGGTCCCGAATGGACTACGACCACCATACACATCGTGAAAAAACCATTAATGTAACTCGCTTCCTTACGTCGGCTTTCGTTCAATTTAAAATGACGAGACGGCCTTCGCTCTATGCAGTTTTATAGTCGGTCATAGTAACATCGACAGTAATACGATCTTCATTTTTTATTTGTTCACCGCTGTTTTTGGTCTGTACCTTACTTACCATCCGATGTTTCATTCATAATCTAGCATTGGACTACAATCTAACTTAATGTTAAGTGATGATGTTGTCGATGATGTTAGGTAGCATACGAAAGCTAGAAAAGGGGACTGGCTTTTAAATGTGGTTCCGACGTACACTTGGCGAGTGATTTTCATCTTGTAGGTGGTAGCTAGCCAGACGAACAGTAGAAAATGATTTATGACCATACTGGGGAAAATCACGTTGTTATCTACACCGAAAATTCAAATGCATCACGTTTTACAGGGCGGTCGATCGTGCTAGCACTGAGTTATGTACGCTCGAAACATTTTGACGAGCTTTGGTATAAAAGGAAACAAAAGGTACTAAAAACGAAACTACGAAAAACGAGGATTTAGCGAAGACGCCAAAAACACACCTGCTAACACAAACAATGAAAATCAGCGAAATCCATTCAAGAGAAGTCCATCATTAACGATTCCATCACCATCCAATCACATTTTTAATCAGCCACCTGCCATTCTCCATCAACCCACATCATTTAAAATATTCACCAACCTCACGCAAAACGTTACAGGAATTTAATGAAAAATTATAAACTGTCCCAGGCATTATGCGTTTCTAAGAATAAAAACAATTTAAAAACAGCGCGTCGAGATAAAAGGAAGACGCGTCCGTCCAAATTGGACTTCACGAGGGCCAAAAGTGCTAAGGAGCCCATCATTTCGGTGGCCGAAAACGACTAAAACAAAAACGTTATTATGGAGCCCTACTACCGAATTTATCCATCAAATGCGACGGTAGAAAAAAAAAGCAAATTTTAAGATGCGCACGTGCATAATAAATCATTCCACTGCTTATTATATGTATTGTTTTTTATTTTATTATGAGTTAGGGATCGACTAGAATGTTGCCAAAAATACGGTATTGCTAAGCTTACAAACAGTTTGATTTTCGAACGTACTGTTAGGCAATTAATGACAAATTCTTCAGTGTAATAGCTAGCCAGACCAGACCAGGTCTTATCTCTTTGGGTTGGTTTTGTCACGATCGCCTATAGCCAAAGTCTAAAGTCATTTCAGGATTTCAATTCTAGTACTAGTCCTTTTAATATCTTAATTTGCTGTGGACTATCATAGCTTCATAAGTCTCTTTCGGTCAGTTCCTTTCTCATAGTAAAAACAGAAGTTACATTTAAAAACAGAAACGACAACTTTAAATAATGATCATACAATTGACAAATAAAAGATAATGATAAAAATATATATCCAAATCTATTAATTCTGGATTATACGGAATGGAATGACAGACACTTCTAATGTAATATCAGGCATTAATTTTTAAGTTGGAACATGGACTTGGGTTTCAAAATAATTACCGCATATCGCATGTCTCGTCGTACACAATCGTTTTTACACAATGCAGAGACAAAACAGAAGGTCTAATTTCACTCATATTTCATAATAATATAGACGCCTACGACGGGTACGACACTGCAGCGCTAAAAGAGTATGGTATTTTTTCTCAAGAATGAGTTAAGCATATTTTGAATCAACACATCGGGATTTATCATTTTAATTTACTTATATAGCATGATAAAACTGTCGAACTGATAGATTTTCCTCGATGGATGGCGTGCGTTAAATCAACACGTCAGGTCGCAACTTATTTAATAATACACATTTTAAATATCGATAATTCTGTAGTTTTGATATTTTACAATAGATCACGTTAATACGCGAACATTCTTTGAGATGATTCTCATCACTGACTTTATGTTATAACTAATCACATTGAAGTTAACAATTCTGACAAATTCTTGAGTATGTAAAACTGGGCTGGAATTAGAGGATAACGAATTCATATTCAATTGGTATGCATATTTTAAGTGTAGTGAGTAATACTGTCACAACGATTTCTATAACCTATGTATGTCCCTATCGTATGTCATGTGCCATGCTCATTATACGGCGGCGGTACTCCTAAAATGACGATGGTGATGGGGGCATTCTAGTTCTGTATTCGCACATGAACCTTACTGTCACTTGGAACAGTCATTATGAGAAGTGATTGTGAACAATAAATTGCGATAAACTGTTTGTTTATATTTCTGTATACTTTCCTGACCAAATCAAGATTATTATTTCATGGCCTTTACAAATTACAGTATTTATTCGTACATATTGAACAGGTTGAGTGGATCATGGTGTTTGAAGTACTTTATAGGATTTTGCCTTTGTATTTGTGTACCAATACGACTCCGACTGCCGGTGGACGTTCATCACTTGGTGGTTATTAGTGTTAATTAGATATCGATTGTCTATCGATTAATCGATACTCATTTATACTGTGGAACAATCGATAGTGAGACTTAAACTATTGATTGTAAAAATTTACTATCTTTTAAAAGAGTGGTACACAATATTTTGTCTGGCTGAAACGAATCCCAAGAGATCACGCGAATGACTTTTTTAGACTCAGTCGCGGTTCCTTACTAAGAAACAATCGATAGTAATAATAATATAGTAAGTATAATAATCAAAAAATCTATTTAATAAACACTACTGGTTATTGTTATTACTACAGTACCGTACATACTGTTAGGTGCGCAATGCTTTTATCAAACCAATAATAAAAAATACATTGCTTAAGTAAACCTTTTGTAGCCGTCCACGCTTGTGGTCCGGTCTTGACCTCGACTGCTTTTGATGGTGTAATGAAGGGTTTTATTAAATCAACGTCAGAACTCCATTAAAGGCTGCTCCCCGACAAAAGACGGGTCCATCAATCACCGAAGATACGGATGTGCCCGGAGTACTGAATCTATGTATTTTATTTACTTTTTGGTTACCGATTTTGAATAGTTGTTTAGACAACATCGTCTTTGCGGTCGTTCGAGAAATTTGTCTTTGAGAGGTACAAGTATTCTACTTGTTTCATTAATGCAAATGTGATTGGTTTTCTTTTGTAAATAAAAGTAAATTTAGAGATATATGTTTGACTTATTGTATTCGTCTCTAGTTTTTTTTTGTTATCTCGATATTTTTATGTTTACCTCTGTTCTTGACTGTTAATTAATACATTTATATTTATCGTCAAGGTTTGATACAATATTTAAGCAAAAAAGAGAAAGCAACAAAGAAGTATAAATTCTTACGTGCGTACAATAACTAGACACAAGTTATTTTCATTATTATTATATTATTATTATTATCTGGGCGACTGATATACAAGATATACAAGAACTGCTCATTTATTAGGGTTCCAAAGTCAACAAAGAACCCTAATAGTTTCGCTATGTCCGTCTGTCTATCCTCGAAATAGCTCAGAGATTCATAGTACTAGAAGGTTGTAATTTGGTATGGGTATACATATTAATAACGTTGACAGAGAAGGAACATAGAACTGAAAAAAAAAATGTTTAGGTTAGCTCCTCTACACGTAAAGTGGGAATTAATTATTTTTTTTCGTCTATCCCAACGTGTGGGGTGTCGTTGGATAGGTTGTTCAAAAATATTTTGGGTGTGTGACAACCATTTTTTGATTCAAGGATCCGTTTTCTAAATATTTTTAATAATTAAATAATTCAGTCTGTCCTGAACTTGAATATCTTCCGGGAAACTATTTTTCTTTCCTTTAAAACCTAATTCGAACTAAAACGAACATTTTAAAATTATAAATAACCAAATGGGTTCAGCCATTCTCAAGACATGCGCTTACTAACAAACAGCATTTCTTTTTTATTTATAAAGATACATTATAAATTAATCTTACATAAGATTTTATCAATAGTATACTTTCTGTTATAATCCTAAGACATCTATTATAAATATATTGCTATTTTTTTCACATTGTGTATAAATTAAAAACCTACCACGACAAAAAGTAGCTGGATATACGCTAGCTGATCTTGAATCGCGACGCACCAAAACCAGTCAACATGATGGCTTTTCAGCATGTGTGTGATGGTTAAAGTACAATATGATAAGAGAACCTCTACAACACCTTGCACATAAGGCTGGAGTGTCTTGAACATTTAATTATACCGACAAGATAAGAAAATTCAGTAGTATTTCAAACCTAACGGATGGTCATACGTCATTTATTATCTAATATACACGCTACTTCTTATTTCAAACCCTTTTAAAGGTTCTATTCTGGGAAGGGTCATTACAATGCGACAAAAAGGAAAAAATAAGGTAAAGATATGATGGGTCCAACACAAATGGACGCGCTGTCCTTACGTAATTTTGTACGGACTATGAGAATGCGTTGCTCGAAATTGTAATTGTTTTATTGCCTTCGTGTTCTTGATGAATTTAGGGTTGCCAGATTGTGATAAAATCGCGGTTAAAATTCACTTTTTCATAAATAAATAAACACAACGGGTAGAAATTATGAATAAACAAAAACAAAAAAAACATAGCTACTTTAAATAATATTATAGTCGAGGATTCGTAATGATCCCTTCTCATTTTTCATTCGTAGACGTCATACTTTAAATATTATATATATATATACCCTATGTCACTCCCACAATTAAGACGAATCTAACAATACCTCATATTTTAAAATCTTTCAAGGTAAGAGGCTCCCTCCCTCCATTGAAATAGACATACATTCATACCCTCGCAAAGCACATTACCCTTCTTCTGAACAATCGGGAAAAATTGGATACACCATTTTAAATTGTAAAACACTATAACAGTTAAAAACTAAAACCAGTTTTGTTTTTTTAGAAATAGTACTAGAAGATTTTGGAGCAAACTGATGCATCCGGTCGTGTTACTCACAGGTTGTTTTTTAGGTCAGAGATATTTATGAACCGGTGGCAATTTTGATATTTGAGATCTACGAGAACCTTATCGGGATCTAGATTTAATAAATTATATTTGCTTTTGAATTATATAGTAATTGTTTGCATGTTTAGGTCTACGCATCTGCGCCTAACAGCTTAAGATACCTATTTGTAAGTAATGAATATTAATTCAATGTATATGTATTATCATGTATTATATTTGTCGTGTAAGTTGGTGTTTCGTGTGATTATTTTACTTAGCTTTTATTCTGAATATTTACAGTGTAAAAGCAAATATCATAAATCATGAACATCGTTTCCGCCAAAAGACGTCACGCTGGAAAAATAATCGCCACAATTAGCGGTCCAGCGCTGTTTACATTCAGCGGGTTCCCGCAATTTTCATTAGGTCGTCGGTCCACCTTGTGGAGAGATTTTTAATAGCATTTGAATATTGTTGATATCACACACAAATGATATTGAAAAAATAATTTGCCACAAAATAAAACTATAATTAGTCTTACGGGGAGAATTACATTTTATCTATACATAAAATAAAATTGAAGTGTCTGTTTGTAATGTCAAAATAACAGATTTTTACTCAATGCATATGAAAGTATACACGATACGTATATTAAAAAAACCATTGTTAAAGTTTTTGTCTGTCTGTCTGTTTGTTCCGGGTATTTTCCGAAACGGTTGGATCGATTTTGACGGGACTTTCCCTGGCAGATAGCTGATGCTATGAGGTATAACTTAGGCTACTATTATTTTAGAAAAATAATTAGGGTTCCGCACAAAAAATAAAAACCTATTTTAGTAGTCCACAAGGGCGGAGCCGCCGCCCGCCAGTCGCGCAGCTAGTAAGTAAATAAATGTCTTTAGTAAACTATCTATAACAAAGTTCAAACCCATATTATAATAATGAAGGAAAAAATTAAACCCATTTGAACAATGCATTTAACTTCCACCGCGCTCATTTTTATCTATATTTTAATCGGAACATGTCAACCCTTAGTCCTAATTGCCATGACCGTAACGGCTTAAAAAATGATCCCGAATCAGGAACGGCCGCGAGGAATGTCCATTAGACAGTATCGGAGGGAGGTCGTGTGTCCCGAAGCCGTGCCTCTATTACGAAAGGCCTAAAAAAACGAGACGCATTACCTTTACCGCAGTAATTTGTAGTTAAAATTACTCGTAGGAACGTATGAAATTGAACTGTATTTGGTATTTGATATAACATAACGATATGTTTCATTCGTTACGTATAGAAGGGTACGTCAACTATACATTGTTTTTTTTTTTAATTCTAATAATATGTTTTATTGTTTGGCCACAATCTCACCTGATGTTAAGTGACGATGTCGCCCAAGATGGTAATACGCTAAGCATTAGGCAAATAAGCATACGGACCGCCTGATGGTAAGCGGCTACCGTAGCCTATGGGCGCTTGTTACCATAGGTATCACTAGCGCGTTGCCAACATTGAAACAGTCTACACTGTCGTCCTCAGTAGAGAGAAATCTCCAAAGAATTTTTTCTGAGTTTATATATTAATCACTAGCTGGCTCACCAGGTGGTGTACCCTTTCCAATAGTCTGGCTACAGCGCCATCTATCTCAAATTTTTTGCCTGAAAACTATGTCAGGACCTGACGAACAAAACAAAATTAGGTATATACATTATTTGAATGGTGTGTTATGCTCTTGAGTTCATAGCTCTGTGTGCAAGGCTCTGTGCTTTCGCCCACTCTGTTTCTTTTATCAATGATATGTTACTTTTATGTCATACTCATTGCTATGCAGATGACAGCACGATTCATGGGTGCTCTCGTTCTCCAATGCAATTTCTATTAACTCTTTCTATTATATATGTATAAATGTATTTCTGTTCTGTTATTTATTATTATTTTTATATCTTTCTTGTGTGTATTGTAAGCATTATTTGTTCTATTAACTATGTGTTTATTTTTTATTGGTGTCCGTGACATCGGTTTAGGAGACCCAGTCAGAATACCAACGCTGCACTGATTCAGTGTAGCAATTATGCTGAGACTGGGACTTGTTTATGATCTTTCTTAAATTCCTATAATATTAGATCTAATTCATTAATATTTCGATTAGCGGAGGTATTTCCTTATTAATAAACAAATAATAAAATAATTTCGTAGAGGAATCCATGTATCGTCATTATTCGAATGCTCAATTGAATTATAAAGCGTAAACATAAATATACAAGTTGTTCATGACATTTGACATCAGAATCGTGCGTTTACTAAACAGACAGACAAACAGAAATGTACAACCATTATTATCATTAACGGCGACATTTGAAGCACGATGTGTCAAGGTTTTAAAGATAGGGAAGTCGTGTTGATAGATATACATATTATATACACGTGCGTAAATTTATGCACGATGTAATTATATCATAAGTTGAAATAACTGGGAGATCGAATAGGACTTGCACGATCAAACGTTTTGTTTTCTCTTCTGTCAATTTTACTTTCTTTGTATTTTGCCAGGAATGCTGCCTCGCTGTTACAATATATTTTACCAACTAATTGCGATAAAAATAAATACATATTAAAAAAAAAACATTTGATAGCATGAGTATGCATGAGGGTAAGGGATAAGGGTATGAGAGTATGATAAGGGAAATGCTATGCAACTTTACGCTAAGACCATAAAAAGAGGAGCAGTTACTATGAACATCAAGCAATCTAGCAAGCTGGAAGCAAGTAAGGGATATGAGGACAAAGATAGGATAGGATACAAGAGTGTGTTGGCGGCGGCGCGGTAGAGTTTTTCGAATACATTTAACACGGGTAATACCACGGGGCACAGCTATGTTATCAAATATGTACTACACTCTCTGATTGTTTCCTGTATTAATAATAATAATTTGTAACCTGCAAGCCATGACAGCTCAGTGATAGTGTATTCATCAAGCATTTATTTATATGCTTCGGCGACGGCAAATGAGAACCAGTTTAGTTTCTAAATTTATTGTATCCACGGCGAAGTCGTCAACTTGAATAACAACAACTTGCATCAACTTGGGTGATATAGTTATAATGAGTCTTTTAAAGAAGTTACGAGGCGTCAAGAAGCATTTCAGCCGGCATGATATACACGACTGCCGATGAAATATTTTGTCACCGGCGCGTCGGTAGCCGTTGTTTTTGGTATGTCCTATGCTTCTGTTTAGTAATTATCTCGAACTAGATCTCTGGAAATTTCTGCTTAAATTTTTGATTCCCTGGTACGTGTACTTATAAATCGTTTCGCTGCATAAATGATTCTTCGTAAAATCCGATATTGTACTATTCAAACATAAACATGGTTCTAATGTTTGCAAAACAGTGTTATTAAAATTCTTGCGGTCACATTTTGAAGGAGTTAACCGCAAGTGCATAGTCATTCGGATGTTATGCAATAGAAACAAACAAACGATACGATAGTTTACGGAGCATCGGTGCGGGAGCCACGCGTGACCGCTGCGCACGCGCCGACCTCACGCACTGCCGACTTTACAGAAGCGTATTTAAAGTAACAATTATGATCCCAATGACCCCACTATCTTGATTACCATATATATTCGGTTTAGAAAATAGCACGCATTTTTTTTAGAATTTTAGTTGATAAAAATATTTTAGCCTCAGTAAAAGTTCTTCAAAATTGCAAATAGATTTGCTTAGTAAATAAAAAGTCTATTGTTATGTACTATTGTGTCGAATGTGGACCTAGTCTCTCTCACTCACAAAATCCTAGTTTAAAACAGGTAACATAATGATTCAACTAAATTAAATAAAGCATGACCCAAATATTTTTAGTTGACTACAAACTTGGGTTTGTTTATAATGTAACTAAACTTTTTTTTTATCCAAATATAATAATGGTACCTGGGGCCCCGGACCGTCTTTCGCTACCATCCTGTTTGAACTCCGAACTGTAGAACAATTACCATTCATCATGACGTGAAGATTGATTATTTCAAAGTAATTCGCGAAATACATTACTAGTAACAAAACTACAATGTCTCTCACGCTGACGTTAATAAATATATTTCGATCATAGATATCGATGGGAGCAATTTAAATCAAGTCGATTTGATCGATCTGGGTTCAATATCGCAATAGGTTCTAGTAGCTAAGTTATTAAATTTCCTTACACGGGAATATTTTGAAGCAATGATGGCTCAGTGGCAACGTGAACGGACTCCGCGTCAATATACAGAGCTTTCGGTGAAGGAAAACACTGTGATGAAACCATATCATGGTGGTAGGGTATTTTATAATATTCTGAAGCTAGTTGAGCTACTTAAAAATCTGCCGTCCTATAGATGTGTTCCGACAGAGAGAGCTGGTCCGTCCCTAATGACGTATCAAATTCTTTAAGAATAAAGAGGATAAAAAGTGATTGGGAGAAAAAAAGTATTTTTCAAATTTATGCTTTTCTGCTGTTTCTCTCTCCTCACCACTCCAGATTCATTACCGTTACTGACAAGCTGAAATGGCGGGAATAGAGTGACCAATAACTGAAGGGGTTGTAGCTAGTCAGTACAGCATTAACGCAATGATGGCTCAGTGGTAGCGTGTACGACTTCGCGTCGATTGACGTGAGCTCGAATCCCTGCAATGAGCCTGGCTTTCGGTGGAGGAAAACCATAGCATGGTGGTAGGGCTTTTTCTAATGCCCGCCTGGCTAGCAACCACCCTCAAGTTGAAAATTTGTCGCCAAGCACTAATAGGAGTGTTCCGGCAGCTGCACTTGAGAGCCAGTCTTCTACTAGGCATGCTATCATCTTGGGCCATATCGTCACTTAACATCAGGTGAGATAGTGGGCACTACGACAAAATCACAATGAAAACAAAAAAAAATACACTATATTACGGTTTTATCATATTATTATGTTTTCTCTCACCGAAACTTAAGTTTACAGTACGATATAAGCCTAGATGGCTAGATCGTAAAAATTCACTCTCATTATTTTATTATAACGCACCTAAAGGATTATAATTTCAAAACATTAAGCTATCCTCTATCTATGAGCTATCTACGCTTCACTGCTAACCTCTTACTGTCACGGATAATTGACAAAAAATGACATAACCCATCGTATCATTACACATCAAAGAAGCCTCATGTGGATGGTTGCCACAAAAGGATGACATCACAACAAAAGGACGAATACAAAAAGCTAACGACATGAGAACACTCAACGATATCGAAAACCGCAGAGCCGACATTATATTGCAAAAGGATCGACAGCCATACGAAACTTCCTGCGGCGACCACAACAGGGCTAAGTTAAAATAAATCAGTCTTAAGTAATACGTGTTTTCCTGATAAGGGTTCTGTCTATCGTCGGACTCTTCCGGATATATTTCGAAGAACGTTCACCTGCAGGAGATTATTTGTTAGATTTTATGAGATATAGTTTGATAATTTTTTTATTAAAGGGAATTTATTCAATTTACACATGCACACAATAATCAAACAGACTAGCATCCTCATCAGTGTACGTAGGATATCTTATTATACACTAGCTGTGCCTCAAAGTTTCACCCGTGTTAAATTTAGACGATCAACTATCCACCGCGCCGCTAACGACGCACCCATGTAACCTATCCTTGTTCTTATTTCCCGTACTTTCTTTACAGCTTGCCTGGTTTCTTGACATTCATGACTACTGCTCCGCCCTTAGGGTCCGAGCGTGAAGTTATATAACCTGTAACCTTTCTCAATAATTAGGCTATAAATTTTCAAATCTGGCAGGTAGTTCGAGAGGTTAGAGCGTTCAAACAAAAATAACAATCTTTGTACTTTATAATATTCGTATAGATTCCAATGTCTACTCTGTTCAAACTTAAGTCCAGCCTGATTGACGCGAACACGACAGGGCTCCATCAAAACATGATAAACGTCATAGACATAAGGTGACTGTCTCAATTTTATCAAATGTTTATAATGATTTTTCGTCATTTTTTCTATCACGTATTGAGCAATGAGCTGTATCAAATACACGTGTCGATTGCATTATGAAATAAATGAGTGGATAGCAAAAAAGCAGACTTGCTTTTCATTAAGGGACCCTAAAACCTCCTGTACAAGGAACTTGATCTTTTAAGTATAGTCGACGTAACCGCACTATAAGCGATGCAGCAAGAAAAAACCTTTTAACGATCGTCTACAACAAAATGGAGTTTGAAATTATAAACAAGAAATTACATTAACTTGACTAGTTACATTATGTGCATCACTAGTTAGTTATTGCTCACGGCTACGGCCGTATTTGATTCGTAATTACTATATGCGATGTTTTATAAAAGCCGTTTCATAGACAGTCGACGAACACTTTTAACAACAGACTGCCGTAACATTATCACAGTTTCACTAATTTATAAATATTAAAAAAAAAACTTTTGTCATCAGTAATATTTTTTCATTCCATTCATTTTTCATTTAAGTATGAAGGTAGACGGATTTAGTAGTAGGGGAGGACCGAAGAAGATGTCAATACTGAGATGACAGCTGATCGAGGAGAGTGGAAGGTATAAATAAATATGTTGTGCCGTGTGTCCTAATTAGATGGGATAAGGGAAGAAGAATGTGTTTCAATTTGTTTTTTACAGGTGTGTTTACGTAGCAATCCAGCTACACAGTAAAGAAGGGAATAGGACGGACGGTTATCTTCGCTCCCGCACACCCGCCAAGTCCACCCACCCTCCCGACCGGCAACTGAAGCCTACGGCCTCAGGAATAGATCCCTTGACCTAAACAGCCGCTAGCGCGATACAGTGACACTGCATTCACTAGCTACCATTAAACACTCATTATACTGCATTTGAACATACATTGCACAGCGCTCCGGTACATAGGTTCTATATGGGACCTTTTTTCTTTTTTTGGCCATTTAATGTAGACCAAAATTGACAGACTACTAAATGAATATAGGAAGGAGGAAAGAAACATGTATATATGTAAAGTTAGTTTAGATCGAATTAGCCAGTTCGCGACTTATTTGCAATTACGACAACAGTCCACGCTTTAGCGTCTGAATGCCTTCAGCGCTCGACCCCAAGCCCGGTGAAGATGCAAAAGCCATCTGAGGCTTCAGAGCCCTTACGGCTAACACTATAATCAGATCGAAAAACAAGGGGAGGTATGACTTCTTGAAGAAGTTTAGTACAACTTTATATACAAAGGTGACTATGAAAAAGTTATATTGATTCTTTTTTCTATTTTTTTTATTTAGAAGCTTTTGACAATTATATTACCAGCTCCGTAATGACCTAATGATACTAAACAGTAAAATTAAAACCTTACGTAAATCCTCTTTAATAAAATCATCTTTTACTCTTTTCACTTAACATTTTAACGACTCATTAGGTTTAACGACGGAAGTCTAGAAAAATAATACAATTCTGATACCTACACGGAAAAAATAGATACAAATATTCGAAAGTGAAGATAGATGTGATTTTCTTTCCTTACAGGTTATAATCAAGGGATTTATATGCAAATGACGTGTGCCGCAAGGAGAGGAGGCGCGGTGCGGAGAAGCGGGAGGCACGTGTGCAAGCGCATCGGATGCGCTCGCGCCTTTTTTGGCTTCACTAATTTATACTACCGGGGATAGGGTTACAATATTACATTTAAAAATTTACATAAATACTTCATGGAAAATAATTCATAATTACTTGATACTGTAATGTTTATACGCGATATTTTTTAACGTGATATATACAGATTAGTTATTTAAATAATTGTAAATTTTTGTGGCCTGTTATTTTAATGAAATAGTAAAAAAGTACACAAATGTATCGTACATAGACTGACATTCATATATACATAATTTACTTTTATGTTGTACACAGTACACGGCTATGATCAATTTAAAAACTTAAGATTCGTCGGATAAACTTTGTTTTAATTTCAAGTCAACTGTTGTATTCATTTGCAATTTTAATGTGTTTAATCGTTTATTATATAACACTAGTTAGCCTAAAGCTAACGACTCAAAATATAATTTTTTAATAAAGGTAAGCTTTAATGATACTAATAGCATTAAAGAATGATCAAAAATGTATATTAAATGTTTAATGTTCGTCTATCAATTACTCTGAAAACAGCTGAACAGATTCTAATGAAATCTGGTATAGAAGTCGATTATGCCGTGGAAAATAACATAGAATTCATTTTGTTTATCATCCAGCGAACTGGGCAGGCAAGAGTCCATTTTTAATAAGCACATATAATTCAATCAAAGTAGTGGTTGAGTAACACTACAATGCAGTAAGTAACCAATATTTATTTATAGTGGAACACATCCTTGCAATCAATTACTGTTGTCATACAACATCAGATACCGTGTTCCCCACAACCCCTCTACATCCGACAACTGTTATTTAACTTTGGAACAAGTTAACAGTAATTTAACCACACAGGCAGTGATAACCCTGGACAGGAGTCGATAGCCGACTGCAATTACCTCTGACGGAAGCCGCAGAACAAAGATTATGTAAAGGACGGACAGGTTTTTGCTCTGCTAGGGATGCACACAAGCTGCCAATCAAGTCGCAATGAAGACGAATGCTTTTAAGGATACAATCTATGTGGATGCGGATTATTTACATTGATTCGTGATAATGGTAGAAACATCGTTCAATGTATTCATGCATCTTCCACGTGAGTATTTACGGCAATTCGACAAAATAAACTTTCAACTTTAGTAAAATAAAATATAAATGCAATAGGGCAGCGTTCCAAAATAAATAGATCTTGGCCTCCGACACTAAAAGACGCCATCTCTGTCTAAACTGCACCGTCTCCCGCTACTCATACGCTTGGAGTTCTCGTAGGTGTTTTTCTACAGCGTCGAAGCAATTATCTGTACCTGGAACTTCCGACGGGTCTTCGTCCATTCATTTAGCCCAAACAAGTTTTTTTGGTTTGCTCGATCTCTCCCCCATTCTTTCAATATGTACGATTGACCGAAGAAGGTGTTCCGCCAATAATGTTTGGCTCTTCTACTAATATATCTTCGATTTCCATTTTTTTGCGGATCGTCCATGTCCATCTTCTCTGTCGTCGGTCTTAAGATTTTTCTTTTTGTTGCCTGTAGTTTTCATTCCTCTTTTTTTGCTAGCATTCATGCTTCGCAACCACACACAGGTTTAATTATTGTTGTATATATTCGTGTCTTCGTATCAGGCTCAGTAGCCTGGACACTGAAACATTGTGTAAAGCCACACTGTATCTTAAGGTATTTTGTATCCAGTGTTCAATTTCGTCCTCCCTTGTATTTCTATCTGTGATAGTGCAACGTAGATACTTAAACTTTGCTACGCCATTGTAGATAGTATTCTGTGTCTTGTTGTGTTAATATGGCATGCCACAAATATCTTCTTTTTTACATCAGAATTTCCAATAATAAAGACAGTCCTAGGAAGAAAGCAGTCTTCCTCCAGGATCCTGGATGCATTGCCGTATTCAAAACGGGTAATTTAATAGCATCAATTCAAACTCCTAGGTTTCCTATAATAATATACCTAGTACATGCTAAGTTATGGGTTGCTACTCTTGACGACTTATATGGAATGCTTCGTGTATCATACGGGTTACTAACACAGCTCTACGGTAGAGACTGATATAACGTTAGTGTTTCTGAAATTTGCACAGTTTACACTTTGTACAGCTTACGCATATTTGCGTATGGCCACAATATCCCCAGATATTAAGTGAAGATGTGGCTCAAGACGGTAACACGCTCAACTTAGTTGGTGGACTGGTTCCCAAGAGTAGCTGCCGAAATACAACTATAGGTACTAGGTGACAAATTTTCAACTTGAACGTAGTAACTAGCCCGGCGAGTATAAGTAAATATCTTAATACCATGCTATGATTTCATCACGATGTTTTCCTTATCGATCGTTTTCCACATCGATCGATGCAGTGTCCGCACATGCTATCACTGAGTCATCATTGCTCTCAAAGTGAATCTCAAGCATTTAAAATTGACTAATGTACGATTATGTAACGTAAAACGATAGTGAGAGGGGAAGATCACTCAATGACAATGTAAGTAATAATTGCAAAGAGTTTCATACGTTTTACGGCGCAAGTGTACTACACCAACCTGACATTTGCGCACCTGAGATTGCGCAATGCAACGCACCGCGTTCGCGTCGCGTCGTGTCCATCCGAAACTCGTGACATAATGTTCAGGATGTACAGTCAGCACTGCATATTTACTAAATTGCTAAAAGTGGCTTAATATGTCCAATTAAAAATTTATTTACTTTTGCTTTTCGTATGTTTGTAAATCGCTAAAAAAACTATTATTCGTGGAATACCTACCAGAAATAGCAGTAATAAAAAAAAAATTCACTACTATACAATTATGTTAAAATAGCTATAATTTTCATGCCTAATATTAATGCGTGTAAGATATATTTTTATATTATTATAATTTCATACAATGTGAGCTTAGTCGCACAAGTATAAAAAATATTAAGCACCATCTGAGACACGAACCAAAGAGCTTCTTCAGGTTATTAGTAAACAAAAAAATCCATCATGAAAATACGGACAATCAGAATCGTAATTATGGTAATTAATGTGGATTATACGAGTATATACATAATTATGTAATTCCCTATATGCAGTTTGTGTATACCACGAAGTGCATATGGGACAACCTCAGCGTGCACCACCATGGCCGCATTGATGACTAATAGGCTATAATTAAATTTAATACCGTACAGTAAAGCCACGTGCATTGTTTTGGCGTAATTGCAGTGAACGGTTGAAATGAACAGTGCTGTTGGTTCGAGCGTAATTTTTGAACTGGCTACGGATTAATTTATAATTACATCAAGGCTATTATTATAAAAGTACCGCTTTGTGTGGTTCATTGTATGGTAAAGATGATTATTTATATTATCTAGGTACTAGCTGTGCTGTACTAAAAAGGTTTTGTCCTTGAAAAGGTGATGTTATGCCCTATAACATCAGTTATCTCCCTGTGAAAGTCCCATCAAAATCGGTCTAACCGTTTCGGAGATTACCCGGAACAAACAGACAGATAAAAATTGTTTTTTGTCATAGGTATCGTGTATACTTTCATATACATTTAGTAAAAATCTGTTATTTTGACATTACAAACAGACACTTCAATTTTATTATATGTATAGATAAAGATTATTAATACATCTTATACAAAAACTTTGGTGGAAAAAAATAACTAGGTACTTTTGAAAATGTCACCATCTAATGTTATTCAGGAAAAAAGATTAAAACTGTGATAATTTTTGTATAATCAATTTGATAAACAGGTGTTAAAATTTTGTATTTTCGTGGTTTTGAAAAGTTTCTCGCTGACTTAGAATTGTTGATGACGTCAAAACTATTTCTATAGATTTGATTATTTCTATGATAAAATATATTGAATTGAATACACTTTACTAATATAGCAGTGGACATGTAAGATAAACATACAAATTCACCTTCGTGTCAATAATATTGAAGTACGGTTGAGATAAGTGACAAAAACAATTCCAACAGCAGTCTACGAAGAAGTCCATTATCGTTTTACCGTTAACCATAAAATTCCCTTCCTCATGCACAAAGATTACTCCAGAACAATCCCGCGGGTCCCGGGAACCGTTGCGCGTCTAATCCTGGGAATGGTTTCCGCGTCGGCGCCTTTGTGTTCGACTCACGCGCATCCTAATAGACACGATACGTAATCAAAATCTCGAAATGGTAATACTTTGTACTGTCGACACAAAAAGTTTTTTTATTCGTATATTTGTTAAAATATTTCCAACCATATAGTAAGTAAAAGGACTTTTAGTAGCTTCCGTTCTTTTATTTTATCTTTTTTAAATAGAAAATGTATATATGTCATATGACAATTTTTTTAATACACGTGACAAGGAATATATATTAATTCTAACATTGCTATCTGTACATTAATAGGAAAAATAACATTACAATTTTCAATTTCAAGTTGTTACAGCATCTTAAGTGTTTGTATAACTGACAAGTTTATTTACTATAAGTTACGATCTTTGGCAATGTAACTTGAAATAACAGTTTTCAGCTTTGTGCGTGAGTAATAGTGCTGCACTAGTAAGTTGTTCGGTTTATCGATGGTAAATAATATTCAATTGAAATCTGTGAAATTCATCATCTCCATCTGTCATCGAAATCTCCGAGACTTTAAATCGTCTACGCTTTCAACGCGTTTACGCTGTCTTCCTCATTATTTTTCATATTGAAATAACCCTGAAGCGATTCTTTAATTTTATTATTAAATTATTTTCCTGTATATTTAAAGATATTTACACACAATTTCGAATTTTATCGTATTTTTAAATTGCCTTAATTTTTTTGTTTAATCCTGTCCACTTATTTAGCTCTTTTAGACTATAAATAATAAAAATATATTAAGTCTGTAACACTAAATTTTAATTACATCCAATAATAAGGCTTTATTTTATTTATAAAGAATTGACGAAAGCAGTAGCAAATAAAAAAGTACATAATTAAAAAAGTACTCAATAATAAAAAAAAAAGAAATAATATTTTATATATACATGAAATTAAGCAAAAAAAAAAAAAGATATCAAAGTAGGTTCGAAACAAATTAGGAGCCCAAAATTGTTTTATAGTTCAGTCAACATTATTGTTTTTGTTAATATTGGAGACTTTCCCCTTTTTTTAATATATGATAGGTGGTTTAATTAAATAATGGCACTAACCTCAAAAAAAAATTAGCCAGGTAGGTAGGTAGGCTTGATAGATACAAGCCTGCATGGCCAGTCAAACCGATTGCAATAAAACTTTGGTGAGTTGTTGTGCGCACACCTGCGATGGTTCTGTAGTAGTAAAACTAGTTTACAATAGGTGGCGTGCGAGTCGTTTCATATCGGGAAGAAGCTAGTGCCATATAAAAATAGAGAATAATACTTCTTTAACCTATTATGTGGTCATAACACACATTTTACTGTTAAAATATCTAAAATTCGGCTAAATATATCGATAAATAAACGACGACGAAAGCAAGGTACAACTCTTAACATAAACAAAGATGCATACAATACAGTAATCACAATTCTCGCTGAATATATTTATTCGGCGATATGCGTATATTTCGGTCTGCCACTCGAAGAGCCAACTCTCACGAAAGAACAATAAATCGCATCAACATACGTGATGTTTATGTTGGCAACATGTTTTGTATTTTAATTTTGATGTTTTTATAATGATAGCTCTCTCGCTTCATGTGATCGTGATCAGCTTCGAATATCAGATTAAATTAATGGTTTAAGATCGTTTGCAGTCAAGAGGAGGAGCATGAGTTACGTAATTAGGAATTGATGTGGGGTAAATAATTTCTTATCTTAACAATAAGTGCTTATGGTCTATAAGTGTCTGACTGGGTCCCGTCCCGACGCTAATGCACATAGTGCATAAACCCGTCACAGTTGCTCTATTTTGATTTGTTGCGTTTCGGGATTAGCTAGTTGCCGAAAGCCGTTGTTTTTTGATCATAGTGTGCTTATGATCATGAAAACAGCTGTCACTTTGCTGTGACGAAAAGTGTAGAAATCGAAATCTTAGGTATATAGAATATCGAAGCGATAATGCATTATCAGTATGCGTATGTACATATGGTTTAGTAAAATAAATCTGATATTTTTGTGAAGGAAGACACCGCGATAAAAACATAGTATCGTGGTGGGGTATTTCCTAATGACCGCATAGTCATGACTCTGAAATTGTTTGTTTTGACACCAAGGAACTTTTGAAGTGTTCTACCAAGCGAGCTTGAGATCTAATCTTCCCATTTTTAGGTTTTATCTTGAGTTAAAAAAATTCAACGTTTTGAGAGATATATATATATTTTTTTTCTTTCACTAAAAGTTTATTCGAATCCACGTCGATCGTCACGATGTCTGCATACTCTATCACTGATCTATGCAAGATACATATGTGATTTTAGCGGGTTAATATATAAAAAAAAAAAAATAAACCACGTACAACCAACAAGCAGTTGTCAGTGAAAGTTATAACTCAGTACCGCTATGTGATTTTAATTAATCATTTTGAAATTTAACGTTTTATGTGTTTATTTCAATTTCAATGAAACTGCAGTCGACAACATAAACATTGGTTTTATTAATAAGCTATACGGTGTTAATAAACGCTATAAAGTAGAAAGTGCGAGAATAACGTGTATGTGTGTGTGTATTGTAGTTAGGAGTAGACGCAATGAATACTGTGTTACAACTAGAAGCGCTAGTCGTACTGAAACAACGTGCGCCATGCAATAGACAATTTGTCAAAATATCGAACAGTCATGCGTTTACTACTGTGGTCAACAATTTCAAAATGGTGTTAATTCGAGATGAAGCTCCTAAAAGTAGGAACGGCATTTAGTTTTTCGTTAATAACTAAAAAAATTATATATTTAAGAAATTTTGAAAAATATCTTTAAAGAGGAGGAAATTTCCAATAAAAAAGTCCTGACATCCGGAAATCTCATTATTTATAATTTTTATTTCAGCAATTGCCGTTGTTTTTTTATTATACTGTGTTACTTTGTCGTCACTTTGCCATGCTACTACAACAAAAAAGTACTTGTTTGTTAATAGTGCTGTCAATTACTCTTCATTACGACTTCTGCGTTTGGGGCTTACCGCGCTTCAGCCAAGATTCTTCTAAAACTTAGATAAAATTGCTTGTCTAGTTAACTACTAGAGTCATTAAGTACACGCATTGACTCCGTAGCTATGGGTAATTGCAAATTGGTCGTGTGATTGACGTTGACGTACAAAAAACATCTCAATTCATTTTTACAATTAACTCGTTATGTTTAACGACAACTCTTACTAGGTATAGTGTTATATTCAGAGTTGTATTGATGAATTGGTGTCACTTGCACAATTTTTATAATGAACGTTATTCGGCTAAATTTAAAAGATTTGCAAATCGCATAATGAATTTCTTTCACAGCGTCAATATTAGACGGCTTATTCATATTGGTGTCACGTTTAAACCAATAGGGAAGAAAGTGGTACCCACAATGAACAGGTGGGACATTCGATAAAATCAATGTTAGTTAACGTAAATAGTCCTTTAAATAGAATTCGAATTTGATCCGGCTTATTTTATAATAAATATAGGTATACTAGTATATAATAGCATCATTCGGTGAAAACTTCCCGGGGTATAGCAAGGGTTTCATTACCACGAAAGGCAATTTCAGACTTAGGTGGATCATAATACTTCTGTATCCCGTTATCTAGGACACTATTAGGATACTAGGATTAGGATCTAGGGTACTAAGACAACATTTTTCGAGCGTCGATGTTACATCAAAATATTTTCTAATCACCGTCAACCTTATTTATTCTTTTATTGACATATACCTACTGAAATTAGCAATTTAATGTAAATAAAAAATAAAAGCGCCATTAAAACTATCCTAAACAGTAAAGCAATTTTAAACATACGATATTTAAAAAGAAAAATACTTATTACTTTTAAGTTTTACCATTACAAGACAGTTTTATACGATACGTGGCCAAAACACTAGATTATTATTGAAATATTAATATATATATAATTATATATATACTAAGTTTTTCAAACAGCCTAAAAAGTATGAAATAATTTAAATCATAATGTTCAAAAAAGGTGTGGCGTGTATTTAACTAAATAAAATGGTAATGATTTTCAAAATTATCAGGAACGGCAAATGAAATTTGTATATTTTGAAAGGTAGTTAAGCTTTTTATCTTTCCGCATGGGTGGGCTAGGCTGCCTTCAAGTTGAAAATTAATCTTTAAGAACTTGTAGGTGTGTTCCGGCAGATACAATTGACAGCCAGTAAGTAGTATTTTGTAGTCAAATACAATAAGAAATTAAGTTTACCAAGTTTTGTAATTTTATATCATATTTAGCGAACATCATTTTTACGATCGTAATGCGAAATCAAAGGCCAATACTATAATAATCATTAAATAAAATAAGTAATAAACAATTTGTAGTATCCATTTAGAAAAGAAATAATTTATAATTGCTCATATAATATTGCAATGGCAACGGAGCTATAGTTGGCGGTGTCTGTGGGGTCAACTGGTCAGTCTGTGGGCGTCCTACTTAGGTTCAACTTACAGGTGAAGCGTAAACATACAGGTCGTTAAAATGAGTGTTTTGAATTGGGCGTTTTTTTGTCATTTATTCTTTGTGGGCAAAAAGCCCATAGTTTTGAAATTATCTTATTTATAAATAAAAATTACCTTAGACAGCGAACAGTGTTATCTAATAACATACGATTAGAATAAGAGGTACAGATTGAGGACCGACAAATTTTATTGATTAAATCTTATTTTATTCGTGAAATTCACAAACTTTTATTTTTTTTCTAAAGTCACGCCGCTACATGATCTTTCTCGAACTTCTGAGGTTTCCTATCTCAGTATTTTACCTTTAAGGTCTATCTAAGTTGATTTAATTTAGACCAATAAGCAAAACTGCGCAAAATTTGAAAAATTACGTGACTATGCCGTTCTGCTCAAAGGAGGCGGAGTAGAGTCACATTACAGTCAGATCGCGACTTAATTGCATACGCGCAACAGTTCGAGCCGAGGTTCGGCCACTTTGGCACCCACGGATGTTGTTGCTTAGCTTTCGTGGCTGAGTGCCCTAAGCGCTCGCCCCCAAGCCCGGTAAAGCTGTAAAGGCTCCAGGGCCCCTCAGGCTAACAGTGTAGTCACTTCGAAAAAAAAAAAAAATATTGTACTAACAACTGAAGAATAATTAAACTAAACTTTGGCTTTAATCAGTAATCCAACTAATTTTTCTTCGGTACATTCTATTCTTAGTTATGAGAATATTTCTGACACCAGTAAGACTTTGATCTATAATTTTTCGGGAGGGGCACTGTGTGGTGAAAGGCTAATTGGTAATAACTAGGTATCTTGTAGGAAAGAAGAGGACTTTTCCTTATCACGATTAAATATACAATTTCTATTTTTTCATACATAATTTCATTCATACAAAATATTGGATATATCTTTGGAATAATTGATTAAATAAATAATTTTATTATCATTATATTAACGTTTGCGGCAGTAATTTCTTTCCGTGTTTTTCAGCGATCAGTACGGCCACAGTAAACGGGTCGGCGTCGTCGTAACTCTCTCATTACAAGTCGGATGAGCATCTCATTACCGAGAGTGGCGCGCCGCGCTGCTGTGACGAGACGTTAAAGGGAAGTCGCTCAAATACTTCACGACATACGTGTGGATTGTGAATTGTGAAAGGCGAAATTAAGTGGTAGACTGTTCGTAATTTCAGTAAAAGGTTTCCCTTTAAACGTTTAACTTGAGATCTTATTTACTGGTTGGAGTTTTTGGATCGTTTATAAATAATTATAATAGCGTTGTATATTCATTAGTTTCGCGCGGGAGGTATTAAATGAATTAAATCGTTTTCAGGTATTCCTGTTTTTTTTTTATTTCATGGCTACTGTGTTCATTCCCAATGCTGCCAACGTTATCATGTGAATATAATATTTTTCTAATTGTTCTTGTATTCTTCAAACATCGTCTATCAAAATGGCTACCCCCTTGTTAAAACTTTCCAGGGAGGTTTTTGTGGTAACTTAAAACGCATGTTCCTAGTTCAACGTTTGTTTTCGATAATACAAGTACAAATAAACTTCAGTTTCATAAATGTGAAACCGTGACGTGATCACACAACCGTGTCTTCACGCGCATGCGCTGTTAACGAAAGCGAAAACTGCGCCGGAGCGCACACGTGGGACGAAAGCGTTCACCTTTTACATACATAGCTGCGTTTTATTCCAATTAAATACTGGCATAATTATATCCTAGTTTTAAGTTAATACCACTGAGAAAGTTTTTTTTTAAAAAAGCAGATCTTAACAAAAGTATGCGAAGTTTAATATTCAATTTCGTATTTATGTATAAACAGGGTTACAATCATAAATAAATATCTTTTTTTTTACTAAAAAGTGTGCAATAAAAGTATACTTGACAGTCACAGATAATATCTATATTTTATGTTGCTTGTGTCATTATGTAAAAATTGCATGATCAGTATCGATTGAACGTGTCTGCCAATATTATTATTATTATTATTATTAAACTAACCTCTCCTTAAGTAATAAAGCGTGAAGACGAACTATTACCGTATCTGCTTTCACTTATTATAAACAGAATCGAATAAAATTTAATTTACCTAAAAAAGGGACACGTTCATATAATATTTATCATTTAAAATCGAATCTGCGAACCTCTCGCTGGAAATGTTTAAACATATATGTTTTCACTCATAAAACAATCATTTTGATAATATCGATAATATATTTTCAATACAGTCCCATTACGGCCCAAAAGGCAATACTACGGCCGGCACAGCCTTACCGTATGAATTATTCAAAAACCATTGCCCGCGGGCATTTTCGTAAATTGTGCACACGCATCGCCCTGGTATGGACGACATTACGCAATGATAAACCAACTAGGGAATATAATTTAACTGATATAATAGAATTGCGTGCCTTATTATTAACAAAAATATGAAATTAAATTGTATTATTAATAATTACTAAGTTGTACCGCACGTAAAAATTTATACGTCTTTGGCAAAACAAAAAAACTAACCCCATAATTTTTATCGCGCATGCCAACTGCCTGATGAATTTCATTTTACAGATTTTAATTTTACTCAAGTAAAACAATTATGAATTGTTCAAATTGATCGGAAGAGTATGGGGGCAGGTATTTAAAAAAAATCAGAACATAAATTAGCTTACAAAATTTACTTCGATGGTATTCATAACTTCGAAACCTGTTAAACGTCCACGAGGAAGAACTGACATGACCGAATCCAGAAGCAACAAATCTTTATCACTTGAATAACTACAGTATAGGGTTTTTCAAAAAGGGAGGGGTTTGAAAGGGTTCGCAACACGCATGTGATGCGTCTGGTGTTCCAAGCGTCCATAGGCTGCGGTAATCGCTTATCATCAATCAGGCTTGCATGCTTGTTTGCCACCAAAGTATAAACATCTGTAGAATTTTCTTGACATTTAATCGAATCCTATTACTGTTTAATTTTGTTTTAGGTAGTGGATACAATATGGTATGCAGTTTAAAATAATAACAGTAAACAATTCTTTAAAACTTGCTTATTTCTCTGTTTTTCTTACCTTGTATTATTTTAAATAATAATAAAATGGTCACACATAAAAATTACATATCCACCATATTTTCGGAATAACTGTTTGATATATTAAACTGGCTAAAAAAACATGTTAAACCCAAAAATGCACTTTAAACAATAATTACCAATAACTGATAATTTTTTTATGGTAAATTATAGAAAATAATACATAACAAACGAACTATACTTGTGTTTTGGTTCCCAAGTCAAGTATATAAATTGTATGATGTTTTTGTTTGTCCGCGGATCAGCCTGTGTATATCCAGTAATTAAACGGGTATCTGTAGCGGACTGGATCGCGACCACCATGCACATGGTGTTAAACACGTTGCAGTAACTCTCTTTTTTGTCGTGTTTAAGGATCTGCTAGTGTATATCCATGTGCTGAGAGGCTTGAGAGTGGCGACCGGCGATGTATTACCGATCTCTCGTTAGTCGCCTTTGTTTTTGAACTGTACTGTGCATACCGTCAGTTACTACGTCAGTGCTAGCAATTTACTGTGTTATTATATTATAATTTTTTATATTAGCTCGGCACATTGTCTGTACTGTCCCCGATGGTAAGCACAGGACAATCCAAACACAAAGGCGACCACCGAGAAATCTAGCAATCTACCAATCGCCACTGTCATACCGGCCTGCACAAATATCTCGTCGAGGGAGTCGAGGGAGTCGAGGGAGTCGGTTCCACAGCTTCACGGTAAGATAAGTTATGGATAACTTTTTAGTTCGTGTCGAGATGGAGGTTACCGTAAAACTGTAACTTCGAACCCTAGCACGTGTGGTTCTGTTGCGGGAAGGAGAGGAGGGAATTAGATTGAACAACTCTTCATAACACTCACCATGATACAGACGGTAGAACACGCTCAGCGAGGCGATGTTTCTGCGTAGCTGAAGCGGTTCGATGTATTTAGTAACGTCTAAATCATTAACAATGCGGACAACCTATTTCTGCAACCTGTCCAGAGCATCGAGGAGGTATTTAGCGGATCCGTCCCAGAGATGCGTACAGTATTCCATACACGGACGAACTTGTGCCTTGTAAAGAAGATACAGTTGACCGGGCGTGAAAAACCGTCGCATCCTGTTCAGGTTTCCGAGTCTCCGAGATGTAGAATATCCACACCTAGGATACTGAGGCGGTCACGCATTGCCAGTGAGACGTTCTGAAGAGTGGGGAGGGGAGAAAACGGAAAAGGGAAACTTCTGAATAATTAAGACCAAAACTAATAATGTAATCCTATAGAAGAAAGATTATATTTTGACTGTTACTGTAACCACGTACTCGGTACACTTGACCTCGTATTATAAATCTGTATATATTTTGTTAATTTACCTACCTCGTGTCGTGATGACAGAAAGATAAAAAGCCATCATAAAACAAGATAAAACAAAGTCATCACCAGAAATAACTACAAAATCGTGTCGCCATGCGACAACGAACTAGACAAACTACTTTGAACTCTTGCCTGATTATTATAATATACCAAATGCAACATTTTTTTATAACTAGCTTTAGCCAGCGAATTCACTCTTTTTTGTCTTAGAAATGGTACCAACTCGCGTACCATCTATCATATATGAACTGGTTGAACCTACTAATACAGAACCCTCACAATTGTGTGGACAACAACTCACTAAAGTTTTATCGCAATCGGATGAATGGTATAGGGGGGGATAAATAAAGAAATGAACATTCATCATTCATTTACATATACTAGCTAACCCGTGCGAATATTACAGACATTATAAAACGTAGATAGCAACAATGTAACAGAGGTTTAATGAACAAGTTTTATTATTATTATTATTTTTGTGAAAACATTAATTTAATACTATCTTAAATAGCTGGAAACATAGCTTTAAAATTATGTTTGAATCCTTAATGTTGATGAAGAATTAACGGAGATAATTAGTTGCTAGAAAAAAGAAATCGTATTTGAAAAAAAAGGTGTGTGTGCGATTCACACACGATAGAAGTGAAACTTCATTTTAAAAGATATTTTATTTAAACAGTATGCAATATACATACACACCGACATTTGCTCTCTCGCTCTGGCTCACACAAAGAGGAGAGACCGGTAATATATTACTCTCTCGCTCTGGCTCACACAAAGAGGAGAGACCGATAATGTGCGTTAAACGTTTAACGCGTTGGAAGTCGCATAAGAAGTTTCACTTCAATAATATGTATGATAGATAGATACCAGCGTATAATTATTAGGTTGGACAGTAAAGGTACAGTTAACACTATCATCCCGCAAACAGTGTTTACGTGCAAATAATATGTTAGCGTTAAAAGAAATGGATAATAAAATCCATCGCGCTGTCGTCACTGCGCCTTAATCAAACGGCACAAAGTGAAAATATCATTCGAAAAGTAAAAGTGCAAATAGAACGTATGTATGTGGAAAAGCCGCGGGCAGCGTATTCTGTGATCAGCATGAGCCCACTCGCCCACGCGATGACTGCGACCGAACGCTTTCTACTTACGAAATTGTTTGTTTGGCTTCGTGTTAGGTGACAAATTGCCTTCAAACGAGGTCAATGTTAGACGGACCAAATTGGGTTTTAGCGTGTGACCTAATCGTGTTATCATATCGTCTCTGTTTTTTAGATTATATCGGCAAGCTATATCATGCTTGACCACCGTTGCTAAAATTCAACTTTTTTATGTAACGTAAGTAGTTAACAGACGTACAATCCATCTTAAGTCAAGTGATCATTGCAGACAATTCTATTCGAGATCATCACGATAGCAAAATTACTCCTGTTGACTAAACTGGAATACCTAAACCATTTCATGCTGATAATGTAATGAAAAAAAGAATTATAAACGGTATTTAATTTGTTTTTAATTATCAGACGCTAATTTTTTTTTCCTTAATTACTTTAAAAACCATTAGAGTACGCATTTATTCAATCTCATTATGGTAAGTCAGGCAATTATTTAACGAAAGGTTTTAAGAGTTGGAATCTCCATGCTTGATAAAAATGAAAGAAAATGAGTGCAGTAAATAGATACCTCGAGATAAGAAATGAATTGTTTAGTCGATGCGATTTTAATGACCGATTACCTGACCGATCGAAAAATCTGCTATAAAAAGAAAAAAAATAACAAAAATAGGAAATATATCAATGAAATTGAGCTCCGTTCATCAGTGACAAATGAAATGTACGATTAAATAGACATTATAAAAAAAGATGATCGCCAATGATGAAGCTGGAAAGACATAATAAGCAAAAGTTTAGAGCTATGGCAAAAAAAGAATCACCCGACCCTTAAATATAAAAGCTTAAAACATTTGCTACGGATAATTTAGAACCCGAGGCCCTTGACGCAAAGGTAAACGATGCAAATGATGTACAACCAAAAATATATAGAACTGATAAAAATATGTTATTAAACAATTCAATCTTAAGGAGGTGTTTCCCATAACAATAACTGTTATGAGCTATTGATTTCGGGTTCGATTAACTTTTTAATCATAGTTTTAATTATTAGAGTCGGAAGCTGGACGTCTCGTAAATCAATAAACTAGTATTATATTGAAAGCAAATAGATTATTTCGTGGCCAGTAAATATTAGGCGGTTTTAAATAAAAGGCGTTAATTAACTAAAAAATAATTAATTGTTATGGAATCAATCTTAATACATCTATAATGGTTTTGTTCCAACAAACCTTAAGCGGTTCAAGTTTCGATGAGTATAGATCACCCAGTGGTACAGTTTTTCAAGTGCTGTTATAAGTTTAGCGTTTAACCACAATCTCACCTGATGTTAAGTGACGATGCGGCCTAAGGTGGTAGTTCGCTAAACCTAGGAGTAGCTGTCAAGTGCAGCTGCCGTAAAACAACTGTAGATGCTTGGTGACTGATTTGCAACTTGCAAAGTGGATATCAGGAAAAGCCTTAGCACCATGCTATATTTTCATCACAAAGCTTCCTCCTCCGAAACCTTAGACTAATTGTAGGACACAAATTGTTTGGCGATAACGCGATGTCCGAAAACTCTAGTAATAAGCCACCATCGCTAGAAGCTTGTTGCCAACCAAATGATATAAAATGACACAAAGATAAAAACACACATCACTGTGATTCTAAACCTGCACTTGATACCCGACTAAACAGATCATCGCCTTTAAGGACATCAAAACTTAACTTCAAGTGTGGTACTAGTCAAAAGCTTGCCACACGGCAATAAAAAAAACTAAATTAGTAGTTTGTCGAATCTGTTTTGGGTGTTGTTAATAAGGTATAAATATAGCAAATAATTCAAAGATGTCCTATAATGACGAATAATTCCAAAGTTAAAGGTGGATGATATGTTTGAGATTGAGAACCGACTCAAGAAATGAGAATGACCCTAGAAAGAATTGTTGTAATCTAAAGTCTCCTTTGATGGGACTGAAAAGGTCGAAGAAGTTTTAAAAATACTACGATTATATAAATAAGTAACTTTATCTACATGCATTGCATTTTGCTGAACAACTGAAAATAATGGTCGCAATATCTCTATGAATCCCAAAAACTTTCAAACTCAAGCTCTTTTTGCTAGCCAAATGGAACACTTAAAAATGTGGGTAAAAAGAAGACTTTATAGGACATTTTAAGAACCTGCCATTACCCGTAGTACTTGTCTCAGATAGGTTATCAAATGTGCCGTTTTCTGTAAAGGCCGTATAGATGCAGCAGATAGCGGTTAGCTGATACATTCAAACGCTCCGTCAACTTTCATGCGCGTGTGCAACTGACGTTTAGCCATTTAACCACTTTCTTCGCAGAATCACTCGTGAAAGTTACCTGAAACAAGACATTTTTATATTATTAGATGTGTAATTTTAATGCTAAAGACAGTTGCGGTGAAATTGTGAAATTATTCAAAATTAATTAGAAGTCGTTCTAAAATTCGAATTAAAATTAAGTGTCAGGTATTTTAGTAAGTTTCATGACGCAGTTTAAAAAACTACTTAGTATTAATGTATTTAACTTCAACAATACTGAAATCGTAAGTTTATGTATCATAAAGTTATCTGGTAGGTCAAACTGTTAAAACACGGGAGTAAAGCCTACTAGCTAAACTACCTACTAAATATAATTAGAACTTCATGAAACGGTCGTAGTATCTTGTAACATAATACTCCAAATCACGTAACATGTAAGAATGCGGTTTAGCTGCATTATATGTTATTAAACATATTATCTAGTGGTTTATAGAAAAGCAATAAATAATAATAAAGCGGACAAGATATGGTTGCGTGAGGCACGCTACCGTATGCCTTTAGGATCGCCAGAGGGCGTGCGTCTCCATAACATCGGATACGAATCAAAGTCGTCATCAGTAATTTAAGTATTTTCTTCCAGCGCGAATATAGTCGATCCCTTTTATTCGTGTATATTATGCAAATTGTAAAAAATACTGACATTAATTATTACTCACCTACAAGATGTTTATAGCAATTTATGTATAGTAGCAACCATTATACTCCTAGTAACCTAAAAACGATTGTATTACATAAAAGAAGAAAACAAGGCTTGTCGTCAAGCTACCATGAAAAGCCTCTTTGAATAAAGTAAGTGAACATTAAACGTATGCAAATGAACATTCATCTATTGTCTGTCTACAATGAGGCCAGTCGTACTACAAATGACGTGATCTAGATGGCTATGGAGACTAACAACACCATCGTTGTTAGCATTTAAGTCTACATCTATAGTCCGAGGTATACTTTCGTAGTATGCATGTTTACCGATATTGTCGTGCACACTTTGACGGAAAACAATGGACACGGATGACGAGCTTGTTAAAGATGTAAATCACTCTTGGACGCATCGTATGCGACTTCACGATGTTAGATATACCTAGTGAACGAACCTAAAGAAAAATTAGGAATAAAAACGAATTATGTACTAACAATTTGTATTCTAACCAGAATTTATGTATGCAATTACATATGGCCTTCTTCATTGTTCTTCGCTTCATTAGAAAAGTTGCCGATAATTATTTTTTCCACATGAAATGTACTTGACTTTACTTCAGTTTACTCATTTTCCCTATATGAGGTACATTACATTTTACCTTTCATGTGCATTTGGAAAAGTTTTTGATTTTGCCATGAACTGATAATTAGGATAAACCTACATTCAGATCATACATAAAGGCAAAGTTAGGAAGATAAAGAAATTGATGATGTGTCGTGTAACATACATACATACATAAATCACGCCTCTTTCCCAACGGGGTAGGCAGAGACCACGTCTTTCCACTTGCTACGATCCTGACATACAACTTTGTCGTGTAACGATGTGGTGTAAAGAATCCTACAATGAAAAGAAAACGTAATGTAACCAAGGAATGGTAGTAGTTTATTTCTAGTGTTTCCTTGCTTCCTATACAACTTTCAAGTAAATGTTTTATTTTCAAGCAATTTTCGTGTTCCGTTGACTGTAATTGAAAACTAGCCCTAAATCACTGTGACAGATAAAAAATATAGTGTAATTTGCTATATAAAAATAATACTTTAAATCGTCTGGTACAAGGAAGGATCTTTAAAAATGAAATAAAAAATAAAATAAAACAGTGTCTTCTTAAATAAAACAAAAACGAATCATCTAAAGATAAACAGACCTTACAAATTAGAATTATAAGTAAAAAAAAAAACATAAAATTAAAAATTTATAACATATCATCACATTTCATTAATATTTTTTTCCCCTGGCAAAGAAATTGGAGTCGAGGCTAGTTCTAAAGGAGGAGTAGGCGGTAATGTTCGATCAGGCCATTTTGATTCAGGCCACGATTGGCCAAAAACGTAAATAATGACTTTTCAATTACATATGTTTATACACTGTAGCATCGTATCAGATTAAGGGTTTGAGTAGTAGTCTTCAATTCCAGTTCTTGCATATTTATGGATCAACTATTTCTTTAGAAATATTGGAAAGCAATATATAGAGTCTTTTTCATATTAGACTGCCGACAAATTGAGTTAGCCCAATTTGGACTTGTCAGAAAAGTTGGATTATACCTTCATTATATTTAGACACTCTAAAGATTTTTGTGACTAAACCATGAAACGGAATCTTTATTTAATTGTCCCTATAACGAATGAAATTTCCATCTCGCTTATGAAATGTTTTAGTGGGCCATCGTATTATATTGACAAATATATATTCCGTTTTGAATTCAAAAACAAATGCACTCGGCGATGCAGTATTTTTACAATATAAATTGAACATAACTCCCATTTAGTGCAAAAATTTATAACATATCATCACATTTCATTAATATTTTTTCCCCTGGCAAAGAAATTGGAGTCGAGGCTAGTTCTAAAGGAGGAGTAGGCGGTAATGTTCGATCAGGCCATTTTCTTTTGACGTAATCGCCTAAAAGTGCTACATCTATAGTCTTCGCTTTACCGGTACGTGGTCCAGCAAAAACATTTACTATCTCATTAATTAAGTCTTCATCCATAGGTGCTCCGGAAGTTTTTATAGCAGTTGAAAAATCTTTATCAGCCATTAAATTATTTTTATCTTTAAGAAGTTGTAAAACAACTAGAGCGATATCTACAGGCTGTTTCTTTCGCTTATTGCATAAATATTCTGCTCTGTTTAGCACAAGTTCCCGTGTATCAGGTCCTCGCGGCTTATAACTACCAACTACACCACCATAAGTGACATTAGTATTTTTTCTTGATTTCTTGATTTGGTCCAACATCACCAGGAATTCAACATTAATGAATACATTTTCCATTAATAGATTTTGCAATGTCACGGCTGGTGTCGTCAACTTTGACAGTACTTCTAAAGCATCACTCGGAGTCATGGGGTTGCAGGATAGGTTAAGTGTTAATAACATTTTAGCTTTGCTCATACCTCCTATAAAATTGGTAACAGCTTCACCATTAAGTTTATTGTTACTTAAGTTTAAAAAACGTAAATTTGGTGCTTTCATTACGTTCCTAATAGCTGTTCCTATACGAGCTCCAGTCAAGGAATTCCAAGCTAAATTTAGTTCTTCAAGTATTTTACTTTCTCCCAATTTAGTTAGAAGATTGTACGTACCACTTGGTGTAAAGAGTTTGTTCCAAGAAAGATCCAAAAGTACAATTTTATTGTAAGTTTCAAATGCTTCAGCTAACATATTAGCACCTTTAGTTCCTATACCATTATAACTGAGATGAATATGCGTCACATTCATACCTTGAAATATAGCCTTAGCAATGTATTCCATTGCATCATCTTCCAACTGATTTCTGTTCAGCTTCAAAACTTTTAAAGAGTGGTTTATAGATATGTTCACAAATAACCTCTTAGCACCTTCAGCTCCAATACGGCATCCTGACAAATTCAATTCGTGCAAGGTTGTATTTGTCATCAACATTTCTCCTAAGTGGTAACATGCATCATTGTTTAAAAAATTGTCGGTCAAATTAAGTATCTTGACCAATTTATTATACCGTAAAGCTATAGCCATGCAACGCACTCCATTTGGATTGACACAGTAATTCCGTAAATCTATATGCTCTTCAAATAAGCCACGATGGAAGATCCTAACGGGGCATTGCTCCATTTCTTTACACAGAGTCAAGTACAATTCCTGGCCATCATCAGGATATATGATCGGTAATTCAGGTTTTAGGAGTGCACTTCTGATTCCAGGATCTTTTACAGCAGGGTAGTTATAGTAAGGATGTCTAAAAACTGAACTGTTTGACAAAGTAATGTATTTTGCACATATCTCCCCGCTACCACAATGGTAGAGACCCTGTTCTTGTAATTCTTTTTTTATATTTGTTTCTGAAAACCTTAGTATTAGGGATGACCAATCTTCCATGGGAGGTTCCTCGGAACTTTCTTCAACGTCAGCTTCAAAAATCACTGTTGTAGGCATCTCCTCCTCATAAAATTCATCAGAAGACATTTTGTAATGGAAAAAATACTACAAAAAAGCGAAAATAAATATGTTAATAAACTCTGTTAAAAAAAAAGTAAATTATCTGACATTTAAAATGTTCTGAGTGACATTTATAGTATTTAGTTATATTTAAAAAAAGGTTTTATTTAAAGGTTTTATTATATCTTAGATTAATAATAGAGACCTATCATTATTTGTATTTTAAAGACATTAGTTTCTAATTTCATTGTAGTTTTTGTCTGTCACTGAAAATAAAAATTCTGCTTTTCATTGGCCAAAAACGTAAATAATGACTTTTCAATTACATATGTTTATACACTGTAGCATCGTATCAGATTAAGGGTTTGAGTAGTAGTCTTCAATTCCAGTTCTTGCATATTTATGGATCAACTATTTCTTTAGAAATATTGGAAAGCAATATATAGAGTCTTTTTCATATTAGACTGCCGACAAATTGAGTTAGCCCAATTTGGACTTGTCAAAAAAGTTGGATTATACCTTCATTATATTTAGACACTCTAAAGATTTTTGTGACTAAACCATGAAACGGAATCTTTATTTAATTGTCCCTATAACGAATGAAATTTCCATCTCGCTTATGAAATGTTTTAGTGGGCCATCGTATTATATTGACAAATATATATTCCGTTTTGAATTCAAAAACAAATGCACTCGGCGATGCAGTATTTTTACAATATAAATTGAACATAACTCCCATTTAGTGCAAACTACTTAAAATTCAACAGCGGACAAGCACATACGGGCTTAATTACAAACACTGGATGCTGCGCGAGCGCATGCAATTTTACGACGGTTTAATTATTGTGGATCTTTTACCGTGGAGAATTAAATACGAGATTAATTGAGTTAATTTGAATTTAGTGCATATTTATATTGACGTGTGTGAAATTGTAGTTTTATTAATTGAAGAACATTTAATTAAATACTTATTACTCTAAGTAATGGTTCCATAAGACACCATTTAATAATACCGATCTATCGATCACTATTCCTAAGGCATCTTCTTCCCAAGTGGAAGCAAAGTTAAACATCTTGAACACCAGGTGTGCGATGTCAAGTACCTTGTATTGCACCCCGGGTAACGTTGGCAGCTTTTGCATGGGAACTACGAGTAATTAGCTGAATAGCGGCGTTCCTCCCTTGAAAGGCGGGCTCGGTATGTGCCTACTATAACGGTGGACAGGCGGGAAGAAACTTCCTCCTTCGTCGTAGGAGTAGTTCCAGCTTTGTACTCCGGGGAATTAGGAAGAAAACCTTGTTAAAAATTGCATTGATTGAATGAGGATGCAGTCGGAAACATTTCAAGTGAGGGTCCATCCTCGTTGAGCTGTACTTGCTGGGGTTGCGGGAGTATTTGAAAGGTATCTCGTGCATCCCAGGCGTTATAGGCACGGGATGCGTTTATAGGATTTTAAGTGAAGAAGTCTCACAGCACCCTTCTGTTGTACTCCAGTAGCGAACGGGTATCTTTAATGAATTTTCCCCTTGCGAAAAAAGAGTTGATCGCCAGCTGGTCACGATCGAATAAGTATATATATTAATTATTCTTACGAGATTCATTTCATTCTAATATAGATACTGAATGTTGAAACCGTTGAATGAACCGCATGGTTGTCAGGCATGATTAATTTAATAGCCGCTATTAAGTAAATTAAATACACATTAATATTTATATTGCAACATAATGTACATAAAAAAGTTGTAAAATTAAAGTACGAAAATGGCGGCAAGACCGATGTAGATAGATTTGTGATAATATGGGGTCACATTACATTTATCTGCTCATTACGACATTGGAAAAGTAATGTGCATTTGGAAACTTGAGCCCTATAATAATCAGAAAAGTAGCCTATTTATTTATTGCCTATAAAGTTGCCTTTGATGGTTCTATTTATTATAATCTAGTTCAAGTTATAAATGATAAGGTTGCAGGCAGAGAGTTTGGTTATGAGAAAAGAAAGTGGTTCGAAGAATTTTTACAATATTAAATTGTTTTATTTTTCGATTACTTTACAATAATTGATAACATCATGAGAAATCTTTCCATATTTAACGGCAAAAAAATTATATTCCAATTAAAATTTAACTCATTTTTGTCTAACATTGAGGTTAGCATCCTTAGAGATTCATGTTTTTTCTGTGATTTAGCATCTAAACGAGTATTTTGTGGGTTTTAATGTAATAAGCGCCCACGTTTGCGACATTAACGGTTTTTGCGGAATCTTTGTGAAATTTATCATTTATTCAAATCTTGACCTCCATTTTATTCAAGGTCTGGTTTAGTATAATGACACTTATGACCTAACCGGTTCAATCTAAACAGTTAAATTCATAGAATAAGATAGGACCTTTTTTAATGGTTAAATTAATGCGAAAGAGCAGTACAAGATATTATAATTTCGAGATTTAGGTAAAATGTATAAAAATTAAGTAAAGAACGGTTATCTAAGTTCGTTACGGCTTTCTATATACAGCCATCATCTGTATATTGGTGTTCTTCTCAAAAAAACATTTTAGAATATGCACATAAAAACAACAACAAACAAGACGATTCACTGAAGTAATTTTTTTTTTAATTTTTCCGAATCAGAAAGAAGCAATTAAAGCTACAGTAATACGTATGTATTAGAATTAGAATGTATAAAATAGTTGTTAAAAAAAGTTTATCAGTTTTTCTCTGTAGAGCAATTTTAATAATTGAGTGTAAAATTATACAGTCGGCGTCTTTTCATTAACGGCTATTTTGGTTTTTAACGAAATACCATTTTTTGTGACATTACTGGTCCTGTAATTCTTAAGAAACTTTTTACTTATTTTCACAATGACCTTGTGTTCTTCATTCGGTCGGTTATCCAGTCCCTAACAGTCTGGCAGGCCGTCGAACCTGAAGTTTAGATATTTCGGAGCGCACCTTAATTGGCGCCAACTGGTTTTTAGTCGGGGCATTTTTATTCACGGATTCCTGTAGGCATTTATTAGGATCATTACACACTGGTAACGTTGTCGTGCGATTTCTGAACATTTATACGTTATTTTTTTACTTGGTTATTAGTATACAGTAGTACTATAGTATACAGGGAAGACTTTACGGAGTGGTTACTTCGGGCGATAAGGCCAAAGGGGTACCGCCAGTTAAAACCAATTGGGTATTTGGAAAAAAAAGAATATCGATTTTTTTATATATTTTAAAGCATCATCATAATTATGATAATAGTCAATTGGAAAAACTCTTAAAATGTTTTTTTATTAATAATAAACAATTGAAAATTATAATATTTTAAAAATAATCATATGACTAAGAAAGTGCCACGATTGATCGCCAGGTTAGTGACGTCATAATGTTAAAAGAATTTTATCGATTAAGAGTCAAAACACTGTATCAGCTGTGTGCTACAATGAGCAGACATTAACATTGTGACGTCACACGCGCTCGGGTTTGTTCGGGAACGATCGGCGCGTTTTCGGTACTGTATTTAAAAAAAATTTTTTTTTTTTGAAAAAACTTTTGAAATATTGCGAAAAAAAATAGTTTTGTTATAAAACTAATACATAATTATGATGTTTCTATTTATCACAAAAAAAAGAATTTCAAAAACCCAATTGGGCGACCTGTTTTATAAGTGTTGTCTCTAAATTTGCTCACATTGTTGCTATAGACTTCGCACTAGCTTAATCCTCTACGCGAGCCTTGCCCCTGAAAAGAGATGGCCAACGGAGTCGATGCCTCAACAAAGGTGCTTCAAAATATCGGAGCGTTGGGATAGGTAGCTAAAGGCGACGCTGGTTGTAACTACACTTCAAATAAACACAACAAACAGCCGCATGTTACAAACAAAACATAACAGCCGCCATCGAATCCAGCTTTACAAGTAACACGCACTCCAAAGTTATTTTCACATTGAGATGAGCTTTACTTAAATTACTAAGATACATCTTGAGATTGCAAAACATGATTGAAGAATTTAGTTGATTATAGCGGAAATCTACTGGTTAATTAACTTAATGAGGTTAATAACCTAATCATGCATTGCTGGTGTTAATCAAACAATTTTTTAAAGAGTCGGTAAGCTATAAATTATTCGCAGTTAAATAATGCATACTCTTTATTTTATGTTTTTATAGAAACTCGACAAAGTGATGTCACTGCAAAGGGAAACAAAGAATAGAATTTAGCCGAAGGTAATAATGTCACCTTTGTCTATAGGAACGGCGACTACCATAATATTATTCGTTTAATTGAATTAATGTTTAGAAAATCAAAAAAGATAAAATTACCATGATCTCAATAATGTTTACATGGCAAAAGAAAATGTTACATGGCAAGTGTATGCTTTATATATTATATCGTTTAACGTTTAACGCTTGGAAGTTGCATAAGTTTGAAGTTTCACTTCAAAAAACTCTTCCTTTTTTTATATTAGAATATAAATGTATAGATATGTATAATGGAATTTTTAATTTGTAAGTTATTATTAACATAATAGCATTCAATTAAGCAAGTAAATACCCTTAGCTTTTCAACAAATTGACGATATTTCATCGCGATAATAAATTCGGCCATTTAAATCACCCGTGCGTAAATGTCCTAAGTTCCGTTTCTGCGATATCGTTTTTGCTGAGTATGCGCACGCGCCGCTGTGGGGGACGAGTAAGCGATTAACATTTTATGTTTCGGGACCAATCGGGACACTCTGAGGGCAGTCAACTCACGTTCGACGCGTCTACATCGCGTTTCTTATTATAGGGACGTGAGGTAAAAGTGGGGACTGGATTTTTATGAAGTAAATTTAAGTAATCACAACATAATTATTATTGACTATGGATATTAAAACTGTTGTATATGCATGAAGGTATCACAAATAGTTTTACCTCACAAGTCATGTTGTTTAAATATAGTTCCGAATATCGCTGATTCGCTTCGGAGTATGTAAAAAGGCTGTGGATTTCACGTACAATTATTAATTTGAATGAAATTATTAACATAATCGGATAATGTAAGAGGAAAATATCCCGAGAGAACCAACAACATGGTGGTAAAGTATTTACTAATTCTTGCCTGGTTAGCTACTTACCACGGTATGTTCCGGCAGTAGTACACGAGTACCAGGTCTTTTTCTAAGCTCAGCCCCTTAGTCATTTAACATAACTTGATATTGTTGTCTAACGGGAACTCGATAAAAAAGAACTAAAATACCTTAATTTTGTTCATTATTTAGCTCGAATTTAAGTCATTTGTGTAATTGGCAAAATTTCACCATAATCTTTGTCTTTTGTTCTTCGTCGTGTCGTCGCAAATCGTATATGAAATAAAAATATCTCGTTCCTTGGTAAAAAGATTCGAAAGTCAATGATGTTGGCATTAAGACTGACTGTCCAGGGAGCGTTGGACCTACTTGGATATCGTCACTCTTTGCTAAAACATAATAACTTCCCATACATCCAGTGAGCACACAAATGTAGATAACACAAATACAAATTGCATTTAAGACTTTTATAACCTTTCAGTATAATAACAAAAAGCAGACTGTTCAATTATTACGCCAAATTTTTTAATCCAATTCACCTGTATAGCGAATCATCCGAATGATAATCCCGACAATAGTATTGTGTGTTTGAACAAGCAATTTGCGCAGCCGCAAATACCTTCAGCGAACCGCGGTGCATTTCAAACGGCAGCTTTCATTACAAAACCAAATACAGACTTGGGCTCGGTAAATTTTCAAGTGAAAACAATGGCTGACGCCTTTCCATTTCTCTAAATCAAATACGATAGGGGTGCGACGAAGCTGTATCTCGTTAATACGAAGGTTGGAATTAGTTTTTTTTTATTAATTCAGGTGTTATTTCATCGACCTATTAGGGCGGCGGATGGTGGACCGTGTATATGTTATTTCATAATATTTCAGAAATAAAAAAGGCATTTTTAAACTGTCATATAGTGGCCTTTATGAAAATATAACATCCTCTTTGTTTGCGTTAGACTGCTCAATGATAGGTCTTTATCTAGCATTCATTATCTATTTATCACGCCGAATGCAGTGTCTAGTGAATTATCGAAGACAAGTGCGGATTAAATCTGATCTTCAAAGCAAACATTATAGCCATGAAATTACAACTGATGTTTAAGTTGTCACTGCAACTTATATAGCTGTGTACAACCAACCACAAAAGGACTGCAGTCTTGAGGGCAGTAATAATGGATCGCTTTCCCGAGGCCTGAGTTGGAACGCCTCGTGTGCCAGTACGAATTGCCACTAAATCCTTCGAACCTGAATACAGCAGAGCAGGAACTACTGCTTAGATATAGCGGTGATGTCGAAACTGGCACGGGTGCACCTTGTACACTTATACCACTCTCGTATAATGTGAGCTTAGTATCAGTTTATAAATGTACGGTATAAATTAAAATGTATTAACCAATTTTCATCTCGAATAGGTTAACATAAAATGGTATAGTGTATTCATCTTAAACCGATTCGTATTATCAAGATGGGCAATGTAAAATCAAACCAGGCCACAGTTATGAGGGGCACTGTCGGCGTTCAGGCGCGGCCCTGAATTATGGGCATGCGCTCGCGCACCCAAGCAATTTATTACGATTACAGGCCCTAGTGGTAGTTATGCTATGTAAAAAGCTCTCATTCTATAAGTCAAATTAAATCAACAAGCGATGTATCACGAATATTTTTTAATTTCCACACTCTTCAAGAGACGATTGCACATCTTCAACTCCATCCACATTAACTTTCTCAATACTATAAAAATTGCATATATACGCTACGAGCTAGCATTTTGTAACAACGTGTGAACGTAAAAAAAATTACGTAATGGTATAAATATTATCTATATTATATGTTCCTAAGTATCTTGTAATTCTTCTATATATGTATTCTACAAATTCTAAGCAATTCCGTATTTAAAAAAATGATAATCAAGTAACAGAGAATTGCTTTAAGTTAATTCGATAAGAATAGTGAAGTTATAACAATTTCAACACTTACTCATTTCGTTTATTTTTATATAATTACCAGGGTCTTGCAATTTGCAAATTTGTTATGATTTAAAGGCTCCGCGTATATGCTATGAACGCTGATAGTTCAATTGATATTAGCAATACTCGAATTCTCAACTTCCGCAACAGTAATTAATTCACTAATCGCTAATCAAGAACGGCTTTATCGGACTATTGTTAAAGAAAGAAATAGGCCATGTTCCAAATTGAGCCAATTAAACCAATCTTGACCCATCGCTATCCGTTAACCTAGTAATATCCAATGGCCAAACTAATTACACTGTGTGACCAATTTGGTCTGATTAGCTGCGCGGGCGCACCTAGGCCGAACCGATTAAGCTACACTAATCTTTGATGCCGGGTTGGTTATTATTATTTAATACTTTGATGATAATCACCTAAATAACATCTATCTACCTGGGGTAGGTAGAAAAATGGATAACCATTATACTCCACCATTATACATTTGCATATTTCATTCTCTTCCTTCAAACTCATTGACTTCTTTACACATCCACGCCTGTTCTATGTTATTCTTACTTTTCCTCAGGTCACTGATACTTCAATACTATCCAGATAATTCAGAGTTCGATTAATTGTTCCGGTATAGCGCGGCGTGTTTAAGCATAAGGCTGTACTTATATGTCAAGTTGCTTGGGGAATATCACCGTGGTAGGTTTATTTGTAGTTATAAAGATGATGATTGTCCTTATCTCTAGAAAGTCGCTCCTTCGCTATTTTTATTCTATACCTTACTTATCAACAGATGAAGTGCAGTTGTCTTACAAAAGTTCGTTGAAAATAAAAATGTACAGGATCCCTTAAGAGCTTATTTTGAAAAGTGGTAGAACTTTTAAGAGAACTCTACTGCTGAACACCATCGCCATATTCATTATTTTCCACAAACCAGTAGAGCACAGCTGTATTCCGATCCAACAGGTGTAGTTGGTAAAACTCATTAGCACGTGAGGCGTTTCAATACAGTCCTATACGGGTAGCAACCTATTACTGAAAGACTTCGGTTAGACTATTTTGAGGTTTATATAAATGGCTATAAGCTTCGTTGACCATACCATAAAAAAGCAATGTTACGCGAAAGAAGCTGCTTGTACAAACATAAATAATTCCCTCGAGTATAGATTATTGTTACGTGCAGCTCGATCGGTCCCGGGCTAAGCAGGGCTATCAAACTGATATAACCAATATGTCTGGATAATATGAGCGGTAACATCAGACTTTCATCCGTCATAGAGAAAATCAATTTTCGAACGGATCACGGGTAAATTCACTTTCTACGTTATTTATGATGATAATGTGGTCGTGGTTCCGATTAGGAAACTATACGTGCATGACACAAGGCATTTACATGTGCCCTTAACATTTACTGGTTATTTTCTAATGATCGCGTGGCTGGCTACCTTCCATCTTCATATGTGAAATCGATCGCCAAAAATCTACAGGTCTGTCCCGAGAGCTGCATTTGAAAGCCAATCCGCTTTCTAGGCTTAACGTATTACCATATTTTACTGCATCGTCACTTAAGACCAGATGAGATTATTGTTAAATGGCTTATCTATACAAGACTTAAAATAAATATTATCAATCGTTTGTTAGTTTGCTGTCAATGTTACAAATAGATGTAGATCGATAACCATTAAAGTGAATAATGCAGTGTTGGATTCGTACAAAAATATTAGCGACTTCCGATATCAGTCAGTGTATCCAATCCGTCTGAATAATAATAAGTAATATTGTAAAGCGGAAGTAGCTTCAGGACGCCATCTGTGCATAGTTTTGGTAAACAGAAAGTGCAATATAAAGCATTGTTAATAACTCAAACGTCCAAGCTCGGTGAAGCTGTAAAAGCCGTAAAGGCTCCAGGGCCCCTAAGGCTAACAATATAGTCAGTTCAAGAAAAAAACACAAACGCACAGTATCGTGTAAGGAATAATAGTGTAAAGTTGTTACGATGTTTCTCTAATACCAAGCCTCCGACATATTTCTTACAGTAGCACCTTTAAGTCCAATTAATATACCTATACATGTAGATTTACAGTTTAGAATAGTCATTTCTGGACTGCATATTATTCCTTAGGTATTCAAAGTAATGTAAATACTCCCATCCGTGACAACTAATTTTTTGTTAGTCAGGTCGCTTGGAGTTTATATAAGTAATCGCCTAATAAAGGAGTTATTAAAAGTCAGCACGTAAATAGGCTTTTAATAATTTTGAAGAATCGATTTTAACAATAATTATATATCGCAAATCTTCATGATTATTTTTAATCGACATACTAAGACAAGTTTTCGCTTAGTTGCAACCTATTTACTTTAGAAACAACTGACAATTGGCAACGATTTGGATATCTTTTGGATAACGATTTTGTTCTCAATTTTCCGTCTATAGCCATGCCGTTTATGCCGCTCTGACTTCTATATTAGATCTTATAAATTCGGAATCACCAATAATACATTTGAGTATAACTATTAGAAGCCGACTATTTCCCATTAGTGTTGATAATATTAATATACTGCCCGTTCCATTAGAAATCAAGCGTAATGATAATAAAAAATATATAAGGTATTGCACAACGATTACTAATGAATAAGAAATCTAATTAAAGTTCTAAAACAAATGGTTGCGTTCACACGGCCACTTTTAACACCTGCGAAATAAATCACAATTGAACGAATGAGCGAACGAACGAATGATTGAATGGAATTATTAGCTTTGTTCGCAACGACCTTAATATTATTTGCCCTTTGTGAATGTGAAATGCCAATAATAGATTTTATTTATTGGTTTATAACTTAGAGAAAACAAAACAAAAAATACGCGAAAGCGATTTTGTAATGAAATTGATTTCCTTAGAAAACTCATTTAGGATATAGGAGTGGTTTCTATTACAATATTATTACAAGAAAAATCTAAAAGGATCATTGGTAAAATTCTTCATAAATAATAATTATTTAAATATAAAAAATAAATACTCTGAAAAACAACTTAAAATTTAACAATAACATAAAATAAATAAAAAGTTAGTACGCATTCTATAATACTTAAATTAGGTAATAGTTCATCCAAGTTACAAAAATTTTTATTGCACTAAAATGTTAAGAATTTTTCTCTCAAAAATGTTTTCGTTATTTTATATTTAAGTTATTGCATATTTCGTCGTCTTTCAAAACGTGGTATATTCATTCATAAATTTTAATTAAATACTTATTTTGTGCTTATTAGTAACGTCTATGTGTAATTTTATTTCCAATCTTTTTTTAAATTTAATACATGACTTTAGCCATATCTCATGTGGATGTTTAAAATCAATTTAATTCTTATTATATGTCTTAGTATATTCTTAATTTATAATTCTATACCGAAAACACAAAGAAATAGATAGACTGGACATACAACGAGTTAATAAAACGTATTAATAATGAGTTGTTTATTTTATTTCTTACAATAGTTGAGTTTAAGAAAATAATGTATATCTCCTAATGTCATCGACCTAAATGATTATTTCTATAACTTGCAATGCCATTTGTTTTATCTATTACACCAAGCAATTACAAAGTACTATCACCGCGAGGAAATGCATAGTTAATATTTATGTATTTCAGATTTATCGTGGGACTAATTATAATTAACATTACCCTATTTACGCGACATTGTTTAAGAGAAATTTAGAATGCACTAAATATTTTTTGTCCTTATTTACACATTACTAAATTATTTGATAAATATTAAATTGTTATTATAAGTTCATAACTTATCAATTGTAATGTCAAATTGTTATATTTCTTACTAGCTGTGTCCGCGGCTCCGTTCGCGTGGACTACAGAATGCCGTCAATCCAGAGCACGCGCGAATCTTGCTGCCCCCGCTCAAAGGACGGAAAACAAAAATGAATCCATAAAAGATAGATATATGCTATCGCTGACATTTTTGTAGGAATTTTTAATATATACAATTATGTAGTACATTAATTTGATATATCTGTAGTGTATTGACTTCCTCTCATGCGCCTACGACAGAGATAAGCGCCTACGTACCGAGGAGTAGGAAGCCGACCGTAGTGCGGTGCGGTTGTATACGTGGTGAAGTGTTGATGATCGATATTGATCAGGACAATACAATTATATCTCTTATGGTTTACTCGGCGTGTGCCATTTAAGCGTCCCAAAAGTATCTTTTCCCGTAATGATTCACCTTTATCGTCACTGCTTATGTCGTACATTACTTTATATAACAAAATATATCCTATAATCTGATTAGAGAACATAGCTATAAACCAGAAAAATGAGCATGTAAATCGGATGAGTGGTTCTCGCGTGAAAAAAACATAAACGTAAAGGCATTATTTTTTTTTAACTGACTATAACCATAAGGGCTCTGGAGCCTCGAACGGCTTTTACAGCTTCACCCGGGCTTGGGAAACGTAACCGCAGAGAGATGTTGAGTTTTATAATATGTATGTATGTGTAAGTAAATACTTTTAATTATAAATATCAAAATTACACACAAACGAAGATTGAGAAATAAAAATATAACAAATAGAAAAACAAACGGTTTTATGATCCTATGATTAAACGATTTTTATAAACATAAAAATATTTGTAAATCGTGTGATTGTAGGTAGGTGATTAAATAAATACACTCAACACTTGTTAGCAAGGTGAAGAAGTAATTATATACTATAACAGTTTCTACATTACAAACATACTTCTGTAAATGTTTACATACATATATCAAAGGCAAAAAGTCTATTTTGTCTTTAACAAAAGAAGATAAGCGACGGCTGCGCGTGGGACACTATTTTAAGGTTAGAATCGCTTTCCCGCACTCAATTACCGATTCAATCAAATGCTTGTATCGATTTAATAACGCTTACATCTCGCATTGAATGGAAGGAATTTGTAATAAAATACATAATTAAGACGTTGCGTTACGAGCTACTAATTTTATATGTAATCTTAGAATTTAATGGTGAAATTAATTTATTGTTTCTATTAAATTAACAATTGGATATCTGTTTTGGTTTATGTCCGTAGAGCTCACGCTGCGTTTCATTTGGATATGTTAAATTAAAAACTTTAGGCGAGAGTTTTAACATTTTTTGAATATAATTTTCTGAAAAGTCGTGATATATTTATACTAAAACAATATAAAGATAAAGAGATTATTTGTCTGTTTGAGCGCACTAATCGGAGTAGTAATCATGAACGTCAAACTATGTGGCAAGCTTTAGGTAAGTATGGGAAGTGAAATCAAACCGATAGGTTTTTTTATATTAGGTTGGCACATTGACGGTTTTGTCCGTGATGGTAAGCACAGTACAAACCAAACACAACGGCGACCACCGAGAGATCTAAATCTATCGGTAGTCGCCGCTGTTATGCCGGCCGGCTATACGGGGGAGTTGGCAGCGGCGCGATGTCGCATAAATTTAAGACGGGTCAAACCGCAGAGCACAGCTAGTTTTTACATATTTTTAGTAAGTTAAAATTCCATTAGAAATCTGCCTAAGACTATTCGATGCCACTGAAGGAGAAAAAACGTTACGAAAACCACGCGCTTCAGGTCGGAACATAGCTACGTCATTGGTGCTTTTAAATTCGACTGAACAAAAATACTCCTAAATGGTCCTATGAAATACACTCAAGCGCTGATTGTCATTATTATTTAAAATCCCCATCCTGTGTTGTTAGTATTCAAAGAAACAACCTTTTGAACCGACGAAAATTTTCGACTAAGGGTATATTGTATTATTAAGATCTCACATCCATTATACTGACTTGAGATTTGCAGCTGCGACCCTTATCGCATTCATCGGAAGTTTTTGTGAATTCTATAATAGCCCCCTTTTGCGATCCGAATGATAATCAAAGGTACCACTACCTACGTTTTGAAATGTACTTTTATATTTAAAATGTCGAGGGCTATTTGAAATTTATTTTTGTTGTGGTTTTTATGTATTAAAAATAAAATACTACATTGATTTGGAGGCAATTACACAGTTTGAGAAGACAAAATTCAAACTTACGTATTTATAGTTAATTAAAACAAATTAATTTTAATTATTTATAATTGCGTATTCAATTAGTGTAAACGGTGTGTTTGAGCTAACGGTTGACTGTGAGACTGAATCTTAGGGTTGTCCAAAAGACTAAAGCAATCAGTGTGAATAAATTTATGAATGATACATCGTTTTTCATAACATAAATTTCCACAAACACTTCTGATGCTAAGTAATGAGGTCTACAAAAGTAGTAAATTTAAACAAGAAAGAGGACTGATAGGTGCTTACTGTTATATTTTCAACCTAAAGACAGAAACTACAGCTAATTAATGAGTATTAGAAGCAGACAATTCCAGTTTGTATACAGCGCAGAATGCTATACATTACTATAATCAACTAGAAGTTCGTAACTACTTGCTTTCGCTCATCGATTACACTAAACTATTCTGCAAACCACAAAGGCAAGAGGCACATAATTTATTCCTACATAAACGCTCATGCATTTGTATATCTGCAGTTATAAATAATTTATTTGTAGTAAAAAGGGTAGAATTAAAAAAGCAGTCTACTTGCCTGCAGAGAAAAAAAACTAGTAGAAAATAGTGCCAACCCTGCACACAATACACGAACCCACCGACCTTGCGCCGGCGCATCTATACAAATATTATGTCACTTACGCATACAAATTGTTTGTTGTCTTTGTAAGCGATTAAACGTTTATAATCGCCGACAGACCCTGACAATACGTTCAAGGGTGGGAATCGGATGTGTTTACACTACCACCTGTTATGACGTAAAAGGTCTATAATATCATTACTCTTGTATTTTATTTATTTCATACGTTGCAAAATAAAACTAACGTTATCTGACACATACTCTTTTCTGATTTAAAGAGATGTATTTGAAAGAAACATCACGAGACACCAGTTGCAAATGTTGCGTAGATTTTGTTCTGATTTGTTTTTTGTACCTGCATTTATTTTGATATTATCTCAGTTAGACTTTTAATTGTTGATTATATGAACCTAACAACACGTTTCTTTTAATTACACTAATTAACTTACGCAGTCCAATCGGATACAGATGCCTACCACACCATTTAATTAGTGGATATACACCAAATGATTCCGGAACGCGACACGCACAAGTGTGGTACTATGAAGGGTTATCACACCTGGTATATGGGGGCCGTGATCCAGTCTCACACAATTATCGTGTCCTATCACTCAAAAAAAATATAGAAACTTCCATTTCAATAGATTTAATTTTTTACAGATTTAGCGTTATGGCCATCTCGCCTAATGTTAAGTGACGATGTGGCCCATGTTGATAACATGCTTAGCCTAGTGAGGGACTGGCTCCCAAGTGCAGTTGCCGGAACACACTTATAGGTTCTTAGCGACATACTTTAAATTTGAGGGTGGTAGCTAGACAGGCGGGCATTAGAAAATATCCTACGATGAATAAATGCTATAGTTTTGTCACGATGATTGCCTTCACCGAAAACTCAGAGATTCGAACTACCGGTGTCCATACACACTACAACTATGTTACCTGCCACTGAGCCATCATTGCTTCTAAACGGCAACAATCTAATGTATTAAAGATCTGTTGTAAGATGGACAGGGACTACAAGAATAACAAGGGAACATTATTTTGATGACCCGAATGAAGTCGGGAAAGCTAAATAATATATAAAGCAACATCAGTCGAAGGTGAAGTTATAACGTGTGGGAACTGACTCCGGTTACATCTCTATCGAGATTTGAACATGTACGCGTTAGCTCTCAACCCGCGACCCGGCGCGGCGTGACTAATCAAGGTGCTTAAGGTAATAAAACAATTAATGGTAATGGTTTTAATTAATATCGCTGTGACTTGTAATATGTTACCTAGGTTCACCTTGCCGCTATTCTGCGCTTCAATTAAAACTAACATAGCGTTGCTTACAACGCTTTATACCTTAGTATAAACGTCAAACCTGTAACGTAACCACACCGGTTCTAAAGTTATTACATCAGCGCCTCTGTTAACAAAAAAAAAAATAAAGGCTTTTAATTTTTGTTATTTGAATTTAATAACAAAAAGACTTATTGGAGCAAATAAAGCTCAAGCGTCAAGATTGTATTATTGAAAAAAAAGCATTGCAAATTTAATACCCTCCATGTAAATATTGTTTTAGCCAGAAAAAAAAAAGTTTGTTAGTTCCGTCACAAAAAAAAATTCACTTACAGTATCGAACGTCTCTAAAATTATTTCGGTAATTTTTATTATTCAAAAATATAATAGTATTAGTATTTGAAACATCAGTTCTGAAAAAGAATTCTGCAAACCTTTAAACATTTTTAGAATCTTCTAATTTTATATTCGTATCTATTGAATATACGAGTATATATTTTATGAATGTGACAAAATAGCGTTTAACATGTATCACTTATAATCGTAATCTCAGCTGAGGTCAGTTCTATTTTAGATAACTGAGTTGTAATGCTTTGTACATGTTGCCAACCCCGATCATCGAACCTGCACACAACAGCGCCAATAATAGGTTAGCGGTCGAACTTGCCCAAGTATATACCCGATGATATTTCTATCAATAGCTCTGGCTCTTGAAAAAAATTGTTTTTGTATGTCTAAATGCGATGTGATTCATGCAAAAAATAATCATAGTAACGGACCTAGAGGAAATAACTTTAAGATTGAGAACTACTGGCTGAACTACAGACGAGGGCGGTGTTTTGAGCTGATATTTCTAGTTTAATGTACCTGAAACTGATATCATGTTTATAAAATTATAACTGCCTTTGACGGTTTGGTTTATTGCTTCGAACGCTTAAAGGAGCGGTGACATGTTCTTAGCGGAGAGGTAGCGATTTGGTTTTATTTTCATTCAAAGTTTTTAATTTATAATACACCAAGCTAACTTATTTTTGTAAATAATTTATTGTCATTTAGTGGACTGAGTCTATCCACAAGGAAACAAATTCTTTTACATTGTTGGCTCTAGCAGAAGCAGACCAGCGCCTTTTACATCTTAAATTAGAATTTGATTTCAAATTCGATTTACACACACGCATAATCACGCCTCTTTCTTAAAAGGGTAGGCAGAGGCTATCTCCATAAACTTGCTACGATCCTGACATACAAGTACATCTTTCAAATTAGTTTCAAACAATTTACGTAAAGTTACGTAAACTATCTATCATGTTGAGGATAGATACAACGGTGTACAAAGCCGATGTGAAAGATGACAAATTGTGGTACTAAATTTCACGATTATGACGCGGCTGTGGCTGCCGTAGAGGAGTTTTTCGAGACTCAAGGAAAACATTTTATTTCCCAAGTTAGAAACGCGTTATTCTAAATGCATTGCATTGGAGGGAGATTATGTAGAAAAATAAAATATTTTTGTTTTAATTTTTGCATTTTTTAATATTGATTACAAGAACTTTTTGATTTATCTAGGTAGATAAAAAAGAATAACACTCGACCATTTCTATTATGTAGGTAATTAAATATAATATTGCTAATAAAGGTACATTTATACTTACTTGCCTTGACTGACTGACTGATTCATCAACGCACAGCCCAACTACTGGGGCTAGGACTATGAAAATCTGCATGCAGGTTCCTTTTACAATGTAGGTGAGCAAGGAAAGGTTTTTTGGGAAATCAACCCTTAAAGGGGGTGAAAAAGGGGATGAAAATTTGAAGTTATATCTATGAAAATTGGTATTTAGCAATTAAATTAGAAAGTAACAAAGACGTGTTGCATAGTTTTTTAAATTTCTAAGGGTGTAAGAGATCGCGTGAGAGTTGTATAATACATGTAACGACATCTATTAACCAAAGACAGTACCAACTAATGCTTTCATAAAAAAATTTATACATCATTCATCATCTTGTTTATGGTTATGAAGCTTTATCAGAAAAAAAATGGGATAGGTGGCGCTGTAGTCAAGTTATTGATTATTGAGAGGGGCAGAATAACGTCTACCGGTCCAGCTTGCGTAATAAATCAGTTGTCTTTATAAATTCAATGAAGGATGTTGTCGCTGTCGTTGTCGATGTAATATATAACAATTATCAATACAGAAAGTAACTACATGGCAACAATTACATTAATATGGTTTATATGAGCGTTTCCGCTAACACTCGTGACCAACGCTCGCAATGGCATGAGTTAATTAAAATAAATATTATTATTGGTTACATACGAGACAGCCGACTCGGGAGTTGTATATCATTGATCCGATCGATGGGAATAAGTCGACGGGCTTACCTGGAAGCAAAGAAACTTTATTTAAATACACAGGGGCTATGGTTCTAGGAATAGCTATTAAGCCGTTAATTAGACAAGTTGAATAAACGCAAATGTAAATAGGTAGTTCCGTTGTTGTCAGTGGTCAACATTTCCGTTTTGAGCTAAGTACCAATGATACAAGGTTCGATTTCTGTGTATATAGAATTTTCGTAATTGTTCAAGAATCTGTCCAGCCGTTTAGGCGTGATTGAAGTATGTGCATTCAAACAAATATACTTTCACATTTATGTGATATGCTAAACACTTGTTCGGTTAATTTACTAAATAAACAAATCCCACTCAATGCACAAGGCTTGCCGAATACCGATATTCATCCATCCCGCTTCAACGCTAAGTGAAAGTACCCATGGAGTGAGACATATGATATCTAATGAGTCGTAGAAATGATGCACTCTCGAAGGCAGGGACAGTGAAATGGAGAGAAAGTGTCCCTACTCATTACATACCAATCTATTGATCAATAAAGAAAACATACTTTCATCATCACGCCGAATAAATTTTAAGGTGATCAGCATTTGAGTTAAACGAATATCTCGCCACTATTAAAAAAAAATTACATGGGGCTACCTTCTCTATTAAAACAATATTCTAAAATCATATAACATCAGAGACACCTAGAGGTTAGATAACGAAAAATCCCGTAAAAAACCATAATACTCTCAAAAAATTAAAACATACACGTAATATATTTTAATAATTTCACTTGTATTTGTATTAATATGTCCACTCTAGTAATAGATAAGCGTAACTATAAGTACTATTGTTGTCAGATTACAAAGCTAATATAATCTCGGAAAACATGACCTGACGATCGATTACACATTGTTATAATCGTTTTACCAAACATTTTTGTTATCCGATTTCATTTGTAATCGATTGGACATACAATGTCCAAATTAAGTAGAACCGCGAGCGTAACACAATTCTCACATACCGTAGCTCAATTCGAGATACTTAATTTATTCGCTCTCACTATTGTCTCCTGTAAGCTGTAATCTATTATGTTAACGATTACATTTTTTTATCGTTTTATTATTACATTTTACATTATATGTAACTATTTACCTAAAGCATTTTTATATTTAAATCAGTTATACATACCCGAATTTGTCTTTTTTCGAATTTGAAAACAAGAACAGACACCATATTACCTATGTAAAAAGATAATAAAAATATAATAAAATACAATTTCCAGTATATCTGCTAACTACGATAGAAGTCATATCAGTTCTTACCGGTCAACTGCCGGACACAGGTCTCACATAAGGCAGTTTCCCTTGGTAGTGCCTTACGATTGTGCCATTAATACACCAAGTATAAACACCTGCCATAATGCAAGCTTAGGCGTGTCGTGTTCCGGGATCAGCCGGTGTGTATTCACCCATCGATCCCGAAAATAAAAGCAAATAGGAAACAATAAACTTTCAAACACGAAGCAAATCATCACGCAAGACCAACAATTAGACCGCTAAACCGCAGCGACAACCGCGAAGTCTTCCGCGCCGCGCCGCCGCCGCGTTTTCGTTGTGACGTAAGTCGGCGCGCGATCGCCATTTATTTTTGGCTGTAAAGGACGTTGACCTCACAATAGATAGTGAAAGTCATCAAAGTCGCCACGCTGGCTAGAACACCCCAGCCCTAACTCTGTTATAAAGTACTAGCCGTGTGCCCAGCCCACCGATATTACCATCGTCAACATCTCAGGAACCATCCTATTTTTAACCTCTATTTAACTCCTTAAGAGGGATGAATTTTCACAAATTCTGTCCTCATCTACGTTATATAAAGAACACCCATGAGTCCCGTGCAGAATTTCAAGCTTCCAGGCGTAAGTTTGGACGTAACCATATGGTTTAAGCTGCGCATTGTGCGTCAGTTAATAATGTTGATATTACGAATTTCATTACAATTAGAAGACATATAATATTAAAAATCTTAAAAAAAGGTCCAGCTTTTGACGACAAAGCCTAAATTTACCAATTTTTTTTAAAACAAACCAATTGCATTTGCTTTTTGAAAAAAGTTAAAATTATTCATTTTCATTGAGTTTAGTTGGTTGATTGCTTGAGATATTACAATTGTATTAAGTACATACATAATAAAGATTTTCGAATAACAAAACACAATTTAAAAAAATGTACACAGTTGTTAACAAATATCGAGAGCGCCATTAACAGTAGAAAAGAATTACGAATACAAAGTCTTTTCAAATTAAAGTATTCATTCAGCCCTATTTAACTAACAGACGAACCAGGAAGCCGGCTAGCCGTTTAGAGCGAAGCGGTCCCAGGTGTTGCGTCACTCAGAGTCGCGCATCTCTAAAATGGCAGGTCACACAAACTATCCGCGCTGTTCGTGTGAACACGCCATTATTTTGAAACACTATTTATATACGTCTCAAGTTTGCTCGAGCACCGAGTGTCTTATGCTCTGGAAAAATATTAGACTGACCTCTGACGGAATTCTGACCGTGTTAATCCGTAATAAATGCTATATCCAATGAGGTAACATCAAACATTGGTTCGTAAATAAAAAAAGAAATATCACAATAACTCGTTTTATGCAATTAAAACAGAAATTAGCACATTTCTTTGTTATTGTATTATATTATAGTCGATGTTGTAACGAAACGGCTCGGCAGTTCGTTGTGGGAATCCATTGTGGCCGGTTATTGTTTCCGGTTATTACTTTGTAAACATTTTCATTATTACGTTGTAACCGGGTAGCCTTTTTACGGTTTTTTTCACAGGTTATTGACAAACTTCGTGCTCGCTTTGTATCTATTGTTTTTTTTTATATCCTAATACACGTGGGCTCGTTGTTTTGTGGTATTTTACGATGCCAGTGTTTACCGTATTTACTATTTATTTTTTGATTGTTGTTTTTTTTTTATTGCACTATTCACTATCAAATAATTTAAATTAAAATAGGCATTATTTTGTGACGTAACATGACAGTAGTTATGAATCTTGCAAATCGTTAAAGAATTATTATTTTGCTAAAATTAAATGTTTTGAATATGATAAAATAATATTATTGAAGAAAATCGGTCACAAACTGACATAAGCACTGTGAGATGAAGAGGAAACCGCACATCCAAAAATAAATTCACTGTTTTCATTTAAATGATTAAGATAGATTTTCCGTTTTCCTTAAATAATAAATCGGACATTAATCTTCTGCCCGACCTCGAAACACAATCCCCGAGTTCAAATTCGAAATAAAATAAAAAAACGCCCCTTTATCAGCCACGTCAATTTGCCCAATTTATAAAGTGTCATAACGTATATACCTTATCTGTATTCCAAAAAAGAATTACCATGACAAATGGCGCAACGATCACGCTCGGCGTGATCACGCATAACGTCAGAGCGAGACGGCAACTCTTATTAATATTGTTGCGTGAAGGAATAAGAGAACAGATTCAAATTAAGAATATCGGAATCGATCTTGATTTGTCCGCCGCTGACAAGTGATCAGTCAAATGAATGGCCATAGACAATGGCGGGTGGGGCTGTGGAAAGTGCTAGTCCGGAGTCGCGTGCGGTATTCGATATCGAGAGCGTAAATTGACATTGAAATATGCTTTAGTAATGAGATTGATAAGTATAAATGCATTCATTCATGAGTTAAGAGGATAAATTTACGTCCCGCTGTCTTCTATTGTAGTTTTGATTGTCTATTTACTTTTTAGACGTCTAATCTTATAAATATTATAAATCAAAGTATTACATCCCATTTACTCCTAAATAATATCACTGATGACTGAATATATCTTCAGTAAACATTTCTCAATTAAATATCTGTCAAATATTGATGATGAGAGCTTTATGGTTAATAAAAAGTCTTTATTATTCCTTCCGCACATTATTCAACTCTTAATACGCTTTGATAGACTTGCGTCATCTTTTTTACAATTTAAATATGTCTTAATGATTTTAAACCTTATCCACTTTGTTTAAGTGCAGTTTGATCTTAAAATTTAATCTCGAGCTAATCATGAACAATCACTTCCACGGGAACATTATCTTTTAAATGAAAAATAAATTCATAGAGCATAAGTTTGTACGTTGAATGTTTAAGATAAAAGATAATAAATATACACAACGAAATAATTTAAAAATAATGTTTTCTTTAGAACGTTTACTACATAAAAACTGCCAAATTAATTTTGTTAGCGGATCTATTTAAAGCTATCGAAAGTATACATAACTATATTCCTTACATAAACAATATAACATTTCATACTGTTGCTAAGCAAGCGAAGCCGACAGCGTAATATAGTTAATTCATTCATTTGACCTTCACGAGTCAGAGTCGGCGCGTCAATCAAGTTAGGTAATTGTTATCAGCCGTTTTATAAGGCCATCGACTCCATAGCTTAAGTATCGCAGATCTTTTGCAATTAAATGTTAATTCCGCGGGGGATCGCCAGCTTTTGTGCTCGGATGTGAGTCAGGGACGAACCACCTGATTAGACTGACGAATGCAAAACCTCATATCGATGGAAATCGAACATCCCTAGGTTTATTATCTCAGTTTTTCTCAGAATTTAGGACAAAATTTTTGTTTTGTATTTTAATGGTTCTCCTTGTCCTTAATCAATTTGTTGTAAAGCTGAGTTTTGAAGCAATGATAACTCAGTGGTAGCGTGTACGGACATCGTGTCGAACAACATGGGTTCGTATCACTGCAATGAGCCTGAGCTTTCGGTGAAGAAAAAAATCGTGATGAAACCATATCATGGTAGGTAGGGCTTTTTCTAGTGCCCACCTGGCTAGTTATAACTCTCAAGTTGAAAATCTGTCGCCAAGCACCTATAGGTGTGTTCCGGCAGCTGCACTTGAGAGCTAATCTTCCACTTGGATTGGCGTGTTATTATCTTGTGCCACATCGTCACATAAGATCTGGTGAGATTTTTAAAAGTAAAAAATAAAAACGAACTCTATCTTATCGGATGACATTAAGAAATAAAAATGACAGTTTAGTTATATTATCTCTGTTTATAGATAGAGAAGTGGTTACTTATTTACCAGGCTTCACATTGAGTACTGTTCATAATTTAGTCATGCCCTGTCTGCATAAACTGATGTTTATTTTAATGAAATTTTTAATCCGCAATACGTCACGGAGACGACCTTTTATAAGTATTTTAAAATAATTGACATAAATAAAAAATAAAAACATTAGTTAACGTTAACACTTACGGCGACGATAGTACATATTCAATGTGTGTGGAATGTGTGGGAACGCGGCGGCACGGCGCACGTGCACCCGACGTATGTTTGTATGTATGCCTGTTTGTTCCTATGATTTATCTTCACATAATGTATCTGCACAATGCACTAGTATAGCACAACTTTATGGCATCTAGGATTCCTTTATTAAATTATTTTCTGCCATTTTACGTTATTCATTATCACATCGGAATTTACTTCGGTATAAGATTTTATTTATCTGAATTTCTGACAGACAATGGGATATTAACATTAATTATTATAAATACAATTATTATTTACGATACAAATATAAAATATTCCCACAGCATTTCAAGTTATTAATATTTTTTAATAAATGAAAATTTTAATAATGTGTATGTTTTATTTATTTATTGTTAATGTACTATGAGGTCATCATTTTGGGTATTTAAAAATCATATCAAAGTTCAGAATAAAAAAATATATAGTTGGTAATAATTTTCACCCTTGCTTTGTTACCTATATACCTACGTAGTTATATAATCATAGCTCATTGTCATCATCAGAAGTCACATTCCAAAATAGTAACCCTTTTTTTATAGTAGCACATTGACTGTGCTGTCCCTGATGGTAAGCACAGTACAAACCAAATACAACGGCGACCACCGAAAGATCAAAATCAGGTTTTGCTTTATAATAACTACACAAAAAATGTAGCACCCAAGTTTCAATATATCTGTCAATTCGCTGTCAGGAGTTCAGAAACATAACAGGTAAAAAAACACCAAATTACCCCACAATGAAATGACAAAGTAATTTTCAACCAATTATGTCCCAGAATGGGCTACTCTGCTCTTGTACAATGGTGTCAGTTTTTTTTTTCGATGTCAATGGTTTATAGCCTGTGGATGGTTCATCCACTTAGTTGTTATGACACAATATCGTTCGCAGATTAATATCAGAGTGTTGTCAATTTTGTGTAGTACTAGGTTTTCTAGCGACTTCGTTCTTGTTGTCTTCGAAATGAAACAACTCGCGCGTCAGCACCAGCAACTGATTGCACTAATACAGAATTTTCATGAGTGTGCGCACAACTTTTCAAAGTTTCGTAAAAACTTCCCATCGATCAGAGAGATATATTTTCAAATTTTTGGTGTAACCGCTTAAGTATATGCTGTTGAAGAGTTCAGAGACTTAAGCCCGGTGAAACTGTAAAAGCCTTCTGAGGCTTCAGAGCCCTAAAGGCTAACAGTGTAGTCAGCTGGAAAAAGGTTCAGAAACGAAATCATCGTTAAAAATTAACACGGCGTTCTTAATCACAGTAAATTGGTTACTTCACAAAATGTAATCTTAAAACAACCTTATACTTTAGGACATAAGGACAAAAGCATAGCTCCGCGTGTAACATTTCTGAAATTAGTATGATCGAACGTGAAATTGTTTTCAGGTGAAATAATAATCTAGCTCTTGCTCGATAAGTGAAGTAAAATGAGAAAAAAATTTACATAATTGCTATGCATTTTTCCGTGTTCATTTTCTTAATTGCTCAGATTAGCAGTTACTCATTTCTGCACTTTATACCATTCATTCATTCCATCACTATGATCGTCACTACTTATTTCGTATGTTACTGTATCTTAAAAAATATATCCTATAACCTGGTCACATAACATATCTATGAATTTAAAGAAAAACTATGTGAATCAAATTTTTCGCGTAAAAAAACATAAACGGACAGACGTTCAGTTTTATAATATGTATAGAAGATATAAATATTACATTGTCTGTGCACTGAAGACTTAATACCGAGTTCATGATAAATAAGTCAATTATTATTATTATTTCTAAATTGAATGAGAATTATTCTTAACTATACGCTAAATCATATGAAAGTGAAGTCGATGGCACACACAAGTCCGTCAACAATAGTAAAAAAGCAACGTAATGTCACTTACGTAACTGGTAAAGTTTTTACATATATCAACTTTCTCTAACATACATAAGTTTTATATTATGTATGTACCTTCATACTATTTTAGAATTTTGAACGCACGCCTTCATTGCGACCTTAGGAATTAATATCTAACCGGATGAGAACAACACTGTTCGATTTACGAAATTCAAACTTTTATTATGAACTTTATTGACGTTGGATTATTACGAATTTCGAATTATTGAATCGTAAAATTACATTGGTGGATGACACATGGGCGAATGGATGGTATTCATTCGTGATTCGTTGACACTAAGCGCGACCTTGACGTGTTAAGTCGATGTGACCCGGCTTCGGGTCAAGCAGGTATGGTTCGGATATTCGAGGAATATTTAATTAGGTACGGGCAGTTTTCAAGGATTAAAATTTCTATGATGGCGCTACGTTTTAACCGTATAAATTAACTATCTTTTTCAATTTATTACATAGTATTACGAGATTTTGGTAATAATTTTAAATCTTATCAACGATTTATAGTAAAGTTGCGTATCGGAGCTAATGTTATTTTATTGTCGTGAACTTCTTAATATATTCCATAAAAGTTTTTTTTTAATTACTATATTGTAGGACTCGTTAGGGGAACCATTTTTGATTCCTAATTATATACCATAAACATTTATGAACACGCTAATCTCCCAAACCATCCTTCAGACACTCACGAGTTTTCGATTCGGTTGATGGTCTATCTCGAAACCCTTGACTATCTTACTGAATACGCTAAAGTTTCTACAACTTTTTTCTGTATGAGCATTTTGTATGGAGTGAGTATAGCTAGATTACTTCTGTAAATCCAGATAGCAAGCGATGTCAGTTATGCAAGCCCTGAAAATTTTCACTCCGATGATGAAAATCTTCATTAGAATAAGTAAAAAATTTGTCGCTTCTCGGTTGACGGAATGTGGGACACACTCGACCACATGAACCGACGGTCTAAAAGAGATTGCTCCCAACGGTTGGTTACGGAAACCTGAAGATAGGACAAGGTAGCATAGATTGATATACGCCTATAGCCAATGAAATACACTTTATTCAATTTAAAAATGAGAAGTTACCACCGATTCGTAAAATATCCTTGCTATCGAGAAGAACCGGCCAGAAACTCGACGAGGCTTATCAATATAATATTTTGAATGTTAATAGAATTTATAATAAACAATCTATATGAAAAATAAACACATTAAATAATTTACGTAGTATACGTACGCTTTTGAATTCATATAATTTTATCGTCTACTAGGTGTGACCGCGGCTCCGCCCGCGTGGACTACTAAAAATTATTACTTATTTTTTATGCGGAACCCTAATTATTTATCTAACATAAAAGTAGCCTAAGTTGTGCCTTACAACATCTGTCAGTGAAAATCTCGTCAAAATCGGTCCAACCGATCGGAGATTACCCGGAATAAACAGACGGATAGACAGACAACAGACAATAATTTAAAAATGGGTTTTTTATTATACGCACCTTGTATACATTTTTATGCATTTAGTAAAAAACTGTTATTTTGACATTACAAACAGACACTTCAATTTTATTATATGTATAGATATGGAAAACACAAATATCAAATGTCTTTGTCTATTTTTTCTCACACGCAAAGTATTTAGTTCTCAGCAATCGTTTTGATCAGATGCGAGAAACATTTTATTCTCCAGTACATGTAAATTATTTACTAATTTTAAGTCCGATGCATTTTTTTTTTATATTGGCAAGGCAAAATAATATACTTTAATTTTCTACTTGTAAATAACATTACATTGTACGACTTCTGAGAGTTACAAAATTGAATTTGAAAATCATGAACTTCCTTTTTTTGTCTGGATTAAAATAAATTGTATAGTCATAACATAAAATGTGTATAATTATATTTGGGTTTAACAAAATCTACAATATAATAGTCCACCCAAAGACTTTTTTATATTTATACCTACTTAATATAATAAAACCGAAGAGTATTTTTGTTTGTTTGTTTAAACGTGCTAACCTCTGGAACTATCGGTCGGATTATTGTATATGATAGCCAGATTCACCAGGAGTAGTATAGACTACATAACTTCACGTTACGACCATAAGGAGCGGAGCAATAACTATGAACATCAAGCAATCTGGCAAGCTGAAGGCGAGTACGAGAAGTGGAACAACGATAGGGCTACACGGGTGCTTTGGCGGTGGTGCCGGCCGTGGAGAGTTTGTGTAGAATAAAATCAATTCAACACGGGTGAAACCGTAGGGCACAACTAGTGAAATAATACAATACTCCAAACTTTGAACTGACGACGCACCTTCAATATTTACAAATGAAGTATGCCCCCACTGGTGGAATACCTCCACCCTATAGAAGATCGCAGCCAAATAACCTTGTGTAGTATTCCTGCGTTGGGTTTCCAGAGCTCCATGGGATAGGGGGATTCAAGGTCGGCAACGCGCTAGTTATACCTATGGTATTATAAGCGTCTATAGGCTACGGTAGCCCCTTACCATCAGGCGCACCGTACACTTGTTTGCCACCATTGTGGTATAAAAAATGACTTGTCAAGATCGAGTTTCTTTGATTGGTGCACAGGTATAAGCATTCGAAATAAACAAAAAACTTATTGAACAGACATTGATGAGTGCATAATCCGGGCCACGGGTTGTGCGCAGGTGGATCGGACGCATCGCGATGCGGTGCGCGTGCGCGTGGTCCAGGTTCAACAAACGCATCGCATCGACATTCGCAGACTGTGCGAGTCGTGCAGAGCTTTATGCAAAACTCAACTACAAAACTGATGTTTTTACATTATACATAAGAATTACCATATTTATTATAAGATTTAAGTTATAAATCGTCTTTCATCTCATATATATTATAAATATGAAAGCAAGTTTGTTTGTATGTTTGTCCATCAATCACGCTCAAACGGCTGGATGGACTTTAATGAAAGGCGTAGAAGTCAATTATACCGTGGAATCCGACACGAGATACTTTTTTACTCCCGACGAAACGTAGGGTTTCAAAAACAAGTTTAAAAATAAATATTAAAGTAATTAAAAAATTGATTAATGTTAAGGTAGATAAAATAGGAGCAAAACATTGGGCCTCTTTATACAATCATCGTTCGCAACCCAAGTTCACCAATAAGTTTGTTTAACAATACTCTGTTAAAAATATCATTGGTAATTTTACAAAAAAAATATGTATTGGCAAACATTTTGCCAAAATTGAAATCGGGTATTGTAATAATATTTTTTTTGTGTAGTATTTATACATAAAGATTGTAAACTTACAACACTTAACTTACTAAGTAAATTTCGTCACATGTCAATTAAAATTACTCGTATGGTATTATAATTTTGGATTAGGATACATTGTTTTGTAATTTTACTCATAGTTTGGTTTGTAAAACAATTATAATTTTATAAAAAATAATAACAGTAGGGTTCGCACTTGAGTGCTCTATATTGTGCTATACAATCCACATTTTCAAATTAGTAAGTCATATTTTTAATATTCACTTAATCGCCTATATTGCGTTGTATTGATTAAAGCGATAGTAAGTTCCTAAGGAGAATTGTCTTAAAAATTACAATAAAAACGGAATCGGACTCTTAACACGTAACTTTTACGACAATAATTCTAATTCCCCAATTAAATTTGGATATTACAAGTCTTATTAAAAGTTTATACACCTCCTTCAGATACTTACTACGAAAAGGAAGAAAATAAAGTGGAATTTCTTATTTAATTTGCTCTGGCTTACAAACAAAGGTGCCGTCTAAGAACATTTCTGTATATAATCTGTAGTCGTATGTTGGTTAAAATTGTAACCGCCATTTTTAATGGCGACCTCATTAGCACAGCAGAGCGAAACGCTACGACACCCGCTATGACATTGAAACTGGATTGTATCCCTAATTATGTCAACTAATTCCAGTGTTCAGTGAAAGTGTGTATGGTTTAAAAAAATACTAATAAATTTAAATACAAATGTCACGAACATGGAATACTGTTCGATATTTTAGTAAATATGTTTTTTTATTCAGAAAAGGATGCGATATAACCAAATAAATGTTGGCTTCAACAACTATAATATAATCTGGGTGGTAGAACACGACAAATGTGTCCTACTGGCTCGCGACCACCATATACCAGGTGTAACTTCGGACATAGTACAATTCTTAGGCGTGTCGCATATCAGCCGGTGTATATCCAGTAATCCAGCTGGGTAGTGGGGACCTGTACCCGCCTGGGTTTTGACCACCATGTATAAGGTGAAAATCTATCTACAGTGACCTTGGTTTATCACGTTTCGAGATAAACCAGTGTAAGTCCAGCTGCAACAACCGGCAATATACATCTCTCGGTGGTCGCCGTTATTTTGGATTGTACTGTGTTCACCACCACGCGCAGCGGTGTTACTTTGTAATGCTTGTATAAAAAAAGTTTTCACTGTTTATATTCTTACCGCAATAAAGACAGTGCCTATAAAAAACTTCTAACGCTCACGTGGAATATAGAATCTAAAATAAAAGTCACTAGCCTAAGTTACTCCTTATAATATCAGCTATCTGCCAGTGAAAGTCCCGTCAAAATCGGTCCAACCGTTTCGGAGATTAGCCGGAACAAACAGACAGACGAAAATGTAAAAAAATTGTTTTTTTGTTACAAGTCCCGTATATGCATTTAATAATAAGCTGTTATAAGCTGTTATTTTGTCATTAAAAACAGAAACTTCAATTTTAATAACTCAAGTTATATACCCAGGATAATACAGTCATGTGTGTGTTAATCTGTCATATAAGTTACATCAGAATAAAAACTTATGAAACAAGTTGATGCCGGAACCCAGAACAGGTAACCAAGCAACCTAAGAATCTTTTAAGGCGATACATGAAGATTAAAAAGAAAGCTGTCCTGTACGTAGTGGTGTAGACAGGAAAATACATTTTCCTGATTCATAAAAATACGGTAGGACGAGATTCATCCGACTTTCCCTGTCAAATACACTTCACTTAAAAGGTTCGTTCACAGTTCACTATACGCAGTGAATAATTATTGATGTTATTTAAAAACTTGTAATTTATATAGGTAATTTAATTATGAAATGTCAGATTTAAGGTTATGGCTGGGTCACGACCACCATGTATATGGTAAAAACGTAAAAAGTCCTTCATAGTGATTGATTAGCTTATGTGCATAGCGATTCGGTATCAGCCGGCGGATATCTGAATCTATTTACGAAGGCCGGTACAACAGCAGCAGCCAGCATGGATTGTTGATCTCACGATGGTCGCCACTTTTATTGATGTTTCTGTGCTTACCATCAGGCGTAGTTCCGTCACTTTTCTGTGCTACTGTATTATAAAGAAACTGTCCAGACGTCCGACCGTGATTGAGGAACTAACTTTTAAACAAACATACTTTCACATTTAACTTTTTCGGCAACACTTCTTCTTGACACTTGCAAATACTGCATAAAAAAAAACACTTCGCGGTTAATAGGTTTACAAAACCAAGGGAATTGTAAACGATAAAATGAGGAATATTTATCCAGTGGTAAGCAATTGGCCTATATATAGAATAATATAGGAGAGTGAAAACTTTGCGAGCACACTTTTTGTTACAAATACGTGCGCTGCGTAAAAATTCACTCTCATCATTTTTTTTGTTCATACCGCATGTAAAGAAGTATAACTAAAAAATGAGAGAGTATCTTTTAAAATAGTATATCGTATCGTTAGGTGTGAAAAACTTTTCAAAAAACAATCACAATGGAATCTCAATCAGAACCATTACACGTTTATTTTTAACTACACTTTCGACAAACGTTTAATTATCTCTTGGATATATATTTCAATCCGCCGATACTATCAGGTTTGTATCGAGTTTCGAAACATTCCAGATATCGCTAAGTACGTAATGTGGTCCCGATACGATCTCGAGCCAATAATGGGCTATGTTGCTGAGTGTTTTTGCTACAAATGATTTTGAGATAAACAGAGGAACTATTGACTCATCGGTACGCGTAAGCAGACCGGACGGCACACCGGACCTTTAACATTACTATACATTACTATTTTTGGTTACATTACATGACACTTTAAGATATTATACAAGTTATTCACAGTCAGACTTCACTTTTTGTAATTATATTGAGATAATATTTAAGTTTCTGATTATTTTTGTTGGACGTATTCCCTGGAATTACTGATCTGGTTCTAAAAATTCTGTCCCTGATAGAAACCTACGTTCATGCTGACGGTTAAGTCTATGTTTTATTGCCTGATATTAGTAGATAAAAGATTTCATTAAAAAGAAAATATAAAACTCTTATGGCACTAAAGACAATGGCGATCGCCGGTGACAAGTTACATCGCCTGCCGAAATGCCTCCTTTGAAGGACCTATATCGTAGGAGGAAGGGAACATGTTGGCCGGAAGGCGATTCCACATCTTCATAGTACGGGTAACATTTTTCATGTAAAAATTTACAAATATATTACTTTACTGGTGAGAAACTACTTCAGGCTACATCTAATAATGTAGTCGAATTTGCAAAAGATAACAAGTAATTTCATGTAATTTAGATGATCGGACCGGTTTTAAAAGTGAGGAAATAATTATGAATTAAGGTTAATGTTGTTAATTAAATACCTAAATTTAAAAGGAAGTTAACAAGGATGACTTACTTATACTGTAGGTCATGATGATAAGTGAAATATAACGTTTAAACTGTTTAATAATAGCTGAACATTTATTTCTTTTTAATAAAACACATTTGAAGCCGTGATGGCCACCGGTAACACGACCGGATACAGCGTCATGTTTTTGTATCCAACAATGAGCCTCGGATTTCAAGGGCAATATCATGATTCAATATCAGAATTACTTTATTCAATTTACACCTTAAGAAGGCACTTATGAATGTCAAATACTACCACCAGTTCGGAAAACATCCCAGTCATCGGGAAGAGCCAGCGGGAAACTCGATCGGATTTCTCAATATTATATAAGTTTTTTTTTTCAACTATGTAAGTATTTATACAATTATTATATTTAAGTGGATGTACATAGAGGTAGTACTTCTAGACATAACTAACATTCACGTAATTATCCACACCCTATAATAATAAACCCATTCCATAATAAAAATTGCTGTACATGATTCTAGAAATTATTGTACTGCAAATCGGTAAAATGCTTAGGAAGTTTCTTGTAGAATCTAACTCAATAACTTACAAAACTGTTGTCTAAAAGTTTCTTTAACACATAAAATTCCGATTTATGCAAGAATCAAAAAGGGGAGGGAGGGATCACTTGGCTTAACACTGGAGGTAATACCATTGTACCACAAAGTCTCAGAGCCACGTCAACAATTAACTCAGAAAAGTTATATTATAAACAAAGAAAAACCGAAATAGATATAATGTAGAGCAAGTGTTTTAGAGGTCACATCGATAAATGACCCACTCTAATTGAGATCAATTGGCTACCGTTTAGAAGTGAAATTGCAATTTATTTACGTATGTGATAAAATCTGTACAATTTAAAACTTGTTTAACGGGCTAATTACCTTTGTACGGACTTGTCTGATGGTAATACACATGTGTTCATTCGATATGATGAATAGTTTGCAACTTCATCGATTACAATGAACGAAAGTTTTACATGTAATTAATCTTTGATTCAGTAGAGACAAATATAAATTTATACAATACTGTCTATAATAATATTAAGAAGGTCAAGAGATTGTTTTGTAAGTTTGTTTGGACGCGCTAATCTCAGGAACTAGTAAGTTAGGAAATGTTGGAATTTTGTAGTTTATTTAATTTGAAAGATTATAAGCTATCTAACATCACGCTACGACCGTTAGGAGAGGAGCCATTACCATAAAAAGTGTAAGTTAGAAAGCAGAGTAAGCGATTTGGTAGTGCGGGATGGCCCTGTAGCACGACGCGTAGTATAGAGCCTAGCATTACCGAAAAGGGTGAACTGTAAAATGAGTGTGAATGCCTAAACTAAAAATATTGTTTACGCTAAAGACTTTATATATTCAACTGCAATACACTTAATTCGTTTTAATTTAAAGTATATTTTGCAGCGCCACAAACGTGACTAGCATGAAGATATGAACACTCGAGACTTTGAAATGTAAGAGACTGTCATTAACTTACAAGTGATGTAAACGCAAGTGGATACTTTTACTGTCGACTCGGCCGTAACGAATTCCCCACTTTTACTTTTTTAAATAAACTAAAAACAATGATTTGGCAAAAAATATATATGCGCAAGTAGGTGAGTGTTTTGTATTGCACAATAGTTACGGTTTCACTTTAAACTTACATCTGTCGATAGAGGACATCTCTATTATGCATTTATTTTATTATCATACTAGCTGTGCCCATGGCTCTGCTCTCGTGGACTACAGCATGCTGTCGGTTTATGCTGCTCCAAAAAGGCTTACTGTGGGTGATCCTTAGAAGATAGCAAATCAATATTCTATATTAAACAAACCTATCAAAATAGATATTGGCTAGGTATTTTTAAGATCTACAATTATGTTACTTTACTTTGATATATCTCTTATCGTTCACTCAGTGTAACCTATTTAAGCGCCCATTTAATCCATTAAAAATATATCAATGTACTACATAATTGTAGCTCTTAAAAAGGCCTACAAAATATCTGGGATAGCATATGTCTTCTTAAGGATCACCCACAATAAGCATTTTTGGGAAAGCACAATACGCGAGTGCGCGGACCGACAGCATTCTGTGGTCCACGCGAGCGGAGCCGCGGGCACAGCTAGTATTATTATAAAATTCGACAAAATCCGTTATCTCTGTCATTGTAGAAGACCATATTAAATGTTTGCTTATTATATTGCTCATGAGGAGACAACCAATTATGAGTACATTTAAATCCTAAACTTACCGATATCGCGTTATAAGAATACCTGAGACTCTATTCAACAATCACTAGCTAAAGCACACAGCACACGGACACACTCCAATATTACCTGTTTTTCATGTGTCTGATTCTTACCTGAAACAAAATACAAATTTTATAAATCTGATTTCATTGACCCAGAAATTTATTGGTAACTTCCTACAGTGTATGTAACAACTCAATAACTATTAAGTTTGAAAAAAGTACGGTTTTAAGTTTTGTAGCCAGTAGAAATGTCATGTTTATAAGATGTCGTAAATATTTCAATGTTTAAAAAATTTATAATTCTCCGAAACTTTTTCAGCGTGATAATAATATCTACAACATAAAAAATGATGTGAAAATTTTTTTCTCCAACATAAAAATCTGGGTGAAGGCACCGAGCGTCGCGTCGTGTTGACAAATACGCAACTTTCGCTGCGCAGACGCAGGCAGGTGTGTGCAGCAGCGGAAGTGGCCGCCATGATTATGATCACCCGCGGCGGTAATAAATTCTATGTCAATGCGAATAAATTTAAAGCCGGAGTCATATTTAAAGATATAAGCGTCAAATGTGAACCAGCTAGAGGAATACATGATTAAGAGATAATTAAAATCGAATCCGTTGAATTAAACATGTTATCAATCACATCGCAAGCATAGTCTACGAGTTTCTTATAATGGGTCAAGGACTTGGATTCATACACTTTTGTACAACATTTGTAAATTGACAATAGTTTTAGTTTAAGGATAGATCAGTTTCTTTACTTTTTTGTGTGCTCAGAACTACATGCCTACGTACTTTTGTGTAAAAAGATTTGAAATTTCGGTTGACAATACGTTCACGAACACTCTACTTTTCCGCGCCGCTCGGTTAGTTGTCCAAGTAAAAAAGTTTTTCCATAGTGTTCGATAGTTAATTAAGGAGACGTCCACCGCTATTCCTTAAAGATTAATGCCCAGTTACACCTCCTCTGTCGTCTCGGCAAACAGCAATCACAAGGAAGTCATTCATTAGTCGGTTAAAATACTAATCCCCTTTGATTTGGTGCCGCGAACGGGAGTCAACTAAGCTACGTTACGTTTTATTGAAGCAATATGATATTCGCACACCTTCGGCCCGAGCCAAGTTACCTTTCTACAATCGTTAACGCTAATAGAAAACGAATAAATGTATGGAATTGACATATCTGATCGATCAGATACTTGGCTAGGGCCTCTGGTATGTACTCGTTTACCTGACAGAGTACATGTATGTACAGTAAGTAGTAATGTAAGCAGTAATGTACATGTACTATGTTCTGCAATGATAATGAATTCATTGGAATATCGATGTATTTATTTATTATAGCATAATATTAAAAGTTTATATAGCATTGTACTCAAACAGTAAAACCCGTATCAAATATGACACTTGAAAGCAAATAAATACAAGGAATACAAAGTATTCATGTTTTTATGAAGACACTTTTTCATCGCAGTATTATTGCATGAGTGCTACCAACTGTCATTTATATGAGAGAAATACACTACGTACTAAAATGGTCACAACATTAACCATAAAATTTACATCTTTGATAACAAAATACAATACGATATCCTTTTAAATGGCATATTACATGCAAAGATTACATCAATTGATTCTCAAGGGAATAAAAAATCTATTTACAGGTGTGTTTATTTTTAGATGATAGCAACGTTATCGCTACGATCTTGAGTCTTTTCAGTGTAGAAGACGGCTTAGCGTGCGACACATTTACGTTCAAAAATAATTTTGTTCCTACGTACGTGTTAAGTGTGTCTTTGCAGTAATAACATACTTAGAAGTTATTTATCAATAACAAGCTCTTGCACACGACTTTGCCCGGTTTAAAGTGATAATTTACTTATAAATGTATATGATTTTAGCTTATAATCTATTACATCCTGCCCAATAGGTAAGTTGAACGGCTGTGTAAGTTTCCCGTAATTATATTTATGCATATTTGAAATGTCAGATTACTTGTGGGTATAATGAATGAATGAATACGTTATTGCATTTTATATCGTACACTGGCAAACTTAATACAAACAACATGACATTTTTCTGGCGATATAATGGAATCAAAAATATAATTTATTTTATTAATAATACCAACAAACTACATAAAATTTATTAATAAATATGATGTAATTCTACACAGTGTACAATACAATTTAAAATTATTTTGTACAATATATTTTTTCATGTTTCCTTAGTACACCATACAAATGCTTGAGCAAAAATACAAAGCTCTCCGGTCCCAAACTTTTATTGTACCGTAGTTTAATTATCGATATTTTCCAGTAAATCTTCTAATTACTTGATATTGATAAAGGTCAAGTTAGAAATAAATGCTTAGTTATTAGAAAAAGTTAAAAAATAAATGAGTTTTTTTAAAACATCGCTTGAAATAATTTCAAAGGATTGAAATTTTCACTAAATCGATCTTTGGGGGAGGCCAATGTCCAGCAGTGGACGTCTTTCGACTGAAATTATTATGATGAATGTCCTTAAGGGTGACAGAATGACGTGACAGGTGACAGGTGACGGTGGCAGCCACTCTGGCGAGCACTACTGGAATGAGAAATTGCTGCTGAATATAACAACAATTCTGTTCAACTGAATCGCAGACACCATGGTGCACATAAAATCATCACAAGGAACTTTTTTTTGCTTATCGTGTTTTGGCTATAGGGTTGCAGGCCGGCATGACAGCGACAATCAGCGATTAAATAACTTATTTCTCGGCGGTCGCCGTAATTTATGGATTGTACCGTGCTTACCATCGATCATAGTGCCATCACTTTGCCGTGCAAATATATAAGAAAACAAATGAAGTCTATACCCGCACAATTTTAAATAAATATCGATTACTATCTTTATAAAGAATCACACAAACTTATTTACTTTATGAGTAAATATCCGCTTGTATAATCTTATCTCGACCGTTTACCGTCAACTCTATACCATATTTGATAAAAATAAGCGTATGCGCATAGATTGAGTGGTATTATTGTTTTTTTTTTGGAAAACGTGCGCGGACGCGTGCGGTCTTGAAATGGAAAGTAGCGTTTGCTTTCGAATGACCAGTTTCATTTATTATAAAGTAATGTAACTCGAGATCTCCCTACAATACTAGTATGAAAATTTTCAATACTATGCATGAGTCGTAGAGAGACCGGGAGGTTGATATTTTATCACGTTATAAATAGCGTTCACGCAGATTCTAAATTTATTTTATTTATTGTGTGGTATTTAGTTTTTGCTTACTACGTACGCGTTGAGTATGTTTAGGTCACCTAGATGACCTTAAGATGCCTGTATATGTGCATGTTAACAGTACGCAGTCTTTATTTCCTTAATGTCAAATCGTATCGTATCTACGATAATAATATTTGTTCATTATATAAAACTAGTCGTAGATATACCCGGCCAGGCGCTGCTGCGATCCAATCTGGTTTCTTCAAGAGTATATAAAAACACGCACGTATTTGAATACCTACAACGTTCTATCAGAATTCTAAAGTAGGTAATAGGTGAAGAAATTTCAGAGAGTTAAGATTTTCAACAAAAGGACATTTACGTTTTTATTTATTTAGATGTAAAATACAATATTTTAATACTAACTCGCTTATGATACTAGTAAAGTAAGAAACAATTTTGTAGCTAACAATTACTATTTTTCAGTTTTTTTGAAAAACTATATACTAACCCTGTTGAAAAAATATATTTTCTAAATATTTATCAAAAGAAAAATCCAAAAGCTATGATAATTAATCTTACACGAAATTTCTATCAATCTTTACTGTCAATCGAATCATCGGGCAGTTGTCAACGATACGGCGGCGTAACGTACACGATCAGGTTACATAATGAGTTGAAAGTCACTAAGCTTGAATATATATGATTACTTAATAGAGAAATTATATATTTTATTATAGTTGAACATCGTCAACATACTCAATAGACGCCTATTGCTTTTATTATTTTATTTAGATTAATAAGTCCGATTGAGTTTCTTGGCGGCTTCTCTCGACGTTCATCCATGTCTTCTTAGGGCTTAAATTTAATAAAGTATAATTGATAATAACCCCGGGCACTATGGGATTTCCCAATATCTCAGGAATCAGTCTATTTTAGCCCCCTTAGGAGATAAGTTTTAAAAAATCCTTTCTTAATACTCACCTATGTTATATAACAAAATCGTATGCAAAATTTCAAATTTCTAGACAGTACGTTGTCTGTTAGTCGGCCTTAAGAATTTTATTCAGTAGGTAAGCTGTTTTTACAAGCTTACATTTAATTAATTAGTCAAATGCGTGGTCACAAACTCACGTTTAATATTAGACGTCTATGTAAATATAGTGTTGATGGTACATTATATTCAAGTAACAATAATATCGTCACCGCGGCGAGGTAATCAAAGAAAGATACGACATTATTTTAAATACGAAGCGTCACTTTCTTTTTGCCTACTCCATTAACAGTGTTTCAATGATTCATGAATATTGAAGTAAATGTGTATATTATCCGACTTTCTACAGGTTTTTTTATTGCCCTGACGACGATGGGACCGTAACGCTGCCAACTGGTGCGGATCGTATGCACGAGTGGATGTAGAAAGTAACCGCTTGCTTCATTGTGGTGAATGCCATTGATGATGACTTTTATTGAGGTTAAGGGAGAAATAGGCAAGCGTTTATGGGTGCTTCCGTTATTGTTTTTCTCTGAACTTCAGCTTTTGTTGTATGCGCTAAGGATTGTGCTAACTGCAAATTGGGTTACTTTTCCTTGATAATAATTCAGGTGATTTTAAAGATCTACTAAGACCAATATGAAATTTTTGGTACCGAAGCTGTACCACTTGTATCCTATCCCATTTGTACGTAAATGAAGTGCTTAATTAAATTGGCTTCTATTTTTGGTAACGCTGAATGAAGGGTAAGGTTAGAAACACGCATAGGTCCCTATGATTTTTCAAGTTAGCCCTTAGGTGTAGCACTCTATCAGACATAGGACAGCTGCTTCACGTTAAAAATCTGTTTGAGTACAATTACTGGACCGAATATAATTTGGTTTGCATACATGTTTGCTATAAACACCAATTTCATATTATATCTCTCTACTATTTTCTTGTGATGATGACCCAAAACATTTAGTAAATTATACAATTTCATTTTTTTTTAAAGCAATAAAACCATATCCCTTAAAACTTGGTTTTAGCCTGGTACGTAAAAGGATTTCTTTAAACTGCAAGAATAATTTTCTAGACAAAAAGTTGACATTCCTGACCTAAGTCTCTTCGTACTGACACGGGTCATCGAACACAATTCGCTTTCCATCGACAATTGTCACCGTTTACGAATCGATTCATAAATATTGCATAAATAGAGCGACTACGCTGTAGTATTGTTAAATTACCACGGTTTCTACAAATACTTTACGCTTACGTAAAAAAAATTATGGCTTCAAGTGTAGCAGCAGTAGAAAATGTTTACATAACAATGAATAACTGTTTCTTTATGAATTTTTATGATTTACCATAAACCTTGCCGCTCACTATACGGACAGACTAAGTGGTAGCGGTTACGCAGCTCCAGTTATACGTAGCCTTGCGCACTGCTGAAGACAGAGCCATCTGAAGAGCTATTCTGTCTAAAAAATCTCCTACTGATGGATTACAATGACCACGATCATTAACACTGAGAGAAAGATTAAAATGGATCGACCGTTGGACTTAGAATGATGATGTAGTCAAAAATTGAAACACACTAGAATTAAAACTGTTTTTTTTTTAAAATTGTAGCACGGAAAATAGACGGCACTATAACTGATGGTAAGCACAGTGCAACCTAATAATATCGGCAACCACCGCATTCTCAAGTGCATCTGCCGGAATACATTCGATATTGTTTGACAACAGATTATCAACTTCATAATAGTAGTTAGCTAGGTGTTAAAAAATAATAATCCCCTAACAGCATGCTGTAGTTTCATCACTATATTATCAAGATCAAGATGCTGATATTATTACAAGTTATTTCTTATCGTCTGATTTGTGTACTTGATTTACATTCACCAATCGTTCTTCAAATAGATGCATGAGCTGACGAAATACCACAAAGCGGTAAGAAACTCCTGCATGGAGTCACGACCGGAGGTCTGTGATATTAAAATTTGTTCATATCCGAACTACATTGAGTAACTAAGGAGTGGTACCGCGGGCTACATAAAACCAGTTCTATATTAAATGCCACAATATGATTCTTTTGCATTTCTATGAACTTGACCTCAATAGTTCGGCAATGACTTTACTCAACTTTATAGTAAGTATAAATTCCAATAATGATGGCAATGTAAAGATACCACGATGAACGCATTTAATTAATTGGTAACATGTTGACTGATAACTGAATAACGCGTCCCGTGAACTTCATACTTCAACGAACTTTTAATCAAGTCTTGAAGTAGTATCTTAAGGGTAACACCACTAAACTTAAAATACATTTATAAGCATTAACATAGCTTCACACAGTCGATGGCCGACAAACTTTGAAGTCTCAGGTCGTGAAGCAACTGTGTTTGCAAAATTTGTATTGGCTGTGTGTTTATTTATGAGGAACGGACGTGGACGGTTTTTTTTTTTTTTTTTTTTTCGAACTGACTATACTGTTAGCCTTAGGGGCCCTGGAGCCTTTACGGCTTTTACAGCTTTACCGGGCTTGGGGGCGAGCGCTTAGGGCACTCAGCCACGAAAGCTAAGCAACAACATCCGAGGGTGCCAAAGTGGCCGAACCTCGGCTCGGACTGTTGCGCGTATGCAATTAAGTCGCGATCTGACTAATTCCCTATCCGTAATTCGATCTAAACTAACTATACATATATACATGTTTCTGCCCCCTGGGAGGAGGGAAGGAACATGTGTATGTGTATTTAGTGGTCTGAAAATTTTTGTCTAATCTAACTAGGCAAAAAAAGAAAAAAAAAGGTCCCTTACAGAACCTATGTACCTATGTGTGTTGTGCATGTGTGTATAATGCAGTGTCATGTATGGCTGTGAAAGCTAGTGATTGTAGAGTCACTTGTATCGCGCGAGCGGCTGCTTGGCTCAAGGGCTCCATGCCGATGGATCGGACCTAGGCTTGAGTTGCCGCAGAGGAGGGCGGTCGTGGCGGGTGTGCGGGAGCGAAGTTAACCGTACGTCCCCTGCGGAGGGAACGGTGGTTTCGCGGGCGTGGGCGCGAGCACGCATATGTTGCGGGAGCGGACGCGTAGAAATTGTTAGCGTTCTCGATGTCGTCATCGGGATCGACAAAGAGATTTCGCGGACGGCGTTTATAACGTTTGGCAACGGGGATCGAGTTGTCTGGGACGTAGTTCACGGTGGATTTTACGAGCGGGTTGGGATGATTCGAAGCGCTATTGAAGTATCTCCTGGTGAGATATTTCACATAGGCTTCTATCGAGGGAAGCCTCATGTCCCTGTGCAGGTCCATGTTCCTAACGAAGGCTGGAGGGTCAAGCAGGCGACGGAGAAACCGATTTTGGACTCTTTGCATGCGGGCAAAGTTATGTTTGGACATATGTGCGAACGCGGCGCAGCTATATGTCAAGATCGGACGGACGCACATCTTGTACAGTGTGAGCTTATGTCTTAAGGACATTTTGCTTACCGAACTGAGCAAGGGTCGCAAGCGGGAACGTGGACGGTACAGATTCTAGTTGTAGTTAATAACACGATTTGGTTTATACAAAATCATTACTGACACGCTATGTCAATTAAATCTCTAGCAAGAAATATGGCAATGATGGCTCAGAAGTAACGTGTACGAGTTCGCGTCGATTGACGTGAGTTCAACTCCCTGCAATGAGCCTGAGCTTTCGGTGTAGGAAAATGTGAGAAAACCATAGCCTGGTGGTAGGGCTTTTTTTAATGCTCGCCTGGCGAGCTATCACCCTCAAGATGAAAATCTATCGCCAAGCACCAATAGGAGTGCTCCAGCAGCTGCACTTGTGAGCCAGTCTTCCACTAGGTTTAGCGTGTTATATTTTTGGACCACATCGTCACTTAACATCAAGGTGCGATTGTAGCCACTAGTGATATCGATAACGATAAAAAAAATTGTAAACTATGAAGTACTGTAAACGATACTTTTATAGTTTTAAAATATATAAATCAATAGAGTCGTTTGACCGTATTTTAATGTATTTGTGTATATTGTGGCTGAACCGTGAAAATATTTGTACATTACACAAATACATTATACAAATAATGTAACTGACAGTTTTATGTTGGTTTTAAACAGATAGTGAACAGATGGCGCCTTGAATATATTTTCATTAACGTCAACAGAATGCATTGCTAATGGAACGTTTTTCAATAATTCTTAGTAACGAAAACATTCATTGTCAATAGCGGAGATCATAAGATTTAAGATGCAAGGTATTTGAACTATTAATTATGTTAAAGAATTAACGGAGATAAGGCGCGGCGTTGCCAGGCAAAAACCCCCTTTGAGAAATAATCTATATCTGTACATATAAATAAATTGAAGTGTCTTTTTTTAATGTCAAAATAACAGGTTTTTACTAAATGCATATGAAAGTATACACGATATTTATAACAAAACAATAAAATTTTGTATGTCTGTCTGTTTGTTTGTTCCGGGTAATTTCAGAAACGGTTGGACCGATTTTGACGGAACTTTAATTGGCAGATAGCTGATCTTATAAGGCATAACTTTAGGCTACTATTACTTTAGAAAACTATTAGGGTTCACACAAAAAATAAAATAAAACCTTTTTTTAGTAGTCCACGCGAACGATATATTATATGATGACTAAATTGCGTACTAGTAGTGTTCGAGGAAATTTGATGATTATCACATATTGATAAGCCATAATCCGTTGTAATCTTGGAGTTATCTCGATGTAATAAAAATGTGGTGTCTCTGTCGGAACAAGTTTGCCGAGGGGTCGTCGGCACAACGTAATGCAGTTTTAATTATGTCCTTTAAGGCATATATGTATAACATCCATATTCGTTCTTGCACATCATGCGCCCGCGCACGTCGTCTAAAATTGTTGAGAAAGTGTTATATTTACCGCCATCTATATATATGTCTAATATTACGGAGGCCTTGGATTTAATTCTACCTAGTAAATAAAAACTGGTTTAGTAACTCTTAAGTCGAACCCAAGTGTGACTATTGGAACATAAAAAGCCAGCATGAGAACGGTAGCTAAATACCTTATATGACAATAAAGTTGTTTATTTATGGCCTGAAATAGCAAACAAAAATGCTGTCAATCAGATTTTAAGTGGACACTGTATCCTGTAGCTATTTATTCCATTAGGCCAGTTATTCCATCCATCCATCAGCTTATTTACGTCCACTGCTGGATAGAGGCCTCCCCTAGAAAAGGGGGATTATGTCATAATCGCCACGCTTGGCAGGCGGGTTGGCGATCGCAGTGGATGGTTTTACTACTCAGGGGAGTGCTGCTGCCCACTGCCCGGTATTCCCACAGTCGGTTCTTACGACTCCCGCAGGTAGAGATGGGGTGGAGCTATTGTCAGCCCGGCCCCACACGGCACAGTTATTAACAGATTGTTACTTCTGGGGATTGAACTGGAACGCCTTATCAGTCTGTGCATGTTATCAATCACACCCTTCGGACGCGCGAGCACCGCTGCTTTGCGACTGAAATAGGTGTGAAGGTTCTACCGAAGTCGAACTTTGCACAGGTTTTACCGCATAAGTTATGGTTTACTACAAGTGGCTACAAGAGTAGTTCCAATTTTACATTGTCCATCGAATACGCATTACAATAAAGAAATGAAACTGTTAAATTATACATATGATTATTTTAAAATCGAGTAAACATTTTTTCTGAACTTTTAAATTCTCATTATACGATGCTTTTGCCTTGTTTTTCAAATTAAATTACATGAATTACCTTATATATAGTTACCTTATATATATAAGTTGTGACAACGGCGCGGTGTGGCGTAGACATCGTTCTAGTCTAATAACGCGTCACGGGCAGTCACGGCGCGTGCGCACCTCTCGCTACCATATCATATTTATGTCCACTCGTTACACGCATGTACTTATAAACCTGACATAGTTTTATCAAACCGTCTTAGAAATTTATTTCATTATGTTCATTTGTAGTGATACATTGCCAGTGAAAATAAAAAACTATTATGTGCATTAAGTACTTACGTTAGAAGTTAGACTTACTTGAAGTAACAAAACAAAAATAAGTTAAAAATTTTAACTTGCGTATCAAACAACATGAAGAATCTAATTAAATGAACTTGATAAAATTAATATTTATTTATTAACCGTTTAATGATTTTTACAGAATTAAAAAGGAAAGGAAATGAATTCATATTATTATCATTTATGACTAACTTCATCGTGTTGCATTTCCGTCACATGATGCGCGCGCAACATTCAATTTTACTCTCTACTAAACGTACCAAATAAATATAAAATAATAATAAACAAGAAAAAATGAATATATTTCTTCGGTGCATCTAGAATTTGAAAACAAATTCATATTTTCTATCATGAATACTTGTATCTGTTCGTCTATCTTAACCTTTTTGTTAAGTAAGCACGTTCAACTACTACAAGGTTTACTTACTAACATATAGGTATCAATTAAATTAAACTAAGAAAACAATCTTAAAAATGATTATATTACGCATTATTGCGTGTGTAACACGCATCGAAACGTGCCGACTTTCATACTTTTTATCATCGTGCACGCATATACGCACTATAAGAGAACATATAATTATCGTCTAATCTTAAATAGAAATAAAATCCGGCACGTTCCGATGCATCCACAGAGTTGGCCGGGCCGCGCCGGGGCAGCGCGATATGCGGAAGCGACCGGCGTTTGGTCCTCGCGGCTTACTGGCGCACGCACTACGCGATAGTGAGTTCAATTCTATTTCCCTCCAACATTGTTATTATTAATACTCAGCTAATTAAATAAAAACGTGTGTACTCTTGTACACGCACGTCATCATCATCATCATCATCATTTCAGCCGAAAGACGTCCACTGCTGGACATAGGCCTCTCCCAAAGATCGCCACAACGACCGGTCTTATGCTGCCCGCATCCAGCGGCTTCCCGCAACCTTTACCAGGTCGTCGGACCACCTTGGGGCGGGTCTGCCCACGCTGCGTCTTCCGGTACGTGGCCGCCACTCGAGAACTCTTTGACCCCATTGGCCATCCGCTCTACGAGCTACGTGGCCAGCCCACTGCCACTTAAGTGTAGCTATTCTTCGGGCTATGTCGGTGACTTTGGTTTTCCTGCGGATCTCCTCATTTCTGATTCGATCACGCAGAGAAACTCCGAGCATAGCCCTCTCCATTGCCCTTTGAGTGACTTTGAGCTTCCTTATGAGGCCCATAGTTAGCGAGCACGTCTCAGCACCATATGTAATCACTGGCAACACACACTGGTCAAAGACTTTCGTCTCGAGACACTGCGGTATCTTGGACGAGAATATGTTACGTAGCTTCCCGAACGCTGCCCAGCCGAGTCGGATTCAACGATTGACCTCTTTCTCGACACTCTTTTTACACGCACGTAAGAAGTTATAAATATTTGATATAACAAAATAAAATAACTATTTTTTTATCCCGCGTGCTAACAACTTTTGTTCATTTAATTTGATTAAAATAAAGCTTCTTGTTATACCCTGAAATTATTAAAACACAGTATGGCCGATGGCGCTTCGCACAAAATATATTCTAACATAAAAAAGTTACCATTCATATTTCTATTATTTTGTTATATCATAACAGAAATTACATAATAAAAATAAATAAAAGTCAGTATAAATAAATTCACATTCTTATCATTGATGGCTAACTCCATCATGTTGCACTAACGTCATATGATACTCGCGCAGCTCTTAATTTTACTGTCTACTACTGGCTCCGTTCTCACGTCGTGAACACCCGTGAACCCGCGAGTGTGGACAGATTTCACGCCTGTTCACGTGGTTCACGCCTCGGTTTCCGTTCCGAGTCAGTTTTTTGTGTCCGCGTCAAAGGGTTCGCGGCCGCGTAACGCGAACGCTCATCTACATTCACGGCGTTACAATTCGATTCGTTATAAACTGAATATATAACCGTATTGTAATAATTCCATCAAATGTTTAAATTTTTTTATATCTATATAACATTACCAGATTTGATAGTACTTGTGCTGTAACATGTTAAAATAAACATGTCTAAACCAACATTCACATAGAATCTAAAACGCAGCAGCTGAAGATACGTCAATTTAGTACCAGTGAGTGAACCCGACTGTGAACATTGTGAGTGTGGATAGTGTAGTTCGTGTCGCGTGGAGTTCCCGGCGCGAGTCTCGAGCTGGCTTGAAAACCCAAATATAAATATGTAGAACACTTCCTTTGTTTTTGTTATTTTTGTTTAACAGCTTCCTTGTTCAATACTACTATATAAATCAGATAATTAGTCAGATTCATACTTTTATTTCCCTTTCCTTTATCATTAAAAGTTAACTAATTCCAAAGAACAAGTTTTAAGGAAATTACTAAGCAAACATTTTAGCCCAAATACCTACGTTTGCATCTAATTTTTTTATAATACAAAGGTGGCAAACAAATATACGGCCCGCCTAATGGTAAGCGGCTACCGTAGCCTATGGACGCTTGTAATACCATAGGTATCACTAGCGCGTTGCCGACCTTGAACCCCTAACCCCAAAGAGATCTGGAAACCCTACTTACCGCAGGCACACAACACTAGGTTATTTGGCTATCTTCTCATTTAATTTATACGAAATATTTTTCCTTCGTTTATCAGAAATAATGTATTATTTGTTAATTTTAAACTTAAGAAAAAAATATTTATTATCCTATAGTAAAATTCAATAAAACACCTTCATTTATAATCATGAAAGAAAACTTTTTATCAACTTGCATGAAGAGGGCGCCACACGCGTGAATATGGACAGCATCGGTGCCATCGAACGGTGTAATTCATTAGATTTTTTCCCCTCGAGCGGACAATGCAACCTGACGGGTTTTGAACCCGACGAATCCTATTATGGTGAAGCTAGGAAGTGGCTGATGCACCCTCAATTACCACGAAGAAATGGAGTAGTAGAGTTATAAACTGCGAACATACGGACTTCGAAATCGACTAACTTAACACCCAACGCTGTGCCCAACAGTAAATAATGACTTATGACCGGTACTTTCCTAATTTGATAAGAAAATAAAAAGAACTGATACAAAAGTAGGTTTTTTCATATTTCTACTATGCAACTTTAAAATGTTATTTCATATTCTAAGTTTTCGAATCATTATAACTTTTGTATAGAAACATAATGGTTTTGATACAAAGAAGATAACTATAATATACAAATTTGAACGGAGATTATCGTTTGTTCATTGTTTTTGAATGAAATATACAGATCTTCTTTATATCAAAATATGTTTAGTTTTTTAAACACGGTGACAATACGTAGCAAGCCATGGTTCTGCGTTGGCGCACATAAAACTAAATCGGTGTGGCTAGTGCGCGTGCGCGACAAAAGTTAATTGGTGTCGTCGCGGTAGTGAGGGAATGTAATGTTGCGGTAATCCACCGACTGTTATGGTGGCTGGTATCGTAAATTATTTAAACGGTACTTTTATGGAGGGTTTATTGTTATAGAATACGCAATAATACTCGAGATTTTCCATAATACAGTTGTTTTTATTAGGCGTATACAAAAACAAAATGTTTCTTTTTTTAAAATCGTACTGTATATAATATAAAGAATCTTATAATTTTTAATATTCTGTCGGCTTAAAATTTTTGGCTATCGGTGAAGCAAAACATCATGAGAAAACTTGAACACCATGAGAAATCCACCACTGTAGATTTCTAGGCATTTGAAATAGCTAATACGTCCTTAATGGTGCCATGTGCTCCCGTGTTAGTTACACCTGTGCTAAAGCTGATACTAGTATTATTATTCTCAAACAGGACACAATTAAATGTATTATTTGTAATGATTTCACATATTTTCCTGCCATATATAGACATTTTTTATCACAAAGTATAATTGAATGAAAAGAAAATGCATCCTTTAAGGAGTTTATCAGAAGATACATACGAACACATAAACAATAACAAATGACTTAAATATATAATACCAATATAATCACTACAAATCTCTATGAAAAAGTTGCACAATTTTAAGTGTAATTTATGTAATTTTATATAGCCTACTTGTAACTTGTAAATCAGTTTACCTATACCGTAATATAAAATATTGACTAGTATGTAAACAAGCGGTCATTGCTCTCACTAATTGCTTATAATTTTTACTTCCCTGTCACTGCGCTGGGAGGTACATGACTGTAGACAGGAATTAACTTGTAATCATGACATGCAGCCATGCAGTTTGAGGTACAAAATCGTTGATTCTCTTTAATCAACAAGTTAAAATTTATTTTTAATCCTATACGATTATACGTTACTTGATATTATATTACTAAAGAGATTATTTTATTGTTTGTTGAAGTTCGCTAATCTCTTGAACTAACGAGTCAGATTTGAGGTTATAAGCCATATAGCTTCACGATATGCCCCTAAGTGGCGGAATACTAACCATGCAATCTAGCAAGCGGTCGGCAAGTACGGGAAGTAAGAACAACAATAGACTGCTTTGGCGGAGAAGTGATTGCGGAGAAGCGTGAGACACAGCTAGAATGCTTACATATTTCATTCATCCCCTATTGAGTAAAACCCGGTCCTAAGGTTCAAGTATTATTGGAATTAATATATTTTTATAGACTTTTTAGGGTCCGAGTTAGATTACAATCTCACTTGATATTAAAACACCAGAAACTTCATATGCTCATTGCAGACCCTTTAAAAACCTATTCACTCCCTTTTTGCAGAACCCTATTCTGTAGTCCCCTGGAAAAACCTTAGCAGGGAATTCATTTAACATCGGGAGCGTTCGCGGAAGGAAACTCCTCTGAAACCGGACTGTCCGCGACATTTATTTATTTTAGTATTATTTACGACATATTATTATTTTGGCAGAATCAAAACATACAGCTGTTTACTATCCCCATGACAGCGGCCCGAGTGATGCTCGATCAGTAACAACAAGTTCACTCGATAAACTAAACAGCCGTGTGTAGCGAGTGTTATTCCGCGTTCTTACCACACCGGTATCATAACCAGTTGTTAGGGCTTAATTTCTAACAGAATTCTTCGTATTACTAAAGGTATGAAAGGTAGACTAGTCTGAATATTAATTTTACTTGATTTTGGACCTTAATTTTCACTGGAATCAATTAAATATGCATTTATTAAAATCATGTTAAACAGTTGATTTTATTGCTGTTAAATAATTTGAATAAATGTTCATTTTACATAACAGATTAATTTATATAAGTGTTAATAAAACTCATTTACACATTCATAATATATACTTGTGTGAAAAAATATATAAATAATAATTTAATTTACTCTTATTTCTATCATTTATCTTTCTATTTTGATAGAAATACATGTGAAAATATTAACATTTATAAAATCGAATATAATAATAGACAACAAAAATGTAGAAAGAATCTGATATATAATTATCCATTGGCCCGAAAATTTTATGAACTGAACGTGTTAGAACAGAAATATCCGAAACTCATATATACCCAAGCCCGGGTGAAGCTGTAAAAGCCGTCTGATGCTTCAGGGCCCTTATGGCTAACACTATAGTCAGATCGAAAAAAACGAAACTCATATCTCCGTTAAGTAGCAACACGAGCTTTTCGCGGGATCTTCATTTGTCATGTAGAGGTATTGATTTTAATTCATAAGCTTATGCTATTGCCCCTATATTATGTATTTTTGGCGGAATTTGACGTGGTGTAGTTCAGTTATTGTGCACAAGTGAAATGGATCATAAATAATAGCTAAGTAGATGAAAAACTCCTTGTACAGTTTTTACTAGGGAGCCGCCATCTTATTGATCTGTTTGAAGATTATGAGAAAAATATTCTATTCACATTACGTTGGCAGAATTGTGGATGAACACAGTTACCATTAAATAAAAATAAGTAACAAAATAATATATTTCCATTTAGGACACCGTATTCGACACCCTAAATACTTTCCGGTTTGAGTAACTTTAACAGTTACACAACAACGGTTAGTCGCGTAACAACGTGCTAACAGATAACTAATTAGTGGCCACTTGGCAGTTCACATATTATTGAGCGGTAACACGTGTTCCCGGGTTCGAAGTACCGTTCCTTAGAATGTTGTGTTTACTTGTTAACACGCGCTGTTTGCTAAGACCGTCAAATTTGTAATACTCCTCTGTTATGCTTTTGATGAAGATGTTTCACTGTCAAGATTATTGTGTAAAGTGATGATGTGTGACCCAAAAGGGTATGTCCGTTTACGTTTTGAGCGTGTTTATTTTTTAGCTAATTCATAAAAGCAAAAAGAAATAATGTTAACGATACACATTTTAAAGATTTCGTCGTCATTTGTCTTAAGACCGGTGATTGCACTACTACCACACATGTTTCTTCTGTTTTCTGCCAGGGAAGGTGTGGTTCTAACTCAGTTCAACAGGTGTAGTAGTAATCAAACAGGAACAAACCAATTTGCATCAGATAGACTTCATACCTGTTTTTAATAGTTGATTTTCAACTTTCTATATTTTATACAAAAAAGACAATTGTTATAGATTGCCTGTAATAAATACATAATATGTTTGTAGAGTGTACGCAATGTAGTTAAAGTTAAATAGTATTTTTGCTACTAGCATCGCCCGCGATAATGTTGACGAATCCTTGATTGACTAAATATTACTTGTAATTTATATTAGGATTCTGTTGTTTTTATTTTGTTCTAGTAACATATTAAGACCGTGTAAAGTGTCTATACCTAAATCGATCTAAAAAGGGAAAAGTTTAATAATTGTATCATTTGTATATTTTTCTGTAAATTTTATTGAATACTCCTTAAGTGAAACCGTTACTGTATGTGTGCCACTTTTGGAATCTCAGACTATCTTTCAGCGAAAAACCATATTCACATTAAATTACTAGGTTACATGTTATGCGCGTACGAACACACAGACAGACAAAATATATTAAAAGAATGATCGTGTCGTATCTTTTCGCTTCAGCGACTTTTCCGGATAAATGTATAAACAAGAAGTATATTTCATTGTTATAGCTAACGCAAAATCATTACTGCGAATTCGTGATTAAGAATAGCAGCGACATTTGCACACGCACCGGCCTACTTCAACAATAACATATGTATTTAGGTTAACTATTTTGAACAGTAAGGGTTGATTGAAATCTGTAATTGATAGTGGCCGTCGCGTCGCATTGTTTAAAAAAACGTCTTTAGTTTTAAGAACAACCTTGTCAAAGTGTTTTAGAATGTTATGTTTAAGCTCAAATTAACTGATATTAAGATTGCAATTGTTGAAGATGGCATTTATTAAAACTTTTGACAACATTTTAAACAAATACTGATCAGCGAAAATACATTGACATACAATTTTCTTGCGATTGCTCTATAAGTTTATATCTGGTCACACTGCTATATATCAGTAATTCCTACAGTGGGTTCCGTGAAAAAGTCAACAGGATTTCACGAATTACAAACAATTTTCATTGTTTTGGCTATTTAATAATTCCACTGTTCCAAAAAATAATTTGGGAACAGCGCAATAATTCTAATAAAAGGTTTTTACTCTTGTTTCATATAGCACTGTCTTCCATTTGTCATCAGTTAACTGAAGGGTTCTATAAAATAAAAAAGTTTTATTGAGAGTTACGTAGATTACGTACATTTTAAATTAAAATGATATAATACTGCTTATCTTTGCCTTCTGTTTTTTTAAATATCCTAATAGGGTAATTTGTTCTAAACTAACTTAAAAAAAATCTGTTTCCTTTGGTTGTTACGGTTTGCATTTCCGTTGTCAACACATAAACACTGGCTTTGGTACGATAATAATACAAAACTTTCTTTTTCTTTTATTTAAAGGCAACCTATACATAATGGTTTACCTATACACAGTTATGCCAATGTCACTTGAACAGAATATTTATTTAATCACGAGTTTAAACAACGTCTTAAAAAGATGGTGACTCTCTTGTTAAAACTGTTCAGGAAGTGTAACTCTTACAATTTATTCTTTTAATTATTATTTATAATTTACTTCACTTGTGTACAATAACCAAACTTTATGACGTAAAATGCCACCAATATTACATAATATAGGGTCAAAAAACCTAATTTAATGAATAAGAACAAAAATCAAAACATGACAGATGACGATACCGCCAAAGACTTGGAGTCCTTGGAAACCTTCATTAATTATAATATAAAACGAAATAATCTGATCTCAATTTTAAATTGAGAAACAATTAAGAAATAACGGATTATTTATTTAGAAAACGTACAAAATAAATGTTTATTTAACAACGGCTACACATAAAAATTCGTTTAAATTTCACATACACATAAACTTCAAGCTAATCTAATAAAAGATTGTTTAATTATCGTTCCAATCTCGCGAATGACGATTTGCGAGCTGAATATTATCAAAAACTGTCCCTTACGTCGGAGCTGAGAAGGTTTAAATTTAAAATGTACGATTACCTTACGATAGTGTTTGAATATTTATTTGGTTTCGGACATAAATGCCGAAAATATGATCAAAGCGGAAACACCATTTTATACATAAATCATTCAGATTTATTAACTTTTCACGGGATTACTTAACAACAAAAAATTGAAAATTGAAAATTTGTTCTAATAATATTGGAAAAAAATTAGCCTTTCGTATTCCGTAATTTCCACATTGTATGATATACAATTACTGTTCGAATAAATAACCAATTTGAATAACACATTCAAACTGATTCATAAAATAAATTTAAAAAAATTTAGGGTTTATGTGCGCACTTAAGTAGTTATAAATTTTTGGCGGAACAAAAAACTAACATCAATTTTTTTTCCGTGTGTGAACAATATGATGTCTTAATATTTGTTTACAGAGCATTAATTTGTTTATACACAATTAAAAAAAGTAAGTAAATTCACATTGTTATTTTTGCTGGTTAACTTCACCATGCCGCACAATCGTCACGTAAGGCTCGCGTAGCTCTTAATTTGTATCCTCTAATAAACTTAAAAAATAAACAAACAGAAACAATAAAAAAAACCAAGGATCGCTAATTTGACCGAAACGAAAACATAAATGCCGAAACTGTTTCGGTTTTAAACGTGAAATTGCAAACACTACAACCGTACAAACCATGGTGTTTCATAAGAATAATTAATAATAATCAAGAACCCGTTATAGGGACGTCAGAGACGATCGTTCTCAGTCACATTTAGTTGATACGGTAGGGTTTAAAATACCGCTACGAGACATCATATTTTGTACGACTTTTATGATTATTTCTTTATGATTGACGTAATCATAAACTTTGAATTATGTCACGGAATTCAATTTTTGAAATGCAGTGTAAAAAATTATTTATATGTGTTCATTTCAGTTTTTTTTTTTTTTAGGTTATAAAAATATCGTCTTGCCATTACGTAATTTGTGATTAAGTTACAATGTGGTTGGAGATGGTAGTATGTTAAGTCTAAATAGGAGTCTGGTTTTAAGTGCAGCTGTCGGAATGCAGTGATAAGAACACGGCTACACGGTAGCGCTCATCCCAAGCCCGGTGAAGCTGTAAAAGCTGTCTGAGGCTTCAAGGCCCTTATGGCTAACACTATAGTGTGATTGAAAAAAAAAAGGTATTGCCTAGCACGGCATGTACAAGAACTTTATAGAATACATTTGCAGTACCTTGCACATGTGGAATGGTCTCCCAGACAATGTGTTCCCTCTTTTTAAGATACTGGGTCCTTTTAACGAGGTTTGAAGAGGCGTTACTGCAAGCCAGAATGACATCAACGACTGCCGATGAAATCCTTGTAGCTGTTGTTTGTAGAATATACCGTCACTTACGATCAGGTGCTGTACATTTCTGACACGTGACACAAACGTAATCCGGACTTCGAAATGCAAAGCTTTCCCGTCTACAATTGTTGGCCTTCACCAAGCATTTGAGGCCTCGTATATGTCTACACTAAATATTGAAAATACAAAAATATTGAATGTTAAAGAACGAAAATGTTAGACTCACAAGATTAATAGATTTAACTTACATGAAAAGGTGTGTGAACTTTCAAGTACGTTCCACAACAGGATCTGATTGCAATATCGACTATTTAATTTCGATATATGAAGTGAACCAAAACCGCGATTAGATCATTGTAGCTGATTTAAAATAACAGTCAGTCATTGTACTTTTGTTAAATAGCGAATATACATTTTTGATGTAGCTTCAACTATTAAATTACTTGATTTTTAATAGTGGATACTTTTGTGTTAATTATACGAAATGTAATTAAGTTATTATAACATAAAACATCTATTCGTGACATTAGTGTCAATTAATATTTAATAATAAAATAATGTCATTAAACCTTAAACGCATAACGGTGTAGAGAATGACATCGTAAAGAAAAGATTAAAGTATAATGATGTATTACGCTTTCTCTTATTTTTATTTACTTATACGTATTGTTTGCAAACCATTCGAAATTATAAATTTCAAAAACACGAATTTAACGTTAAAAGGGTTTCGTGATTTCAACGTACTTGTCTTCTGAACACGAGAAACGATTCGAACTGCAAAACGAAACAACGAAGTAGGTGAATTTACTTTATTTGTCTCAATAAAAATAACTGGGAAAACGGCGCGCTGTCCCATTGTTAAATTTTCGGCTGTTTCATTACTCAAGGGCCCGCGATAACGTACGAAATATTATTATTATCATAAGATAATGTCTGTCGATCCGAAACGTGAATTTCTCGAGATTACGATAAAACCGCGATGGGGGTCCGAAAGGCGGCGCCAAAAAGTGTCAAAAACAACACGAACTCGAAATGTTGCCAGGTAGTTTATATTGATATAAACAAAAAATATTTATATTCTAACATCGCAATACATATGTAGTGTGGTAGTCAGGATGTTTTAATTAAATTTTGGCACTGTTTAAATGAAATTTGTTTACAATGGAGTTTCATTACAATTTATTTCATGTTTTGTAATGAAATATGTAATTCATGCCTTTTCTTTATGGAGAAATTTGCAGTTCAGCTCAAAATCAAGCAGGTCAGTGCAGTTTAATGAATATTTTTTCATCAGACACGCAGTATTAGCCTAAACTTAGAAGACATGCTCAGATAATGTTAAATAGTGACTGCAGCCTATAACTACTAATAACCAATCTCAAACCGCAGACCTAGCTGAGGCCAGTCACGATAAGTCGATATACCTGAGAACTAATTTGGAACGCCACATATATGCCAGTACATGTTACCAACTACATCCTTCAGACACACTGCTACTTTGCGGCAGAAAAATCGGCCTTGGTGCTTCCATAGTCGCTCCTTGCACAGTTTCTACCGTTCTTAAAACAACAGTTTAAATACAAAAACACCTGCATAATAATTTTTGGGAGACAATTTCACACGGGGCTATTTAATTTCTAACTAAAGTTAACTTGAAATATGGTAATTAAAGTGCTGACATAAATAAAAATACAGGCACGAAACAGCCAATCATGTTTGCGGGAATCAAATCGGAGAACTTCCGTCGAAACAGTGAAATACTAGTACTGAGCCACAAATCATGTTCCGAATAATAAATAACTCACTATTACTGCTTCTGTATGTTCGTTTGATTGTATCAATAAAACAATTATATTCCAATAAAATTTCGAAAATATTGTAAAGAATTTTGATTATCGAGCCTGGTATCCCTATCAATGCAACTCAGTGCGAAACTTATGTTGCCGTTTTCGAGAAAACCGTACGCTTAATCAATCTTTGTATTTGAAGATTGAAGGGGATCTAATGAAAGAGGACTGAATATTAATAAAGATAAATATGTTTTGAACACGAGCTGGACACGACATACCGTCTCAAAACTTTGTAAGCGCTTCAAACTTTAGTATGATTTATTGTTATCCTTTTATGCTGCATCGACAAAGCCAATCCATTGGGTCAACAAAGCCAAAAACAATGACGAATATCCCTAATTTAACGTGACACTCCACAATGACTCACAATGTCAAATTTTTAGTATAAGTGTATTGTAGTTGTTATACTTTTATCTATTTCGTAGCAAAAATTGACTTTTTTTATACTACAAAGGCAAGCAAGTATACGGCCCGCCTGACAGTAAGCTGCTACCGTAGCCTATGGACGCTTGAAATACCCTAGGTATCATTACCGCATTTCCGACATTGAACCCACTATCCTAAGAAGCTCTGGAAACCCTTCTCACCGCAGGAACACAAAACATGGTTATTTGGCTGCGATGTTTTGTAGAGTGTAGGTATTCCATCAGCCGGGCTGCCCCAAGTAGAGATAAATCTTCAAAGAAATTTCTGTGTGCCCTTCTCACTACGTTTACAATTTTATCCCAACTTTACGAAGTAATTGTAGTTTACCGGATGATGAATTGCGTTGACTGCCGAGACATGAGGATCTAAGGGCAGTCACCATCACCAACCCACATTGGCTCTAGTCTACCACGGCGAAAGTCAAGTCATTTCAAATGGAGTCACTGTGTCGGGTTTTTTGCTAAGAAGGCAGAGAGAGGAAGATGAGGGGGAGTTTTCTGGCACATCTATTCACCTTAGTCATTTCCTCGTGAGTTATGAATTACTAAATGTAACAATAAAAATAATTCGAAGAACTGCACGCGGACATTCGTAGAGTAATGCGTTCAGTCAACCATATATAATTACCCCGTGCGTGATAAATAATACATTTCCATACGTGAAAACAAAGCCTTAATAGATTCACATAACGGTATTTAACGGTGAACAGAAATTACGGAGCGCGATTCATTTGTACCGGCCACAATTTTATTGTACTGTGGCATCGTCATTTGCATGTATGGAGAACAAAACTGTATTGACAGATTTTGAAATTGAATACAGAGGTGTGTATATAATTAGAGGGTGCTGTCAATTCGCCCTTGTTCACGGCTCTTAAAAATGCAAGTTACAAACTGTTAAATTCGCTAAAAATCTAATTATTGTCATCAAAGGGTTTAGAAGATCAAATAAATGTTACGCAATCATTCTTGGATGTATTCGTGTACCATTTACTACGTTTTAAAATTACAGTTGAAAACATATGGTTTGAAAAACAATGTTAGAAAATATTTGTACTCTGAGTAATACGTTATGAAATGAGATTACGAAATAAAATTACATTTATGAATTAAATCGAGCGTTTTTGTGTAACATTTTCAAAGTAATTTGGAAGGCAAAAAAATGAAAAATTTATTTCATCCTTTTCAAGTTACGGTTATACCAAAATACTTGACATACACGTGACACGCGATAATTAGATAGAGGGCTAGTTGGATATTAAGTATATATACATACTGGAATGCGTCTACATGAGATTTAAAATTTTCAACGAGATATACTCTCATTGACTGTGGTAATCTTTCTATAAATTTATGAGGTCAATTTTTAATTTTCTATCTTAAGTTACCTTTGTTCTGTAGAGCGGATTGGAGAAGTCCCAGCCTGGCGCTACGAATAGATATCCGCATTTAGATATCTTTCGGCTTGCCTGTGAACAAACAAATGAATTATATTAATATATTTTAAAACTACCATCTCTCAATACGCTTAGTAACCCCGCATAGCGTTTGCTCGCAATGACTCCTGGCGTTAAGAAATGATTTGCTCGAAGATAAGAGTCGTGTTAAGTGATAAGTACTTGGCGACGTATTTAAATTAACAATATTAATTAGTCATACAGAAACTGATCATGTGATCTATGCCAAAAGTGGTAAAGTTTCTGACTTTGGAAGTTTGTAGGAGTTAGGTAATCACTGCAACTCAAGATCCGATTAAAAAAATCTGTCGCTCAGAGAAAAATAAATCCAAGTTGATGGTTATATCATATCCTATATATCATTTCTCAAAAGAGTTTACTTCTGGAAGCTCCATATCTCCGTTAATTCTTCAAAATTATTATACAAAACTATTCTATCTGTTGATGATAATGTAAATGGGCGCCATCTATTAAGAATCTGTTTAACATCGAGCTCTTATTTAAGCTAGTACTATATTTCATTCTGTATAGCAAAGCCGCGGGCATAAAACTAGTAACTAGATAAAAATCTGAAATCATTTCTGTAATAATGAAAAATATATAATACGGTTATTTTATGTAAGCATTACGAATCGTTGATTCACTAAGAGTACAATTTATGTAAACATTGTTTAAGCTATTGTTAGTTCATTCTAATACCGAAACACACCTTACATACGTCATATTATTTATTAATGTTAATAACAATGGCGTAATGGTGCCGCATGCATAAACCCTGCATAATATAAATTGTCCTACAATTAAAATTCGCCCTCGTTTGTTCGATCGGTGTCGCAGAAACTTTTAGCAGTATTAGTGCTTCAATACCATTGTAAAAGTGTAATATCGTGGTCATGTTGTGAAACATTTTATTTAGCAATTTGATAGTTGTCTTATGTTCTATGGAGATTAAGAGACAATTTGAAATATACCTTCGTTGTCATTGTTATTTATACCAAATTATATAACGTGAAATGCCACCAATATCTTTGAATTTCAAATTAAAAGTTCCTCCCCAAGGACTCTTATTTAAATACTTGGTAGTTATTTACATATGCGACACAACAACTCACCCAAGTTTCATCGTAATCGGATGAATGGTAAAGGAACATTAAGAACGCATTTGTGCCTGCGGCTCCACTCACATGGACTACAGAATGTCATCGGTCATATGCTATCGCTGACTTTTTTGCAGGTCTTTTTAAGATCTATAGTTATGTAGTACTAATGTAATTTAATATTTGATATATCTCTTATGGTTTACTCATATATCATTAAATCGCTCCAAAAGTGTCTTTTTCTGAAATGATTCACCATTATCGTCACTGCTTGTTTCGTATGTTACTTTATGTAACAAAATATGTATAGATTATATTTTGGCCAGATAACATATCTATGAACTAAAGGGAAAACCACGTACCTAAATCGGAATAGTGATTTTTGAGTGAAAAGAACATAAACGGACAGACAGACAGAGAGACGCTGAGTTTCATAATATGTATAGAAGAACACAATTTAAAATAACAATATTGTTAGCCGCATACAAATAATTCACAAGTTGGTAGTCATAATGGATTGTGGACCATATAATGTTACGAAATAAAATTATTTGCCTTCCCTAAAATGTTACGGGAATAAAAATGAATATTAGTCATTGGGTTTAGGTAAATCCGTATGTATCTGCATTTCTGGTATCACGGTGAAGTCATCGCATATCTTCAGAAGATCAACCAGTTCGTTCGTCCATGTGGGCGTTGTCGATAGTGCAGGATTACTGGTGAATCTGGTAAAATTGCGAGGTCACAATTTTGTCAATTAATTTATTTATTATTTCAACTGCATTATGTTTCAATTCATTTTAAATATAAAATGTAAACATAAGTAAATAGTGGACGAAAATATTCTGATCCAAACATTCGTAATTTTGTATTTTGTTTAGGTGGTTACCATAGTTAATTACAAGGTTTGCTTAGTTTGGAATCAGAAGAAGTATTTAAAATAGTCTCTCAAACTTTTTAGTACCACATTAAGACCTCCTTTAAGCTCCTATGTGATTTTTTTTATTGTTCTCCCTTTTATTAGTTTGGCAAATAGTCCTCTTTATTGAAGACCATTACTGCAATTATCGAGTGATTAATTATAGTGTGTCCTGTGAAAATGTCCTTTTTCTAACAGAATTGTAACTCCCTTGTTAGAACTTTCCATGGAGTTTGTATGGCATCTCAGAATTCATGGTACATGTTATTATTTCCACATCATTTCACTTGTGCACGCTTTAACCAAGCTTCAATCAAGCTTTAATATACAAAATGCCATACAATATAGGGGTGGGTTTCTTCTTCTTTTTCCTAACTAGGCAAACGGTCCTCTTTAATGAAGACCATTACTGCCATTATCGAGTGCATATAGTTTCAAGTCTTATGACAATTTCAGGATCCTAACAAGATGGTGGCTCCCTTGTTAGAACTTTCTAGGGAGTTTTTGTGGCATGATCCATATTATTATTTCCACTTGTACACAATAATCAAGCTTTATTATGCAAAACGCCACCTATATTTAGGTAGGTAAGGTTCAATGTAGGTACAAATAACATAATTTAAGAATAAAAAATAAAAACCACTACATGACAGTTTGAGATCCCGCCAAAACTCCCAACATAGAGTCAAAAACACAAATGTATGAATAAAAAACATAAACCAATACATGACAGACTAATACAATTCCTCCAAAAAATCTTTGTAAGTCTTAGTTTGCAAAAGTTGCAATATTTCGTTTTGTTCTTTTTCTTCGACTGGCGTCGCTGAAGCATATGCCAGTGTCAATGTTTATTAACACAAACGAATACCTTTAAATGTGATTATACTTTATACAATGCGATAATAAAATAATATAAATGGAATTGCTTGTCCGAGGTGATTCTTATGAGGCCAGTCATCAAGTTTATTGTTATATGGTTATACCGCGGTTGGGTCATTGACCACGTTACGTCACTGATGGTACTGTTATGTACATCGAGTGATTCCGTGACACTTCACATAAAATTCGATACGATTTCGTTCTCGACTGTTTTGTCAAGGAAGTACGAGAATCTCAACTCATCTTACATTCAGTAATGTTCGACATTTTTATTCATTATTACGTTTATTGATCACTAGTTGTGCCCGCGGTTCTACTCGCGTGGATTACAGTATGCCGTCGCGTCGGTCGAACGCACGTGCGAATCGTGCTGCCCCCGCTCAAAAGACGCACGACAAAAATGTTTACTATGTGTGATCCTTAGAAGATAGACATATGCTAACGCTGACTATTTTGTAAGTCTTTTTAAGATCTATAATTATGTAGTACATTAATTTAATGACCATTAAATACACAATAAATACAGCGTGTTCAACTTTTTGTATCATGATGTTTTGAAGACCTGTTCAAACTATATTTTTTATATACTACATAGGTGGCAAATAAGCATACAAACTGCCTGATGGTAAGCGGCTGTTGTAGCCTATGGATTCTTGTAATAGCACAGGTATCACTAGCACGTTACCGACCTCGAACCCCCCTATCCCATGGAGCTTTGGAAATCTTACTCATCGCAGGAATACTACACAAGGTTATTTGGCTGCGATCTTCTGTAGGATGGAGTTATTCCACTAGTCGGGTTGCCCCAAGTAGAGAGAATCTCCAAAGCAATTTCTCTGTGCCCTACCTCTCTTGAATTCCCGCTTCTCCATTCCACAAAGAATCACACGCGCTGGGCTTCGGACTCACAGTTCAACGGTAATGTCCATTTCGGCACGAACTAAAAGGTTATCATTGTCTTATCTTTGCAGTACCATGAAATTGTGGAACCTTCTCCCGGCCAGTGTGTTTTCACCTTCTTACGACATCGAGTCCTTCAAGCGTAACGCGAAGAGATTATTTATGCAGGCCGACACGACAAAAGCGTCCACCAACGAAATGCCAATCTCTCGGTGGTTGCCGTTGTGTTTGGATTGTAATGTAGCTACCTTCAGAGACAGTGCCCTTAATTTGCCGGGCTTCTATAAAAATAGACACACACAGAAGCGCGCACACTTAAACACACACACAACCGATGTTAGTTACAAGAGAATGGCACTATCATTGGTCTTTAGGAAGCAGTGACAGCTCTCGGTACCTTATGTGTGTCAGTTGGCAATCCCACATATCAGTGAGATGTTATTGTCACCGTTATGTGACATTAAAGCGGCAATACCGATCTATGCGTATCGAATGTCAGCTGCGCGTGCGCCGGCATCTTAGATCAGTGCCGTCGATATATACGCATTTCGTTTTTAAAAAATTATGGTTGGTACCGAGTAAACAAGTTCGAACACCATGTCGATCGACGAAGGTTCGAATCAAACAATTAGCCTGAGTTTTCGAATAAGGCAGTCCTTGATGAAACCATAGTTAGCTACCACCCTCAAGTTGGAAATATGTTGGGTAACCGCTGATGGTGAAAAACACGTTCATACAATTTCTTAAGCCAGCACTTTTTGGAAGTTAAACTTCTTTTGGCGCGTTTAATGGAGGTTAAAATTGAGTTTTGCACGCCCATCATGTGACGTTAGTGCGACATGATAAACCTAGCCATCAATAATAATAAAGTGAATCATTTTACTGGCTTTTATTTATTTTAATTGTGTAAAAATTATTTAACAATGTTTTAATACACATTATTATAATGTGACGAGCTGTGCCCGCGGCTTCGCTCACGTGGGTAGTCCACGTAACAAACTTTTTTTATTTTTTGTGCGGAACCATAATTTTTTTTAAAATAAAAGTAGCCTATGTTATACCTTATAACAACAGCTAACTACCAGGGAAAGTCCTGTCAAAATCGGTCCAACCGTTTCGGAGATTACCCGGAACAAACAGACAGACACATAAAAAAATATATAATGGGTTTTATCTTATAGGTTCCATGTATACTTTCATATGCATTTAGTTAAAAACATATTATTTTGAGATTACAAACAGACAATTTTATTATAAGTATAGATTATAACTGTGTTCATTTATACAGTACCAAATTAGTTTTACACAATTAAAAAAAACGTCAATAAATTTCATCAAGTTGTTGGCACGCGGGATATTTTTTTTGTTACTTAATATATATACGTACATGTCCTATAAATACAAATAAATATATAAATAAGTAAATGTGTTATATGTTGTATAATGTATTTTATATTTTTTCCTACTTTAATAGATGTCTTTGCTTATATTAGTTTCTGTAGATATCTTGTTATTTCGTCGAGTGATGAAGAAGTCAAAACTTAACATTTTAGTAGATTCGTTTAAATTCTTCGTAGCTATAAACAAAAACTTGGCTGCGATTAACTACCCACGTGAAACAGTATTAAAATACCAGAAAAAATATTGAATTAATCTAAACATTCTTTATCCGACCCGGGAGTCAAACCCGAGGCAACGTGTAAGCCGACTAATATAAAATAACTGCCTACTTAAAATTAGCCACGGCGACTCTCATAACGCATTAACATCGTATTAAAAGTATTAAAAATATCATCATAACCTTTATTTAGTTTATATTACACCACTCGACATACTGCAATAACATTTATCAATAAAAAAAAGCTTAAATTTATTTTTGTATTGCAGAAATTAATATTTGAAATTCGAAGATTTTTTCAACGTAAACTTTATAATCATTTCCTTCAATTTATATGTCATAAAATATCTAAAATCTATGTTAAAGAAATTATATATATGAATAGAACAATTTCAGTAGCAACACTTTTAGCTCTTTTCCAAGTCACAAGGAGCGGCTTTTAGGGACAATTCTGTTTGAGGAAACATTAAACTGACCACAGTCTTTTTATTGAAGAATACAAAAATTATGATTATACTTAAAAAAACACACAAGTTTTTCTGGTTTTCTAATATATTTCAAAGCCATAACACGATGGCCATCACTCCTAGAGGATTTAGTTTCTAATCCCGCAATCCTATAGCACTTGGGACGGCCGTTTAAACGGGGTAAATAAATTATCCCCGACATTACCTCGCTGGAAGCAGTGCTGGAAGTCAGTGCGTAACGGACGGGTAAAGCTTTTTATGAGATTATTATTAAGGGTCAGTATTCACTTATATAAAGCTTCAACAGTTTTTATATTTGCATTTTAGAAATTTATTTGACAATATGTTTTTATGCTTACGATGTTTTATTTGTTAATATTATCTCATTAAGTCTGTGTTTTCACGGACCCCACCAGACGTTAGACGACCGGGGATAACATCAGAATTGTTCTCACTGTTCGACAATTTCTGTTTATAGATATCATGCCATGAAATGTCTAACAATCAAGTCAAAACTCGTCATCTTTAAGATGCTAAAGCCATCATTAACTTCGAATTTCAACTGCACCGATATTTATGTAATAAACAAGAGACTGAGTGACAATGATTTGTATTACGATTTACGCAGCAACTGATGGCAAGTATGGTGAGGCGTAACGGCCTCTACACGTTTGCCTGTATTCGCCAAATGCGCATTCGTAGATATTTGCCTCTATTCGTCCAGCTCATCCACACGTTCCTTTGTGTTAATTTACGTATTTGGCTAAATGCGATGGAAGTCCGCGTCAAGGCGCTTGGGGTTACATATAAACATCATTTAAATGTATATTGTTTGGGAATCCTTGATATACGTGTGATATTTTTCCCCAGATAACGTACTTTCTAATAATAAGGCCTCTGCATAGTCGGAAAATAAAAGATAACTTGTATAAACAGTAATTAATCCGTGAAGTACATATCCTTATCATTTATACAAAAATTAATTTAGTTTTTCAAAAACTTAAAAAAAAAGTTCACTTCTTGTATTTTAAATACCAATACAACAAGTTATATTTGGCATATTTCTCTTCACGTAATGGACTTTAAAATCCATTAAAAATAAAATCACACGGTCCTGTGATTGAACGATGTTCTCCTATATAAAAATGTACTCTGTTGATGACTGGGCGGATGTCGAACGTGTGAGAGTGTCAGAAATGTACGTCCGAACTCTTATCATTCGTGTTTAAAAACCGCTAAACGATGGATATCGGACAAATAATAGACAAAAATTACGAAAGCAGGTAAATAGGGTTCGTATTTTACTCTATTCGCCAAATACAGGGAGAGTGATCACCGTTGCGCCGAACTGCTTCATGACGAAATTTATTCTTTCTAACTAAATAATAAACGGGTTGAATCGAATAAAACATCCATTCAATACATCAACAAGTTTAACCCTCTGACTTAATCGATAAAGATTAAATAAAGTTAATATCGTTGTGATGTCCAGTTGTGTTTATGTCCCGCTATAACTAACTCTTTGCCATAAACTATAAATTCGTTCCGCGACAGTTTAAAAACCGCCGTGCCACCGGATCACTATGGTATAATTTACGTTTATCTGTTTTATTTAATTTTCAATGTATAAGCATAGAGCGTTTTTACGTTATTTAATAACTTACTATTTGAGTTTTTGACGGGCTTTTGATCTGTCATGTGATGTTTTTTTTTTAATTCATTAACTTATTTTATTTTACAACGTATAATGTAATACTGGTGGCATTTTGCGTGATGTAGTCGGGTTATTACGCAAACGTGAAATGGATTAAATGGATTAAAAAATTAATAACTAAAAACATGCATTTGGATTGCCACAAAAACTCCCTAGACAGTTTTAATTAAGGAACCACCCCATCTAGTTGGACCGAACTTTGAAGATTAGAAAAGACTACGAAATAGGCTTAAAACTTTACCTTCAAAATTGACATTGGTAAGTGCTTCTGCAGCACCAAAACAAGAAGAAGAAAACTTACTATAACTTCTTGTGACTACCATTTTGTTATGCGAAATATTAAATAACTCTTACATGTAACGCAACCCATTTATAAAAGTCTACAAAGACATTATTTTTCCATGACTTTTTATGGTACTTTTCTTTTCACTTCCTAAATAGAATTACAATGAACCAAGCAATTACTTAATTCGCAAAGTAGCTTCGTTCCGATTTTAACATATAAACATGTGTTACAATCTTTGGCTACGTCGTCACTTAACACCCGGTGAGATTGTGGGCAAACGTTAATCTATAAACATACATAAATAAAGAGACTCGCATGTTTTAAATTTTTCACTATGTATGAGGTGATCAAAATCTTGCAAGAACGCTCTATCAAACCATCAACCAACTATGTGATAAGCTACATTACAATAGAATCATGTTGGCATTATCTATTTGTAGCTAAATTGTAATCATAACGTATTTTTGAAATCAAATCTGTATTTCAGATATAACTTTGTCACGTGGACAATTAAATACATATAATGTAACAGAAAATAAATATATTAAAAGAAGTTATGGAAATGAAAATGGAAAATAGATTAATATGTGTAATCCGAAGGCATTTACATTATCAGATATATAAAAATAGAGTACCTTATTAAATCTATTAATTATAGTAACACTTTCACCAATAAAAAAATGTCCAGGTTTTTAATATATCCGTCAAAGATCTGTTAATGAAATCCCGTCGTGAGACGCTTGTGTTTCATTAAAACTCTATTCTGTTCCATTATTATTTCTGATTCCTCAAGCCAGCATGATGGAATGCATCCGCCAGGTTTTTAATTCGTTTTGTAATAATTGTTGACTCTTGACAATTTCGAGTAAATAGTTTCAATTCTTAGAATATCGATTACAATATGAGGGGCTCTTGCTGTGTAAGTATGTCTTCAAATAATAATGTAGAATAAGAAAATATAAATATACTTGTAAAAATCTTGTAAAATAATATAGTGTTTTCATAGACGTCCGATCGGCAAGTCGCGTAAAACAGAATTCATATGTCATGTTTCAATTATTTTCGTGTCCTTCTATATTTTAAATTTAAAAGATTCTTCAGTCAAAATACAACATTAGTATATGACCTACTTATTCAATATATAAATCGTAGAAGAAGTTTGTATTAAAATATTAAAATATAATAAATGAACTAAAGATATGATGCCTTCGGAAGCAGCCGAAACATAATAAATGAATTAATTAGGAATCAAATAAGGTGAAATAAATATATAATAAACAGATAAAAATTATTGAGAAAACAATCATTACATTTCCCCTTTTCCCCGGAAAAATTTTTCGACTTAGAAAAATTTAGAAAGATAAATAAATAAATATAGATGAGCAAACTTCACAAATTCATACATCCTTAACATACATCACAACATACAACTTCTCATAATATCACCACTCATTCAGTAGGGGATAGGGTTCACATTCAATGACGCCTACTCCAAAAGTTGCTCATTAACATGACCTAGGCTTATTTAACGAGTTGTCTTCCGCTCGAATTCTTGGCTTATTTAAAGAGTAATTACCCGCTCTATAACAATAAATAAATACTTTTGACCTAAGGCTTATTTAACGAGTAGTCAACCGCTCTATAACCCCAATAATTAAAATCAAATAAATACATACTAGTAGTTAATATTCCACTTCAGGCATTCAAATCTTCACATCCAAGATGCTACAATAAAACATATCGACATAGGGTAGGTGTCGATATAAATAAGTCCCCGGGTAACTTTAAAGTTACCCAAGATAATAAAAATGCAGCATAGACGCTGAAGAATGTAATAAGCCTATCGAAGTACTTTAAATAAAAATCACATTTAAAATAAACACATGTTAAAATATTTAAATAAATAAGATATAATATAATAATAAGCCTAATGGGTATTAAAATAATATAATGAAATGAAAGATGAATGACAATTTATATATATATATAGAGTAGATAAAAGATGAAGTACAAATATTTTTGCCAAATTTTTTTTTACGATTAAACGTAACACTTGTGTAAGTGGTTTTTAGAATTTAGAGAAATGACTAGCTCAGTGGTATTATTTACGTTGGGCGCCAAATTGTCACGTGGACAATTAAATACATATAATGTAACAGAAAATAAATATATTAAAAGAAGTTATGGAAATGAAAATGGAAAATAGATTAATATGTGTAATCCGAAGGCATTTACATTATCAGATATATAAAAATAGAGTACCTTATTAAATCTATTAATTATAGTAACACTTTCACCAATAAAAAAATGTCCAGGTTTTTAATATATCCGTCAAAGATCTGTTAATGAAATCCCGTCGTGAGACGCTTGTGTTTCATTAAAACTCTATTCTGTTCCATTATTATTTCTGATTCCTCAAGCCAGCATGATTGAATGCATCCGCCAGGTTTTTAATTCGTTTTGTAATAATTGTTGACTCTTGACAATTTCGAGTAAATAGTTTCAATTCTTAGAATATCGATTACAATATGAGGGGCTCTTGCTGTGTAAGTATGTCTTCAAATAATAATGTAGAATAAGAAAATATAAATATACTTGTAAAAATCTTGTAAAATAATATAGTGTTTTCATAGACGTCCGATCGGCAAGTCGCGTAAAACAGAATTCATATGTCATGTTTCAATTATTTTCGTGTCCTTCTATATTTTAAATTTAAAAGATTCTTCAGTCAAAATACAACATTAGTATATGACCTACTTATTCAATATATAAATCGTAGAAGAAGTTTGTATTAAAATATTAAAATATAATAAATGAACTAAAGATATGATGCCTTCGGAAGCAGCCGAAACATAATAAATGAATTAATTAGGAATCAAATAAGGTGAAATAAATATATAATAAACAGATAAAAATTATTGAGAAAACAATCATTACAACTCCTTACAAATATAAATATATTTATTTTGTGTTTGATGTTCACTTGATGTGAAGTGGTGATGTGGCCTAAGATGGCAAACACGTTAAGTCTAGTGAGACTGGCTCTCAAGTGCAGCTGCTGAAACACACCTACAGAATTCAGATATGTACTTGGTGAAAGATTTTCAACACGAGTCAGACGGGAGCTTTACTATCATACTATGGTTTAATTACACTGTTTTCCTGAACCGAAAGCTCACACTCGTTGTAGAGTTCGAATCTATAAGATATAAAGGTAACAGTTAAAAATAAATTGTCTAAAGAAAAAGGATTTTTCTTTTGAAATGCACCATACACGAAATGAACGCTTTAAAAACGACATATTATTATATATCAGTAGCTAAGACTAAGGTAGCGTATGCATTATGGTGATGGACCAACTCCATTTATCCTAGCTTATTATGTTTTATTGCGTTCTTAATTAGCTACGGTGCTTACCGATATCAAATTTATTCAGTTTCATTCAAATCACAATTCGTCATTGGAGACTATAAAAATAAGATAAATTGATTGAAATATTTAAATTTATTTTAAATAGAGATTATTTTTAAGTAGGTGACAGATGGTTTTGTAAGATTTTTTATCTCACAGCTGGACTGTAGAATTATTTTGGAAAAGTACTTTAACATAATTATGTACATACTAGCTGCGCTCCACGGATCACCCGTGTTTTTATTACACCAACTATGCACTGCGACGCCTCCTAGGCACCCATGTAGCCTATCGTTCTTACAGCTTGCTTGACATTCATAGTCAATGCTCCGCTCCTTAAGGTAGTAGCGTGAATTTATATAGCCTATATATAACCTTTCTCAATAAATAGCCTATGAATGGTTTTTTTTTTAAATCTGACTGGTAGTTCCAGAGATTAGCGTGTTTAAACAAACAAACAAAAACTTTTCCGCTTTATTACATAATATCGTATATTACAGTATAGATTCACAAATATTTTGGATTATTAAACCTATCTGAGTTCTGAAGCGATCGCTCGTATTATGTGATCCATCAGGCATTTCTTTATCTAAGCAGAATCTGACGTCTCACTCGGGAACTTTCATAGCGAATATAAATGTTTTCACGCCGATACATTTACCGAGTTGAACATAAACAAATCGTTCAATCGCGGCACGAGGAATTATCGCTCTCTCCAAACATGGCGTTCATTATCGCTGGAACATCATCGCATGCGCACGATTACTTTCCGAAAGTGTAAATAATTCGAATTACAATCGTAGATCACTGCGCCAATCCGCCGGCAGATGGAGTGTCCTAGGGTTGTCAATCTGAGTATTTATAATTTTTTAATAACCGAAGCAGATATATTAATGAAGTTAATTGATATTACGGATGCGACAAAGTAAGGATAGGAAGAAATCCCATTTTATTATTTTTGTCTGCCTATCATACGCACGCATCATGTGATGGAAGTGCGATATGATGAATGATAATAATATGAATACATTTTACTGACTATTTTTGTAAATGTGTAAAAATAAGTTAATTGTGTATATATAAACATAATTTAAATTTGATAAAACTGTATAACATATTCTGGTCAAATACTAATCCTATAAAGTATTTAAAGAAAATGATAAGATATTGATTAAAACAAGAAAACACAACGTCGAATTACGTAATATTATCTATACTAATATTATAAAGATGAAGAGTTTGTTTGTTTGTTTGAACGCGCTAATCTGAGGAACCGCTGGTCCGATTTGAAAAATTCTTTCAGTGTTGGATAGTACATTTATCGAGGAAGGCTATAGGCTACAAAATCAAAAATATTAGGGATCCTTACTAAAAGACCAATAATGTAACCAAAGGTGTAAAAAAATGACCCGAAAAAATCCTTACACGGCGTGCGCTGCGAAAACTATTGATTATAGAACAAAACAATGTACAACCACTTTGCAGAACATATAATTGTCTACCTATTGTAGTTATCTCACAATAAGTGTTTTCTTTTATTTTTTTATATAATTAAAATGCCGTCGCTTCAAAAACTCTTTATTTTGATTAATTGATTGAGGATTAATAAATCCTTATCAAAATAAATTACTCCATATTCAAGACCTTTCTAGAACTTTTTGAATTATTCAATTCGGACGTTTCATTCAAAAGATATCGCGATATTTGATATGTAAGTATTAGTGTTGTAGCCAAATAAGTATAAGTATTGCGCACGCATGTATGATGTGGTGGGCGGTCATGAGGGGCGAGGTCTGCGAGATACCATGCCGCGCGGCCCACTCGCGCGGTCGGCTCCTTACAGAACGGTTGTGTTCAGCGAACTAATAAATAAATAAATCCTGAAAGTCACAATACCCCCAAAGTCGCGGGCACTGCTAGTCATTAATATATTTATTTTATTTTTCAATAATACTAACATAGGCAAATGCTACAATGTGATGCCAATTGTAGATGAAATAGAAGCACTGACAGCCCTAACGGTTGGAGGGTACAACTGAAGGGTCGTGAGAACTGGGAGACTTGCACTTTCGTTGGCGCGAGCGCAGCCTGTGCGCGATACGGTCGCAGCGCGGGGCGGCGCGAGGGTGTGGAGGGCGGCGCGGCGCCGGGGCGTCTGAGCACGGACGTCTAGCCCGGTCGCCGATTAATCATCCATCATTCCGTAACGTAAACTGCAGAATACTCGGTGAAAGTTCCATAATTAGGATCGTTAAATATTACTATGTAGTTAAATACTTCATTGTACACTTAGCAAAATAATTATAAAAAAATATGTCTTTGATATGTCTTGAAAGGTAACAAACATTTCCACATAGCGCATTTCATAGGCACAAAGATATACATTGTAGATATTAGCTGTGCCCCACGGTTTCACTCGTTTTAAAGCCCGGTGAAAAAGTAAAAGCCTTCTGAGACTTCAGGACCCTTAAGGCTAACAGTATACTCAGATGAAAAAAAAACTCACTTCCCGTATATACTTCCCTACAGCTTGCCAGATAGCTTAACGTTCATTGTTACTGCTCCACTCCTTAGAGACGTAGCGTGAAGTTAGATAGCCTATACTATTCCTCATGAATCTGACGGGTAATTCCCGAAATTAGCTATTCCAAACAAACAATATGTGTTTGAAAAACATTACGATGATCACAGGGTTAAAAGACGAGTAGGCTATAGTTTTATAGATGATCTGTATTAAATATACATTAAATCGGTTTCCAGTTCTCGCTTGACTATACACGGATAAAAGTTTATGTCATTTGAAATCAAAAGACGATGTGATCGAAGATAATAACATGCTAAACGTAGAAAGGGCAACCCGGTGAAGCTGTCAAAGCCGCAAAGGCTCCAGGTCCCCTGAGGCCTCCAAGGCCCCTAAGTAGTTCGAAAAAAAAAGGGTCAGTTACTTGTGCAGCTACTTAAATAATTCAATATGTGCTTGGCCTTTTGAAATTAAAATTTGAACTTTAGAGTCTTAGGGTACTTTAGAGCTAGGCAAGCACTACAAAATTACCTACTAACATGTTTTTCTTTAACCAAAATATTCAAGGCTTACTATATGATTGTCAAACGAGGCGTATATCAACTGTCACTATGCCAATTCACTATTTTTTCCATAATAAAAGTTAAAATTTAAAGAACAGAAACGTTAATAGAAATAAATAAAAAAATGAGTTTCTAACGCGCGGCAATCGCGACATTAAACGATCCGGCCGACGACAAAAACGAACGACGACAATGAGACGAAATTATCGATAGAATCACGACTTTCGACAAACACTCGACGATGCGATAGAAACAAATAGTGTCGTTACGACGTGTTTTCGTTTTTAAATTTGATTATGAATCGAAATATGTAAGTATTTAGCATTTTTTGGTTTGTCAATAACCTGGTGAGATTTAACGGATGATCGATTTATAATGACAGCAGGCAAATACCACAGCGATATTTTCTGGTTAGTTGGATATTATACACTGAGACAAACCAACCACGCCGAAACGAGCCATAATAATGGATTTTTATACTGCTTTTGTGTTTTGTCTTTATTCTTTACTAGCATCAACAATTTTTAAGCAATGTCAGCCATTTTGGGCTGGCAGCTGACAACTAAACAAGGCGTGGGTACACCTCCCGATATCCCTCTCGTTATCAGAGGGAGCAGGGGATAGGGCAAAGGCTGGCCCTCTGGGCAGGCAAGGAGAAAGTATTTCTATCTAAATAAAGTATAAAGTAAAGTAATAAAGTATTTCACATCAACACTGACGAAGAGAACCTCGTTAAAAAATTACAGTTGGATGGGTGGAGGAGGGGTGTGTTTATTCGCCTCTTTTCCTTAGGGGTCCATCTTCCCTATTGCCCTAGTTCAAGGGACGGGTACATAGTTGAAGCTGTACCGGATGTTTGTCAGCTGGCAGCCAGGCGTTTTCGTTGGCCCATGTCGCTAGAGCATCGCGGTTGTATTACAGCAGCGTACATAACTCTCTTGTTCCTCGGCAGCTACTCGTGCCAGAATAAATTGCAACCATGGCGCACGTAGTGAAAACCAAGGAGTAACATGGATTCTGATAGTTACTCTGTAACTTTAACTACTGTTAGATGAAATGTAACCATTTTTAAAGCGACGTGTTTCTGTACATGTTAAGAATTTCTTAATTCCATATTATACAGTTCTACAGTTTTATTACACTTTAAAAGCAACATAAATGCATGTGTATAAGGAAATATCACAATTATTATTAATGAAAAATGGTAATCGCATTGAGTTTTATGTGGCGCAGTTAATTTATAATACTAATTAATTTACATAACTGTTACAAATTCCACAGTAGGTAATGACGCATTACTAAGGACATGAATACATTGAGATAGGTATGCATCGTCAATATGTTAACAGGTGAGTTTTACCTTAAGATATATTCAAAATATAAATATATTTAAATTTAGTCGCACTCAAAAATATAATTATGTTAACAATTTAGGAAAAATATAGCAACAAACAAACAAAGTGTAGACGCTATTTCTATTTCGTGATATGCGATAGTCTGTCCCTAAACCGAGTTTATTCATTTATAATTGTTTTGATCAGAATGACTACATTTTTATCTACGTTGTACCAACGACGTCGTCAGTGTAAAATTGCTTTTCTATACATGAATTACTATATCAGTAAACTACTGCATAATATATATATATATATATATTAATTTAGCTATGTACCTATATTTTACAAATACCACTATATTTTTTTAAACGTAAATAAAATATGCGTGAAATCGAACAAAACTGCCACTTTATCACTATAAAGTATGTACTATAATGAATCTCACTGATAATAATGACTCTCTTTTCGATAAATGAACAAACAATATCTACACAGGGTGCGAATTGATCTTTAAACAATCTTATTGATTTGACTTCTTATTGATTTACACTGAATACTCATTGGAGTTTTAATTGTAGTAAAATGTATTAAGATACATATTTTTAATGTGACAATTCGAGAGACGATGGTAGGCGCGACCCCTGGAACGTGTACCGGACACGTCACAGAGTCGCTACCGATACAATTATCGAATCTAGACCACTCTCACTGAAGCAAAAAGTATAGCGAGATGTAAAGAAAGCATCGTCAGGTGCGACCCAATTTCACTTTCCAATGACTTATCTGCTTGTATGAGTTTTAAATAAAAACCGACCTATTACAATAACAAATAGAGTTGATAGTTCATCAACATAGAATTACCAATGAGTCAGTAAACATTTAATTATCAAGATTTACGAGGAAACCCTTTAAAAGCATTTAATTGTGAACGTCCATTTCGCTTTCTAACAATTTCTGTAAACGATTCAGAATTAGAGGAAATATGTACGAACGTCGATTATTATCTCCAATCAACTTTAATTTAAGATTTAATAGAAAGTTTCAATGTCTACCAATTACCTCTTTCTGTTATTATGTTAACTTTTTTTTTCTATTTGAATTTTGGTAAATAATGTGGTTATGGAATATTTGATTTGTGAGACGTTTTACTATAAAAAATATGAACAAAATTAATTTTATGAAATAGCAAACGTACTTGCAGTCCAGCTAACTGGTAACTGTAGCCTTTAGCTGTTTATAACCAACTTCAGAAAGACGCGAGTATTGACTGAAGCCACACACCCTTCGGACCACAACACAGCAGCGCGGGCTGTGTTCCTTTGCAGCAAAAATATTGTGTAGCGATGATGCCTGTAATCGAATGTTGTACAGACACACCTGACACTCTTCACTCTTCGTAATATTAAAAAAAATATATAATTTTACGTGGCGATTTTTAAACTAGTTTTCTACCCATGTACTTATTCGTACAGAACTATGGTAAAAATTCTACGTGATAAATTAGCAGTTTGCGTTAACATCAGCATTTTTTTTACGTATTAGTTGTTTTTAATAACGCATATTGTATTGTTTACGAGTGTTTAAAAAGCTATGCCAATACTATATTTACCACCAACAATAAGAAAGCGAGCAAAACTGTATGTCTTAATATTTGGTGATAGTCTCTTCCTGAATTAAGAAACAAACACCACTCGTGCTTACGACGAATTGGCGAATGGACAATCATCTACCATTTTATAATAATTAATGCATATTAAGCCTCTATTCTATTAAAATTGTGGAGGTAAAGGTGGTTTAATCGGCGGAATGTCAATTCGATGACAACAGGTTCGAGTTTTATCTAGCATGTACCTACGAAATTTTTCGGAATTGGCGTGCAATTACTATTTTAAATTAGTCACACTGACTATGACACTGACGGTGAAGGAAATATGGTGAGAAAACCAAAACGCTTGAGAAATGTTCTCTTAATACCACAGTATGTGGAAAAAATATCCGATACATAAGTATAAGTATAATATATAAGTATACGATGAATAAGTTGACAAATCTTCACTATATATACTGCACTTGTTTTTTTTTTAATAGGAATTACCATACATTTGTTACCTTTAAAATGGTCTCCCTGAAAAATATGCATTTTCAACTCCTCGTCAATACTTCGTGGACTGGCGATGCGATTAATTATTCTTCTATTATAAACGAAATAAAACTACCATAGGTAATGCGTGTACAATATTAAAAGAAAGCGAAGCCGCGGGCGACATCTAGCCTGCACAAAAGTTTATCTTTAAAACTGTAATGTGTTAGAACCAAATTAAACGTCCAATTTCGCCGGCATTGAAAGCTCAATTGCTAGCTATATGGGCCCATTGTGAACGTCTAAACTCTCACGGGCTTAATGACGGACTGTTTAGCACCGGCTATCATTGTTAAGATCCGATTGAGTTGTCTCGACCGACTGGATTGAGATATATTTATTTATTTGTGTGGACTGGTGATAGATAGCGCATCTGAAAATGTAAATGCTTCTATACAAAAAAAAAGTTCATCGCTGTAGAATAGTAGCAATTGTATATTATAAGTAGGTAACACTCACAGTATCGTGACCACGACACGTATTGTGAAAAATTGATACTAACTCATATCGTTACATAACAAAAAAGTAAGAAAACCGTTTATAGCTGGCACAGATACTAAAGAATATACAAAAGAATTAATATTAATAACTTAAAAAATATGATGTATATGTTATCTGCTAGAATTGCCAAACAACGGTATCTGATTCAACTACATGCTGCAGTATTGCTTTGCAGTACTACTAGACCTTACCATGGAACGATCTATGGGTTCTCATTAGGGGTGTGTGAATAAATATTTATATTCGATTCGAATTAAATAGTAATATTCGATTCGATTCCAATGCCATTCACACACCCCTAGTTCTCATATTTGCCATTCACCAATGTTAATAATTGCAATTAAACGAAAAGCCTACTTATTTAGATAATTTTAAAATGTATGATGATGAATCTGTACAATGAGCCTGAGATTTAGGTGAAGGAGAATATCGTGATGAAACTATAGCTCGGTGGTAGGGTAGTTACATAAAAATGACGTTTATTGATTATTTAAACAAACTAGAGGTGTCATTTTTAACTTTATCAAATTTAATAAGTTTTGATTTGCGAACAGAAGGTCCTTTTTTACACCCTTTCACTGCCTACTCCATTTAGTATCTATTAATTCATGATAAAAATATATCATAAATATTTATGACTCTCTGTGATCATATTATAATTTTAAATTGTATAATTTTGTAAACAAATTTTCAGAAAAACCTACCAATCGGTCACACCTTAATTAAAAGCTAATAGTGAATTAAGTGAAATAAATATGACGCAAAATATATTTTCCATCTCGTTCTAAACATTGAGTAACATGTGAAACGGTGCTACAGGAAAACCCAATATAGGTAGACGAAGGTCAGTACAAAAGGTATTCAATTATGTTAACACTTAACTGAACATTTGTATGATATCCAACGCGGACAGCTGTTGACTTCGAATGTTTCCTGTACAAATAAACCTATTGACAAAAAAGACACAAGCAGTGATATACTTAGAAGACAGAATATTATCCAAATTTTAAGTTAGGAAAAGAGAACGAACATCTCTTAGGCACTGTGTCTCAAAGTTCACAACTGGTTAAGAGTCATAAAGTACAAAAATACTAAATAAATAAACTACTAGTAAATAATGACTATTTATACACCGTTTAATTATTTTTAAACAATTTAAAAAACGTGAAGTGAATTGACATTATGTATTATCATGGATGGTTAATTACGTCATGTCGCACATCCGTAACATGATGCGCTCAGCTCTCAATTTCTCAATTCTAACAATCTCATAAAGGAAGTATAACATTTAAAAAAACATGAATACACATATTTGATTTTATAAGTTAATTCTAAAGCGTTCAAATACAAACATCTGCTTGAAGACTATTTACTTAAGGCACACACTATGCCCGTTGATGTCTAACACTGATGTTGATGTCACAAAACGACGCGCCGCCCGGCAACTATCACAACTGACATGTGGCTCGCGGCGTACTGACGATTTCAAAACCCGCCGACTGTGCCGCCGACATAGTGTGTATGTATTAGGTCCGATCCATCGGCATGGAGCCCTTGAGACAAGCAGCCGCTCGCGCGATACAAGTGAATCTACAATCACTAGCTTTCACAGCCATACATGACACTGCATTATACACACATGCACAACACACATAGGTACATAGGTTCTGTAAGGGGCCTTTTTTTTTTTGCCTAGTTTGAGTAGACAAAAATTTCAGACCACTAAATACACATACACATGTTCCTTCCCTCCTTCCAGGGGGCAGAAACATGTATATATGTATAGTTAGTTTAGATCGAATTACGGATAGAGAAATAGTCAGATCGCGACTTAATTGCATACGCGCAACAGTCCGAGCCGAGGTTCGGCCACTTTGGCACTCTCAGATGTTATTGCTTAGCTTTCGTGGCTGAGTGCCCTAAGCGCTCGCCCCCAAGCCCGGTAAAGCTGTAAAAGCCGTAAAGGCTCCAGGGCCCCTAAGGCTAACAGTATAGTCAGTTCGAAAAAAAAAGGGTGTAGGTACTTAGGTAGTGTTTAAGTACGTACGTACTTTTTATATACATTAGCATAAGAATTCGTTTAATTGATAGATGGCAATCACTAACAAATACTTTGATATGCACAAAGTTGAACATCCAAGGTTGTTACAGTCAAAATAAATCGTCCCACCTGCCTTATACATAATGGAAATAAATTAGATATCACAATCTTTTTTTATTAGCGTCTTAATTTATTTCGTTCAATACGAATTGTCTGTCCTTTGACAGGTCACCTTGAAACGGTCGACTGAGGTATTTTAACGGGCCCAAAATAAATTATATTTATATTCAACTTTGATTTAAAATTAAACGACATATTGTAGGCAGTACAACAGAGAATTTAATTTAATTTTATATCAATACTTAAATAAATGTTTTTTTTATTTCAGTATAAAGTATAAACAATTTTTTTTTTTACAAAAAACTAATTGTATTAGAAATTCATCACTACGCATTGAAGGTTATTAACAGAAAATTGAAAAAAAAAACTTTAAAGATTGCAATACAGAAAAGGATTTATTGTCACAATTTTACATTAAATAAGAAAAATATACTGATATATTCAGAAAAATAACAAAAAAATAATAAAAAGAGATGTGGCAATGAGGCTTGGTGTGTCGGCGTTTGCTGTTAGTGATGGAAGATAGTGAACGGCCGCGGTAATGTTTTTTTCCGAACATCTAACTTTGCCGGCTATCATAAGACTATGAATATATTAGTTACGGTATTTATTTTTTTAATAATAAAAATATATTTTATATATTAATAGATCAAATATATCTAAATACATTATCTGTATAGTATGTATTCAAGATCATCATTACAGGCCTTTGCATCTTTGACAGATGGTTTAAGTAGCGATCTGGGAGATGATCCCTCGGCCGCACTCACGACAAATGTATGCACCTCCAGGTGGACGAGGGTTTGAGGCTTGCTCGTGTCCCCTCATATGTTTTTCATTAATACTTGGAATAAGGCGTCGTCATGTGTCTGTTGACCTTCGTGGATCAGGCGATTCCACTTAGCACGATCCTCGGCGTTATCTTATAAGTAATTGAATTAATATAATTTTTTTATTAAAAATGAATGAAAATCGTATCTACCGTAAACCTAACTACGTTTCTCTTAGAGCAGGAGGAGATATTCCAATACTTAGAGAAAAAACGTTTATTTCAGAGAAAGCAAAACAGATTTAATTGTTTTATTTTTACAATTTAATTCACAGGTTTAACAATGACCATTATATATACACTTAAATCGAACCAAAGAAATGAAATAAGAAAACAACACCAAGTTACCGTCTGTCAGCATAATTCAGCCATATTTATATTACATTGAGGCAGAAATTCAAAATGTACGGTATGCCTCGAACTCTAGATTGATCGGAGAAAATTCCGCGGACGTCCCGAGCTAAGCCTCAATTCATATCGACGGCTTTATTAATGTATTTTAATTTAAATTTGCATACTCACTCGCAACTTACAGAGTACATAATTGTAGGATGTCGATTACATGGGGAGGGGGGGGGGAGGAGGAATAGAGGTTATGAATAATATTAACTGCAAATAAAAGGGGGTAGAGGTATTGCAGATTAATCTTGTGGTAGTGCCAATGGAATTTTCTTGGAAGCCAATATTTTTAACCATTATAACATCATTACTTGTTTTTGTTGATTAATTGATTGTTAGTTCGGAAACACTTAGATAAGTTGGAATTTGTAAACGACAGGCACAATTTCAATCCTAAAAACAAATATTTTTAGACATTATTTACTAAAACAAAAGTTTATTAGGTCAATGTGTTAAATTCTACAATAAACTCCCTAGCATATTAGCGATTTGCGAAGTTCAAGTTCTTGCCGACTCATTTGATAACTGGAGATATTTTTCACACCACGTGATGACATTCATAAGTGCCTTCGTAAGGGCCCAAATTGAATAAAGTATTTAAGATTTTGAATGAATATATCAGCAGATATCCTAATATTGGAATAATGTTACTATTGTGCAATATTCCCAACATTTTTAACAAACTGCCTCTCAACAATGACTTGAATGTTATAAATAACAATTTAACTAAAGTGCATGTAAGTAATTAATCAGCATTAACGCGGGCGAGATCAAAAGGCCCGCCCTGAGACACTTTCGCCATTAAAGTCAATATATTGTCACGCCCACCGCGTCGCGTCGCGTCCACGTCGCGCGAACAGACGCGTGCGCAGTCCGCACTCAATAGAACGCTTTATATTGTCAAAAGTAAAAATAGAATCAATGTTTTGCATTATATTAATGTGACGTTGGATACAGAGCAGATCTGCGTGTGATTCATCAAGTGAAGGCCGCGGAACGACATCGGCATCGTATTACGAGTGAATTTTAATAATGTCCTTTCTTTATTATGCTTGAAACATTTAATATTAGTTTTCTATAGTCGTCAAAATGTAAATTTTATAAATCGGCTTACGCTCGAATCATGCAAGCCTAATCCGCCAAAACAAACGGTCTGGCTAGCTACCACCCTCGAATTGAAAATCTGTCGCCAAGAACGTATCGCCGTTCTACCAGTTGCCGAGTTAGCTCTCTTTCTATATTTTCTGACATGTTATTATCTTCAGCTACATCATCACGTAGCATCAGACGAGATTTTTTGACAGCAGCACGGCAAAGTGACGACACTGTACAATCAAGAAACAATGGCAACCACCGATGGATCGGCAATTCATCGACACTATCATGTCGGCCCGTAACTATCACAGGGCATGGCTATACACTGGCTGATCCTGAAATGCGACAACCCAAAGAGAGTCACTGTGACGGGTTTATCGTGAAACGTATAAAACTACGCCATAAAATATTGCTGTTTTTCTTCTCATAATATTTCACATGTTAAAAACTAACAGAATTCGTTTTTGCCAAAAATGTCTCTTAGTTTTACATCTATTTTAACGATATAACGCTTTGCTCGATTAGCAAAGAGCATTGAGACAAGGATCGAGTGACACACATCCGATGAATTTGTCCTCAGCTATATTAGCGAGCGAGGTTAATAGGATAAATGCACATCACCGCCTTTTGTAGACACGAATGCAGTCTGACGCATATACTAAATACGATTCTTGGATTGGGGTCAATTGATAATTGTATTTGTTGAATATTGAGTTACTACTTTTATAGAAACTCGTTTAAACCTTACGATATCAAGTCTCTAACCCTCATATGGAAAGTTTCTCGCTAAGCAATTATTGGTGAGTTCGGATGGAATTTGAAAGCGAATCCTCAATGTCGATTTACTGTTTTGTGTGTTACCATTTTCTTCTCAATATTATAATGGACCAATTGTAAACGATGGATATGCTGATAGTTTTATTGTAACCTTTAATTATTTAACAGGAACATAATGTTGATAGCTCTCCGTTTAAACTTGATGCCACAAATATATAGAAAATTATATATTGCGCGCTATTTTTTCGAAAGATTGAATAAAATAAATATCGAACTGTTATAATTAATTCAATAGTTAATTATGATACGGTTATGTGTTCCATAAATTATTGGTTAATTAAAACTCATTCAAGTAACATAGTAAAATAGTTTATTCATATTAAAATGAAACAGATGGCGCGCGGGAAGTTAGCTACTGACGACACGAGAGCACGAGCGGGAGTGTTCCAGATCACATAGATTAACCCAATCAAAGGTGAAATATACGTTTTTCTACCAATGACAGCGAAACTTATTTCTGCTTTCAGTTATGGTCTACTGTGTTGCAAATGACAAAGGTAAGATGTATCGTGTTGAATACTTGTAGAGATTACCTAAATGTTAAAGCGAGCTAGATCTCGCCATGAAAATTATGACTTACTTTCCAGTACAATAATTCACAGCTTGCATCTCACGCATAAAGAAATAAAAATCTATAATATGTACTACATAGTGACATATTACCGCTCACAGGGGGCGCTTTATAACATAAATATCCAAATAAAGAAACGAGCAATAATTTAACATAATCTATTATGACACTAGTTTATTTGGCACTGTTTTGCATATTAAATTAAATGTGCCACAGTATGTAAATAAATAAATAAATCTTCTGTCAATATATAATGATATTCAAATTTATCTTTATACTTTTAAATATTATGAAACATACCAAACAAATCAGGACATGAGAACGAGAAATTTTGATGAAACGTTATGATTAAAAAGCTAAATATATTCTTATTATTATTATTGAATGGCAACTGTGTATATTCACAATTCTGTAGTATAATATTTTTCTAATTATTCATGTAACCTTCAAACATATGTAGCTCTAACAAGATGACGTCTCTCTTGTTAAAACTGTCCAAGTAATTTTGGGAGCATCTTAATATACAGGTTCCTTGTTATCTTCTATATCTTCTACACATATAAAACTCAACGTATCTCTGTCCGTTTATGTACTTTTCACGCGAGAGCCACTTATCCGATTTACATGGTTTGTCTTTTAATTCAAAGCTATATTATCTGATTTTGGGGCGCTTAAATAGCTTACGCTGAGTATAAAGCATAAGATACATAAATATCAAATTAGTGTACTACATAATTGTAGATCTTAAAGAGACCTACAAAAAAGTCAGCGATAGCATGTTTATTTTCTAAGGATCACCCATAATAAACATTTTGTCTATTTATATCAAAAAATGACAATAATTCTGTAGTCGACCGGAGACGCGGGAACAGAGAATTATTTATAATCCATTTCACCTGGGTTAATAACCAAACTATGCCTCGTAAAATGCCGTCAAAATGACGTAATATAGGGTCAAACATGACAGTTTAAGTATTAAAAAAAACTCCAGCTAAATATATCATGATTAATTTTAAATTGATATTTATAGCTGTTGACATTCATAAGATCGTCTCTTCTTCGTCTAACAATAGATGATTGCTCTTCGAATTTACTAGCCACAGCACTGATAATATAGCACGTTCACTCTGTAAGCGAAATACGACATATGCCGTAACGCATTTCGGCAAATACAAAAGTGTTTTCGACGCAACACTTCAATATAACATAGATTTATTGAAGACGGAAATTATTTCTTATTGTTGCGAAGGTTTTATGTTTATTACAATGTTTTCAGTACTTCATATAAGCATTTTAGCCGAGATGTAAGAATCCATCGAAGGACCTTATCGTCATGTCTATGGCATACAAATAGCAAGTATCTAAATTAATTAATATTTTTTTTATCGTTATAGGTTTGGCGTAATGACCACAATCTCACCTGATGTTAAGTGACGATTTGGCCCAAGATGGTAATACGCTAAACCTAAGGCTCTCAAGTGCAGCTGCCGGAACACACCTATTGGTGCTTGGCGGCAGATTTTCAACATGAGGGTGGTAGCTAGCCAGGCGGGCATTAGAGAAAATGCCCTACCACCATGCTATGGTTTCCTCACGATGTTTTCCTTCACCGAAAGCTCAGGCTCATTTAGGGATTAGAACTCACGTCAATCGACGCGAAGTCGTACACGCTACCACTGGGCCATCATCGCTTCATCCAATCATATCTTATCATCAATCTTAATCCCTAAACGAAAAGCACTGAAGCAAGTCAGTTTCACGAGTTTTACGGTGTTTATATCCTGTACGCTCATAAGCTCCATATTACATCGCTAGCGATAATAGTGAACTAGCTGGCCTCTAATTCGCTATAGTAGCGACAAATGAAAATACATTGACGATACAAACATGTCCGACACATAGATCCCTCATATTTACTTGCAAATGGATACGGACGGCGTGTCAATGTAAAATGGCCGTACAGTCGATAATTTTCTAACACCGTAGAAAGTAATATTCCCAACAATTATGTATGTGGAAAGCGAATCGTTAACGTGGAGGGAAAATATTAGTGAAAACTTTGAGTATAAGTGGCCAATTGTTTACTCGATGTTTTATCATTTATTGTGGTTGTGGTTTTACTAACAATCATCAAGTCTGTTAAACAATTATTGTTTCTGAAACTAACATCTTTTTTCTTCGTCATACACCTATAAGCAGCTCCGCTAGCGAAAAAGCGATGGAACTAAAATTATCGATACACAATTGAAATGCATTATTAATTTATTTATAAAATCGATGTCAAAACCGCGTATTTAAAATAAATTATTTAGCTATTAGAAATGACAAACAAGTGACAGATGAAGGTCGAAAATCCGCAGACCTGATGAGATTCCATTAAAGTTGTCGATTTCTCCTCCACGCAGGTAATTAAATTACATAATGACTTATTTACATTTCACAATTGAAGTTTTACTATACAAATTATTCACATCACAATGAGTTTGTTTATTTTCAATTATTCCTGTATGTAGACTACTAGTAGGCTATTAGTTATGAAAAAAATGTCACAGATTCTAATCGTTTCAGGGGGTGTTTAGGGTACCGGATGCATACTACTACTGTCTACGTGTCATACCGTTCTGCAAGCCTCTTTTTTTTTTCAAACTGACTATACTGTAGTCCTTAGGGACCCTGGAGCTTCTGACGGCTTTTACAGCTTCACTGGGCTTGGACCTGCAAGCCTCCTCTCGACAGCTGTATATATACCGGCTGATCTCGGACCGCGACTAAGCTTATTAATACGCGATTAAGCACTACAACGGGTGTTATGCGATCCAATCGGTCACGGTTGCCGTGTCCTATCACCAAACTATCCATGCAACTATTCAAACATTTCATAGTGCCGTAAAGATAAACTTTCTTTCTTACCATCGTTCATCAAGCAAACTTTTAATTCTGTTAAACTCGTTTTCGAATCATTTATTGCATAATTTCACGATACCGTGTGTCCGAGATACTTTCGTTTAGGAATCCGTAAAATTAATCGACTTAAAATAACATAATTGATCGTTCGATAGATTTATGACTATTTTTTAATAGAAAGTTTATCCTTCGTTAGCTATAAACACCGTGGAATAAATACAGGTAAATATTTTTACTATCGGATAAACGAACGGCCATAAGTACCTACTAGAATTAACGTGGTGTTAAGAATTTTGATTTTAGACATCAAGATTGTCCTGAATCTTCTGACATAAAACGCAGATTGGCGATACAGGGAGGTAAGATATTCAAGCTGAACTGGTTCGAGACCATCATAGATGGAGAAAAACAAATTTTAATAATTTACTTTGATCTATCTGGTTTCGGTATCACGAATGTGCGTTTCCAGTTAATTCAATATCTTTGCTTTTATAGACCGGAATGCCTGCATTATGGACAGTCTACTTTCGTTACAAAATTGGCCATTTCACTGGTAAATTCGTTAGTCATAGTCGTTTGTCATTCGATTAATTAATGATAGTTGATAGTCGATCCTAAACTATCGATAGCGCTTTGCTATACTTTAAATGGAAGGTACGTAATTTGTCTGACTGCAACAAAGTCCAAGAGAACATGTGAAAACAATTTTTTTTCGCGTTAGTCACTCGGTCTCTTATACTTTAAATACAGTAATAAGAAAATTTCATTAAAAAACAATCTATACTATCGTATTTGCAAACAATCGATGTATAATGAATACTAGTACATTGTCAAGCTGGACTTCAATGTAACCGATACACGAAGTTAATTGGTTAAATTAAGTCAAATTAAGTAATTGAAGTTGAACAATCAAATTAGAATGAAGTATTTGCGTCGCGTCAGAGAAATATTTGAAATTTCTTCGAGGTTCTTCATCCTAACTAGATTTATTCAGACCATTTCGAATGTTTTAAATTAGTTTATACATATGCAAATTATTCAAGTTCCGCTTGTAATCTAAGGATTCCTTTTTAGATCTGTCGGTTCGATGTTTGTATTGATCATAACTGACATTATTGCGATTGAATAATAATGAAGTGGTGATGGGGAAGATAAGGAAACCGCGTAGAAAAGTTCTTGATGCTGATACGATCGGTGGCGCAACATTTTTTTTTTGCGCACTAAGCGAAATATTCAAAATAAAATAAAAAAACCCTAGAGGTGTCGTAAATTCCTTTCGCTATATATTATGTGACCACACTTATACGCACTCGATGTAGTGATTAAGTTTATAATTTGTGTTAGGATCTTCAGATACATCTTCACTTAACATAAGGTGAGAATTTTGCTCAATTTAAATTCTATTTTCACGTTCAATATCTAAATATTTAAATTTGTTGTTTTAGATATGGATGGTTTAACTATAAAAACAAATCCAGCTGTTACCTTTGATAATAATTTGAAGGCACGCTGTTTAAATTACTTAGCCGGACGAAATCCTGTCGACGCCGAATAAAATCTCACGTTACATATACCTGAGATAATTTTAGGCGTGGGATCATTGTTTATAGAGGTGTAACCCGAAACCCTTGCCATTAACGAGCACACCACGAGTTAACGTTGATTACATTGTAATAACAGAACAATTTTCTCACCCACTTAATCTTTACTCATCAAAAATGCAACGGATTTGATTGATGTTTCAAAATTACAGCAATGATATTTGTTATTCGATTATTTTTTTACTTCAATATTTTTTAAGTAAAACTTCTTTAGGAGCGATTTGAGAGTGACTTAGATATTTTATAGTTACTTAAAATCCATATTTAAATTTGTTTCTATTTATTTTTATGTAATTCAATACTAATAATAACTATGATTTTATTAACAACTTTATAAACAAATTAAAAATACTTAATAAAAAATTGGATGTGTGTACTTACTACATCTGTACGTACTACGCACGCTACAGGTGTTAGAATTCTTTGCATAGTCACCTTGCTGTTATGGGTCACATAACATTGAATGTGACTATCTTCACCAAAACAAAACAAGACCTTTACAACGCGGCTAGCTAGATCGCGACCTTTTCGCATGATCGGCAACAGCCCAAGCCGTGGTTCGGCCACTTTGGCACCCTTGGAGCTTGTTGCCTAGCTTTCGCGGCTGAGTGCCTTCCGCGCTCGCCCCAAGCCCGGTGAAGCTGTAAAAGCCGCAAAGGCTCCAGGGCCCCTAAGGCTATAAGTATAGTCAGTTCGAAAAAAAAAACAATGCGGGTGCGTGTTGTAAAAGTTCACTCTCATCATCTATATCTACCTATATACATAACTTAAAACTGAACGTTTCTCTGTCTGTCACGTGAAAACCACTAATCCGATTTACATGGTTTTACCATTAATTCATAGATATTATCTGGCCAGGTTATATGATCTATTTTGTTAGATAAACTAACATACGAAATAAGCAGTGATGATAATAGTGAATCAATTCGGAAAAAATACGCATTTGGGGCGCTTAAATACCTTACGCTGAGTAATTCATGAGATATTTATCAATTTAATGTTCTACATATTTGTAGATCTAAAAAAGACATTTAAAAAAGTCAGCAATAGCATATGTCTCTTCTACGGATCACTCACAATAAGCATTTTTGAGGCAGCACAGCTCGCGTGTGCGCTTAATGACAGCATTCTGTAGTACATACAAGCGGAGCCACGGGCACAGCTATTTTTTTATAAGGCGCCTAAAGAAGTAAAACATAAAAAAATTGCGTTTAACCTTACGAGTGTTTGAAGGAAAACTTCTTTTATCTTGTTTTTTTATATACCCATTAGTTTATCTAAGAATTTTATGTATTATAATTTTATAGATATTAAAATACATTATGAATCGAAGAGCCAATTGATTTATTTACGGACGTAAGAAGTTATACTTCTTTGGCATAACAAAATAAAAATAACTATAATAATGTGCCGTCAACATCACGAAGTTAGCAATCAGTGATAATAACGTGACGTATTTTTTTACACTCGGGGGAATAAAAATACACAAAAAAAGTTAATAAAAAAGTCTGTAAAATGAATTCACATTATTATCCTTGACGGCTAATTTTATCTTGACACAATTCTGTCACATGTTACTACGCGCACAGCTATCAGTTTTACTCTCTATTAAACGCCAAAATAAGTATATATAACTTCAAAAATATTTCTTCGCATAACAAAATTCAATATCATTATTGACCTGATTTTTAAACGGTGATCAAACACCAAACAGTCTGAAATAATGTTAACCTCCTGTGTACGTACTTTTATTTAATTGAAACCATAATTTCTGGTTTTGTAATTTGTTCAGCATGAAACGTTGGGCCATTGCGCAATAATAAAGAATTATGCAGCACCAGACAGACATAATTTTTTCCACTTCGAAACCGGCTTGAACAAAAAGCAAACAGCTCGGTTATGAGGTCTATTATTTCTCTAAATAGACAAAGGTGCGCGCGGGCGACAATTTTAATGGGCAGGCATCTTGTGCGCTATGCGATGCGCGCGCGCCGCTTTTTCTCTCCCACCCTAGAGGACAGTGCGGTAAGTACAAATAGTTGTAGTACTGCATTTAGGACGTGTTTTTATTGAAACAATTACAGGTCGAAGGCATCACAAAGTGTTAGACATTATTTTATTAGTTCATCTACCTTTTGTTACTTTATACCAAGGAACACAATAATTTTATTTATCACTATCGCACATACCATGGTATATGCCGCACAGACAACAAGCATATAGGTACTTGTAAGAAAAAATATTACATGAAATTATTTAATGTCTATACCTACTCATTTAATCACACGTCACAAGTCACAGTACTAGCACAGTTGTCATTTTTATAGTTGAGGAAACATTTTAACCATTCATGAAGGATAAATCCATACACGGATAAAACCTATATCGCTATTGGCTGATTGCGGGCGTCTGTCAACTGACTTCTCAATTGCTATTTGTACAATAATTCCAAATCTTTATTTTATTGGTTTACAATCGTTCTTCATAGATATTTTTATCTCTATGCGTGCTCTGACGAACATTGTTGATGTATATAGTATCTGTGGCCATACTATTCTTAAATTTGTTAATTTTACAAACTCCGCTGTCATTGGATGTTTATTCTACTACAAATTAGTTATTATACTTACAATTTTGTTTTTATTGTAGTGTCACATTGTAATCCGAGGAAGAGATCAGTCGTCATAAACCTTAATAATAAATATTGGTTGATGTTCCAACGCAACGCACTAAGACAGTCCATTTTGATGCTTCTCACTATGTATATATTTATGATAATCGCGAATCAGTCATCAGGTATCGCGAAATAATCCTAAATGCAAGATAGTATGCATTATATGATTACCTATATACATTCTATAAGCAGAGCGTGAATTGATACAATTATACGTGTAAACGGACCGCAATCCTCAAATATTGATCAAACTACATAATAACACGTTGAATGCTTGTAAATCATGCGAAACATAAGATTTATACGCCCGATAAGACTTGAGTCGATGCTTTATAGTAACCCGAAATGTGTTTATAGAAGTTTAAAATTGTGATAAGGTTGTCACGTATATACATACACTGTACTATACTCTTATTTTTAATATTATTAAAAATATAATTACTTATGAAAGTGTAAGATATTTATTACGTATTTTTCTAGTTAACACGTTCAAAATTATATACATTATTTCTCAAAGGTGTTTTTCCTGGTAACGCCATATCTCCGTTAATTTATGTTTTCGTTAACAAAATTGTTAAATAACTTTTTAATTGAGAATGCAATTTGTAGATGCTAATGAAAATATATTCAAGGCGCCATCTAGTAACAGTCTGTTTAACCAACATGATAGCTGTTAAATTTTTTAAATTCTATAATGTGCCAAATATACGAGCGGGTCAACTAGTATAGGTAAATTAAAATCACCCAAGAAACGTCCACTGTAATTATTGCATTTTGCACTAGTTAAGTGTATAGTGAACAACTATTGCAAAAACACAATTAACTAATTTTATAAATAAACTGTAATTACGAATTACTTAACAATTTTTTACACTTTTCGTATAATAGTGAACTTAATGCCATAAAGAAGTAATAGATGGCTAATACTAAGCCAGCAATATTGTGAAACAAAATTATCATTGTCGGTAATGCAAATACAAAAATTAATAAAATTAAAAATGAGCAAAGACTAAGGTATATCTATAATATTCATAAAATATTAAAATTCATTACTTTTTTAATTATTTCAAGTGATAGCCCTAATGGAAAGATGCATTACGTAAGATACGTTTTATAACATAGCTTTCTACTGCCGTAGCTCAGGTGCGACTTCGGATGAATGTGTTACGCAAACGTTAATATATTGTCTCAAAATTAGTTGTAAAACGTACATTTTGACAATATCTACAGAATTTACAACTTAAATATAAATTTATCACAGGCAATAAAATATATTACCATAACCGATAGGTGGCATTTGTAACGCGAATTAGCTTAATGTTTCAAAAGATGTTTTTTTATGAAATCGTTAAAATGCCTAGGGTTGTCTCTACGTTATTTCAGACAGTTGCAAGAGTATCAGAAAATTCTTTATTTCACATCACACGACACACACAATGTTACGACGTACTTTATTCAATTAAACATCTAGTGTAAATTATTATCTTATTTCTAAGTATCTCTGTAAAGTTTATATTATTTAAATACAATATTATGTTGACAATGTTAAGATAGGTGGGAACATAAACATAGCAATATAAATTCAAGTTGCACAATATTTGCATGAATGAAGCAATTTATTAGAAGTAGGTTTCATTCAACTAAGCAAAGGTCATAATAATTATAAACTTTGCATAGATCTAATGCCATTTTAAAGAACAACATGAGTTGTCCCATGAAATAGTGTTAATTAAAAATCGATTTCATTACCAATTAATCGATAGTCGGGCTTAAACTATTGATAGTACGCTATATTTTAAAAGAAAGATATGCAATTTGTCTGACTGCAATATATCCCAAGAGATCACGCGAATAACCATTTTTTTCGCCTTGTTCACTCGGTCGCATAGACGTTAGATACAGTAGTACTGAGATCAATCCATAGTTAATCGATTAATCGATGGTTTCTTTACAAAATAAACGATGATATCGGATTTTCACAATCGTTGTTTAATTAACATTACTACGCCAGTAAGAATTGAAGTCATAAAATAACGTTTTTGTTAAAATAAGGTAACGATTTATTATTACATGTTAATTGAAATGTCCCATACGATGATAAAAATATCGTTGTAATAATCTAAAAAAATTAAAACGCATTTCAAGTAAATTATCGTTAAATCGAATTCGTAGCGTACCTATATGAATCGCCGATAAATTGCAACCAGCTTTACAATTTACATTTACAACATTTTTATGCGCGAGCGCCGTTTAAGCGGACATAGCGAATCGGTATTAAAAACCCAACTCGATTACGCGAACAAGCACCATCGGAAATTGGTCGTATAGCCGACAATAGGGTGAACACATTAACGACGATATAGGCACGTACAATAATAATAAAAAAATTGAGTATCTTTTAAACAAGTTCTTGCAAAAGATCACAGTTTTATGTCCTCATCATATTGATTTTTTTTTTATTTATGGCCGCTGAGTCAAAACTGCTGTGCCAATCGTAAATCATAACCGCAGTGTGTTAAAAATAATTTAGCCTTCTTAAGCATATTGTTATTTATGGACGCTGCGACAATGGAGAGAGGTGGGTAGGTCAATGCTGGATTCCTAATTGACTGTAACGAGTTTAAATGGACAATTCAAGATTATACACAAGACAATATATACCCACTTTACCTGCATACACTGGGATATAGTTACGATAAAATTGTTACAACTATAGTAGGAAATGGAAATCCATATCAAAAATGTAAGCATTTCAGATATAAATAAATTTAAATAGTTTAAAAAACTAAAACTACGCAGTAAAAATTATAATTTTTTTAGTCTTATAACAATATGTCGTTACCAAACTCAATCTACTGGACTTGATAAAACAAATAATGTTAGCCCAAACTCGAGGGGTTTACTAGTAGCCACTGGAGTATTTCACTATCCACCTCCTGGCTTCATCATCAGATCAGCTCCAATATACCAAATTATAGTGTTGTCATCCGAACTACATATACACACAAAGTTGCATTTCGATACGACATCTAGAAGTAAGTTATAATTGACTTCTAAGATTTTATTACATTGTTTGTTAGTTAGTTACAAGTCAAGCTTAATATAAGCGTGGTAATGACTAATGAAATGGTTAATTTCAATTAATATTTGAAAACAAAAAATGTTTTTATACTATACAGCGAGGAGACTGTAAGAATGGTAGAACGTTTGCAAGGTTCGACTGCAGAAGAACTACCATCACACCTGTTTTAGGCGCAAAGCAACATTGCTGACACTACTGCGTTCCTGTCCGAAAGGTGTATTTGGAAACACGAACTGGCAATCGTGGCGTTCCAACTCATTCCTAAAGCATAGCAACCTAATGACCTAATAACTGGCTTCAGTTAGAACTTCGGTTCCTCGTCAATCATTACTGTATTGTTCCTTTGTTTGCTACAACCACTCGTAAATAAATTTGGAGTTTCAGTGCTCTTTTTCTTGATAGGCTGAAAATAACCAACATGACTGAGAATAAAAATTTCGTAACACGTCTTGTGTTGCAAGCTCTTACTTTCAGTGTACTTTAGTCTTTAACAAAATTTACCCTATCATCTATTCTTTTTAACTCTCTAAATTTTATACTCCGCTATTGTGGTTTTGAAGCTATTGCATTTTCACGAGAATATTTTTGCGCCGTATTCGCTTAACCTGCATTTAAATGTTTTTTGAATACTGCTAAAGTCGTATAGCACAATGTCCATTTCTTCACAATTATGACATTAGTAACATTCCCAAGCGTATACGTTTGGCCCATATAACTCATGTTGTAAAAATGTAGTTAATATGTAAGGCAGCACTTCTACCACACGGGTAGCCACCGATTTCAATGCTACGCCATACATTCATAATTTGCTTTGGGTCAATAATATCGCCACTATAAATAGAACCCCAATACATAAGTCTCGCTTGTAATATTTTTTGGAAATACACTTCTGTTGAGGATCTACAATTTTTGGTTGACTGAAAGCACGTCCGTTTTAAGATGGCGTTGCTTACGTGACGTTTCTAAAGGCGGGAAACAATGGTGGGCCCGTTATGAATATTGAGAGGATAGTCAAAAGGCATGCTTCACCGATTTTTGCTGACGAATAGACCGGCAAACGAAATCGTGTAAGAATTTATGGCCTACTGCCAAAGTTCCATTTTATAGCGGATAGTTTACTTTGAAGTTTTATGCAAGAAGACAAGTGATTCAACACTTCGCAGTGGTATAATTAATCTTAAACCATTAATTAACCATGTATTTCCAATGAATAATAAAATAAGTTTAACTTTAAGACAGATCATTAATGATGCAGAGAAAAAATAAGCCTAAGAGAAGAGGAATCAGTAAATTTTACTTGCGACGATTAGATAAGCACATATGTTTGAATTTACTGATAATAACATTTACTAGAACAATTCCTTCAAACGAAATTCGTAGTGCAAACGGAAAGCGTGAAATGCTTCGTTCTTATTGTAAACCAATTGAATACGAAGTATTCTCTTCTCTGCCATCAGTTAACGTACATAACTATGCAATGTTTTGCAAACAATAAGGATATTTTTAAAATTAAGTTGTCCCACTGCGATATTATTTATACTATATTACAAATGCTTGTGCACCTCGCCATTATTGGCGCCATGCTTAATTCTAAATTCAAAACAACTTTTTACCACCGTTACGTGTATAACATGTGGCTCTAGTGACACAAAGAGGCTATGCGATTAGTCAAATTGAATATTTTCAGACTTTGCCAATGAAATACAATGACTCAAAACTTTGGTTTCGTATTTAAATCCGTTTATGCGAGTGGCGCCTGTGTTTCTTAGAATTAAGATTACTCCTCAAAACATTAACATTGATCGACAAATTTACTGGAATATGTTGAGGAAAATTTTATTATTATAAACATTAAAATTTATAATAAGGACGTTGTCAATTATTTATGTTGTCAGAAATAGGTAATAAATACAGTTGTAGTCAAATAATTAAGAACTAACAATAATTAGAAACTAACAAGTATGCAACTAATTGCATGTATTTTTTTTGTATTTCTCTCGGTATCGCAAAACTTTTCCATACTAGCGGTACATTCGTTGATACACATGATTGCCTAAAAAATAAATAGATAAACTTTATACATTAGATCTGAACCTAGTATTACTACTTACTGGCGCTGGTCACATAATTAAGAACGCTGAATAGATCGTATTTTTTTTATATAGTGAAATTCTGTGCCTTTGTGGTTGTGGGTTACTATTCTTAGAATTTTGGCGCCATTTAGTGCTGTAAAAGTCTTAAAGGTAATTGCTTCAAATTAAAACAATGGGGAAAAATATAAGTCATGATAAATCTACAAGGGAAGTAATAATAAAATTCGCGAGAAGAATTGGTCGTATAAAAAGGTAGCCGACCATTTGCAATGCTCAAAAACGATGTCTTTCCACGCTGTGAAGCATTTTGCCACGTAACAAACTACTTTAAATATTCCGCGTGTACCTAAACAGAGAAAGTCATGTCGTCCAGATGATCGAAATATCGTTTGTTTGGCACATTCAATACATTAAAAGGTTCTAATGAGCTGAGAAAAGAATATTTTGGTGAAAACAACCCTTCAGCAATCTCAACACGCACTATTCGAAGGCATTTGGAAGATGAAAAGTTGCACGGAAAGATAGCAAGGAAGGTGAAAAAAATAGTAAGCGATTTTATTCTATATTCCTAATCCTATTTGCTCTATTCATATGACTGTTTCATAACATAAATAGTTATTTCTAAGAAGGAACATATAACTAGACATGACACGATTTAGATTAAAAAAACTGAAACTTTTTAGAGACCACGTCTCAGCACAATATGTCATTGGACTTGGACCTTTTCTTGAATGAGAAGATGTTACGTAGTTTTCGAACGCTGCCCAGTCGAGTCGGTTTGATCCAAAGTTGGATCTAATGGCAATAGCAATCAGAGATAATAATGGAGCTTATTAGTGAAATAATATTTAGAATGGGATCAGTAGGTCCGGAGATTGCTTCCGACATCCAATCTCACAAATGTCTTTATATATCGATATAGACAAACCCTTCTTGGTTGGTTGGTAACCTATAAATAAAGTTCAAGAATTGCCGCCGCAATAAACAGACAATTAAATAAAATTGTATTAAAAATGTTGAACCCTTAATGGCAATAACAGAGAATGCTACGCCATATAACGTATTGCAGTTACGTCGCGTTTACTCTCTCGCCTGATGATAAGCACCGCGGTGTTGCGTACGCGCAACCATTACTCGTACGAGTATGTGCCATTAGCTCGCTAGTTTCTGAATTATTCGAGAACGGCAATCTGTCGTAATGATGTTAAATGATTACGTAAAGTAATACGTCATTAATCTTTTATCCGTCACGGGATTATAATGGAATGAGACAAACTAACGTCCATTAGATTCCAAACTACCATTGCATCCACCAATATTACATCTTTAGAACTGAGACGCCCAAGGTAATGTCAACTACACGTGGTGAACCTTGCTGATTAACGAACGAGGATATTGCGATAGCTGGGGTGGTGGGGTTGTTTTGCCCGGTTGGTTTGCGACCACCACGCACGTGGTGAAATGTCCGTTATAGTGACTCGTTTTTGCGTGTCACGTTACGGGATGAACCGGGCGTATCCAGTTCTTTGTGCAGGACTGCATAACAGCAGCGACCGCTTATGGATTTCGATTTCTCGGTGGTCGCCGTTGTGTTTGGATTGTACTGTGATTATTACCATTAGATACAGTATCGTCAATTTGTCAAGTTACTATAAAAAAACTTTTTGAATTTGACCACAATCTCACCTTGTATGAGATGGCCTAACATGGTAGCGAGTGGCTCTAAGGTGAGCCAGAACACACCTATAGGCGGTTTGAAAGAGATTTTCAATTCGAGGGTTACTTAAATTTTAAATTAATTAAGTTACATTTACCATTAAGACAATCGTCTCTGATATTAATTTTATTAGTTATGTATATTATAATTCTTTTATCATTCGTGTTTTGAATGAAAAAGGCTTTATGTATGTAACACACTGATGATTCAGGTTAAAGCAAGAATATTAAAATCAAAAATATTCTGCATTAAAATTTCATATAATAAAAGTGAAATATTTGTCACCCACAAAATCCAGCAGGCTTGTCATGTAGTAATGATGTCAAAAAGGAACTGTTTAATAAACAATACGCGAAGATTAAACAGAAATATATTGACGCGGCGAAAAATTTCACACGGCAAAAGTATATTTATGACGTTAAAAAACAAATAAGGCAGCGCGAAACGCATTTCACCCGCCATGTTGTGGCACGAGTAGAATTTAAATTATTGAATTATGTGATATCAGAAGTATTACGGGACCCGATGGTACGGCGACGGGTTAACCGGTGCTTACCTGAAACAAAAGAACGAGAAAAGTAAGTATTACGACCAAATAAAAAAGAAGAGGCTTAAAATATTATCACATCGATGTCGCTTAAGCTTTTCATTTGGTATGTATCATTTAATTTTTGATTCCTTTTATATTTGGATGTCCCTACCATTTGCATAAACATCGACAGGTTTTTATTTAAATCACTGTTTGTAGAATAGAACATAACCACAATCTTGCGACGATGCAAACGAACAAATACGGCTACCTGAACACCGATAGGTACTTGGAGACACATTTTCCACATGAAACTAATAACTAACTAGGCGAGCATTAGTTCCTGCCTTTTCTTTCATCGAAAACCTAGGTTCACTATTGGATTCAACTCAAGACGATCGATGCTGTCTCTAAGCGCGCTATCCATCAGCCATTAATGCTTTAAATCTTAACTGCTAAATAATCTAGAAACTGCCGTCTACAGTAAAACAAAATCCAAGACATCTGCAGACGTTCCAACCTAATGCTGCAAGTCCAGCTTGTCATTCAACTGCAGTCTCAGAGTAAATTACCATTGAGACCTTATGTTTTAAAATCTTAGCTGTTAGACAATCTACTGTAACTGCTTTCTATAGCAAAACAAAATTCAACACATCTGCAGATGTTCGTTTCTAATGTTGGTCTAATTTCATAGTTGTCAATCAACTGATATTTCACAGTAAATAAAATTTAACATTGAGCAATATTATTTAATACTTGCCATTGTTGACAAACGGACTGCCGCGTTCTGATTACCTTCATGATATGCTAATGTGAGAGATTCGAAGTGTTAGATTAAGTTAATTCATGTTATTGAAAATCGATCGAGGCGATGATTAGTTATTGTGCTTTTGTGATTGAAAGATATTAAGATTGGTTTTATTGTCTTATTTTGTTAGTAACGTCCTTCATTGTGGATGTGACCGGTGATTAGGACCGTGTGAATTTATTGTGGTATGTCAGTTGTGAAGAGATATTTAAGGTGTGTCTTGTGCGGTCACGATGGTCTTGTTCTTTTTTTATATTCCTTAAAGTTTCGTTAGCTGCATTTGGCATGGGGCTTCGATATCTACTAAATAGTATGAGTTTTCTACTAAGATGGAAAATTGGGGTTCTTTCAATGTGTTATGGTAATTTGCTCTAAACCGAATATCATGTGTATTGTCGTATAAACATGTCAATTTTTCCATTTGTCCGAATCACACTATCTGATTTTATACTAGGTGTGCACCTAACGCTTATTGTATTTAATAATCCGTCCACGTCCTAATATACCAATATTGCATCACTATCTTAACCTGAAATTTTGCATAACAGTTTATTAAAGCAACAATTCTTCCAAACCTGTCACTACAGCATCAACATCTGTTTCCACTTACACTTCAGTATTGCAGTGCTGGTATCCAAAATAATCCACCTGACCGGTCCACCAGGCTTGGAGATTAAATACTGCCATGACAGGCACTCGGCCCGAATCTTTGGACTTGTTTTAATGTGACAAGTTAATATCTACCATTTAAATTGGATAATATTGTATTGTCATTTCTTTTAAATACATTTCTTTAGATGTGTTCCAACCGTTGCACTTCGGATACAGTAATTTTAGCGTCTCATCGTCTTCGACCAAATTATCCAGACTAGAACGTTTCATAAAATTGGACGAGATATTCACTGCCGACATCAGTAACTGGAGAGATAAAAGATCTGACTCTTTGTATGAATGCTCTCAGATTTAACCATAAACATTTAATCTGTCCAATCAAAATAAATTTTATTTTTGTTTTAAAGCATAACGTTAGTAAAAGTTAGATGCAATGCCTATTATTTTAACCGAAGAAATTATTTACGGATAATATAGAAAATATCCTTTATGTATACTGCAGATAACCGACCTAATTGTTAAAAGTTTTAGTGCTAAATGTCATATTAGTAGATATAGAAAAAAACTTTCGACATAAATATGGTCAGCATTCTAAATGAATGGCAGAAGATATAACATTTTAAAATGAAGTCTCCTTGCCTCTTACATAACAAGATAACAAGCATGAAGGGCTCTTCAATTAGATGAAAATCTCAATAAAATATGAATATTAATTCCAAAGTCTCGATGAAATAAAAAAACACGGTACGAACTGATCGTTTCACATAAATCTCGTAGAACGCCATTACGGGACAATTGCGCGCCGATCCATTTGCATATTAGCCGCGAATATGGGACTAAAGCGACAGCGCAAATTGAGTCTTAAAATGGCACAGCCGCTTTTGCAGCGACAGACAAAATTCTAAAAATAAACAACCTCTGCCTTTTATATTTCAGTGATCTCGTATCTATTTCAATAAAGTTGTAGTTCTGTTCGTACATGTCATTTTTATTCCAAATTTTATGCTAGATAGCTATTATATAGAGTGCCGATATCGAACTTAACGTTTAATTTTTTATCTGTTTGTCTATCTTTCTGTCCGTTTCTTTGTCTAGATTTCACTATAAAACTACATGAGAGATTTTAGTATTTTTTTGTACACTGGAGGCTCGCTCATCACATACGTCTCTCATCATCTATGGCTATACCTCAATTGATATGAATTTGTATTCATTATGAAGACATGCCGGATAGGGAGCGTTAAAGTATTACGTAACGGCTTAGGGGGCTTTTGAACTACGCGTTACGTAACATTGTTTTAACCCTTCAGACAGTCGCGTAGTTTTTTTTGTCACTTTTTGTGACATAATTGTGACTTTCAGGTAAAAAATGGTCACTTGGTGGTTGGTTACTTAACGTTTTACTTCTCCAAAAACTGCGTTACGTAATACTTGAACGCTCCCATACATACGTACAGGTGTTGTTGATTGTAAATTTATGTTCTGGTTAACTACAAAACTAAATAATTATTACGTATTGTATGTTAGTAGACCATAATATCAAGAAACGGCGAAGACTATTAATCTACTAAAGAGCGACAGAGATAAATTAAATACAGAGACAAAACAATATAAACTGCAATTACAAACAATTATAGGCGATCACGATGCGTACCGCTTGCATTTACTCGTATATCAAAAAGCAAATATCGTTGAAACCCGATTATTTATAATTAACTACATTATTATCCGTTTGTAATGTCCTGCTTATGTTATTCTGGTTTGGATAAACATCCGCTTGTACAACAGTCATGTGCGATAAACTTTATCATGAACCACGTGAAATTAGATGTATGTACCTAATGAAATAAAAATACTCATTTATAAAAAAAAAAGATCTTTAAGTTACAACAATATACTGGTATAGCTAAAAACTATCTTTTAAAAAGCAACAGATTTATTTTAAGGCAGTTAAAATATGAGTTTTTATTCTCACTGCTTCAATCCTGCATTCAAATGCTTCATGTGCAGAAAGTTTTAGCAAACAACGTGGACACTGCACACTTTAGGTTCTAAATTCTTCATCGCTTCTTAAAAATGATACTTCTCCAATTTGCTGTCTTTAAATATAAAAGAAATAATTATAAGAATTTGCTATTCCTTTTTTATCCCACGATCTCCCTACCATTACTGTAAGCCGGTACGACAACAACGACTTTCGATGTAATTTATCATCGGTGGTCGCCGTTGTATCTAGACTACACCGTATTTTCCATGAGGTACTGTGCTGTAATTTTGCCGAACTATTATAAATAAAAACTAAATTTTTTTGGGAAGTAGTTATTTTACCAATCCTAGTAGTGACATAACCGTTTGCCCGTGTCTCGGGTGACTATTCATTCCATCTATAGGCAGGGCTACTTAAAAAATGGCGTCACAATATCCAAAAAGACCGATAGCTACAATATCAATTTGCAAAAGTATTAAAAAATACTACTATAGCTACTATAAAATAATAATCTATTATTTTACTAATAACGATTCCTTGTACACTACCGGATAATAATAGAATCGGTAAAACAGTTAAAATAAAAAAAAAAACAGTACATAATTGAAGAATAATAATCATAAATATTAATAGTCTAACATCAATATTGTAAAATTAATCTACCTTATAAATTGCAACGCGATAGGCTGGCGATCCTGCGCGGACCGTTAGGTGGCGCACGCGCTAAAGTTATGGACGCGCGAAAATCATAAAGTTCGGTGCGCGTGCAACGCCGTCGAGAAGAACGACAGGGAATCGACTGTACAATCGTAAACAACTGGTATACGTTGTATCAAACAGAACTGACAACGTCTAAAATACACAAGAGTGACATTAATTGAAAGTCACGTTTCTAAATTTTGTACTCCCTTGAACTGTGTCCTTATGGTGAGCACGTTACGATCCAAACGCAACGGCAATCACAGAGATCGGCAACACAACGGCGGTCGCCGCTGTCATGCCGGCCCGCATAATACCTCTCTTCATGTTACGTTTGAAGGAACCGATGTTATAAAGATGGAACCCACTGATCGGGAGATGATTCCACAAATTTCAAGATACGGCAATGATAAGAGGATTATAATTTATAGCGAAATTATACTTATATAGTATAACAAGCGCAAATATATACTATATACTTTCAAAAACTGTAAATATTCAATTACAATTGTATGTATATTAAAATTAATTCGTAGTCACATTTCTTTCTAACTGTAATTTATTGTTTTACAAAATTTCAAACGAACTAAAGACGAAAAGGCTGTTCTTCCCGCGTGTCACCAAAATTTTCGTAATTCTACTCATCAAGTATAACTAAACAAATCTATACACTATTGGTTATATTTATAGATATTACTGCGAAGTAGTTCAACTATTTAAACGGAATAATCCTACCTTATGATTCATTATCCAGAAGGAAGGTTCATGTATATCACAGAACATTATAACGATTTGGCAAAACGAGTCAAACTGAGATCGAAAAACACATGTTTTATGAGTTTGACAGTCTTCATTGTTCAGTCTGCGATAGCCACGCCAAAAACTTCTAATAATTGAATATCAAGGATACCCTTGCTGATATCCCAAAATGGGACACTCCGAATGAACTTTCCATGAAAGGTTTTGTAAGTATTTGTTCGAATGCGATTAATTTAGGACCAGTCTAATATTAAGAATGTAAAACTATGTTATGAAAAAAGAAACTTTCTGGGCCGGTCGACGTTTTCTGTCCTTCCTCTAGTTAATGGCTCGATCACCGCGCCACCTATCGGATCCTAACATATCTATCCATCGTCTCGATAATACAAATATATTATGTAAATATAAGCTCAATCGGTCATATCGTTCAGAAGATATGAACACAGCATTTCAAGCATGCCCATTTAGCTTATCTTGTATTAGTAACTAAGCAATTGAGACCAGTTGCATATTTAACACACAACTGACAATTATGATCGTCACACAAAAGTCAGTCATGTGCGCCAATCGAACTCGCGATCTCTCTGCTCTATAGCAGGGGTTACTACCACAACGCCAGGAGGCCTGTACAAAAATATCGCAACAACTTGTAAATAACATTAGCTTAGCTATGAAGAGGTATGCATACGAAACCGAAGTACAGCAAAGTAATGTGTCATTTTAAATTTATGAAAAGGTAAAAGAACATGCAAGACGCTAAAGTATGTAATATTCCATTCAACGATACAAGCATAATCATATATATATTTTTATAGGAAACTGGCGAATGAAATTTTGAATGTTGAAATGTTGAAAGTCGAGTTGAATCAAAAAAGCAACTGAATGATTCAAATTATGAATTCTAAGAATAATAATTACTTGTTGTTACACTTGAATTATATTCAAAGAGTATTGGTCTCTGTCGATGATGTAATTCCTTGAAAAATCCGTTGAAAATATCACGAAATCGGTATTGCAAGCCTATATCTCCAACAGTAACTATAACTTTTTGCAATATTTGTAGTCGCTAGTGCTACAGTATTGAATTAACAGTAATGCCCCGATTTACTTTTATTCGGAGTTAGACGGTTTTTGAAATTAGCCGATAAAGATGACATTTGACTGTTTCAATTTTGATAGAAGAGTTCCGACCAATTGAAAAATTGTTAGAATTTGAGAAGACATTTTCCCCAACGAAGAGCACATTTAGTTACAAAATAGGGAATATAAAGTATTAGAATTATAACACGATATTTTACGTGAAAGGGAAAAAGCCGTCTCAGACGGCTTTGTTAAATAATGTTATAAAAATGTTGTGAAAATAATTTCGGCTTACGTATTTTGAAATACATATATAAAAGAGAATTTGTTTTATATTTAAAATTAGTAGTATGTATATTTTTATTCAAAATTTCAAACATCTTTTGTATCAATTTGTGTATATCGTCGAGTTACCCGAATTCCACATGTTATCGCTTGGCCTCACCGGTTCGCGTAAGATCGAGGTATTACTGTATTCGTTAAGAGTGGTAAATGAGACAAAAAGTATTTAAAAAGAACAATCAAAACTATTTTTAATTATACCGTATGAAACTAAACACTCAATGGCCTTGATGAAGGGCGATAAATACGCAATCGACGTTTCAATTCATAACATCAACAAATCCATAGCATTAAAACTGCTTATTACAAATCAATACTAATCGATACAGTTGGCGCCATAATACAAACAATTTACATATAAAATTACATCCTTTCGTCAGTGCTGGGTGAAAATATAATTGAAACGAGCTGAGCTGAATACGAGTTAACGCAACGTGCGCTGTAATGTTGCAAGGTCTAAATTTCAATTACAGAATATTTTATACAATATCTGATCTTTTTTTTCTGTTGCAGAGATTCCTTAAACAACTATTGCGGCGGCAAGTGTGAAACTCTAATAGGATACTCGAATAATAGTTAATTAATTCCTCATACTTTAACCGTATCTTTTTGTTGACAAATAATGTTTTGCAGCTATGAAGGCAAGCCAGCCAGCTTTTTGAACGCAGACTCACTTGATGTTAAGTAACCATATGGACGTAAATGGTAGCACTCTAAGCCTGAGTTGGACTGGCTTTAGACTATAGCTGATGGAATAAATCTGTAGGGGCTTTGTAACAGATTTTCAACTTAAAGATTGGTAACTAGCCAGGCGACCACTAGAAAACACCCTACCACAATGTCATGGTGTAATCCCGTTGTTTTCTTTTACTTAAAATTCAGACCAATTGGAGGATTCGAACCTACGTCAATCGACGCGGTGTCCTAACACTCTATCACTAAGTTACCATCGCTTTGAGTAGTTCTCAAAAAATATCCAATGTGTTTATTAAGTTTATACAATAGTGTTGTAGCCAATGTGAGTTTCCAAGGTCCATGTAGGGTTATCGGGGCGGCTTGTCTCCTTTTGATAATGTATGACATAGAAATAAATATGCGATATGAGACATTACTATTTTTTTTTTGTTATTTCCGAGTAGCTGTACACTCGATTATAAAGCCATGTTATCTTAATTGAACCTAGTTTAAGTAAAGCTACAGACGGATCAATACATAAAAAAACAGGAAACTTGTAAGTGTGGCAACACTTCCTGCGCCAGAGCACTGCTGCTAACCGTGTTAGCGGGATTGTGGTAATTGCGCTTCTACGCACACCGTAGGTCTACCGGCGAGTGACGTAAATGAACAAGCTGACAACAAGACTTAGGTGTCGCAAACTCTGTTGCACAAGTGACAACCACTTGCGAATGATTTTAATGTCGCAAATATCCGACATAGCCAAACAAAGTTCAGTCCTAGTACGACATGCCTCGACTTATTTAATTTTTTACATCACAAATTAAATAATTTATAAGACAGGATAAATATGTAATTGCGTTTCATTTATTCGCTTGACTAATATTATATATAACTTTACTAAATTAATAGCAAATATGAAGTAGTTTTCATTCTGATTTTATAAACATTTCTTTCATCTGAATAATACTAAATTTATATCAGATGTGGCAATTATAATGGCAAATGCATTATTATTAAGAGACTGTGAATCCTATAATGAGCTAAACCTTTCGGCAAAGGAAAATATCCTTTAAACCATAGCATGATAGTAAGGTATTTTCTCTTGCCCACAAAGCGAATAAGCATCCTCAAGTAAAAAATCCGTCGAGAAGCACCTATAGGTTCCAGCAGTAGGTAGCTCTTGAGAGCCAGATTACTCCAGGCTTAGCATCTTCGGCCACATCGTTACTTAACATCAAGTTACATTGAGTTCAAACACGAATCCTATAAAGAATAAGAAAATTAACCGCTTAAGTAACAAAGTAACATTCATATTTTATTTAGATAAGTTTAAACTTTCCTATCGACACCCTTGTCCAGGGATTTCCTGCAACTTATTATGTTGTCTAGTAATTCCATCATTTAGAATACCGCTAGCAAATTATTAACCACATGCAAATATAAAATGTCATCTCTAGACGTCCAATAACGTAAACGGTGCAAGCGATTTGCACTGGTTCCATACATGACTTTATGACCTATACATTGTTGCCGACCGGTCGCCTGTTCAGCTTGCTTTACTGCTATGTGACGTCATTTGTTGGAAGCAGGGTGAAGGAGCAAGTGGAGCGTGGTTGATGAGATTCAAAGACTATAAATAACTATGACGGTATATAAAAGTAATTATCCGAAATTTCTTTGCTAGGTTCCGCCTGCTATAAATGAAAAGTAGTTTCAGCTACCTACAACATAAAATGTTTGAATATAAATAAATAAATAAATTAATAAATGTATAAATGAATGTCTTAAATAAATTAAACAATATATAATAAAGATGATAATATGTTTATATTCAATATTTTCAATGACTCTACAACCGATTCGGAAGGCACCGTCCTTTAGAGAAGAATCAGCAAGTAACTCTAAGGTTGCTGATTTTAAACCTATCTCTTTACTATAATAATCTACATTAACGAATATAATATAAACTATAATATTTTAAAAAATAATTAATTTAAAATAATTATGTTGTAGGTGAGACGTGAAAGGACCACAATCAATGACACGTGTTTCTCCTCTCAACGAGGCATCCTCAGATCAATCGACTCGTATATATAAAAGGTACAAGTCAAAATCATAATTCACCTCCACTTGCCAGTTGTATAGTTTATGGGATGAAATATGAAAATCGAAAATTATATGAATGACTTTATTAGTATTAAAATAAATAAATCAAAATACATTTGTTCTTAGATATTCAAATAACACAGTTAATATTACTTCTGCCAAACTGTATCACAGTTTCTTGGCTGACGTAGCACACTTTTACATAATTATTTATTTAGTATTATATTTTATTTTTACACTATTTCTAAACTGAGATTTAGCAAGATTTAGCAAGAAGCAAGTGCAAGGCGTGTCAATTCACATCTTTAGAACTAAGACTCCAAAGCCAACCCCACCTGCCCGTGGTGCACCCTGCTGATTAACAAACGAGGATATGGCGATAGCGGGTTGGTAGGGTTGTCTTGCCTGACTGGGTCGCGAGCACCATGCACGTCGTGAAAAGTCCGTCATAGTGACTCGCCTTTGCATGTCGCATTTCGGGATCAGCCTATGCATATGCAGTCATTTTTGCAGGCCGGCATATCAGCGGCTACCGCCGATGGATTGCCATCTCTCGGTGGTGGTCGTTGTGTTTGGATTGTACTGTGCTCACCATCAGGGATAGTGCCGTAAACTTGCCGAGCTACTATAAAAAAAAATCAAAATATTCACAAATATACTTGGTTACCATATTTTTAAAAGATCCCTTTGTTATTGAAGATAGTTGGAATTAAATAACTTCTACATCTTTGTCCATAAGATATCTATATGACAAATCTCGGTCAGCTACGTGTTAGATGAATTAAAGCAGATGAAATGTTTTGTCCATGTTATCATTTTACAATTTCTAGTGGAACATTCTAGATTCAAGTGACATGAAAATTGTCGTATAGATATTCAATAATAGCTCTTCTACATACGGGTTTAATTTATTTTAATGTCACAGATTAAATTGTTTATGAAAGGATCCGTAAAGTTGATTTATGTAGGTACTCTTATATTAACCACCAGAAAGTGTAAGTAAATATAACACACCATGTAAAAATTGTAAAGGCTATTAATATTAGAAGTATCGAAAGCATTATAATATGACCTTAACATTATTATCTTCATCTGCTTGTTGTGTAACGAGCTAACTAGTTAGCGTTCGTCATAAACTTGATGCAAAACCAGTCATTGTGACTCGTTTTTACACATCGCGTTTTGAAATCACCCAGTGTATAATAAGTATACTACAGATAACTTAGTAACTTCGATGAAGTATCATTTACAGTCATTTGATATATCAGCTAATTAAATGTAATTTTTAATGTTTTTTTTTTATGCCAAAGGGCGCTAAGAGGCATACGGCCCACCTCACGGTAAATGATTACCGTCGCCCATGGACAATTGCAACACCGGGGGCTTTACAGCCATGTTGCCGACCTTGGAGACTATATTTCAATCCCTTTTTGAAGAGCCCCATGTCATAGCCCTGGGGGAAAACCGTGCTGGGCAACCCATTCCACAACCCTAGCATACGTGACAGGAAGATTCTAGAGAACCTTACTGTTGTCGCGGTACGGCTAGGTTTTAGAGTGTGAGGATGAGCAGCCAGTCAACGGCGGAAGGTGCGAGTTTGGAACGGTGAACGGTGATGCGATAAATGAAGGCATTAGGTAACGTTAACGATCCCACACTAATTTCCATTGACCAAAGGTTCAACACTCGAGCGTAGCGTCGTGTGAAGCGAAACGCGTACTTAAAACGAAACGAAACAAGAGGAAACAATTCAAACGCACCATGAACTGTTCAGAGAACGTACAAATACACTTTGTTAGGGAATGTCGAAAAGTCATAAAGTGGCATGCGACGGGACGGGCCGCTGCGCCGCCGACGCACTCGTTCAACTGGCATGACCTGCAAATATGACCTGTCACGTACAAGTTATCGCTTCCCCCCAGGGCTGTCACTACACTTGTCTTTTAAACTACCTAATATTTTTTATGGTAAACAAAAACTATCCGTAGATTTCTACGGGCAAGTAGGAGGGAGAAAAAAACTTAAATAAAAGTAACAAATTATAGACAGCATTAACAATAAACTTTTATATTTTTAATTACAACTAAAGATAGTTAAACGAACGTCTTCAGATTGTACTTAATATTTTTTATTAAATTAAATGTTCCTTGGAGTATTACCAAAAGTCGGAGTGGTTTCTTTAACAGCGGGCATTAACAACGATGAAAATATATAATTAAATTATTATTTAGTTTATCAACCACACAAGGTAAAGAAGCATCCAAATACTTAACAATTAATCTAACGTAAACATAATTAAAAATGTACACTTACTTATGTACATTTTATAGGTTTAGCTTTTGACCACAATATCGCCTGATGTTAAGTGACGTTGTGGCTTAAAATAGTAACAAGCTAAGCCTAGAGAGACTGTCTCTAAAGTACGCAACTTTACGCGTTTGACAACAGATTTTCAATTTTGAGGTTGTATAGCTAACAAGGCGGACATTAGAAAATACCCTACCACCATACTAATGCCAGAACCATGTTTTCCTTGCTTTATTTAAATAACAATATTTTGATATAATGTCAAGGAGATTAAGTTAGGTGAACCCTAAGCGAAGATAACGGTGGCATTTGTCGAAGCAAATGATAAAGAACTGTGTACATTGTTGAATTTTATGTCAAACATCTACATGAACGTGTACTCGGTGACTAAATAATTGTCTTCCAACGGCACACAAAGATAAAACCCTTATTTTAGGTTACATGCGCTAACTAAGATGTGATATTGATATTTTACGCTTTTTGTTAAGCTGTTTTTGGGCTAATAAACGTGTTGAAGCTAAAAAAATTCGCTAACTCTTCCCGTGCTGCGAAGCAATGAAATCGTCTTCAAGCATGTCAATTCTTGTTGTGTCTTTTATACACGACTTTTATCGCATACACCGAAAAGTGGGTACATTTTGATTCTCACTTTATTGAGGTTATTTGTATCAAAACTAAGTTTTAAGTCTTAATACAATGTCAATATTATTATATTATTTGATCCTCAAAAATGCAAGTTGGCATAACGTAGGCTTTAGTCGACGACGGACTGTTTGATTTACTCTAGTTATTATTGAAATAAAAACCTATGCTCTTTACATTTTCAAAGGATTTCATTCTTCAGTTGGCGTCGCAAAAGCATTTCCCAGTGTCATTACGTCAGTTTTATTTCTGTGGAAATAATAATATTTACGTATTATCGTCAAAACGCCTAGTCACCGCGTATCACAGACAAAACGCCGAGTCATGCATAGCGAAGAAGTGGCTCTCGACTGTAGAATTGCGTGGGCAAACTTCATGGAGGTCTCCGAAGTGAGATCCCGGGTGCAGGTGCATGCGAAATAAAACCAGCTTCATATTTATCTTTTCTTTTTTCTATCGAAATATCTCCTACTATCTGTACTCGTGGTTTCACCCGCGTATAATTTAAAAGACATCTCTGATTTTGATTTATAATACTTCATTCAGTATAGAGAATATTTTTATCGGGCGGCCAGGGTTATGCGTCACAACTCGCACAGCTCGTTCGCACCACTACATCATACATCATAGTCATAGGGCGGAGCAGAGTGTTGACTTATTTTAATTTTAGGATTAATATGCCATGCCTAATAATAATGCTCATAAATCGCTTTTCAATTTTCAATAAAAACATTCACAAAATACCTTATTGTGGCTTGTGTATAAAATATAGGCATATAGTATAGCATGGACTTTTTTATAGATGTACTAAGGTGCAATATTTTTGTAGAACATTGTATTTACGTATGACTAACCATTATGCCAGCGCACGCGGATAAAGCAGTTCGGGTGCGCGGTTTCGTCGGACTTACTTATCAAAAATCAATATTTAAAGCTAGCTGAGAGATCTAGCATATACTATTCCACGTGAATCTCATATACAAAAAGAATTTTTCGAATCCGACTGGTAGTTCCAGAGATTAGCGTGTTTACACAAACAAATAAAAACTTCCGCTTTATTATATTAGTATAGATTACATTCATTTATTAAAAAGAAAAGTGTGTGTGATGTGAATCATCTAAATTAATTAATATTTTTATACGAAATACGAATAAATAAAATCGAAACAAAAAACATTTAAAACGAATAGACTATAAGGTTAGCATAAGAAACCAAGCTGATACACTTACACACACGTAAAGTAGTGAGTATAAGTAGTAGAGAGAGACGTGTTCACTGTTCCAAGCCAGGGTGAAGCTGTAAAAGCTGTTTGAGGCGTCAGGGCCCTTATGGCTAACAGTATAGTCAGTTCGAAAATAAAAAAAAAGTGTTCACTGTTCAGTACAAATATTGAGAGGGGAGCGCCGAGTCGGAAAGAGCCGACCATAAGCGACGTTGCCCGAATGACACGTCGCGACGTCCCAACAGAATTATATTTCTCTTGTCCAAACGTCCATTAGATGTTTTAGATAAAAAATAATTCTATAGACTTATTCGTCCGAAAAATGTCATGCAATAATATCGTGGTGCCTAAAATAGACAGTTATAGACAGACATTACAAGTATTATGGTGAATCAAATCAAGTTACCTCTTACTTATCTTTACATAATTAATATTGCATGAAACATGGACTTCAACCACAACATTACACTTAGCGTGTTAACCGGATTTCCCGGTTTATAAACTAAAAAAGAGCATTAGGTGTATGGTATAAATATATCGATAGGATATATTACAAACGAATTATTTACTTGCCTATTTAATTCGTCCTTCCTCAAGACATGCCCATACTACGCTAACCTATAAACCCCTCAACTTCACTGTGACTGGAGCTATTTTACTTCCTCAGATATATATAATAATAACCTGGTCATGTTGTCACTTAACATTGTTATGTTTTATTGATTTGTATATATATATACTGATATAAATTTCACATATTGATCGTACTTAAATTGTTTTGAGCATTAAACATTTCGAATTTTATAAACGCTTGCCGTTTATACTTTAGGGCAGAGTCCTCACGCGATTTGTCTAGATGCGTGTGTGCAGTCATTTATTGTGCGGGCAGAGACGGATACCTCATAATGACAGTATATAGTAGTACGTATGACGCGTGATTGATATGTGAGTATCCTTTAATATTGTGTTCTCATAATGATGTTAATGTATAAACCTATGTGTAACTTTCGTGAAACATATAATATATTTTTACATCATACTGCTTTTATAAAGAGGTAAAGTTTGTAGGAAATAATTTCTGGAATCAGTAATCCGGTTTTGACAATTATTTCTCACATAGCAAAGCTACATTATTCTTAAATGTCATACGACTATTATCGAAGTTATAATTCTTTAAGAGCGTTATGAAGAAATGATGAGAAGGAATTTTTACGATGTGCGAGCACATTGTAACTTAAAGTCCAGTCCAGACTATGAAGTTGCTTGCTTAAAAGTTAATCTCTGGAGGTACTAAACCGATTCTGGAATTTATTTCACTCATAGAAAGCTTCGTTCTCATTCAATGACTTTTTATTTATATTGTTATTAAAACGATCGAAGTCGCAGGCGGATGCTAGTAATTTATAAAACGCAACATCTCTCTGTATGGCTGTTCATTTCAGTTAATATATCTCGAGAACAACTTATCGGATGTACGTGATTTTTTTCTTAATTCATAGATGTGTTATCTTTGGTCTGGGTTTAATTTATATAGTATTTAGTTTTAAGTAACTTAAGTTTTCTAAAGAATATACAGTGAGGATAATAGTGGATCAAGTCGGGTGGAGGCTTACCGACCATGAGATATGTTATAATACGCTGTCAAAACAGGTTACTATGAAACAATAAGTAGTTAATTATTAAACGCATGTGAAAAAGGTAAAACAAGTAATAGGGAAATAATACAGTGACGTGTTATATCCGTAAATTCGTGGATTTATTTAATTATGTAGATTGTAGAATACGACGATAGCTCAGTGATTGCGCTAAATTATGTATATTTCTGTAAATCAAAAGTTTAAGAAGACTTTACACCTCGTTAAAGACTATTATGTTCATGTTAAATTATTATTTTATGGTAGCCATAAAAGAATGAAAGATATCGATAGATATATGATTACAAGCGTTTACAATTTAATTTCCTCAGAGAAACTCGGTAATCATCTCGAGTTATTATCTAGATAAACAATGATTCAGTTTAATAGGTACTAATTCATATTACTTCCTTTATAGGTTAAGACATTACTTGGTACCGATAATGTGAGAAGTGGTATTTATGAGTATTCATTAAGATACAACGTTTATAAGTATAGAATAAAATATAAAATAACTTATTACACGATCGTTGTAAAGATTGATAGGGTCAAAATTAGGTAATGTGACCCATTCCTCCTCTATACATTGAGTCATATGTTATTCCCAAAAAAATGTTATCCTTATATACCACTTTTTTATAATATTTTATGTAATGTTCTGTGGTAAAATAGTGAAAAAATTCAGATCGCACTCACATTTGCCAAGACTAACTGAGATAATTAATTTCAATAATTTACTGGCATAAAAATTCTCACCCCATTATAAACGAAAAAAAAACAAACATCCTAAATAATGTTTGCTGAAAGCCGAGCCAATTAAATCGCTTAGAAAATTAAGAAATATAAAATACGCAATTAATTAACGATTAAGATCTAACTAATGTATTTAATTTATTTTATATACCTACAAAATACAGTTAGTGGAATTTGAAAACAACATTTTGTCATATCTTGTCAGAAATCAGAACGAAATCGTTTGAAATATAAATTTTAATGAAACTGTTGCATATTCAACAGAACATTTTTCTGTAATAATTTCCGATCGACAATTAATACAATGTGTCGGAGCTATCACAAAACTAACGTCGCTTATCTATCGACAGTGGCGAATAATTAGCATCTATAAAAATATATAATAATCTATATAATCATAATTTTCATATCCTTGCATATATTATTTTGTTATGAATAATTCATAGGCGACTTTAATCCTACGTTGTTCAAACAAATCGTAACGTAAATTGATTTAATTTCCACTCATAAATATTGACGTGTAATACATGTATACATATCCGATATTTTTATTTATATTGACTTATATACTAAAAATATAAAGCAACCGCTGATTGCAACTGAACTTAATAACTGATCCATATGATGCTAGCTCCATACTCCGTGTCCTCCATACTCCAACGGTTTCCGTTCCGAATTGGTTGTTCGTGACCGCGTCAAAGGGTTCGCGGTCGCGTAACATCGCGCTATGTTTAAATTATTCAGCATTTATGATAATATTACCAGATTTGACGGTACTTTAGGTATACCATGTTAAAATAAACCTGTCTAAAGCATAATTAACTTATTCTGTTGCGATGTATACTCGTTATCCATTATCTTCTTTATTTCTCTTTCTTTAGTGTGATTCCTATCTTTAAAAAGAGCATAATTATAAAATGCCAGTGCACATAGAGCCAAAAACGCAGCAACTGTAGTTACGTCCTTTAGTACCAGTCAGTGAACCCGACTGCGAACATTGTGAGTGTGGAAAGTAGTTAACGTCACGCGGAGTTTACGGCGTGAGTCTGGAGCTGCCATAAGATATAAAACGGGTGGATTATCTTAAATTAATTCTGGGTGGTAGGACAATATAATTGTGTTCGATTGTATCACGTCCACCATACGAAACACCGGAATCTGTGCTTACCATCAGGCACAGTGCAGTCACTTTGCCTTGCTACTATAAAAATCTTAATAATGTTTAAAATTGTAAAAAAATGCGTTACATTTGGATATTGTCTGACTGGATATCAATCGCCTTACAAAGTAAAAAATCCACAATAGTATTTTTGAGCCATTGTATATTCCGAAAAGTTGCTCTTTCCCGAATAATCACAACATGAATCATCCTTTATGCCAGTTTGTGATTCTTGATGAATCATCCTTAACTGAAATATATATTTTTTTTGTATCTAGCACCAAATGTATAAATATTTGTTCTAAAAGTAACTCTAATAAGTGGATATTTTATAGCGGTATCACCAATATCTTTAAAATTTTGAAAGATTAATAATTTAATCTATAATTAAGATAAAGAAGTGGAAATTTACCGTATTACGTAAAATCGTTCGAGTTTTTGAGAATTAAAAAAAAACACATTAATTGGTCAGATAATATCTAAATCACTTGTAATATCAGCCGTGTACATATATTGCCAGTTATACTAGTTTCGACTTTATTTAAGACGGAATAAAAATCTTAATCCTGAATTAAAACTGTGGTTAAAACTAGTATTTTAATGAAATATGTTGTTTTTTTTCAGTGCAATTCGACTTCACACTCTGAATGTTGTTGAAGACTGAGCTACACTAAAAGCCTAAGCATGCGTTGAGGTGGTCGAGCGGTTTACACCGGCGGAATATCAATTCGATGACCGCTCCTTCAAACCCTGGCATGGTAGTAAATAAAATTTGTAACACTATCGTCTGATGGTGAAAGAAAATATCGTGAGGAAACCTGGATGCTTGAGAAATGTTTTTGTAGTACCACTGTATGTCGGAAAAATATATATCTATTGATTTCTCGGCATTTGAAATCGCCAATAAGTCATGGATTGTCGTGGTGATTTAGGCGCCTTCCTTTGGGAAGAAGTCTCATTGCCCAGAAATGGCACACTTACGGGCTGGTATTATTATTGTCATATAAAAATTATAAAACTCAACGTCCGTTCTATCTGTCCGTTTAATGTTCTTTTCAAGCAAAAACCGCGTATCCGATTAATATGTTTTTTTAGTTCATAACTATGTTCTCTGACGAGGTTACAGGATATATTTTGTAAGATAAAGTAATAATATACGAAATAAGGCCAGTGACGATAATGGTAAACGAGTTCGGAAAAAAAACGCACTTGGAGCGCTTAAATTAATGTTCTACATAATTGTAGATCTTAAAAAGACCTAGAAAAAAGTCAGCGATAGCATATGTCTATCTTCTAGGGATAGCCCACAATAAGCATTTTTGCAGAGAGCATTGTGTAGTCCACGCGAGCGGAGCAGCGAGGCACAGCTAGTGGGCTATAAAATGAAAAAGCTTTATTTAAATCTGACTGGCTGTTACAAAGATTAGTACGTGCAAACAAACAATCTCTAGTTTTATAATCTCAAGTATAAGATATGTTTTTAAGTGTCTTAATATTCGCATTGCATTCGTTTTGAAGTGCATCACAAACCTAACGCAACTTATATGGTCTAATAAGTTTAGTCAGACTATCGTGTAACACGCAAGCCACTTTCTGTACTAATAAATATACATATTAATTCACATACCTGACTTTCAATCATTGCAACTAACGGTGATTCCCTACCACCGTATTATCTTAATTATAATCATGTTTCGTTATCAATATTACTAGGAAATATACATCTCTCTAATCATCACGCTATATTCCTAATGGTGTAGACAGAAATAAGTAACTACATTATTATTTTATTTTTGCAAAGAAACGTGTTCCCTGCTTCTTATGATACTAGGTCCTTCAAATGAGGTGTGAAAATGCTGAGCTTTCAGTGAAGGAAAACATCCTGATCAATTATATAGAACTGTGGTAGGCCATATTCTAAAATCCGCCTCTACCACCCTTAAGTTGAAAATCTGTCGCAAAGCACCTATAGGTGTGTTCCGGCAGCTGCACTTGAGGGCCAGTCTTCCACTAGGGTTAGCGTGTTACCATCTTGGGCCACATCGCCACTTAAGATCAGGTGAGATTTTGGAGACAACGCTAAACCTATACATATACAAAACGAAGTATGTATCATTATTATCTATGCACTTTCGCAATTTTTTAGGTAGTTCATTGGTAGTTCAAAACGTTGTATCCAAAAAAGTACTGTGCTATCTTTTACGTTAGCTTCCCCATACACATAATTAATCCTTCGAGCTTTTTCTGTAGCGTTGATGCCACGGTGGAACTCATATTCGTAAATAACGCGATATTTTAAGTTTTCCATTTTGTTAAATGAACGATGTCAAAGAAAAAAATCAAGTGATGTGAAAACAATTCATTTAATTAACTAAATTCGAAACACAAATACACAAGCCTAAATTTGAAATAAATTTAAATTTGGAATTCCTAACCAAACGCCAGATATTTGAGACCTAAGTGGCCAGCGAACTGTGACAATGTAGACTATGCTCATATCTACGATATCGAGTCCTCGATACAGGACTTAAACTCGATACCCCCCGCGGATAACCTCACCCCGGTCAGGCCTGATGAGGTCTGTTCAGCGAATTTCATATGTAAGGACCTAATATTATAAAGCTCAAAGATTGTTTGAACGCGCTTATCTCTGGCACTACCAGTTAGATTTCAAACAGCGTTTTCATTGAGCAAGGCTTTATGATTTCACGCTACGACCTGAAGGAGCGGAGCAGTAATTATGAACGTCAAGCAATCTGGCAAGCTGTAGACAAGCACGGTAAGTAAGAACAACGATAGGCTACACCTATACGGGTGCATTGGTCGCGGTTGTGCGTTGGTCGAATAAATTTTACATTGGTAAAACCGGGTGCCAAGGCTAGTTTCTTAATAAAAGCGAGAAAATGAGAATTTAATAAGACAGACAAAGGTGTTTCGTCAAGCAACGATTACTTGCAAGATTGAAAAGGTACTCTATTCCAAGCCCATTTCGGTAGCGTTTCAAATACAGATTATCGTAGTCAGTAATGTATTCAAAGCTTTCCTTCAGCCTAACAGCCTACACTTGTTGTAATATATTACACATAATACAAGTGTCATTAAGTAATGACAACGCGGAAGTTTAGCTATGATAGACACTATAAATCAGGCTTGTATAGTCTGCTTCGGGCACTTAAGTGAGACTCACAGATCGACGGGACGCTAACTTCTCGCAACAGATTAGTATAAAACTATGTTGATAACGCCACCTGCCGGCCCCTGGGAGAGTCTAATGCGGTATAAAAACAGAAAAGAAAGTATAATATAGAAAATTATTCCATAGTATTTTTCACCAAGATTAAGTAGATATATTGAGAAGTAATTTGAAGTTTATATTGAGAAGTAAGTTTTATATCTGAAATTAGGATAAACGTTTACATGATAAATATTGTTTATATTTATTATTTCGAAGGGGTATTTAGTGGATAGTGTAACATATGATGCTGAGAATTATTTTGAAAAGTACGTGATCCGTCTAAACTAAAAGGGGGATGTGTAAGCACTGCTAATTTTTACATAACTTTTCTTCTGTCGAATTTTATGCTATGTATACATAGACAAAGCCGACCGGCGATGGGTCGATGAACTCTCAGATGTCGCCAGATGTTATTGGTTTGAACTATTCTTATCATCAGATACAGTGACTTTACCTTGCTACAAAAAAAAACACATTTTTCAAGTAATTTCATATATGACTGAATCTATACTAATATTATAAAGGGGGACAGTTTTCTTGTTTGATTGTTTAAACACGCTAATCTCTTAACTTCTAGTCGGATTCGATAAATTCTTTTTGTATATGATAGCCAGAGTCACGAGGAATATTATAGCATTTGGCTATATCTCTCAGCTAGCTTTAAATATTGATTTTTGTTAAGTAAGTCGGATGGAATAGCGCACTCTGTTTTATTCGCGTGCGTTGGCGTAATGTATTGTGATACGTAAATACAATATTCTACAAAAATATTGCTCCTTAGTACATCTAGTATGTTATTTAGACGAATAGTTTAGGAGATAATGTAAAATTAAACTAATTCAACACTCGGCTCGGGGCTAACTACAGGTGTAGTGGCGCGAACGAGCCGTGTGAGTTGTGACGCAGAACCCCCTGGGCGCCCCTATAAAAATATTCATTATACTGAAGTATTATAAATCATCAATCAGCGATTTCTTTTAAATTATACGCGGGCACAGCTAGTAATAATTTACTGATCCAAAGTAATTTTACACAAAAGCCGAGTTATTCCTGTCACACGACTAACACACGTTTTTAAACTAAGCTCAATAATTGCATTTTAATAGTACCAAGAGACATTAAAGGACACGGAGAGATTACAATGTAGCGAAATAACTATACTTATAAAGAGATTATTGATAAAAACAAGTTTCTGATTGGCCGGCATCGTTACCCCTTAATTGTAGAATGCGCTCGCGCAGCTCTACTCTATCTAAAACAGATAGGATTGATAAAGCTTACGTAATAATACCGTGCTCGGAGGAGATAGTCCTGTCAACAACTGCATATATTTATATTTATGTTGTACTGTTGGACAATTATTTTATGAAGTTAGATTTTTCAGATTTTATAGGTAACTTTTGTGTACATTACATATTCATTAGAGATGGGCAGAATATGACTCGAAATCATACGAAGCCGACATTCTATCAACCTTAACCCAATTAATAAAGTTGAAAACAGAAAAAAATAACAACAGTAAATCACAATCACATTACATTATCCGTATTAAATTAACCTTCAAAACGTTAAATTTTTCAATAAACAAACCGATTAGGTCCGGTACGTATTAAAAGTCGATAAAAATGACAATAATGAAACGTTTATCTTCTAAAATGTAGGCCACCCACGCTAATAGGGTTCTGGAATTGCGCATGTATGTGACTCCACGACGCGACGTCGCTAAAACGCCAAACGCCTGACGTAGACCCGTGGGTTTTCGGCACCAACGCATTACCCTAGTGACACTAATCCCCAATGTTATTGAATATTTATGAAATATTTATGTTTTACCGCGACTTCGTCTGCTTCCATTACGATCGGTTCAGAGGTTTAGTCGTTGAAAGTTAACAGACTGACAGACAGACAGAGTTGCTTTCGCATTTAATATTCGTGTGGATACCAAATCTAATTATCATATTTTATTCAAAATTTTACCAGTTATTTCATGTGTATTGTAAAAAAATGGACAGTCCGGTTCCAGAGGAATTTCCTTTCGCGAACGCTCCCGATGTGAAATGAGCTCCCTGCTGAGGTTTTCCCAAGGACTACAGTATGGGGTACTTCAAAAAGGGAGTAAATAGGTTTTTCAAGGGTCGGCAATGCGCATGTGATGCATCTGGTGTTGCATCATACCGCATACTTGTTTGCCACCGACGTGGTATAAAAAATGTATTAAAATAACTAAAATTTCCATGGCTAAACAGAACGCAACCGCCTAGGTACGCCTCCAATTCTCGTCTTTCGATAGTCACTACTGTTTTAAAACGAACTCTTAACAATAGGTATTGTAATTTTGTTTTTATTATTCGACGATAGGATTCAAAAATATGTACTCTTTTTTTATCCAAGGTTGGAAAAATTTGCAACGCTTCATCTGATGGTCGGTAAAGTCCTTGAACTGGTAATCGACGTGACGATAGCGTTGTTCCAAATCAAGTCACTGTATTGGCTGGCTTTCTTAGCATTTCCTTTAAGTGTCCATTTTAAACCAAACGATCGCATTTCATAGTATAAATAAATTATAATCAATCAACAAATAATTATACTTTCCATGAACCGATTAAATTTAAGGTCATAATATAAAAATAATGTCTTATGTTATTATTATTACCCGCAGGTCGTATTGACCGCAGAACAGCTTGGCATAAGATTGCGTCAACAGGCCACAAAGTGTAACCAAACGGTTATAATGAACTATTATTATTAACTAAATTCAATTTTATTCTTAGTAAATTAATTATAGATCTCGTGGAAATGTACGATATATGGTTTGTTTTAATTTGTACATTGCGTTTTTTTTTATTTCATTTATCGAATTGCGGGAATTGGTTAGTTGTAAACTTTAAACTACTACGTAATTAGCATCATTTTAAATCACAATAGTTGTCTTTACTACGCACTGAAAATATACGGGAGTTATTTATCTGCCTTGCCTAATTTAAACCCTTCACATTTAGTGATAGCTACCGTAGTTTTAAGCTTTTATTTATTTACTAGTGACCCGCCCCGTCTTCGCACGGGTGCAATGCTGATACTAAATATACCTACCTACTACAGAATGTCCTTAAACAACGTATACATCTTTTTTGTCATTAGACAATACAAACATGTTTTGTTTAGAGGTTACTCTTGAAAGAGCGACATACAATTGACCATGTTATATAGGGCCGGTACCGCCGCACCGCTATGTCCCTGCATTTTAAATGTGTAATATCTTCGGAAATATTCATTTAAATTACATGCTGTAAAGGGCTGTATTGATCTATATTAAATGGACAATGTATTTAAGGTACTTAATTGGATAAGCATTAATGCTGTATTGCTTAAAATCGCTTCGTAAATAAGCCATTTTTTCCAGTAAAATGTAAAGGATAAAAAATGGCTATGGTGGGTTATCCTTAAGAGATAGACATATACCATCGCGGACTTTTTTGTTGAACTTTTTAAGGTGTACAATACTGTAGTAAATTATTTTGATTTATCTCGTGGGGTTCAGCCAGCGTTTGCAATGTAAGCGCAAAAAAATGTGTTTGTTTACGACATCACATTAGAAACCTCTAAATTTATCAGTGTTTCTCTACAATATTATGCATGTATTATACATATAAACCTTCCTCTTGAATCACTCTAACTGTTTCAAAATCCGTTGCGTAGTTTTAAAGATTTAAGCATACATAGGGACGGACAGAGCGACGCGACTTTGTTTTATACTATGTAAAATGATATTACATCATCGAATCAAAGCAATATTAACTTAATTGACACCGATCTTATAATCGAATTAAACATCAAAATTGTATAAAGTTGCATCCACTTCACTCATAAATAAAATATATCAGGAATATCGTTTTGATATTCTTATTACCTTTAAACGATGGATATTGTGCCAGTTAAATAAGTTTAAAAATAAATAAAACTACGACGCACTTCCCGCCGAAGTGACGGTGTTAGCAAATTATCTTGTACTTTGTACGGCAAATGAAAATAAAAGAAAAAAGTTCAGTCCCGTTAAAGTTGTTCTAACAGAACTTGTCCGCTTTGGGTTCATTCACAAAAAGCCGCAACTAAATTTCGGCGCGCGCGCAACTCGCTACGGTAACCATGCTATTGTCACGTACTTTAATATAAATTAGTTTTGCTCCTTTTAAGGCTGACCGATATTTTTTTCAATTAATTTTAATATGCTGTTAGAATTAAAAACTATTATGTACGTGATTTAAAGTTCGTTGGGTTATCAAAAATAATATTACTTATATCTAACAAAATTATTCAACATCTTATGACACAATGTTTTTATCATTTTGCAAATGGAACCTACAATGCAGCTACAGTGAGATGATTTTTTTTGTATGCATGTATACATTTCTTTTGGTCTAACTTGAGGTTTTACTGCATTGAGAATAAACACACTGCACCTTATTTTCACAATATGGTATAACATTAGATTTAAACTTAATTACTCAAATTGTTTTTTATTTTAATGCAATAAACGAGAATGTACAGAGAATAGAATAGAATAGAATGTAGAGAGAATAAACTTCTTTTTAGTACAATTAATTCATAATCCGAAAATCTAAATAATAAGAAATAATATGTAATTGCCACCCTAATAATGACAATTTAAAAGATCACACTTAATATTTCAAAATTGTCCACATAAAAAAGATATCACTTTGCGACACATGCTACTTTATAAATCAGACAATTGGACCGTGAAGTGCTCGAATGTGATAGCAAAAAAAACGATTAATTGCCAAGTAGCAATTTTTTACGTGATATTCTAACATTAATGGTTCGTTGAAGTATATATAATCGTCATCACTAAAGCGATGTTAATAGACCGATATTTCGGTATTCTCTAATGAATAATTATAATTTGCTATTACAGAAAAAAACTTTACATTTTTGTATCTCTTAATGTCAATTTTATTGGAATTATTGTTATGTTTTTAATTATATTAAATATAGTTATTAAGGACTATATCAATTAAAAAGAATAAAGTATATAAGCCTATAATAACACTCAGGGATAATGTAGCTTCCAAATGATTAAAGTTTTTCAGAATCAGTTTAATGTTCTGGAGATTATACCTTATCAAGATATGCACAAATTAACTTTTTATAATAAAATAGCAAATAGCAAATACCAAATGATCAATGCAGCGTTTATGGCTATTAATAATCAACTATAATCAAGACTACAGTCCAATCAGAGGTCACTTTCAAATGTAAAAACTTTTAAATGCTTCCCTATACCAGTGCCTGTTGCAATCCCCACCTTTGAAATCGTAACACAATACTGCAAATACTTGTCATTTATGGCAAATAATACACCTAAAGTGCTTCATACCTTAAGTGCTCCCGCAATTTTATATTATGTTTAAAGGTAGAATAAAAAATTGTTTGGCCACAATCTCACCTGATGTTAAGTGACGATGTGGCTCAAGGTGGTATTACACTATGCCTAGAGGGGGAAGTGGCTCTCAAGTGCAGCTACCGAAATACATCTATAAGTGCTTGGCGACAGATTTTTAACTTAAGGGTGATAGCTAGCCAAACAAGCATTAAATAATGCCCTACAATCATACTATGGTTTCATCACGATGTTCTCCTTCACCGAATACTCTGGCTCATCGACGGGATCCGGTTGCATCAAAATTGAAAGATTTTTTGTGTCCAAAGAATATGAGAATCAAGGAAAAACGTTGAATAAAAACAGGACAGAAACGACAAAACGATGTGGTAACCCTACTACCCTCTTCACCTATGCTAAAATATTTGTGTTCCGCATACTTATCACCCAGTTTTGGACAAAGAAGCCTCATTATTGTGGTTAATTTATTATTTCCAAAAAACTCAGGTGCGTTCATAATGTCAATGAAACCGGATATTTTATGATTGACATTGAGTTATGAACAGTAATGGCTTCAGTTAACTGGTTTATGGCTGTCTTGGAATTATTAATAGTTGCTCCCTGGGTCACTTGCATTCACGTGGGTCAGCGCCTTTCTGATAAATAATCAATATTATATGAACATCTTACATGAACCATTTATTTTGTCAGTCGTAGGTTAATATGCTGAATAAACATTTTGTGTGTACTTTGGTAGGTACTTCTCTCTAATAAAACAAAAATTTATCCCACGTGCCTACAACATAATGAAATTAGCCATCAATGATAACAATTTACTGATTTAATTGTGTAAAAACAATTTAACGGCATATAGAATAATGGTTATTATTTTAATCAAATTAAAATTAATTAAATAGTTATCTCTGAATTATATTGCTAAATGAATAAGGCTTGTATGTAATGTGAAATAGTATTGAATTAAATCTACAACTGTTATATAAACGTATAACGATAATTCGACTAAACTAGCCTTAGAATCTTTCACTGAAAATGTAATTTAAAAACATTTACGACATAAAAATCTATACATTAATTGTCGTCATAATAATGTACCAAGTACATTACAAACAATTATACATTAATTGTCGTCATTATAATGTACCAAATTATACAACCATAACTTATTTTTACACGATAAAAAAAATGTAAAATGAATTCACATTATTATCATTAACTTTATCATGTTACGTCAAAGAAGTATTGACTTACGTGTGTACAATTTTTTTTATAGTATCAAAGATGTTTTATAATATAATATGTTCTCAAGATTTAGTATATTTAACAACTTATTTCCTTATAATTTAATCAAGAGTACATCCGCAACCACTAGTCAACGCCAATCGATAATTTCGTATAATAATAAATCAAACGTTCGCAATCATATTATAATATACAGGAACTTGTTTATATCAACTTCAAACATAATTTTTTTACCTACTGGCCTATATACACTGATACGAATCATTGTAAACCGTTAAATAATGTTTTCAGTATCGATCTAATAGTTCCTGTTACGCATTGACTTAGCGCTAAGCAAAAAGTGAAATTATATATTGTACGAAATTTGGTTTTATTTTTTGCAACGTTTAAATTTTCGTTTAGATTTAGTCACGTACGTTTTTAAAACTACAAAAACTTAATATACACTTCTGTATTTCAAAGTTTGGTTTTTCTTTTCACAATTACCGTCTGACCCAGTTTCTATTTCGTTTTGATTTTTTACCGCGGACTCTGTTTCGAGTTAACGTTTCATAATTTATTGATGATTGTAATTCCATACCTATTTAGTTGTCTTATTTAAATATTGTAATATGAAACTTTTAAGTTATAAATTAAAACACAATTTCGAGTAAGTTTGCATTGAACTGCAGTGGTTTGTAATGAAAATTTGAAGAATTTCTGTATTTTTTATTAGATGGTAAGCACAGTACAATACTAAAACAAAGACGATTGATAATCCTTTTGGCTTCTAGATATACAGTAGCTGATCCTGAAATGCGATAAACCAAAATAAATCCATTCTTAATGGGTTTATCACCATTTACATGGTGGTTGAGACCCAGTCGGGAAAGATCCCTACCATTTCGCTTGAATACTAGTTACGTTGCGATTCAGTCAAACAAAATCGCATTGTCTTACCGCATACACACGAGAAAATAATTATGATCGCTTGATAAATGTTTTCCGAATATTATACTGCATTTCTCCCACGCATTTCAAAAGAATCAAGTAAAAAATCAATCTTATTAAATGTAAAATCAATGCCAAGTTATCGAACAATTAACATGAGAAGCGTCTCGAAAGTTCCCAGAACATCGGTCAACAGCAAAAGAAATGACAAACATTACGTCAAGTTAACCTTACAAAATATAATACGTCAAACAAAAATGTCAGCGTCAAAAAAAAAACGTTGTTTAATACCAGTGTCATGACCACAGACACGTATTCTCAGATAGTTTACTGTTTAAGCGAAATAAATTAAATAGCATTTTACCTTTATCGATTATCGATTAGAGTTTGACCACAATGTTACTTGACGTTACTTAAATGACGATACAGACTTAAAACGTACACGTTATACCTAGATACGGGATCTGTAAGAATTAGCATAGGGCATAAAATATTTTACAGATTGGCATATGCGAACTGCTTAAAAGCCTGTATAAAAATTAAGAATGAAAAAAAATATCTGGAAGCCCCTCTCTTGTACATCCACAATATATTGATACACCCGTTCGAGTTTCTTGCCAGCTCGATGACTGGGATGTTCTCAAAACCAATAAGAGTTTCGACATTCATAAGTGCCTTCTAAGGGCCTAAATTAAATAAAGTATTTGATTTTAATAGCCTACAAGACAATAATTTTAAAACGTTGACATACAGTCAACGAGCTGCACCAACTTATCTGTGGCATAACCTCTTGTCAGACGTTTTTCACCGAAGTGTCGCTTACAGGTAATTAAATAATGACTCACAATACATGATACCCTCGGATAACGAAACGGTTTCCGCTGACCGATACCAACACCATACACAGATCGGGTTACCTTGGGTTGGGACATCAACTTATAGGGAACTCGACCTTACGTTCGGCAAAAAACGAAAATGATCGCCGTATGTTTTTACAAGTTACAGGTATAAAAAACTGCTGTGTATTTGTATATATTTCTAATTAACAAAAAAATTGTTTATAACATAGAAATAAATGGAGGCACTAGAATAGCTAATCTCGAAGCGTCTCATTCTGTTTCTTTAAAGTCAAATCTTTTAACCACGTGACTGAAACAGGCAAACAGCGTTTACATCGCGTGGAGAAAGTAAAGTCTATGTTAATTATCTTCAGATCTTTCAATTTTATAACTTTATTTTACAATTTTATTATTTTAGTAACTAATCTATTGTTTTTTTTTTCTTATTAAGTTTTATTTATATATATTCGGGATCAAGAAATATAAGAATCCGAAAAAGGCGTATACATTTGCTTGTTTTTTTTTTGTTTGCCTAATACCTTCCGTTCATGTATATACATATGTAAGCACTCTTAGTTAAAAACTAAAATAGACGTATCTCCCTATAGATTTCGTCATTTCTCTGGTTTGATGCTTGTCTTTAACTTTCGGCGGCAGTATTGAACTTGATTAGTAGTACGTAGGATTCTGGAATCTCTGTTAAATGGCGAGTGAATGTTGCGATCGCCTAATCTAGTACCTAATACATTTATATTAGGTCTTTACCTACGAAATTGCCGTTTTGTATGAAAAAATTTAAACGATGTTTTTTCATGTATTTTTTATTTGTATTAATCGAAGTAATCACCCATGCAATCAATGCATCTTTGCCAGTGCAGTGGCAGTTTATTGAAGCCCTTCTTAAAGAAATCAGCTGGACGGGAGGCAACAAATTCTTCAAATGCATTTTGTACTGCCTCTCGGGTATTGAATTTTTTTCCCGCCAAGGAGTTATCCAAATTCTGGAAAAAGTAGTAGTCTGTAGGCGCAAGGTCTGGTGAGTAGGGCGGATGACGGAGAACTTCCAACTCCAGTTCTTTCAACTCGGAGACCGTCTGTTGTGCAGTATGTCGCGCGTTGTCGTGCAGGAGCAGCGGAGACGAGCGATTGACCAATGCTGGTTGGAGATGTGCCAGCTTCTCCATCATTGTGTTCAGTTCTTCACAGTACACATCTGCAGTAATGCTCACCCCGTTTGTTAAGAAGCTGTCATGAATCACACCGGCGCTAGACCACCAAACAGTGACCATCACTTTTCTAGGGGTAAGTTTTCGTTTAGGGCATTGTTTAGGTGTTGAACCAAGATCCAACCAACTTGCTGAGCGCTTGCGGTTATCAAACAGAATCCATTTTTCATCGCAGGTAACAATGCGGTTCAAAATTCTTTCATTTGTGTGTCTGTTGAGCAGTGCAAGGCACGTCTCGACGCGTACTTCGCGCTGGCGAACATTGAGTTCGTGGGGCACCCATTTGTCAAGCTTTTTTACCTTGCCAATTTGACGCAAATGGACCAATATTGTTTTGACGCTAACGTCGAAAGCTGCTGCTAATTCAGCCGTAGATTGTGTATCATCAGCTTCCACAATCGCCTTTAATTCGCCATTGTCGACCAAAGTCTTCGGACGACCGCGAGGTTCATTTTTCAGGTCGAAATTCCCAGAACGGAAGCGAGCAAACCAATAACAGGTGGTGCGTTGGTTTGGTTTGGTAAACGTCGTTGATGTTGCGTGCCGCTTGTGCCGCGTTACTGCCAGGAGTTCTATATATAACGAAGGTGAGCAATGAAACAGAACTTATGAAAATTCATTCTATGAAGGGGTTATAATAATAAAATGTACACGCAATGTGCAATGTATATTACAAAAATATAATGATACACATGTTACCACACTTGTGCACAATATATTGAGAAAGTCTTATAACAGGTTAACCCATACAATTCACTGTAACTTCATTCAAAAAAGTTGATGCGTTTACATATGTATGTACAAGCGTTAGAACTTATACGTCTTTGAACAGTCACACTCAGCGTTATGTGACAATGACGTATAACATCGAATGTGACTATCTTCACCACAATAAAACAGGAAGTTTACCATGCAACTTCATAATGTAGACTTTTTGTTACAATGTACACGCTTAAAGAAGTATATTTAAAAAAAGATAAATATCGACACTAATGTCATTGGTAAAACGGAAATTATGATTAAATGATTGTGTGGTTTTATGAAACCACGATGAAAATAAAACTTTAGAAATAAAAAAATAAATACAAATTATTGAAGACATGTGACATACGTTCTTTAATAACACATATAAACATATACAATGTTCCGAATTTACGATCATAATCCTTGACTGCACGGCATAAAAATCAATTTTATTTGCGACAATGTAATGTAATGCGACATGCGATAGGTGAACGAAATTTTTTGAGGCGATAGCATAAAAGTTTCACTTTAATAAGGTCAATATCGACCCTAATATCATTTGTAAAACGGAAATTATGTGTAAATGAGATCTAGTGTAACTTGACCGTTATAGGAACACGGCAACGTAGTGATCATATCGCCATAGACAGGTTCACTTATACATGTACGAGTAGATTTGCATATGTAAACAATATTAGTTCTATAATTAGCTGTTTAGTTAATAAATGTTTTATCTAAGGTGATTATCAAACGGAAACGTCGCGACGCGACACAACCGGCGGCGGAGCGTTAGGGTCACGTGAGAAATCGTCAATGTTTATCATTAACTTACTTATATGTAGACACGTTTTTACCGCAATATGCCTGACAGTAAGCAAAGTACAATCTAAAAACAACAGTGACCACCTATAGATAGACAATCCATCGGCGGTCGTCGTTGTTATACCAGCATGCAAGTCTCTTGGCTGGTGGATACACTGGCTGCTACCAAAACGCTTCAAACGAAAAGGGAGTACTGTAAAGTATTTATCCATGTGCAAGGTAGTCGCGACCCAGTCGGTAACAGATACCCTATCACCCAGCTTGATTACAGGATATACTCGTACACCGATTGAACCCAGAACGCGATTCGCTCCAAAGGTGTTTAATTTGTGTATGGTGGTCGAAATTCTGTTCGAACACAATTATCGTGTCCCGCTACCCAACAAACAAACTTAGTTGAGAACAAAAACTCTATCACTTTTATCTACCAAAAAAATTATTCGTCACGAAGTTGTTGAACTATGAATACATTTATGTATTACTCTAGCAAATCAATCTTTGCATTCGTAAATACGATTCATGCATAATACTATGAATTTGGTATACCAGGCTAGGATAAATTTGAAACGAATAACGAAAAATATAATAAATTAAATGTAAATTACTAAATTTATCTAGAGATCATAGAGCTGTCTCTGCTGGAGTAGAAAACAAGAATGTGGTATCGCTTCTCTTCTCGGACTCACTTTTTTCTTCTAATTCAATAATAGTCCTTTCGTAAATACACGTCGCGTCGGTTTCAAGTATATTTTGCTATTGTTCCACAAGGTACTTTATTAATTTGTTCCATGTATAAAAACCGAGTAGCGAGTGGAGCTCCTATTTTACATAATTATTGTTTATATTAGTATTAATGTGAACCGATTGGGTCTCCTTAAACTCACACTTGCGTCGTAACTGTTTTAATTGCTAGGCACTTTTGCGGACTCCTTGGCCTGCAATACGATAAACCTCGTACCCGTACGGTCGAACAATGAGATGTTAAGAAGTTCTTCTCTCTCATACATTCTCCAATGAATCCGACGCGCGAGTGTAGGTAACAAAGTTTTATTTTTTGTATGTTCGCATTATACACTGTATGAAATTAACAGCAAAGGTTAAAATTCCAGACGAATTTGATAATATTATAATTGGCATTATTCGAAACCGACCTTACTTCGTACCAAATGTCAAGATTGTATATTCCCGAGAAGTACCCTATATGTTTTCATAATCAGCCAGTGAGCACAACTTTTCTTATGAAGAGCCCTATCTCTTTATTGCCCTAACCTAGAAATTAAGATTTTTACAGCAGTATGGAGCAATGGGCCTTTGTATTCAATATCAATACCACAAGCTTGTCTAATGTGCAATGGACTAATACTGTCTGAGGCAATGATTATTTTATATTTCCTATGTGACTTTATCAGACGATGATAGCTGATGAATATCAGGTAATATTATTGGTCACTTATCGTTTTAGATTAGATTTTTAAACTGCAAGTATAATTTGAAATACTTAGATGAAATATACCAAAAGCCGTTTTCTAGAAAACAGCATTAACCCACGGACGGACAAGAAAGTGATTATGAGATAAGGAGATCTAAAACCGTTATAAAAAAGATTGTTAATATGAAAACATGTTCAACGTTCGTAATTTTCAATAAAATGCAATAATATGTTATTATCATACACACCATGCTATATCAGGAAAGGTTCCCATCTGTCGGTACATACCTGGAAGAAAAATGAAAATTAATTATTATTTGTTTTCTTGACTTATAACTTTGGTTTATGATTTACAGTTACAGCCTACACTTAATCACAATATCGCAAGACGATATCAGGATATTGAGTAATTCTATGATAAAAATTGATAACACGTAAAACCTACAATACTAAAGTTATCTATTTGTATATGCTATATTGTTTTGAAATTGTGTAAGTCTGTGTATTTTTTTTAAAGTACAAGTTAAAAGCATTAACTAGGAACCAAGGTACATTTTCATTCATATCATCTGTAGAAAGTATTATTAATAAAGTGGGAACGATACATGCAATGTACAGAGGCAATGCAGATTTTTTAATTAATATTAATTGATGTATATAGTTTATAGGGCCGACAAATCGTATCTTGTGACCGGGCAGCAGACACTCTTGACTCGGTCCTCTGAGATGTCATTTGAGAGTTAGTTTACAACACCCCCAAATAATATCTTCATAATAGGTGTAATAGTAAATGAAACAGTTATTGAAATCCAATCAAATATACCTATACATCCCCGTTACATCAATAAAATATTTATCAATTAGGAATATTGATTCAAATCGTGATGAATTCCCAATAATAATCAAAATAGCAAATCGATGCAATTATCACACTATAACATAAACATTAACAAAAAATAGTGTCGTAATATAAACTCCATCGTTAGAAAAAACATCGATAAACATCGCGAAATAACGTATCGGCAGATTAACACAACGGTGTACTCTGACTGCTCGCCGGTGTTTTTAAATCATCACTATGGAAAACCTGTCGCACGCAAAAACGGATTGGCCTACATATCACGGACACAAATAAGAGGAATTTTTACACGGTTCGCCATAGCTAAAACTGGTTACAACCGTTAACACGCTATTGTGTACAGGAATTCCGAACGGACGTGACGATCTAGCGCTATTTTATTAGTTTTTCCAATATTTTTCGACTAATCAATCTCGCATTCATTATGTATTGATGCTTATGGGACAGTTCGATAATTAATATTCTGATTAGAAACTGTAATATGAAGCCGAGACAAGCTTTCGCTAGCGGCTCTGCCATTATATATAACATCAGTATTCTTGTGATTAATATAATCAATAAAATTTAATTATATTTTTTTCCTTCAAAATTATTATCATGATTATCAGCTTGTAAATCTTCTGCCAGATTCGTTTACCGTTTTACTAATATCGTTTCTCTATCAATATTAAATACAAAATTTCAACAGCTTCTTTGTCCGCGTTTAAATATGTGTATGCCAAAAAGAATTACAAATATAATTACTGTTTATTTTTTAGTTATAATTCATTTCGCGTGTTTAATATAGGGTATAAAATTGTAAGCTGCGCGCGCAACATGTGACGGAAGTTCGACATTATGTAGTTAGCCATCAGTATGGTAATAATGTGAGTTCACTTTACCGACTTTTTTATTTGTATAATTTGTATTTGTACTTTAATCGATATTAAATAATGTTTATTTATACAGCATAAAATTATTTTTGAGAAGTAAAAAATGTAAAATGTTTTCACATTATTATCATAGATGTATAATTTCATCATGTTGTTGGCACGCGGAATAAAAATTTTAGAGTTATTTTTTGTTTTATTATTACGTTCGTAAACAGGTATTTATTTTTTTAAATAAACACATCAACGATTTTTATATTAAAATCGGTTTAATAAATACAGAGTTAAAAATGACTGGACAGACAGATGTTTTATTGTATGTTGTATATAGAATATATTGTATAAATCAACTATAAATGTGTCTTAACGAATGCATCTAACAGTTGTATCATAATTTTGAAATCTTATTTTTTTTTTCGTTAATTAATACGTGATCGTTAATAGATGAAGTTTTTATATTAATTATTAATTTATGGAAATGTTTTGACCCTTTGACGTGCAAGGTCGGTAAGTAATTAAATCTTTAAATTTATATGCTGTCGTACCAACTCCATTTTGAACACAAAGTTTGTAGGTGATATAATAATTAATGAATTGCGCGGCAATGATTTAAAATCGTTTACTCGTTACATCTACTCACTGTCTAAGAGTTAAGCTTTAGTTCGCTCTGGTTTGGGTTCGAGTAACATACTTTTTATTTAATTAATGACGTTCTGAATTATGTGACATGCTTATTGCATAGTAAAACTTAAGCAAGATGCAAAAATTATATGTGTATTCCAATAAACAATAAGTCAATCTAAATAAAATGAACATTTGTTATCATAGTTTATAAAACAGGTAATATAAAAGAAACTAGTTGCGCCCTACGGTTTCACCCTTGTCAAATTATTTGAACAACTACACCGCGCCACCGCCAGCGTACCGGTGTAGTCTATCGTGATGGTCACTTCCCGTACTTGCCTACAGCTTCCTAGACTGATCGACGTTCATGATTACTGCTCCGCTCCTTAGGGTAGTAGCGTGTAGTTATATATTCTGTAAACTTTTTCAATATATAGGCTATAGATGCAAACATTTTTTTTTATCTGAATGACATTTCCAGGGATTAGCGCGTTCAAAGAATCAAACAATGTCTTCAGCTTTCGACTAAAAAGTATAGATTTAGTTTTAAGTTTTTATATATTAATTTGGAAATATATTTTTCAAATATTCGTGCTGGCCGATCTGTAAGATATATACGCATTTGTTCACACTACTATTAGAAGTAATTCACGAGAAACCTTGCGTTACATAATGTCGAATTTGTCAAAGTTCATATAATACAGCAGAAATTAAAAAGTTTCAAAGATAACAATTAATCAAGAATTTTAATCTTTCCTTTCTAAACATTTATTATATCTAAACCTGTTCAAAGCTTAAGAATAGAGAGAGATGGCGAAACATCTTCGAAGATAAGGTTTTTACGAGTTTCACAAGCAAGGTCATGACCGCTGCCGTAAGGAAAAGATGAAGGTGCACTTAAAACAAATAATTATTTACTTGTTTATAGGTAAAAAGTTTCATCTACTTCGATGTGTAAATTCCTTTGATATATTTACTGTAAAATATTTGGTTTATAATCATTATGTGTTGGCGGGTACGTCTAGTTCGCTTAAAGTTTTAACGCTACTCAAAGAACTCTTATTGATTCTACTAGTGCTATACGTTTTTTATAGTAACATAGCATAGTATGAGAGCTGTGCCTGATGATAAGCACGGTACAATCTAGAAACAGAAGCCACTATCGAGATATCAACACTATCCATCGCCAGTCACCGCTGTCATGCCAGCCTAGACAACTAAAACTGGATATTTTATTTTATTTATTCTAAATCTAATCTAAAGAAATCTAAAGATCTTAAATTCGTATATCATACATACTTAATTAACATATTGGTTTAGTCAGGATGATTTCAGTTGTTATACATAAAAAATAATAATAATAATCTTATACCCAAACGAAACTAATTAATTATTTGCAACGAAACGAACTTAACAATGGAATTTTATGCGTGTGTGTGTGTGTGTGTGTGTACGCGCGCATTATATGTAGCTAATACATATAATGTTTTAAAAGTTAATAACAAACAATTAAGCACATTATAACACAAACATATTCACACGTTTAACATCAAAAACGTTTTATTGCTCGCAATAAAAATTCCGTTGTCCGCAGCGCTAGCCATAAATACCGGGAAAAATAATATCGCGGGCCACGTAAACAGAATACTAATAGCGGGATATCGACAAAGCTATCGCAACACTAATCACGTCGACAATCAGAATTGTCGACAGGCACTATTGTGCGACTTTTAACACCGTCCATTGATACTTGTATCTAGCCGGAGACAATTAATTTTGATTATCATTGTACAATTTCCATTTCTTTTCCCGAGACGTGTTTTGAAGTTTATTTTGGATCTGCTAAATAACTGCAGTACTTTTAAATAATTTACCAACTAAACGCCGAAATCGTGGTTTTCATGCCGAACCGTGTCTACTACGATAAACTAAATGATTGGAGTTACTGATATAATTTTTCAGCTGTGCTCCATAATTTTACTCGTGTTCAATTTGTTGGCAAAATTGTTGATTGACGCCGCCATCGCTCTTCGCTCCTTAAATTCGTAGCTTGAAGCCCATAACCTTCCTGAATAAATATGATATAAAGTACAATTTTTTTAAATTCTGACTTCCAGTTCAAGCGATTAGCGCGTTCATACAAACAAAAAACAATCTCTTGAGCTTTATAATAATATTAGCTGTGCTCCGCGGTTTCACCTGTGTATAATTTTAAAGAAATCGCTGATTGATGATTTACAATACTTCAGTATAGACAATACTTATGTTGGGCGGCCTAGATATGCGTCAAAACTCACACGGCTCGTTCACGCCACTACACTTATAATCATAGACCCGAACCGAGTGTTGAATTATTATAACTTTACATTATCTCCCAAACTATTAGTGCAAACATCATGCTATTAAGAGCAAAGTAACTTTAGTTTGTAAGGATTAATATGTCATGCCTAATACTAATGCTTATACTCGTATATCAATTTCAATTTTCAATAAAGCTATGTCACAAAATGCCTTATTGTGGCTTAGTGGGAGAACATGCTGCGTGGAAGGAGCAGCGCTGCGTTCTGGCCGCGGTCACTACGCTTTGCAGTGAGAGAGCATGGACGGCAATGGTCTCCTTCTGCGAGGAAGTGATGACACAGAAGCAGACCACGGAGAGGGCTCACGAGGAGGATCCTCTAAGCGACCCTCTCCGGCATAGACGGACGGGTGGCAAGAGAAGACGTTTTGCTGACCTCCTTCCTCCACCCTAGCTGAACCAGGGGAGACAGGTCCATTGGACAGGTTCGGCCGTCATGTACAATTATCAGTCAGGACGAAGGTTTTTTATACATTCTGGTTTAAAAAAAAAACCGGAGCTCTCGATTTTACCATCTAAGTACTAAACGCGCCAACAGTAAATATAACTTGAAAAACCTACTATAAGCACGCGCCAGTATTGTTAACCTTTAAGCTGTTAGCATAATACGAATTGACCGAGCTGCTCTCGCTTATTTGTGACGAATAATATAACTTAATTATTCAAAATATCAAGACAATATAAACATCGATCCCGTTCGTCAACGGAATCATTGTGTCGGACAGACCGTTTATGTTTAACAGACCAATTTGTGTCTATTATTTAAATAAAAATAGTATGAATATTTATAACTATTATTAACAAGTTCTAAATTTGTGATAACCGTTGCGTTGGTGTTTTTTTTAAATGATATATTCTATTGAGTCGCGTTTAGGGTTCTCTAGTTCTAAACACGTTCGCAGAAAAGGTAACAATTTTTCTTTGAAAAAAAAAATGACCGATATAAATATAAGTAGTACCAGAATTCACTAAATACACCGTGAAAAATATATTATATTATAAATATATATATTTTTAAAACGCCAATGTGTAAGCACCGACCATTGGGATCCCATATTTTGGCCTAACACCTTCACCTAATGTGTACAGCGGCTATAATCTATGGAAACAGTTGAATATAAATACAAAAAGCTTAAATATATTACGGAACCAATAAAACGCGCATAAAACTCTCGCTATTCATTCAACAACAGCACTCATCGCGACCCAATTGTCGACAATAGAGCTCTCGCAGCCGCAGTCGATATCTTAAACCTATCTCATTTATCGATACCGTTTACAAACATTTCGACATACCGATAACGATCGATGTATGTATACATTAATAACATTTTTCATAAATTCTTTTAACGGATAAACCCATGTAGGTTTAAGTGATGATGGTTCCGTGGTAGCGTTACGACTTTGCGTCGAGCGACGTGAGTTCGAATCCCTACAATGAGCCTGAGCTTTCGGTGAAGGAAAACATCGTGAGGAAACCATAGCATGGTGGTAGGGCTTTTTCTAATGCCCGTCTGGCTAGCTACCACCCTCAAGTTGAAAATCTGTCGCCAAACACCAATAGGTGTGTTCCGTCAGCTGCACTTGAGAGCCAGTCTTCCAATAGGTTTAGCGTGTTATCATATTGGGCCACATCGTCACTGAACATCACGTGAGATTACGCTAAATCTATAAAGAATTAAAAAAAAAAGAAGCGAAAAAACAACTAGATGTTAAAATTTATGCGACTTGTTTTAAATATAGTTTTTGTCCTTTTCTTGTCATCTGCTCAATTTTCGCTTTGTAAATAATGTATCAAAAAGATGTTCAACGATTTCCATTATTCTTTAACAAATTTAAACTACCTAACCAATAATCCTACAAAACAAAACTAATTGTTATAAACATGACGTCATCCAGTTAAAGTGAACTTGACCGCCTAGGGTGACAAACATCGTATTGAATTCCTAAAGTGTAGATAATTGCGTTCTCATCATAGCTTCAGTTCACATGAACGTGCTGATGACTCATTGATAGGCATGTCAAAATATTTTGCAAATTATCATCGCTATGTAAAAAACGATTTCGATATTCTAAGATTCCATCTGTCAAGATATTACAAAATGCCTCATTTTTACAGCCCTTTTCACCTATTACTACAAAATCTGCATTTTTTTTTATACAGTGAACAATTTCCCATATGTATATACGAAACCATCTCGTGAGTTCATCTGACAAGAGTAAGTCATTCACAATTACACGAAATTTGCGCAAATCCAATCTGATTCTTGAATGTTACACAAAAAACATGGTTAGGGAGACACCAACATTTAAATTAGTGTAGAAGTTTTTGTTAAAAATTAAATAAATTAGTGAACTCACAATCCCTTGCTATATTTAACTAGTGTATGACAAATATAGACAAGTGTATTTTCACAAAGACAACATCTTAACCTTTCGTAAGTACAGACATAAAACAAATCTCCAACATGAAGCATACGCGGCGCGACTGCTACGTGCCGCATGCAAGAAGTCCGATAGCTGCCCAAACAATGCCTACGGTAAACAACAACTCAGTGAGTACTCGATTCGCAGTGTAAACGAGATGTATGTCCACGAACAGAGCCGATATACGGTTGTGCGAAATTTGCCATAAGTAATAAACCTACTGTGGTAAATATAGCCGATGAATAAATAAATAAATAGCGGAAAAAGACAATTTAGAAGAAGTACTTTATACACACGAAATCGTCGTTTTGGTTAGACCGGTAAAAGAATTTGACCCAACAATACTATACTAATTACTTATTTTGTGAATCAAAGCGGTAATAGAAATGGCTGAATATTAGCTTCCAAATGCCATTTTTTGTACACTATCGTTATATGCCCTTGCAAAATATGTAATTAGTGGTCCGCTGTCAAAACACTAATAAAAGTGTAGCAACAAAATTTCTAGTTGATATCGGCAGCTATAACTAAATAAGGATGTATGATAATGTTTCTTTCATCAAAAGCTAAAGAGCCATGTACTACCACTTGCCTCACTGAACCCTCGCCGTTTCCAATTTCCCGACTTTTACATAATCTTGTAACTTACACCAAACGAACTAAACAAATATATACGCAAGTAAAAACACAGTATATCCAAGTGCTAAACAAATTATGGAACAAAACCTATGCGTTTGTCTACCGAATGCAGATGAGCCGCTTTTAGACTATATTTATTTAGGTACCAACCGACAATAGTGAAAATCGGGATGGTTACATGCGAAAAGCCGCTTCGCAAAACATAGCGAAAGGCAATAAACCTTTTATCATATTGTAGAGAAGGTTCAATCAATCCGCCTCTTCTACTTTCGTGTCGATTATTATTTTAAGGTGAGTATGATCAGTATTCGGCCAGCTTGTAAACGTTTAAAAAAGCTACCGATAGGTCAGCGAATATGCGGGAATAAGGTAAAAGAGGGCATAATAAGTAATATAGTTTGGGTTTCAACGCAATCGCATATGCCTACGTTTAATATTTTAGTCAATTAAAAATCAACCCATTGAGTTAATGCCGACAAGAGGGAAAATAAAAAAAACTGATGTGTGTTGGGTCTTCGAAATAAATATAGGAGCTATAATATAATAGAAAAACAGAATCGGGCACTAGAGAGAAATCAGAATACATTAAAATTAATTCCGTTAGACGTGATTCCATAATTACACTTAAATGAAATAGTTATTGTTCCGACGCGCTCTCTCTCTCTCCAGTACATAGGATCTTAATGTTAGTCGCATAGGGTATCTCTTTTACAATCAACTATGATTTATGTTTGCATATGTCCAATCAATTAAATAATACTCCAACAGCCGTCGAGAACGCATAAAATATCACAAAAGGTCACAAACTTCGATAAGATAAAAGAGAAAGGTTTGATGAATGAACTATTTTACCTAGAACTATTACGGGTTTGTTAAGGACATACAACTAAACTTTAGGTTCCCCTATAAAAGTAGAGTCGACGACTAAAGTCTAACTTAACTGGTAGTCAGGAAACGGAGTAGAGCAAAGGATTACGAACAACAGTCATCGTGTAAACATTTAGAATGATGATGAAAAAAATTTTTTTTAAGTTATTAAACAGTGTTCTATTTGTCATTAGTAATGAGCCTCGTGATGATAATTACATTTATTAATATTAATGAAACAAAATCTCTCAGTCATTCTAAAGTTTGCATTTTTATTCTACATTTTATTCATCTCTAATTATTCAAAAATTAATATTAAAATAAATCCACCTTCAATTCAATCAATGAAATCAATCAAGATAAGTAAATCGCAAATTGAAAATTGCATATTGTATTCTGTATTTCACAAGTTATGTATTTAAATAACACTTCATATTATTATTCACTACAAAAAAAAAGAGTAAATAAGTCTGAATGCGCGAGCGCAGAGTGGTAAAACAAACACGCATGATGCATCGTAAAGAGGTGTTTGCATACGCCGAGACATATATTTAGCACATCCTTACAAGTTATCAACGATGTAAGGTTGAAAGGACTACGCAAATAAACGAATTATAATAAATAATATGCACCTTGATTTACAATATACCCAAACAAAATCTAATTACTAAAAATAAAACTTCTTTCATTTTATTCAATAAGACTGATAATAATATTATATCAAAAATTAATTGTATTACATAATTAAAGAAGCCATTAAAAGTCAATTTGATTGCCGCAATTCGGTGTTATAAAAATCTTGTTTATAGTATGTATCAATTATAATTTTTAGTTTCAATCATAACTTATAGAAAACTAGCTGTACCCCACGGTTTCACTCTTGTTAAAATTACTCAGCAAACTCTCCACGGCGGCGCGGAGACCAACGCGTCCGTTTAGACATATCGTTGTTCCACTTCGCGTACTTGCCCATTGCTTACCAAACTGCATGACGTTCATAGTTACTGATCCACTCCTTAGGCTCGTAGCGTAGGATGTTGCGATTAGCCCGTTTAAAGAAACAAACAAAAAATCCTTCAGATTTATTATATTAGTATAGATGAATTCCTTACAGTGTATCTCCAAAGATAGATTTCATACAGTAAATAATTTATTTTTATGTTTAATTGTTATTATAACCCATTTCGAAGTGAGAAGTGATGTCATGAACATCATCAGGAGCAGGCTGAGTTTACACACTTAGATGAGCTTATTCCAGCTTCCTAGTATATGATAATCGCCAAAAACCTACACATGTACAAACATATTCATTATTATTAGATTAGATAGTTTACAGTAACATAACTATCATATCAATATCATCACAACAATTTTGTTAACCTGCTTTTTGTCATTTTTTTTTTCGAAAAAGTACGTACTAAGACGTATGCGTGAAATCAAGCTTTAAGTCAGCAGATACTTGATATGACTGTCAATTTTTCGGATCGCTTGTCGTTAGACTTCCAAAACAGGTCATAAAAGATATATAAACCCAATACGTTAGTCATATTTATTTATATGCGAGCGGAACCCGGGTATAAAACTACTTCAATATATATTTTTAAGTTTATAAAAATACGTAAAAGTAGGCAGGTAACATATTTTAAAATAAACATAAAGCATTTAAGAATATCGATTGTCTATTTTAATTCGTAGAAGTGTAAAAAAAATGTTTATCACTATACGAAGACTTGCATGACACATCCACAGAACGTAAATTGTTACGTCGTGCAAATTATGACATAACCTAAAAACATGCATTTCGACTATCAATCACCAGTAAAAAAAAAATGATACTGATAAACGTAATGAAAATATTTTGTACGACAAAACCCTGAATAACTTCCTCTATACGTGATTTTTGTTTTTTTTTTTTTTTTTTTTATTTACTACGTGTATCGTTACTTTCTATATTACTTAAAACTAGAGTAGACCAACATAGTAAAACCAGGGAATCGAAAATTAATCGTATTAATCGTACGAATCGAAAATGAACCGTTCGCCGTTCTAAATTTCATTTATAAGTTTCTTTCTTTAATTTGAAATAAAAATATATTTACGTTATTCCTACATTTTATACTGCAGCAACACGCAACGAAGAATATTGACTGGAAGAATTAATCTATTGTTTGGAGTCAGGAATTCAATAATTCAAATATTCCAGAATGCGATTTCAATTGTTATAGTTTATTTTTTTTTATTTTATTTACACAGCTTACACATCTTTCATTTGAATTAAAGCATATTTGTATTATCGATTATATTTAGCTGTAAAAAAGAATCGATAATAGTAAAATCAACTTCCAATTAAGTTACACTACAACTCTAAAATAAACATTTGTAATGTGTCATGCAAGCCTTCTTACGATGAATCAATAATAAAATTCCATAATTATGAATATCCTTTAGAGGCTAATAATAGTTGGAAGGTTACGCTGCGTTTGCAGCGTCAACCTTCCGACCGCAATCTCGAACAGATTGAATAAGACAGGATCTAAGAACAGTTAGCATGCAATATTTACTCGCCGGGTCATTCAAAGTACATACCTGCAGCGTTTGTTAACGACCAGTTAAAATTCCTCGACCACCGGTACTCGGTATCTGAGTTGTCACCCGTTGATTAAAGGAAGGGGGTCCTATTTCGTATTCTTATAACAACAGTTACTATAGGTAGCTATTATAATAGACTACAAAATAATCTAAAATTTTGAATAAGAAAGTTACCTAATAATCTCGATATTTATTTTCAATACGGTATATTCGGTGCTGTTGTTACCCTTTAAATAGTCTCAATAAATATTACCTAAATCGAACATTTTGCTACCGTAGAGGGAGAATTAGATAATATAGGTTAAGAAAACGCTGATTTTAGTAATTTTTTACACCATAGCGGCAGTAAGTTTTTACATACAACTAAATCTATTGTCGATGTTTTATATGTTGTACACTGATTGAATGTTTATTTTTTGAATCTATTACTGTTTCAGTAACAAAACTAGTGTCTTTATTTATGTGAAAAAGCCTAGCTTTCCTAAACCATTCATCCGTTTGTGATGAAACTTAGATGAGTTGTCGTGCGCATACCCACGAGGGTTCTATATTAGTACAAACTAGTTTACAATAGGTGGCGTGGAAGTTGTTTCATTTCGAAAACTACAGGAACGATGTCGCGAGCGACATCTAGTCACATACAAAAAGGTACTGTAGAGATAAATACTGACAAAAAATATTGACAAGACTTAAAAAAGCATACGTTAATCCAAAGACGTTATCTTAATTTTGATACGCTATTATAATGATTTCAATACTACAAAAAAAAAAAAACAATTAATGAATCATTCAAAACTTGATTACATCCGCGACTGATCGCACTTTCTACTAGAACACGCAATAATAAATTATGCGCTTTCATCGTCAATAGACATTTTATCGGCAATGGTGACACGTATCACAACTAATTAGCGGTTGACGCAATAGACACCTCCTATCCTATTAGATAGGGATATCTGTGAGACGTCGCGTCGCGACCTACGACTCAACCTTCGTAGAAATGTAGATAACTGTCCAATTGCCTTTACGCATCTTAGGCTTATCCTAATTTCGCTTATACCGTAGAACGGTTGCTTGTTTATTCAAAGTTATTTACATTATTTACGCCATACATTCATAGTAAATTCAACCGGCTATCAGATCTGACTTCACTGTTTATTTTAACGTAACATGTAAAAGCCGCATCATAACCGTAACTTTGATACGAATGAAATTATATTCAAACAGTTAAAAAAAACTAAGATATGAGAATCAAGTTAATTAATTACGGAAAACGTGAAAAAACTTGAACGTTCGAGACATATTTAGGTAGTTCCGGCGGGTCGACTGATGTTTCAAATGGCCGCATACGTCTTGCGGCTGGCGTGGTTATAAGTCAGTGCCTTCCGTTAGGAAAAACCTGAGCCAATTAGTTAGGTATTTTCAGATTGGTATATATTATTCTAACAAATCGAATGCACACCGAATGACATGGTTTTGCACAAATCATACGGAAACGATCTTGTTACTAAATGGCGTTATATATACTTTCCGATGCAGTTTTTCAATGCTAAAAAATAACAATAATATTCAGTTAATTTGTTTATTTCGCTAATATACAAAAAAAAATAGATTTTTTTTAAATAATATGAAATCACTTGCAAAAGCCCGCGACTCAGTACGCGTTAATTACTATATCATAAGTGATAAGCATAAATCATAACCAAGTCATTCAGGTATAATATAGCTTGCTGTGTGTGTAAGATTTTTTACAATCCAATTAGTCGTTCTGGAGATTATCCTCTACAAACAAACAAACTACCCTTGTATAATACATATTAGTATACATTTAATAAAAAAACACATGATTTAACAACATCTTTGACAAGGCTCGACATGGCATCCAAGTAGGAAGAAATACCATGTCCAGATGAAGAGAACGGTAATTAATAGAAGGTCGGGTGTAGCCGTTACCCGCGCATCTCCGCTGCGCCGCGGTCTGCGTCCGGCATCGCTTTATATAGCAAACGCCCTTTTTAGATAGATGCCCATGCGCATGTTGCGTCTGCGCTCGGTACGTTTTTATAGCTTTCATTACTGTTAGTTATCGCACCCGCGCCGAGACAAGTCTGCCGTTTCAAATTTATTTCTATAGTCCAATATTTTTTGCGGAGTTTTTTTACTTCTTAGCGGAATTCAAACGTAAATTCATCAGAAATTAGCATAATGATTAAAATCTTTAATCGAATTGTTAATATGTTACACAAAATAAATATCGTGTATTACATAAGTTGCGGCTATCTACATTGCATTGAATTGTTTTTGGAGGTTATCATGTGACGGAAGTGCGACATGATGAAATTAGCCATCAATGACAATAATGTGATAATTTTAATCAAATTAAAATAAAGTTTATTTATACAACGTTAAATTATTTTTATAGAAACGAAAATAAAAGCCAGTAAGATTAATTTACATTATTATCATTGATGGCTGACTTCATCATGTTATGTAGTTGATATACGCTGGATAAATTCTTCTGAACCGAAACAAATATATCACAACGATATAAAATCTCAAAATATATTTTTATTATAATTTAACTATATCAACCCTCAAAATATAAAGATGAAAGATTACATAAACCCCACATAGTACGAATTCAAATGACCGTTCCAGCGAAATACAGATCGACAGGGCATCTGCTTCTCAATCTAAACAACCGCAACACATGCATCGAGCGTAAACGAATTATTTAACCGACAATTAAACGAGTTATTTATAATTATAGAACGTTATTATCTGTATCGTTAATTGCTTATAGCATCGTTATAATTCTAAATGTTCCTCATCACAAACAAAAAATAATATTTATGCATAAGTCTTTTATACAGATATCGTAATAGTGCGTCTTGTTATCTTAACAGCTTGGCTTCCTTATAAGTTTAAAATCGCTCAGCAAGCTGGGTTAAACTTCTATCTTCTCGTAATGCCAAAAACTAAATAACTTAAATTTTAGAACCTTTTTATAACGTAAATCATTTAGATAAATAAAGTTTTTAGTCAGTGCTTAATTTGAATCCTAAAGCGGGATCAAAATAACGATAATATAATAATAATTAAAACTCTACATAGAAAGAGATAGAAATGAGACTTATAAAAGTTCTAACACAGACCCAAATTGGAACTGATCTATTTTCCACATCAGTGAATGTCCCGTCAAAATCGGTCCAACCGTTTCAGAGATTACACGGAACAAAAAAAAAACAAACAGACAGACAGACAAAAATTAATAAAATGGGTTTTTTAAAAATCTGCTATTTTGACATTAGAAACAGACACTTCAATTATATTATATGTATAGATATAGATAGGACCTTATACAACATATCTTTAGAAAAAAAATATGCTTATTAAAATATTAATACCCTCAAGAGAAAGAGAGAGAGAGAGAGGAAAAAGCAATGCACCAGTTTAACCACTTTCGGCGTAAGATCGGTTTTGTTTAGCACCAATATTGGTGCCTAAACGATACGTCATTTTTTGATTTTTTTACAATAATCCATACAAATCAGAAGATCACGTGAATGTACAAAATTAGTATAAAAATGTCTAAAACACATTTTTGCTGGGTTATACTTCGTTATACATTCATGCTATTTCTAAATAATATTGTCTCCCCATACAAGAACTGTAATGAGTTACAATTGAAAGTTTAATTTGACTTGAAACGAAATGTTCGATAAGAAACGTCCGCATCGCGTCGGTGGTAAGCACCGTAAGCTACCATACCCAAGGAGACCTTAGTTTATCGAGGTCAACAAGCCTACAAGGCGGTTGCTTTCGATGGAAATCGTTGTTGCCGTCGCTGAAACAATGGCCGCCAATTAGACTCCCTTACGGCCTAATGTATCGCCTGGTTTTCACTTGTGCACGGAAGAACAGTTAAGTGCTTTTCCAAGTCCCAACCTTCGCGAACTCTCATATACTATTTAGTAAAATTAATTGAATATTATATAAAAATCAAGAAAAAGTATCACAGAGTATTAGGATATGATGTATCTTCTAAAACTAAACTTATACTTTTTTTCTGTAAAATATTAAATAATATCTTTCAAGCGAAAAAAACCCAATTCCTAAGATTTTCATGAAAATTGGAAAATAATTCGATACATTAAAATTTCGTCATGGTAATAAATAACTTATTTACTCATATTAAGAGATAAAGTTTAAACTTTTGTAAGAGGTAATCTCCGTAACTACTGAACCTATTCCAAATACTTTTACTGATTAAAAGCTACATTATCCCCAAGTAATATAAGTAGGCATTTTATTTAGCACAAACAAATCTGATGTTAAGTAACGATGCAAATGAAGCAGGACACTAAGTCTAAAAAAGAATATCAAATACAATTGCTAAAACCCAAGTATAGACATTGCGAAAGATTTTCAACTAGAGCATCTAAACAAGTAAACGATATAAAATTCTCCATATACTACAATTATTACTTGGGGACTAAAGTCATTTGTGCATTTGTGCAGCAGATACAAATTAACACAATATTACCAAAGTCAACCAAAACAGTAAACATTTACCCAAGGGCCTGAAATACTTTAAAACAAACAGTGTAAATTACCATTAGTGATTGACAAGAAGCAATCACGTTTAGTTGACAAATGGCGTGCACCAGAAGACACGTTACAGCTCGCCCTGCGTCATGCGTTATCAACGCGCCATATGGCTGCGCAATAAACAACTATTCCGCGAAGCCAGACGCGAGAAGCTAGCTTACCACGAAACGTCATAAAAAAATCTAGCACACTGTAATGTGATCCCAGTTTATTTCTACATTTATATTCGATCGCACTAATCCAGTTTTCTTTACATCACGTGTATAAACATATACTTTTTTTCTCTTCTAAAAGAATATATATATCCATTTTTTAACCCACGACGCAAACAGAGGGCTGTTATAAGTTTAACATGTGTACCTATGGCTGTGGTATTGTAGCTCCCAAACCGCTGAACCGATTTGGATTTTTTATTTTTATTTGACAGGCGACTTGATCGAGATTGTTCTTCTTAGCTATGATTCAAGAAAATCTTTTCAGACGTTCAGCTCTTTCTATTTTATGAATGGATGAGAGCATCTTTAATTAATGAGTATTTTTTTATTTACCATTTAGGAAGCAAACGTTATGGAACTGTACTTGATGATAACACAACAAAAATATCAGACAGGTGGTCCGATATCACGTTGAACTTTACAGCAATACACGCGGGATGCGAGCAGCGCAGTACCGGTTATTGTGACGATTTATAGGGGAGGCCTATGTCGAGCACGGGACGTCCTTCTACTGAATGGATAGATGGATGATTGTTTACCACAATCACACGTGATTATTATGTGACGATGTTATTGAAGTTAACACACGATGCCTAAATAAAGACTTGTTCATTTCATCATCCTCCGATATAAAATTTCAACAATTCTAAAACGAATTCCACACTACCTGATTTATTATTCCCAATTTATTTGTAATGTCCGAGCTATGCGTAGAACAGACGTATAAGTAGAACAAAACCTCACGTCTGGCTCGTATCGACCCGACTTAATCCATACTGCACCCAGACGTTTCTACAGGCAAACGTTATTCCTAGAAACATTTAAGCGTACCTACTTATATTAGCATGCGCAATAAGCACGCCCTCCTTGCATGTGAGCAGTTAATCACATCTAAAAATAGATTAGACTCTCTCTCTCTCTTCCTTCAATAGTATCGCAGGATATACGCGCAGAATCGGCTGGAGTAGATTTTGCTTTGTCAAATATTTGCAAACAGGATATTATTCTAATTTATCAACAAATGAATAAACTTTTAAAACGAGCAAAAATTCTTATAATTTGAAAAACATGGGAAGAACTTGAATGTTATTATAAACATTATAATGTTATATATAAACATTAAACAAAATAATAGTGAAATTAATGATAGTAAAAAACATAAAAGTTTAGTCTCAAAATGGTGTCTTGAATATTTCAAAACTAACGCTTTAAAACAATAAGTACGTGGAACATTTTTTCGTGTTTCCACGAAGCCTGTGTGGTCTTTTTATAGATTGAACACGAGTTGTAATCATAAAACGCATCATTATTATTAAAATATGCAATATTCCCTTTACTAATATACCATTGTACTTTATTTTATCCTATAAAAGGACTACATTTCAAAAAGAAAATAACACTCAAGAAAAGTGGTTAATGGATCTCGAAGCCACTAGGTATGGCGACACATCGAGGGAATTCGCTGTTAACAATCATACACTTTATGTATAGACTAGCTGTGCCCGCGGCTCGACTCGCGTGAACTACTGCTGCTGTCGAGCGCACGCGCGCATTATCGCAGACTTTTTTGTAGGACACTTTAAGATCTACAATTATGTAGAAAATTAATTTGGTGTCTCTTTTCAAATGTCTTTTTTCCAAATTAATTTACCATTATCGTCTCTGTTTATTTCGTATGTTTCTTCATACATCCTTCAATCCTGATAACATATCTATGAATTAAAGGCACAGAGAGACGTTGAGTTTTATAATATGTATAGAAGATGGTATTAGCTTACCAGTCAGGTAAGAGTTCCCTACCATACCTCTTTCTCATTTTAACCGTTTGTGTTTCAGCAAGGTTATGGCTCCATTAAACAAATATTAAAGATTTGGAGCTAAATAAAACTAAATTTACTATGGTGATGATAATTTTTTATACGCCACTGCCTTTCTTGTTGTCTTTGACTTGTTATCCTTAACGCCGTCAGGTAATTGCCAGTATTGCCTTAAAGTTAATCCGGTGTCCTTTATTCTTCAATGATGTGAATAGTATTAAAATAAAAATTAACATATTGAAATTAACAAACAATAACAATGGAAAAGCGTGGAAAATTTTGGGATATATATCTTTTATGAACGCCACTGATCACGAATATGATTTTTTTTTGTCTGTTTGTATTTTTGGATTTAACTAGAAAACGGTTAGATGGATTCTTATGACATTTTGTACAAGGGAAGTTTATGTCATTTTACAATGGATAACTATCATAATGATCAATAATAGCTATATAAATGTTAACAAAATAATATTCTTTATTTTTTCTCTATCGATTTTAATGAAATTTACTATACGGGGTGTATATATAGTTCCGAAATTAATAGGCTATAAAAAGTATCAGTAGTACCTGGTTTCAGAAATCAATAAAAGTTAAAACAAAAGTAAGGGATGAAAATAATATACGCGTGCGGAGACGTGGGCACAGTTAATATAATTTTGAGAATCTACTTAATCCCCGTTCTCAGAATATGCGCACCCTGTACCGTGACGGCAGATGGAAATCGGCTTGACAAACCGCACTCTGGCACGTGCTCACGATTTATTTCGGTAAGCAGGTCGCGAGGGTCAACGACCGGCGCGTCGCGACGTCTAATTATAAAGATGCACAGGCGCAGGTGCACCGTGCACCGGTCGGGAAAGGAGATGCGCACCGACAGATCGACGGTAAGGATCGAAATAGATCTAAGAGGAAAATTTATTAATCGAATTCACTAATGTTAACTAATTTTCAACACATAACAGACATCCTGAGGGATGTGTTATTGCGCAGGCGCCTATCGCGTATTTACGTTAATAAATATTCATTAATAAAAGTTAGGTTAATATGTTGTGTGTATATAGTTGAGATCGTGATTTCAATTTTTTTTATCGTTATAGGTTTGGCGTAGTGACCACAATCTCACCTGATGTTAAGTGACGATGTGGTCCAAGATGATAACACGCTAAACTTGGTGGAAGACTGGATCTCAAGTGCAGCTGCCGTAACACACCTATTGGTGCATGGCGACAGATTTACAACTATAATATCATAATGCTAAAAGAATTATCGCTATACATCGAAATAGGAAAATATAAAAGATAACAGTATATTCATCCACCGCTAAAAACTGAGTAAAGTAGCAAAAAAAGAAGATAGAACTTTATAATAAACCCTTTATAATAAAGTATAATTATACGTGAATTCGGTCATTTATTCTTTATAAGAACAAAAAAGAACGTCAAAATATTTTTCATACTTTGATTGTTCTAGCTGGGAATCAATTTACGTAAATAATTAAAAAAACATAAAATTTAAAAGTAATAACTGCAAGAACTAACGCACTTATTTTTATTTTTTTTTCAAATAAAATGTGGCAACCCTAAACTGATCGTGGCTACATCATTAGCCTCAGCCAAGTCCACTGCTGAACATAGGTCTCTCCCAAGGTTCACCATCGAATCCGATCTCCGACTTTCCGCATCCAGTCACTTCCGACAGCCTTCCGCAAGTCGCCACTCCATCTGATTTGAAGGCGTACTGCAGTACGTTTACCAAGACGTGGTCTCCACTCAAGAACTCTTCTACTTCATCGGTTATCGGCTCTGTTACCGTAGTGACTTACGAAGTACTTTTTGAGGTATGTCGGTTATTTTAGTTCTCTGACGAATACATTGATTACGAATTTTATCCTCCTAACATAACTCTTTCCATAGCTAGCTGAATGGCTTTTAACTTTTGGATTAGCCCCACCGTAAGTGTCCACGTAACGTATATACATAATACAGAATTTCCACAGATGGCTCAATGGTAGCTGCGAATCGATTGACTACGTTTTAACACTGAGTCAGAACGTTCGGTGTAGGAAAACGTCGTGATGATACAACCAATTGTATGGTGGAAGGGATTTTTCTTAATGCCCATGTGGCTAGCTACAACTCTCAAGTTTAAAATCTGTCACCTATAGTTGTTTTTCGGCAGCTGCACCTGAAAACCAGTTTCTCTAGGCTTAACGTTTTATCTTAGGCCACAATATCACTTAAAAAAAAGGCGAGAATGTGGTCAAATGCTAATGAAAAATAAAAACACGTAATGAATTTTTGTTTATCGCTAAATGTCGTAGGACCCGTCGCATGTTAATGTGGTCTCAACCTTACTATTAATAAAAATAAAAGAGCATCATAAAGATGATAAAAATATAATTAAAGTAGAACACAGAAGGTACAACACAAAAAAAAGATACAGTGGAGTTGTACTCAAAGGAATTTTATGAAACTCCGCATATGTAAGTAACAATATTTGAAACTAGTTTGTTCGCGGATACTTTACAGTGTACGTGTACGTGCACACGGAAACATATTAACGCAATATATTCATGAAAATATTTACGTTGTTAATGAAATAAAAAGAAACTCCAATTGAGAACGTTATATAGAAAATAAAATATTCTTTAAAAATACAGCCAGTTTTTTTCTAAAGCAATTATTTCTTAATTTTATTCGAAGTTGATCCAAGATAATTGTAGAAAATTGTCTGATTTTAAATATAATTTGCATTTTCACGTTGTCACATATGACGTTTTTAAATATATAATTATTACAAAATAATTCTATCATTTTATAAAATATAGTATTACAAATGAATATTTCGCACATTACAATGTAAATAAACTAACAGCTGTAATTATACTTACACAGATTTTCATCAGTTTTTTAACGAAAACATTAATTTTCGTTATTTCCGTCAATAGCAAAGGAAAGCAAAGAAAATGATGTTTGAATTATTAATTTTGATGATGAATTAAGGGAGATATTGCGTGGCCAGAAAACAAAAAACACTTCTAAGAAATAATATATAGAGATAAAAAAATAACTCTGAAAATGAGAAATACGCGTATTTCTCGGTTTATATTTTATAAGATTTTTTTTCATAGTCCTTACATTAAAAATAGCATGTGTTCCGTGAATACATTCACCCCTTAGGGATTACATAAACATTTTTTTTTATCAAACATTTTAACCTAGAATCTCTAGTGTCCACACTTTGTGTTTCAAGCTTCAATAGACTTTTGTAGATGAATCGGTAAATAGATTAAAGTTAGCTACGTGTTTAAAATGTTGACTGTACTCTTCGTCTCCGCAAAGGAACAATATTTATCCCTGCCATCCGTATCGTATAACTTAAACAATTAAAGTAAGTTAATCGGTACATTACTGATGCAAACTCTTTATAAAAGGGTCTGGTAATATTTTTCAAAAGCCTTATCGTCGTATCCCGCAAATGACATCTGTTCAATCGATTCACCCATGGGAAAATGGGGAATTAGTATTGAAATAGTTCACGTTATGTCTTTGATATCAAATTACTTTGTTGAGAAATACCAATTATGTGAGCTAAAATATTAATTATAAAAACACATACATAAATTGATTATTTAGTTTACAATCGATATGTACCTAGTTATTACAACACTTCCCATGTATTTAAGGTGAGTGTAATAAAGAAGTCATTGTCAAAATGATAATTAATTTTAGCCAAAAGAATGTTTATTATATTCATTAACTACTTTTTGCATAGTTGTTTTCTTTTTTAAATGAAACTTTTTTAGGCGCGAACTGAGAGTTACTCGGATCTCTTTTGCGGACGGAAATAACGTTCAGTAGATAAAATCTGTAGTCAAATTAGTTTATAGTTATTTTCATATACGTAATTCAATATTATTAACAATAATAATATTTTACTAACAATTTATTTTAACTAGCTGTGCCTGCGGCTCCGTTCGCGTGGATTACTAAAGGTTTTTATTTTTTGTGCGGATGCAATTATCTGCAATTGAAAGTCCCGTCAAAATAGGTCCAACCGTTTCGGAGATTACCTGGATCAAACAGACAGACAGACAAAAATGTTTTTTTATTCATAAATTGCAGTAAAATAAATTTAAATCACAATTCATAATCTAAATTAGTTTAACATAGAAATGTAATTGTATAAAACATTAACTTCAACCGGGAGTACCGTTAGAAACACAATTAAGACTTTCTAATGACGGAAACGAGGACCCAGCAATAAGTTAGTTGATTTAACTATCAATAATTAACACTATAGTCGAGGTATCGGGAAAGAGAGCTATGGCGGGTAACGAATCCTTTTCATTATAAATTATGTGAGATGATTTCTATCAAAAAACAATCATGTTGTTAATGTAACATTGACTTTGTATGTGGACATTAGTGATGAAATAATGTCAAAAGCATTATACGATAAGAATGAGTGTAGAAGAAAACAAGAGCGACTAAAACAGATTTGTGCGGTTGAGTGAAGTGGAGCTTCATACTTTTAGTCTACACCAATCCTTTTGAACATCCTCCATTCTTGAACAAGTAACACCCAATGATAGAACAATAAAAATACTCCAAAAGTTGTTGCTAATGGACCTTTAGGAGATGCTATCGACATGCAAAGGTTAAAGAGAAATATACTTAAAAATAACCTTGATTCATTGGCTGTCCACTTTTCTGGAACCTGGTGAACACAAAGTTGACATATGTTGAAGATAGCTTAATATTAGTGAAGGGTCTCCGGAACAAATATAAATTTATTAAATGTCTACAGTAGTAAACTGTTGGAAACATGTAAGTTAAACGATAGAAAATAATTGTATTATATGTGTTTTGACTGGCTGAGCTGGAAAACACCTTAATGACAGTGAAAACCTAATAGGTATAGGCTGTAGGTATTAACCTACAGATATGTAATTCGGAATACCATAACAAAATGTACTGCGTCTGCCGTAGAAACGAAAATATTGTGAACATATGATAACTGATGAGATATGGAATAAAGTTAAAAAATATATTTCTATAAATCAATTATTTTACTCTATATCATTTATGAATAATTTTATTTCACCTTTAATAATATTTAAATTGACCAATTTTTTGTTGTCTGTCCAAGTAATAATTTTTGTGAACCTTGTTTCATTTACATTTGAGTCCATTTTAAATGCATCAAATCGAGTTCCAGTTGCTCTTCTTTAGCAGATAAATCCTTTAGCAAATCTCTAGTTTTTTACAATCAAGGTGTAACTTTATACAATATAATGTCACAGTGAATCAAGGTCCTTAGTAAGGATGAAGGATACCAAATAAGGCGCTGGTCCGTTCAGCTTGATTATAAGGCTGAATTTATTTGCCTCAAATACTAAGTTTGATTTTACTATACAAGTAACAACATTATGTTATACTCGTACACTATTCGTAATTCTAAAAAGTCTAAAGTGAACATTATATGACGCAGTTTTGGAGTTTATGTCTTGTTTATGTTTGAAGTCTGTATTTGTGACACTGAAATTATACATTAAAGCAATTTGAAAGGTTCAAGTTACCTTCAACCGCATGAATAAAGCAACATTTCATTCACTATGTGATAGGTAGTAGGCGTACTAAATTAAAATTAAATTAAAAAAATTATTGCAGTGCCGTAATTAATGGACACCCTTCTAATATTATGTATATGTACAGTTCGCAGTAAAACTTCAATAACCTGCATTTTTTGTATCGATATCTGTTTGGCGTAGTGACCACAATCTCACCTGATGTTAAGTGATGATGTGGCCCAAGATGATAACACGCTAAACCTAGTGGAAGACTGGCTCTCAAGTGCAGCTGCCGGACCACACCTATTGGTGCTTGGCGACAGATTTTCAACTTGAGCGTGGTAGCTAGCCAGGCGAGCATTAGAAAAAGCCCTACCACCATGCTATGGTTTCCTCACGATGTTTTCCTTCACCGAAAGCTCAGGTTCATTGCAGGGATTCGAACTCACGTCAATCGACACGAAATCATAAACGCTACCACTGAGTTATCATTGCTTCAAAATTAACTAAATTAACATCTTCGATGATAACGTTACCCTACTCTTTGAAGCTGTGTTCATATCGTCAGAACGTAAGTTATTGGGGTAAATAGTCATACGAATACAAATGGTAACATCAATCGAAAGTGAAGGTAAGGCGCACCTGTAATTTATCCGTGACCGGTCGGCGGCTAAGTTTAGCAGGGTCACTGTGACGATCAGTACCGTTAGATATTTTCACAAGAAATATTGTTTTTTTAATGTTGCAAACCACAAGACGTGAGATTCGAACCCCAAAGCGTTAATATTTGTTTTCGTTTTCATTTTAGCCGTTTATTTTATAATTTTTATTTAAGCTTGACTTCCTAATGAAGAATATTCGTTGGGTTTCATTTAAAAAAATACTTAATAGGTTCAGCGTTTGCCCACAAACTCACCTGATGTTAAGTGAAAATGTGACACAAGATGGTAAAACGCTAAGCCTGGTAAGGGGCCTGGCTCTCAAATGCAGCTGCCCGAACACATCTATAGATGCTTTGCGACAGATTTTCAACATACGGATGACAGCTAGCCAGAATATAATTTCATTACGATGTTTTTCTTAACAGAAAACTCAGGCTCATCGCAAGGATTCGAAGTTACGTCAATAGGCGAGGTATCCATATACGCTACCACTGAGTATATAGATCTAAGGTTAGACAGAAATAACAATTCACATTAGTGCAGAGGTCTCGTATTTTTTATAAGAAGTAATTAAATCGTGCAGTCCATCCGGTGTCACGCAATCTTTGTAGTGTATAGCTTTCTATAAATACCTCAAACAGATCTGCAGTCCTCTATGACATCTGCCACTAAGAGGAAACGCGGTCGGTAAGGCATTTGAAGAATACGTTTTAACAGAAATCTATAGCGGTCGCGCTGTGCCCGAACGACCGAATTGAGTGCAAGAGAGATAACTGCAGCTCAGACTGATTATACCGATGTAAAATAAACAAAATCATAGTTTCGTATACCAAATCAAAACATAAGAACATAGCATTGGTAGATATAGATTGTATGGTACAAGAATGTTTGCTCTATTAATATGATACCGGCATAGACCAGAGGATTATGTTTGTACGAACTAAACTCCGCCCGTATTTCCTCTTGACCCTGAGGCAACCTGACGACTTATAAAGAAAGTTTGCATGTATTAAGAACCACCCCCTTCAGACCCCATCACAACAGTGCGAGTACTACTACTTTGCGACAGAAAATAACTAAGACTGGTACTGAAGTAGTTAAACCACACACTGGTTCTAATCATGGAAAATGTTGACCATTTATTTATATATTATGCACATACAATGTAGTAATGATAGTACAGCTGCAGCGCGCTCGGAAACCGCAACGAAGGATCGGAATTTATAAGTATGACCCTCAGCTTTCAGGTTCTACAATCATGACATAATGGTAGGTTTGTAAAGTTGGTAAGGTTTGAACGGCAAAACATTTATTCCTCTAGAAACAGTTAAGAACCAGTCCTTTTTGTAAAGTGTGGATTTGTGGTTAGTGGTACTTGGTGACTAAATAAAAGGACTAAATTCTACATAAAAGGCCCAGTGCATACCACCCATGATACATTTCTGCATACACATAAACAATCTAGCATCATGATCGCCAAATAAACAACGTTTCCGGATGAACTTGATCGAAATATTAAAGTGAACGCGTGAGTCACTACCGGGTTTCGTATCGGACCACATTGAGATGAGAAAAACGCTCACAAACGTGATACGGAAAAAAACGTCCCACTGAAACTAACCGTTGCAGACTCGATTGAGTAATAACGCATGAATTATTTACGATGTGGTAATGTCGCGGCCGGCCTTTTTAGGTGATCGCCGCGGGTCGGGTTATACTCGGTGTTGCCTGGTATTATTAACTTATGTTGAAAATATCTATTTTTGAATTGAATCTTCTTCGGATTTGGTAGCGAAAAATTACTTAGAAAATAGAAGTATAGTTATTTAAAAAATGTCAGTGTGCTTTAAGAAGAAATTATCAGCTAAATAACCTTTATTTCTGGTTTTCTATCTACTAAATAGTTCATTTCATAGAAAGATAATATTTGAAATGAACACTAATTTCTTTTAAATTACAAAAATAAATTGTTACCTTTATAAGAAAACGTCACGGATGAATTCTGGTCCATGGACACTAAAGAATTAGAATAAAACCACGGCGACTTGTTAAACATTGGAACTTTATAATGTTGCCAACACATATATGCGCTCAAGCATAAATCTGACCACTACTGGAGCTCATGGCAAACAATAAAGGAATAAAGATGTATAGGTAATCTTCCTAAAACCAAGTGTTAAGGTAAATTTAAATTATTCCTTGCTGATTATAAAGAAACTGGCAACATCAACGCGATAAATTCTACAAAAGTGTATTTTACGTTCTCAGTTGATAAAATACGTTTAGGAAGAGATTTATTGACGCAACGTGTTTCCATTTAGATTCTTCTTTTTTACGCAAAGCAGTGTAGAATTTAGTAAACCATGGATGCACATTGATAATGTAGCGTATGGTTGTTGCCACATATGCCACCACCTTAGCAAAGTCGCTCAATTGATCACCGCCGGGTTTAATTAAACCACACGTGCCCACGACGCAGCAGCGATTTAGCATTTCGGTAATATTAATCGATGTTACCAGATGTAAATTTAAAAATGACTTGTCTTAGTCGAGGTTACACTAATCTTGTATTACACATCTCACAATTTCCATTCGGTCGTTTGTAGGTTACACAACGTTCCTTAAACGGTACTGAGAACTAGGGTTACCATATAAGCGAATTAATAATTTTACATTATGCTGGTAACATTTTCATTTTCACTACCGAGAAATAAGGATCCTGTCTATAGATATGTCACAGCGAAAGATTTGACAGGTGGATTATCGTCGCCCTATACACGATTACCTATCCTACCATAATTTGGCTTTTCCAAATAAGTAAGTATTTAAAAAAATACAAAAAATACAAAGTCATTAGAATAATTAACGAAACTACATCTACTAGTTTATTATTACAGAACTTTTTAAATACTCTATTCTTGAAATAACTTTCATTTAAATTAATATTATACTTTACAAGATAATTTTAAACTCATATTAAGTCTTGGTCGAATGCTTAACCCTTAAATGCATTTGTATTTTTAAATTTTAAAAATAATCAGTTTCACACTTTTTACAATCAATTTTATTTTGTAATTATGCCTTTAAAAGTGTTAAGACTAGTTGAATGCATATACAATATTTCCTAGATTCTGATATATAACTATGAAATTTTAGAATATGCGTACATGATTCAGTGAATACAAAATACTTCATTAAATTTAGGTTCTAATAAGAAGGCACCTATGTACGTTATAACACTGTTTCTTCTGAGTATTATTGTGTAATTATCAACATTACAGGCTGAAGGTGAAGGAAAACATTGTGAGGAAACCTAATCAGTTAAGGAATGTTCTCGTAGTAGCAATCCAGTGGGGGTTACAAGCAAATATCGCTTTCTAGTTATTTAAAATCACCAATACGTCGTGGGCTGACAGGTTGATTAGATTGTGCCCATTTTCAGCAAGCGACTTTTGTGTAATATGGACAAAAATATAACGTGCTATTATTATTAAAGTAAAAAGCACCAACCCTAGCGTGACACAATAGTTGGTTAATGCCCATCACAACTTGGTCACACTTTGGACGATCCGTTCTCTTCACATAAGGACAATTAAGTGACATCTATTTTTCTTTATAAAATAAAAAAAAAATCAATTCAATATTTAATATTACTTAAAGCCCCCATTCTAAGTCTGCATATTGACGGGCAACTACGGAACCCTAAACTGCGCGTGGCCCGAAACGTACTTGGCCAGCTTTTTAATTATATATTTTTTACTATTAAATATTTTGTATACATTATAACTAGAATAAGGTTAAAGTGTGGTATTGTCACGTTGCGCAAAACAATTACACAATTTTGTTTCATTTAGGTAGGTATCTAAAAAAATTAATTGTAATCTATGCAACAAAATTATCCAGTAATAATAGGTTGCTTATTCCAGAGGACGGAGTTATAACGTCTCGTGTGCCAGCTCAATAATACAATATATCGTCAAAAGAATCACTGTCGAATAATGGTTCAGTTTGATTATTCTTTGGTTCACACTTTGGCACGTACCAACAAATTTGATAATGACCCAATGGTAGAACTATCTGACTAGCTAAATCAAGTAGGAAATCTGTCGCCATCTAACAATGTATTGCGACAACTTCACTGCAGAGCCAATACCTCTACGCTTAGCATGTTACCATCTTCAGCCACATCGTCACTTAACATCAGGTAAAACTGTTATCAAACGTTAACATACAGAATTTAAAAAAAACGTTTAAACTGCACCGACATTAATGTAATAAACAAGAGACAGAGTGATCTTAATTTATACGATTTGAATTTATAATATTTGTATATATGTAAGTATGTATATTGTATACTAGCTGTGCCCGCGGCTTCGCTAGCGTAGACGACAGAAGAAGGCGTAGTGCTTAAAAAAATCGAAGTTTCTTAAAACTATAATAACTTTGTATTGAATGAAGATATCATGATATTTTTTATAATGACCAAGTATCTAAGGATAAAAAAAAATGATCAAAGCCTATCCAGTAGTCTTTGCGTGATGCGCGCACAACGGCAAAGATAGATCAATAATTTATTTATTTAGTATACTATTATGTATCTATACTTTTATTACTATATCGCAGAAATATAACTATATAGCTCGCCGTTTAAAATGACTAATAAGAATAATCGAACATTCAATTCAGTTTCGTCCATCAGCCACGCCACGACTCCAATATACAAAGATATTTTATTAACCAGAATTTAAACTGTCACTATGTCTTACGAAAGCACGCCGTATCGAATCAAAAACTGTTTTGTTCCCTTTAATAATAACGATATCAACATTGTAGCGACTACCACTTTCAGAACAAGATATTATAATACATTTTATGTGCTACTTAACAAGCTATTTTAAGTATAACGTAATAAAACGGTTTCTTATAAATGGAGAATATCGCCATGAAATGAACTGGAAGCTATTAGCAGTAATTTTTTATATAAATAATAATTAATTTTCTTTTAGAAATCTCAAATATACTACCTTTAATCGTCACTATATCTGTCAGAAAGGTCAAAGAACACAGAGTAAAAACAATAGTAATAACCAGTCACCGTCCCACTAAACCCGTGAATAAATTACTTCACATTTTATTCGTAACGTTAATTGTATCCACACCCCAAATCCAGATAAAATAGTATAAAAATGATTTATTAAAAAATTACATAAATATGTTTTCTAATAAGAAAACGTTTCCCATCCGACTAGACGAACGAGTAGATTTCTTCTCAATACAAAAACTAAAATAATCACATAAACCGAATATTAAATTAGTGATAGTTGTCAAAAATTAAATTTGATGAACATGTTAACTTGATAAATAAAATATAAAGACATTTATATTAGTATTGTAATACGTCATAGAAAAATATTTACCATATCTATAATGATTCACCCGTCAGACGAAAATGAATTAGAATATCGCACAAAATCTAACAGTCCGAAAACGGTTCCGAATCGTCTAATAACCGTTATAAGATTGGATGGTAGCGCGTAGGAGCTGCTCGGGTTACGTCTGCGCGAGCGCATAGTTAAGTATTCAATGTCAGATAGCGAGAATCGCGAAATGATACTACGTTGTACTTATGTTAGCTAATGCAGTGTTACCACATAATGTTTTGATTCTAGGATTAATAATTATAAGGCCGTTGGCATTCCACGGAGTTTTGTATTTTAATTACCTGCTTAACTTCAAGGTTGGGATATGTTAATTGTATTTCAATTCAGTTTTGATTTATTTCTCGATTTCAATCACATTATAGAAATGTCTTTTTTTAATTTATAAGGATTAACGTCTAAAGTGTAAACACAATTTCACCTGAAGTTAAGTCTAGAAGAAACTGGCTTTCAAGTGCAGATGCCGAAACATGTAGGTGCTTGGTGTCAAATTGTTCAGTTTAGAACTACAAAAAACATCCTGCCACCATTATCTATGGTTTCATCACAATGTGTTCCTTCCCGGACGAAATGGAGTTTTCTTGGGGAGAATTATTGAGATTCGAACTCACGTTGATGACACGGTCTCCGATTACGGCTATCACAGACCCATCCGTCATCGCTTCAATAGTAACATATGAGGTTCGGTTTTAGACGTGTTCCTTCAAATTCCATAGTACGGTATCTATCATACGTCATTTTTAATTAATAAGAACTTATACTAATTTACAAAACAAAGTATGAATTACCGTATATGCGGTATTAAATAAACTTAATTAAACATAGAATAGATTATATAGCATAATTGAAGAGATTATACAGAAACTATTAACGCATTTTTCAGAGATGAAATATTACCCCCCACCGGACACATCGTTAACCTGGACGGCTTACCTGAAAAAACGAAAAACATAAAAACATTAATTCAATGAAACTGGGTCTTAAACACATAAAAATGCTGTTAATGTTCAGCTGCGAAAGACATTATGCGCTTTTTAAAAATAAATGGAGTAATAATTAAAATCAAGCTTCAACTAAAAATATATGGGTCCATTATTTTAAAGGTATTTTCGGGTACCTACTTATATAAAGTCTTATTAATTTCTATACAGTATTTTATCTTTCGACTTTTGTAGTACCTTTAATCATATTTGAAAAATATATCCACGTATTCTTCAAAAGGATTAGAATCTTGAAATTTAATCACAGGAAATTATTCAAGTTAGGGAGGCATCTGCTGGTTTTTTTTAATTCAATCCATAAGCAAATAGCATTCATATCGTCCACATTAGAGTGGTGAAAATTCGTATTAAAATTCTTTACTAGAAATAAATTAATACCTACGTCTTTCCTTGACGGCACTGCATTCGATAAGACGGTGAAATATACCCAGGAATATTGCTATTTATAAAGTTGAGAAACATTGTATTTAGTTCTTGCAATAATACTCGTGATAAATGTAAAAAAATAATAAGCGAAGCTGCTAAAAACCAACCAATGCTAAAGAGCCCCCTTACTTTGTTAATAATTTACAGTAATTGTTATATACGCTCTGTCATTGGCTAAACGCGATAAGCTACGCTATTGGTTACATTGTAAATAAAAACCCGCAAAGTGTAATACATGTAATACTTCTAGTAAAATAATGGAACTACGCTTTATCTTGTAACTTAAACATCAACATTGAAACTTTTCATTCAATTATTTACGAAATAATAATTGTGATAAAGATAATTACATATACTATATTATTATACTTATACTACTCATAAACCTTTTTCACTTCTGTACTGGTGTAGAATGTTCAGTGAATGTTTAGAATCCGACGTTTATTCTATTCACATTGGAACTCTTTACAAATTATTATTTAGTTTCCTCCTTTCCTGACTCTTTACTTGAGAGTTAAATGAAAACGACGATGTAAACTTAGCACGGTCCCTCCGCTGAGCTTAAAATTTCGCGATGATCATAGCGGAGCAGGACGTCTGAGTGAGGTGTCCGCGGATGCATTAAAAACGATTAATCACACGTTTCTCCTTTGCACAAGCTGAGTTTTCCTTCGGAACAATATTATAGCTATCGCATCTATCTGTTTCTACTTATACATAATAATCCTACTTTAACGGTACCTATACAATAAAATATATATTACAAACTATATGATATTATTAATTATATATTACCTATATCAACATCGCGGAACAGTTTAGCCACTTATAACCTTAAGTTTTTCAGCTTTAGTCATTAAAGAAGTAACTGTTTGTTGATGGACTTTATTCGTAAGCCGGCTACTTTTACGCCGTACAAGTTCTGTATGGTGAATATACCGACATCTGAAGTGAAGTAATTAATGGATTATAATATCAATATTGTTTCCTGGATTAAATGCCGTACGTAGGAAACAGTAAAATCGACTAAATTACCTGGAAATCGTTCATGTTTTTAATTCAATTGACTTCATAAAAATAATAATTTGTGTTTATTAAGACTTATTTTCTTCAGTACCTTTTTTCATTCTAACAGAAGCTTAGCAAAATGAATGCACAGTATCTGAAGGAAAGTGCGGTACAGATCAAAAACAATGGCAACTGCCGGTTACTGACAAATTCCATCGGCAGTCATCGTCGTCATGCCGGTCTGTAGCCATGTCTCTTTACGCATCATTTGAAGGACCCGATATCGTGGGAGCAAGAACCGAAGACACTATCTGAGTATGTTTATCACGGTCATTTCATATTATAGAAAAATTATAATTTCATATGTAGTAAAATTATCATAATAAAATTTTGTGTAGAGGAAGACTTTAAAACAACTCGAAATCCAACCCCGTAAAAGCTCCAGGGCTCCTAAGGCTAAAAGTATATCAAGTTTGAAAAAAAAAACCCGAAATGTAGGTGCCGTGGTGCACAAAACTTTATATTGATTTCACAATTAGAACCCTTCGAGGTTCCGCAGGTTTTCTATCAATTTGAACAGGGCTCACTTTTATTTCATAATTTATATTTTAATAGGCGATTGCCTATCGGTCATGTCGTTTGCTGGTGCAGTGGTTAGCGTTAGATTGCGTGTAGGCGTCGAAGCCACGCCCCGTACCGCTCTGCGCAAACAATCAATGAACGACAAATTAAATATTTATAAATCGTGACGACATTTCGGCCACCATTGTTGGCAGTAATGAGAATTAACCAACAATTTATTACGGAATAAAATATTTTTAACGAGTGTGAAGAGTTCGTGAAGGTGCGGAGGTTGCAAAACCGCTTTCTTAATTATTTGAAATAGACTCTCTGAATGACCGATGATGCAGACGTTACTAAATACATCAAGTTGCTTCAGCTACGCAGGAACATTGCCTCGCTGAGCGTGTTCTACCGTCTGTATCACGGTGAGTGTTCTGAAGAGTTGTTCAATCTAATTTCTTCCTCTCCCTTCCACAACAGAATCGCGAGCGCTAAGCTTTGGGGTCACAGTTTTACGGTAACTTCCATCTCGGCACGAACTAAAGTTCTCTATGACCTATCTTTGTCGTACCGTGACAAAGATAGCTAATATAAAAAAAAACGATAGAAAAAGGACGTTTAAATATTGCAGCTGGAAATTAATTCAGTCAATTATAACCATCATATGTAAAATGAAGCCGGTTTTTTTTTCATCTGTGAAATAGCAGTGTCGAAAAAAATAATTTTCACTGTGATACACTCTCTTATATTAAAATAGCAATTATTTTCATACTTTTGACTTAAAATACTTTCCAGGCAGGTGCGATACGGTAAATAAACAAAATAATGTTATGTAATATTTTCAAGCCCGGGTAAAGCTGTAAAAGCCGTTTGAGGCTTCAGGGCCCTTATGGCTAACAGTATAGTCAGTATAGTCAGTCAATAATAATAATAATATTTTACTCAAGTCTACAATAATAATTAAATAATAGTTTTAAAAAAACTGAAGCTACATGATATAACAATCAGACGATATCGAAGCGTTATATTACGTAATTAAATAAATTAAACACACAGAAGAATTATAAATTCAATTCGATCATAAACTTGTCGTATTTATTGAGAAAATTATGAACTAATGTTCTAATTACCATAGTTATATGGAGCAATAGAGTTGAAGTACGCCATCCGGAAGTCGTTAATCGTCGATCTAGTATGATATCCGCGATACATAATTATCGAAACACCTGTGTTGGTTTATGATTGTTAATATATGGTCGTGTAATCAGATGATATTAAAAATGAATTAAATGTATGCTTTGAAACATGTTTATGTGTGTGAAACCTTAATTATATTTACACGTACCTACATTTACGTTTTTTTGCTTTAAATAAAATTCGTAAGGCAATGTGGACGAAGACAAACATTCTAACCACCATTGTTGCAATATAATATATTAATAATTAATAAATACTGTTAATAATATTTAATTAACAGCAATAAATTTTAATTTCATAATATAGATTATCTTACTATATCTATACTTATATAAAATAAAGCTGAAGAGTTTTTTGTTTGTTTGTTTAAACGCGCTAATCTCTGGAACTACCAGTTGGATTCGAACAATTATTTTTGTATATGATAGCCATATTCGTGAGGAACACTAAAGCCTGTATAACTTCACGCTACGACACTAAGGAGCGGAGCAGTAACTATGATCGTCAAGCAATCTGGCAAGCTGGCCCCGCCGTGGAGAGTTTGTCGAATAAAGTTAACACGGGTGAAACCGTGGGCTCAGCTAGTTATATGTCCCGGCAAATTTCGATACAAGGTCCTGATTGCAACTAAAGGGTTTGGAAAACCTCGAAATAGAACAGCATATAGTAGAATCTTAAGATCATTGGCTTCACTATAGAGACCTTGCTGGGTGGTAGGGTAAGACAATTGTATGAGACTGAAGCGTGACCACCATACAGCAAGTGTGAAACCCGTCATAATGTTACGATAAGATGTAGCGTGTTCCGGAATCAGTCGGTGTATATCTACTAATAAAGTGGTATGGATCTATATCAGACTGGGTCGCGACCACGATGTACATGGTGATGGTGATAAAGTCTTTTGGTCTGGGCCGGACCGTCTGTGGATTGCCGATCTCTCAATGATCGCCATTGTTTCTGACGTTTCTGTGCATACCATCAGATACAGTGCCGTGCTATTTATTATTAGAGAAAAAGCTTACTATAGACGGCTATTCGAAAAGAGAATTATTTTACCTTGCATTAAATACCTATAATAAAATCTTAAAAAGATCCCTGGATTTCACGCGCTTATTTCTAGAACTATCGATGAGATTTCAAAAAAATATTTTTGTATTATATAGTCTATTTATTGAGCAAGGTTATAGGCTTTATAAGTTCACGCTACGATTCTAAGGAGTAATAAATATGAATGTCAAACAATCTAGCAAGCTGTAGGCAGTATGTGAATCGAGAACGATAGTGTGGTGAATATTTGGTGGAATAAATTTAATACGGGTAAAACCGTGGGGTACAGCTAGTAAATTTATAAAACTCAGAATAATTTCCGTTCCTTAAAAACATAACATCAATTCTAGCGTTCACTTGATGCTTTTTATTTTGATTTCCACTATAAGCATTCTCTTGAGTTTTGTATTACAAAAGAGGTGAAGTTAAGATACATGAACACCATTAACTCTCGTTTTGCAAAGAAAATACGACTTCAGCTGTGGGAATTCAATATTATCTGCAAATAGAATCCCAAACAACAATCAGAGAAGGTTTAAAATCGAGATTCGTTACTAAAAAACAATTCAAACTCTGCAAATTTCGTTCGGTTTGAACCAAAATGGCTGCATTATTTACACACACACCGGTTGTATAGGTGTTGCCACGTTTAATACAGGAATTAACAAGAAAACTTAATTTTAAATCTATTCTTAAGCATAGATTTAGTCGAAGTAAATATCAAAACGGTTTTTAAAATATACTTAGAAAACTATTTATATTAGTTTAAAATTATAAAGTTAATTTGTATTTCTAGTTCTAACTATACCGGAGCTAGTTATTTGAAATCGAGTTATATATACTGACTGCACCTGGCAACACAGGTTATGATGGATTGGCCCCGGGTGCGCGTGGGCATGGGGTTTAGCGGGTATGCTAATACCTCGCATGCTACACGGCTGAGCCATGATTTTACATTAGTACACGGAGGAACATTTGATTGTTCACTGTACTTTATACACAGTACCCACCGTTGCGCCATATCTGTGTACTTTTACAACCTACTCAGTTATTTTGCGGTTACTGACTGACGCTTGTGTACTTTATTGTATTAACTGCGACCGTTTCGTGTCTAATTTGAATACAATTAATATTCATATCATCTTTTTTGTTAGTATAGTTGAAAGAAATTTGTAGTATTTCGACGATACGAGATATAATGTTTATAAAATTATATATTAGATTAGGTACCTACTATCTTTCCTTTTTCCAACACAGCAATCTCTACGAGGCAATGCAATTGTGTTGTATTGCACTATATTTAACAGCAATATACCATATTATATAACTGATAAAAATATTAAAGTCGAAATCAAAAATACTTTACTCAATTTAGGTCCTATGAAGGCACATATGAATATCAAAACATTACTATCGTATCAGAAAACGTCCCAGACATCGAGAAATGCCGGCTAGAAACTCCATCGGATTTATCAATATTCTTTTTTATTGTATTGTTGTTTTAATATATATAAGTATTGTTAACAGTTATTTTAATTGTTAGTGGATGTACATAGAGGATATCACTACCAGACTTCACTATCATTCACGTAATAATACATCTTATATAATAAAACTTACTTTACATGATTGTTGAACTTATTATCCGGCAAATCGGTAATGTGCTAACCTAACCTAACCTAACAAAATTACCCAAAAAACTTTTATTTGTCTTACTAAGTCTAAAAGATGATATTTATTTTATTTACTTCTAGTATTAAATTGTTCGTTCTAAGAAAGTTGGGATTTACTATAAACATTTTAATACATATAAGCGCGCCATTGAATGTTAATATGTACATAATTATAATTGGACATTGTTAATACATTTAAATAAGCACCGTAAAATTTATGGAAAAATTCTAACTATGTATTATGATAATACAGAAGTAATTGCAATCGATTAATAAGAAACAATCGCTCATATCAAATATCGCTGCCATAAACCATTGCTTATTAAACATTTTCTCTCCATTTTTGTTTATGCATATCAAATTCATTACACCAAATTGTTTACAAATACCGGTTACGAATAATTGTTTGATCAACACGGGACATCAAACGTTCCAAACAAACCTTTCGGGAAACAATTCGCAATAACGAAAACAAACATGTTGACATTATTCGTCTGGAAACCGATGCAACAATGGTTCGGTGACAGGTTACGCGGGTACGTGACGAAATCCGATCCCGGCTCATCCAAACATTTCGGAACGAAACAATGGCGCCGTCGTCGGTTCCCGCGCGAAATTGACAGCGCGCGAACAATAAACAAATGGCCGCTATGTTTTGCAATGCCAGAGATTTCGATCACGCGCGTTGTCTTAGAATTACAATGTTTATTTTTCGAAATCTCTCACTAAACTCATTTATCTAGATAAACTTTGAGTTCGATCAAACTTTCTCAGAATATAATATAATATGCTTAATTTATAAATGTATTATAATCGAACCCTTAATATTTATAATCACAGTATGCACAAAACAAAAGCAGGTAGGTACCTATATTATAATAATGTTATATATTTAAATGCAATACTGAGCAAAGAGAAAGAAATTAATACATAAGTATCAATTCTTTAAATACAATTTATTCCAAGTTGAGGCACTACACACATCCAAATAAATAAATGAATTTGGATTGAATAGTTTTTAACTATTAAATTATCGCATAAAAAACATGCGGTATAGGTTGGCCTATATTTTGTTCTTACAAATCGCACATTGCAAATCGAAACTTTGGACAACCTACAGGTTTTTAAGTATTACGCAAGGTTACGACTTCTTTCAAATATTGATTTCCTGTGAAATGTATCTGTAGACGTAAACTCATGACGGATATTATTTAATCTGTTAAATAATAAATCTACTTTACGCAATTTTTATTCGTTATGACGATATAAAACATTTCCTGTTCGTAAATTCTGATCTCAATTTAGTTACAGCATTACATCTACGAATGTCGTTTAATGATTTGATAACAGCTATAAATGTCGCTACATACTGACCTACTAAACATTACTTCGGTCTAGGCAAAAAAAGCCATTATTAATGGCCCTTAACCTAGCTGCCCGCATTGTTAATGATGGAGTCGTTACCAAATATATTGAACCGCTACAGCTAAGCAGGAACATTGCCTCTGAAAATAGTGTTCTGAAGAGTTGTTATTTCTAATTCCCTCTAGTTTTTTCCAGAACAGAACCACACGCGCTGGACTTCGAAGCCACAGTTTTACGGTAATATCCATCTATACATGAACTAAGGATTTTTCAATTTTTGCCGTGCCGTGAAACTGTGGAAAAATCCTTCCAGCCAGTGTATTCCCTCCTTAAGACAATGGGTAGACAAGCGTACGTGAAGAGATGTTTACGAAGGCGGCGACCGCTTATGGATTACCCATCTCTCGGTGGTCGCCGTTGTGTTCGGTTTGTACTTTGCTTACTATCAGGGACAGAGGAGTCAATTTGCCCAGCTACTATAACAAAAATTTTGTGTTTCACCAAAATACCTACACTTATTATTATAGGTTATAAGAAGTAGGCAAAAAATCCCCTTCGAAATCTGATTCCGATAAACTCGGGTGCCGCAGCATTATTCTTCCGATTTTCTCGAAGTCGTCTTAAAAATATAATCTGCCAGTTAACAGAATATCACACACAAAGAAACACACACATAATTTACACGCATCGTAAATGGGAACGTTACTAAATTACATCAAAAATAGCATTTGTTTATGACCATTAAGAATAATCGTTATGAAGCAATATAATGTTTTCAGGACATGTAAACGAATGTAACCTAATTTTTATGTTTACATTAACTATCAATAATGGAAGTGTATTAGGGATTTCAATAAAAGCTTTTTACAATCTTTCATATTTTAATGTAATTTTCCGGTTTTGTTAATGTATACAGGAAACCTTTTTGATCTTTTTTGTAATGGCTGTGTGTAAATTAACTGCACTGGATCGATGATTGTAATGTTTAAGGCATTAACGGCGTTCTGTCCTTCAAATATCATGGTTAAGTTAGTGAACCCGATACCCAATAAGCTAGTCACTGTGACCTGCCGGATTATATATATATATATGTAGTACTTAAGTTAAGCCAGTGTTTTACTCGCAAGGTAAAATAGTTTTCGAGTTTTAACTGTGAAACAAAATAATTATTTAAAAAAACGTTTTAAATTAGTCGTACATGAGATGAACTTTTTATAGTGTTTTTTATTGTTTACAAAAAATAATGTTTTCGTAGATTTCTAAACGTTTGCTATAATTTGAAAAATATTGTCGCAGTTTATGTAAGTTTTTGTCGAGTGTCAGTTGGCACCTCTAAATGTACACCCGCCCCCCTCTAGCTACGTCATTGCTTAAATGTAAATAATATAATTGTTTTCGATAATATTGTAGTAATGAACCGTTTTATACGCATTCTATATCAGAAGTAAAGATGCCCGAATGAGACAAACGCATTAAATGTTATTTTTACACGAGATCCGCTTTGCCGCCGTATAACATTGTCTGCTAGCAATGTTAGATCATTTTGTATTTAAATTGCATATGAATTGTAAATTTTCTGTGTCTATTTACTGTAACAGTTCGCACATACATTATAAAACTGATGGCATTCTTGCAAATTTTTATATTGCGTAAATAAGCGCATGACTTTACAAATTCTACTAATAATGAAAAAACGAATTCCGCCTCCAATATATTGTATTAAACATGAGATGTCATAAAAACTCACAGGAAAGTTTAAAAAAAGGAGTCCGCCATTTTTATTAGTACACTAAAATCGTCAGAAAAAAAGGAGTCCACCATTTTTATTAGTACACTAAAATCGTCAGAAGACACTAAGTTTGTAAAACGAAACAATTATGTACCCACTTCATAACGGCAGCAATAATCCTCAACAACATTAGGATTGGTTGCCGAAGTAGGTAAAAGTATATTAACAATCACGCAGTACATAAATTAAAGTTAACTTCCTATAGATAATTTTCGGTTATGAGAACGGAATCGAGTACGTAATATCGGTAAACAAGTTTCCCTCTATGTAACATCTGTTAGAAGCGAAGCGGTTGTGTAATTTTTACATCAGTATAATCAAACTCTTCGTCGATTATAAATACCCTGGTAATTATTTTATGTTCGGTATCTAAATGGCGAACATTATTCATTTATGACAAATTAAATATAGTGTTCAAATCGGCACGGCGGTTTTACCATTATAACCTAAGCGTTTATCACTCGCAGTATTTAGTATAATGAGTTTTAGAAATAAACAATCGGGAGATCTTAGCAGTTTAATTATTTATCCGCAAGAAATTGTAAATATGTAGTGATTTTAAATATTTAGGGAATTTTGGAGAGTTTTCTTATTGAGAATAGGAAGCAATTTATCCTTACATTCCTGAATAGATAGTCACATCATCATAGTTCGGTATTCAGACACATAATCATACTTCCGAAGACTGAAGATGAAGCGGATGCAGGCATTGAGTAGACGATCAAGATTATGTCTTTACTAGCTGTGCCCCGTGGGACGGCTCGCGTGGACTACAGAATGAATATCGACGACTTTTTGTACGTCTTTTTAAGATCGACAATTATGTAGTTCATTAATGTGAATCTCATATGGCTTACTCAGCGTAAGCCATGTAAGCGCCCCAAAAGCATATTTTTCCGAATTCTTTCACTATTATCGTCAATGCTTATTTCCTACGTTATTTTATGTAACAAAACTTTATCTTACAAAATAAACCCTATAACTGTGCCAGATAAGATAGTTATGAACATAAACGGACAGACAGAGAGAAACGTTCAGTTTTACTCGTATAATATGTGTAGAAGTGGTCTCTTAAGCCTCCTAAGGGGTCCAATTAGAGATGTCTGCATAATTCAAAAGAGGGAGAAGAAGAGTGTTCACCAGCTCGCTAGGCTTAACTAGGCGTAACTTTCTGTTGTTACGGTAATTACGGAAACCAGTTTTGCCAAACTCCCGAGAAAGACATAATAATAAGGGTCTTTCTATTCACCGCTTCAGATGTAACCGACAGTCGATACAAAGATAATTGCTACCGCAGACGTAATTTAACCACGGATATATCACAACTTGTAAGTGCATGTTACCGCCACTTGGCGATTATCAACGAAGAGAGCCGGCGTAATTGATACGTAATTAACGACTGGTTCGATGCTGTAAATAATTGTTAATTGAGGACTTCTTAGCTACACTTTACACTGGAAAGTAACGTTTACCACAAACAACGATATAAATATTATTACTGGAATAGATAATCAGACCGCGCGATACCTAGGTATACTTAGTGTTTTTTGTGCCGATTTCTTTTTGACACGTATCTTTCAACAACTGACAGAAACAAGATAGATTTGGGAGTCTGACATCTTATTCTCACATGTCAATCGTTGATCCTCCCTTTCATACTAAGAATCTTAAAATATTACCATTTAATATTCAATTCTATACTTATTTAATATATGTTTATTAGTAGTAAAGGTCGAGTGATTATTAAAATAGCTATAATTAAATTAGTTTCGTTAGGTGAGGTTCGGGATCTACACTTCAATGGCAAAGAGTGATTTGTCTGGATTCTTCCCAATCTAGTACTTGAGTACACTAATATCGTTGACTATAAAGAGGTATTTTTAGTTTGGCAGGTGATATCGGTATTTATATACAATACAATCATCTATTTTAGACTGTCACTTTTATCGGATCGTCGGTGACTACCCTACCCTACCAAACCAGCACATTAAAATTATCTAATAGGGTGTGCATACTATTTAAAAGTTACTACAAACCGGTCATTACTGAAGTTTTTTCAATTTTTAAATGCAATTATAAAATTATCTGTTAGTTGTTCCTTTTTTTTTAAATAATTCCCGAGTTTTTTCAATTTTAACTTTTTTTTCTAGAATATATATATATATACGTAAATACGTAATATTTTTTTTTTCCATTTTCTTGTGAAAGACAAAATAATACTTCTTTTTCGTTTTCTATATTATTTGACTGAGGTTATTTTGGAATTATTAATGATTTACCGCAACGAAATCTCTCGCATCTCAACTACACGTGAACAACTTTCTAGTAAATAAAAAACACGACAGCAAATATCTAAACACATTGTCAGCAATTAAAACACACGCGCGGCACGAAGCTTGCGGACGCGACGCGACGCGGCTCTGCGCGGTGTTCGTTCATTTATGTATGCAAATATTATGTTTTAAAAACCATAATACTTGGGAGAAACGATACAAATTGTGTTCTTAATGTATTTTTTTTAATAGTCTCAACATTATCCTACTTTAGATTGTAAATACGCTAATGTACGTCGTGACTATCGAGTAAGAGATTATAATGCTTCAAATAACTTTATTTAAATATCTCCCATCTTGTCGCTACAGTGTATAATTAGACAATTGTTTTAAATGTTTTAATATTTTATTTTTCAATCTATACATATTTTAAAAATCAACGTCTCTCTGTCCGTTTATGTTCTTTTCATGCGAAAACCACTTATCCGATTTAATTTTTTTTTTATTTGAATTCATAGCTGTGTTATCTGACAAGGTTATAAGGTATATTTCGTAAGATAAAGTAACATACAAAATAAGCAGTGACGATAAATGGTGAATTAATTCGAAAAAAGACGCATTAAGGAAGCTTAAATGGCTTACGCTGAGTAAACCATAAGAGATATATCAAATTAATGTTCTACATAATTGTAGATCTTAAAATTACTTACAAAAAAGTCACCGATAGCATATATTTATCTTCTAAGAATCACCCACAATAAGCATTTTTATTTTACATCTTTTGAGCGGGGGTAGTATTATAGGGTAGTATAGTGCTGCTATTCACGCATGCGCTCGATTGACGAAAGGCATTCTGTAGTCCACGCAAGCGAAGCCGCAAGCATAGCTAGTATAATATATATATATATATATATATATATATATATATATATATATCATCTGCTATCAATAATTTGCTATTAATTTATGAGCCATATTCAAAGTACATTTTTATTCGAACAATGAAGCACTAAAAACGTACTGATCTACTCTATAATCTCGTATGGCTTACAATCCTAGACCATCAAAGACGGACATTAAGCAGAGAATCGATGCTTTCGAGATGACATCGAATGCTTCGGATTCCATGGACAGCCTTTCGCACTAACGTATCGATCTTAGACAACACTTAGACTTTCAGCAATATGCGTAGCTGGAATACTGCGATATATTAACATTAGCCATAGACAAGAAATATAGAGAAACAGCTGTTATTAACAAGAAAGGTGGTCGCACCAAGTCACCGAACAACTGTGGCTAGCTGTTAGCACAGTCCTCCATCAAGCCGAAGATCGAGATCGATGTAGGCAACCCACTAAAAGAGATGTAAGAGTTTACATATTATAGAATACTTACAATACTTAGTCATTTCTGCTATCGATTTACTATTACAAAATACTACGTAACTGTTGAGCTTGGAATATATTTTGTGTAATTCTTAAAAACACACGTATAGTGAAGTGAAACAGATGCATCTAATGTTATTAATCGGGTTTAAACAAATCATGTAATGTTTTAGTGAAACTGTCACCATTTTTATCGAAATTTCTAGATGTACTGTAATATACTCATTTGATAATGTCAGTAACAATTTTCAGTAGAGAGGAATGGTTGCCAAAATAAAAAAAAGGATGAGAAAGATTATTATACGACTATCCCTTTCCTATCAAAGGCACTAAATAAAGATAGATATTTAAAAAAAAACACCTGTATAATTTACCCACGTTAACATAAGTATCCAGATTTAATCTGACAGGTGCAACGTTGAAAACAGGTTTATAATATAATTTGATATGTGACATCTCCCGGTCGTAGACAGAGTGGCTCGTAAACTTTAATTCGACGCATAAATAACATTTATAGAGATTTACCATTGTGTAACGCAATATGAGACGACGAGATGCGACGTGCCTCAAATGAAAGGGAATAAAGCGTGAATAAAGGATAGTCATTATGCTGTGCAAGTGTGGCCTTTGATGCGTATATATGTGCAATCAAACGAATTTCATGAATGGCCTCTCTTTCTTTACGTTAAAAAAACGTCCCTTTTTTATTAGATTTATTAAACTATCAATTTTTAATTTATATGCCTATGTTTTATTTACTCATCATGACGCTTACGTCTTAAGCCAATACAATTAACGTTTGTGTTCACTCTCATTACGATAACTTTACCAATAGATATTAATTTGGTGCAATGTATAATAATAAGTAAACAAAACCCAGTTATTCCAAAATCGATAATAATAATGGACATGAGCTTGAAGAAAATATATACCCGAAATAATACGTACGTTTGAAGTGATAATTAAATGTGATGGAAAAATTGTAATAAAGGAAAAGTACCACACTTACAATTTATGCTTCTAGTTACTATTTATAAACCAATTTACTTGTTAGAATTTTATAGTGAGTTTTTGTAGCATCTCAGAATTCATGGTCCATGTTATTATTTCCAATCCACTTCACTTGTGCACAATTAACAAAGCTTTATTAAAACGCCACTTGTATTATACAATATAGGGTCAAACAACACAAATTTATGAATAACAAAAAAACAAAAACCACTATACGTGACAGTTTGAGATCCTGCCAAAAACTCCCTTGAAAAATATCATTGCATTTATTTGCTTATGGCGGGACACCTTGCAGATAAAACATATGTTTCAGAATTTAAAGAAAATATTATGAAATAACACGTCTATAAAACGTCATCATATGAAAGTCTTGCATTATCAGAAGATTAAAGAGAATAAATATTTATTCAGCTAAGTATGACATGGGTTAATCAAACAATGGATTTTATACCTAGAGAGGTATTAAACTGTTTTTATAAAAGACTTAGTCGTCAATTATTACGCTGATGTTTGCAAAACTCAATATTTGTTATTACTTAAATTAGCGCCATATCACTTACTATGTAAATACCAAAGTGAATCTAATCAAAAATCAAAACTACACCTGAATTAAACAGAGTGGTTGTAGGTACTAAACGCTCATCTAGTAGGTATATAATTAACATCATTGGTTATAATCAAATGTTCCATAACTCTAATATCTAAACTAATATTATAAAGATGAAAGATTTGATTGTTTGTTTGCATTGAATAGGCTCTGAAACTACTGGATCGATTTGAAAAATTCTTTCACCATTAGAATCCTACATTATCCCTGGTGAACATAGGCGATAGAATAAAAAGTTAGGGATCCGTATGAAAATTTATAATTTTTGTTAAATACCCGTGCGAAGCCGGGGCGGTCCGCTAGTTTTGTATAACGACGTTAGTTTGGCAATGTTACAACGCCTAGAGGTTATGGTGTATTTACAAAAGTAATATGCAATTAATGTTATTCAACTCAATTACTCATTCTTCATAAGTATACATTATTTCTGTATGAATAATATCGATGATGGAGAAATACTTATCCATTCTCAAGTTTATTTATAGATATTATTAAAAACTGATGTATAATCTACCAACGAAATGTTATTTTTTGTTTTGTGCACATCTATTCTGATGTTAAGGAAAAGAAGAGAGATAAAAGAAAAAGGAATTAGTGCTACAATTTATTTACTGGAACAAGCCATTGCTGACAAATTGCAACTAAAAAGTGGCAGACAACCAAGTTTTAGAAAACTTCCTGTCAGTTTGCTAAGTATGCGTTCGTCAGGACGATGTCCTTACCTACATTTTTAAACTTTGAGCGTGTAACAAATACAATAATTTTTTTACTGCACAAATAAATAGGTGATTGAAAGTCAAAAGCATCTATCAAATACTTATGAAACTGTATTGATTAACAAGACCACATGTAACATAACAGATGGATTAAACAAAAACTGGTGCATCGACACAGCAATAAAACGTAATAAAGTTAATACAAAAACAAAACAAAAACATTTATTCATCGCCGCCCAAACAATGTTGAATAACAATCGGTTTGTAACCTACATAGATAAAACACCTCATCGGCTGTGGCAACATATTCCGAGCGATCAAATTACGGAGCACCGGCAACGCTTCCAACGGCGAATGTCTAACGTACCTTTTTAATTATATCGCATTACAAATAAAGACGTTACGGTAATACTTCATAAAATAACGTCGTACTCTCACCGAGTATTGTCAAAAGGGTGTCAATGTTTATTTTTAATTATCCGCCTTATCCGGTGTCGTGTTTGTATGCTGTGGCCGCGGCCGCGCCGACCCACATAATATTATTTAGCACTGGCAACCCATTGTGTTGTTAACGGTTCGTAGATAAAGTTGTTACAAGAATAATATCTTCCGATGAGATTTTCGCTAGCTTGTACAATACCCGACATTATTTATGTTTTATAGCTTGCGTATTTATTGTTTCATTCTGGATTGTCACCTTTTCGCCTTATTTCACATATCTGTGTCTTCTTCATATTTATATAATTATCTAACGGTGTGCCCGCGGCTCCGATCGGGTTTGTTACGCTGTAATTTTGTTATCCCATAATTTTATTTTACGCATGTTGTTGATAATTCATATAGCCTATGTATTTATGAATGATATCTATGTACCGTATTCTAAATTTCGTAAAATAGGGTGATAATAAAAAAAAACATTTGAAAAACAACAAATATCAAAATCGGTTGAAATTGTTTACATGCTCTAAAAGTATTATTGACAATTCTTGTAACCCATGAATCATTAAATGATTTATACCTTCGTGTACAACATTTTATAAAAATTGGATCACAATTAAGATTTTTTTAATTTTTTTTTTACTATATCTTAAGTATTATTGAAATATCTTATAGCCTATCAATTGATGTGTGACTCAAGCTTTCCGTATACAAAATTTCATAAGAATCGGTCTAGCCGTTTTTGAGTTATATTTAAATAGTTTACCAAAAATTCTCAACCCTTCAACTTTCAACCCCTATTTATACACCCTTTACTGATGAATTTTGACAAATGCTGATAAATGTGTTTCACATATCCTCAGTGGTAAATTACAATGATCTCTATTACAAATAACTGATACATGTATATGTATTTTTTAAATCCTTCATTAGTTTACCGTTTTTCGAACTGACTACACTGTTAGCCTGAGGGGCCCTGGAGCCTTTACGGCTTTTACAGCTTTACCGGGCTTGGTTAGTTTACCGTTTGACGAGCTAAGCATAGAGTGGTTAGCTCTCAAGTACAGCTGTCAGGACACACCTATAGGTGTTTTGGGACAGAGTTTTAACATGACGGTAGAAGATAGCCAGACGGGCATCAGGAAAAGCTTCATCACCGCCCTGCGGTTTCATCAGCACGTTTTCCTTCCACAATATAGGATTCGAACCATAATCGATTGACGTCGTGTCCGAACACGCTACCATGAACATCATCACTTGTAGTTTCATTTGAAGTGGTGACGCGGACAAAAATGGCAACATGGAAGTTGTACTCTTCAATACAGATTCGGACTAAAGCTCACATTAGTGACAGATTTGCGACAGGAATGTAAGATCGCACAAGCTTAACACTCTAGCACGATGCTAATGTTTGCATGAAATTTAGTTAAATCTCATCAAGTGCATCAAATATTGTATGCACCAAACACAACAATCGTACACCAAAATCCTAGTTGAAGCGGAGCGTGCGGGCGTTGCACTTCGCTATAAGCTAAGGCAAATTCCTCTCTCACTCAATTTTATGCTACAGGTTTAGCTAAATCAATCTAACCTGAACCACTTTTCCCATACCTTTGGATAGAAAATCGAACATCAACTAAAAAAATAAATCACTGTGACGTGGAATGAGGCTCATTTAAATGGACTCAGGTGTATGGTATGGAACGGACCAACACCCATTTTTTTTACTACTCATTCTAAACGTCTTTGTGATGAAAAAAAAAACACATTTTTGGGTGCCACGACCCGAGATAACAATGATTTTATAGCAGTGTTTAACTCAGAACAAATATGAACTACATTTTGTAAGACGGATTTATGGCTTTTTAAGTTTAGATTGCATTGTTGGGGGAGACGCGTATGGTCGTTAGCTACCTATGCTTCAGAAGTTAGATAACTCTAAAGAAACATTAGATAGTAAAATAATACCTTAAGAATATAAATTGTGTAGTGGTAGGAAATTGTAGCTTTAAAAATATTGATGTACTCAATTAAATTCACCTGCAAAGATTTCCGTATCTAATTTTAAAAGGTATAAAAATCCGTGACGATTCTTGTAGTAAATTAATTAATCTTATCCACATTATCGTATTATTAAAATTTAATCTTATCTTATTATTGAAGTTCTATAAAAAATAAATACACGGAACTATTTTTTTTCATGATAAGCAAATTTATCTATCGACTAGCTAAGCACCACGGCTTTACCCGTGTTAAATTTGCCGTGCCGTGACTACCGCACTTTAACCTATCGTTGACCTCACTTCCTGTACTTGCCTACAACTTACTAGATTGTTCATAGTTACTGCTCCTCACCTCAGGATGGTAGCGTAAACTTATAAAGTCTCTATATTATCTCCTCAATAAGTAGGCTAAACAATGCAAAAAAAAATCGATATGATTGGTAGAGATTAGCAACAAACAAACAAAAGAAAACAATATCTTGAGCTTCTTTATAATATAACAGCAAAGATTAGACACATATACAGGTAATGATTTAGAGCCGTTTACCGACTGGAGTATTCTCTCCCTACATCGTTTACCATGTCCTTCAAATTATTGCGACGTACCTATTATATACGTTGGTACAGTGATAGAAACAATCCATGGATCTCAACATAGAGAAGGGAACCGTCGGCTCTGGAGTTTAACTTCGTTTTGTTGACAATTAAAAAAGACCCATAAGTCAAGTCGATATGTCAGATTAGTATAATACTATGAGAAGAAAACACGTAATAAAAAAAGTAATTTGTATGATAATTAATAATAGTCTAATAGTTTTTGTATAATATATCGACGTGGTTTTCTAAACCGAAGAATAGCCTTGTACTGCCGGCGATGATGCAATATTTTCTTGGACCGATGAGAGTAAATACAGCTTAATTACTTGAAAAGTGCATTCAACGTGCATTCTAAATCATATTTTGAAAGAGTTGCTTTAACCGTCTATTTTGAAAGGAAATACTAATAATGACACAGACAGCACGAGAGTTTGAATACGCGGTGTTAGCGGACAAACACGAAACGGTGAGAAATTATAATTGGAGGCAGCGAGCGTGACAAATATAACTATGATTTGTCCATAAGAATTTTAATTGAAAAATTACCATCGAAGGTCAACTTCATATGACATAAATACTAGATGCCTGTTCATTTTGCGTTTTTAGTTACACTAGTACGTGACAATAAGTGTGTCAAAGTACTAAACCAGCATTTGACGCATTAACCGCAAAAGCGCAGTAGCTCCGACGCGACGGCCAACAACAAAAACGTTAAAAACCTGTTCATGCAAAACGTTAATTTTGTTAAAACAAATACACGTGTGAGCGACCCACAAACCCGCGTGAACCCGTATAACGAGAAAGCGGGAAAAGCTAAATTATTTTCACTTCAACATGTATTATTAAACACAACTCCAACGGTATATATACAGCCTAAGTAGGTGATAATGAGAATATCGTTTGTCCTTTGCGATCGACGGGAATGTTCGATATAAATATGTTAACATTATCAAAATATTACAAGAATTTATTACACATTATAAATTTTAGTACTATAGTTGTTATTTTATTTATTTTAAATGTTCTTCTCCTGCTTGTTTATTTGGCGCCAAGCTGCGGAAGCACTTGCGAGTGAGTGTCAATGTTTTAAGCCTTAGTAGTATTTTCTAATCTTCAATGTGAGGTCTAACAAGATGGTGTCTCCCTTATTAGAACTATCTAGGGAGTTTTTGTGGGGCAACTTTAAATGCATGTTTTCCATGTTTTCTGTTTATATTTGTGATCCACCTCACGTATGCACAATAAACAAATTATATCGCGTAAAACTATACCAATATTACATAATATACAATCAAATAACCTAAAGTAATGAATAATAAAAAAAAAAAACATAGACCCTCAAGATCCCGCCAAAAGCGTTGTTTATAAATAGTTTGCGATTGCCATTGCCTAAACATACGAATTTTGTCTACTGTTTGCGACAACAGATTTTTTATACTTTTAAATAATTCATTTTTTTACAATGGCCACTACAAACACTTGATAGGTATAATATACAGTTTTATTTAATTTTGTTTTCTTTAACCGATTAATAATTACAAAAAACCTTTATAAACTAATATACGCAGTAAACTTTTTTTTAATTAACCTAAAAGCCAACAGTCGTTTAAACATAAACAGCGAAAATAGAACAGGTGTGCAGCAACAATTGATTTGGTCAGAAGTTTGAACGCATTACGAAACCAAATAGAATGAAAATGTTTACTTTATTACTCATATACGAGTTCCATGATAAACTTTCTTATCAATGGTACCGATAACTCGTTTAACTTTGTAATCAATGATTATCTTGGATAATAAAATTATATTTATCTAGACTTGTCCCTGTTTCATTAAGACGTTTGATAACTACATTATTTGTACAAATGTATAAATATTTATATGATAGAACTGCATTTCTCACAGGGTTAGTAGAGTTAAGGTACATAATATTATAAATAACATCCATCAGGTTTGTAAGAGAAACTTGATTATTGTTATTTATAATGTTTATAATAATAACTGTTTCAACAGATCACAAGGAGAAAAACTACAGAGGTCAAGTAAATAATAGATGTTTTTTTTTCTCTTTCGTAAAAGTCAAGTTATTAGGTAAACTAAAACGTCTGAAACTAAGATGATAACTTTTAAGAAAAACAAATGATATTTTTCATGCAATTGTCTATTAAATATAGAATTCGAAAAAAAGTTGGTTGAATAATTGCAAAACTCTCACCTATGTTAGTGTTACAAATGAGAAAAAAATCATCTATTTAAGTCAACAACGCTTATTGTATCGATCGTTAACTTCCTATTCGTGGCGCGTCACCTTGCGCACGCGCATCTAACATGGCGCGCGTTAGCTCGCTTCGTTAGCGAAGCATTTGTCAAGATAATTGCGCGGACCGTGCCATTTATGAGACTGACATTTCCTCATTATTATGCATAGTACAATGTTTGTAATAATAGATCTTTATTTGCACGGAAATAAGGTACATATTTACGTTTAAAATGGGACCGACCACAAGTCGTTTTGTTGCACAGGTCAGCCGTGGCTTTGACATCGCGTCACGTGCCATCAACAAGGTAAATAAAAAAAATACGGTAAGTACAAAAAATGAAATTGATAATGCAATTTTAGTTCGTAATTTAATTATTGTGTCAAATACATGGAATTCTAATTCCGTATATCTGCTGAAATAATTATCAGGATTTTTTTTGCTATTTTTAATGTACCAGCTTTCCTTAACGCTCTCTTTGAGAAATATAATAAACTAGTTGTGCCCGTGGCTCCGCTCGGGTGGACTACAGAATGCTGTCGGTCGAACACACGCGCGAAATGTGCTGCCCCACAAAAGCTTATTGAGGGTAGCCCTTAGAAGATAGACATAATATGCTATTGCTAACTTTTTTGTAGTTTTCTGCAGGTCGAATAAGTGGTTTTCACGTGAAAAGATCATAAACGGAAAGACAGACACGTTGAGTTTTATAATATGTATAGATTTAGTCGTGGATGGTTTCTGAACCGGCATGATAACTCGTCTATCGATATATTCTCATCACTCAGACGCAAACACGCCACATAATATCACGTTCTTACGAAAAATTAACATTACCTTTCGGTTTATTTGCTTCAGTTTTGATTTTGATTATATTTACTGAGGCGCGGCGTTTCGAAAATTCATAATGCTCGTTGCTACAATCACTAAAATTTGGTTTAAAATAAAGTCTAGAATTCGTGGTCTTTATACAAAATTTATTTATATCGACATTTATGATGACTAGGGATGAATTTAATTTAGAAATTATTATCGATACAGTACGATAGGTACGGGCCTCAACAGGGTTACTTATCGTTCTCATTGTTGTCACAGGTGCCCCAACGACGTAAGTGAGTTATATTTGTTTAAACCGAAATTATCGACGTCTACGGCGAACTTATTATCTGATTAAAGACCCGGTTTTGTCTGACAGGTGACGTGCCATCTCTTTCCTGAATAAGTTGTTTTATAACATGCCGTCTCTCTCGATGTACAAGTTGAATCTTAGAGTTTATTCCGAACGAATGCTTGTTTCGTTTGTTCTAATGCTTTTAATGGCGTTTGCGCGGTCCTGAATCAAGAGTGGTTACAAAAAGGATTTATTTACTCTTTTGTGTGGCCGATCCATTTTAAAACTGTTATTTTGTCGTCACTTATAGAATGAGAGTTATAGTGATGAGACAAAAAATATATATATTATGAAAATGTAAATCAGACTGGACGGAAATAAAGATGGACGTGGAGGGAGAGGGGATAATATGGTTTTACCCTAAGAATGGTAGAGTGGCAACATTTTTTTGATCTGGCATTGTTTTTGGAGCGAAACTTATATGTTTAAAACGCGTCTGCGATGGGGACCTAACTCAAAAAAGCGAAACGTCACGAAAGGAAGTTGCGAATGTAACGAAAATGCATGCGACAGACAGCGTATTATACAGAACGAAATGGTATACTCAAACTCGCTTTTTGATTTTGTTTTCATTTTTGTATATCTAAAAATATCTGAACAAAAATTCACAATTATATCGAAATTTTATTAACTATATTAATTTGATTGTATATACAAAGCATCTTACGCTTATGTCGGGTGCCTCATGGTAACCTCACTTTTTACGTCTTTAGTTTACAAAAAACATTTAAATACATTACAAACCAGCACACAATACAAGCAAGAGCAAAGTCCTTTTGAAGTGACGCAACACTACAACTGTCATTATTCATCAGTAATCACAAAATAATTGACGTAACGTTTAGAGCAGCAACTCTTTAACTTAGTTCCGTAGATTGATCTCCAGGGTTCCGCGAATCAATTACATTCGTAAAAAATTATTAAACCGTTGAATTATTTTGGCTGTTAGATAATCCCGCTACTACAAAAAAATATTCTTTTGAAACAGCTTATTATAATAATTTGAATTATAATAAAGATATATTTACTCTAAATTTCCAATTGCACTGTCTTTCATTTGTAATCTTTTAAGGAAGGCTCCATAAAATAAAATAAAAGATTTGTTCAGTATAAGTACTGTAGCTTTAAAAGTATAGGAACCACCGGCACCGAGGATAATAAATAGATTTTACAAATTGAGTCCTGGATACAAAACATTTTGCTGAGCTAGGAGCGTGTATGTGTAACTCTACAAATGCTTTACTGCCGATTATACAGGAAAAAAGTTCTTTTTTTAACGTGGAATAGCCCTGCTCATATTCGCTCGGAGAGCGAGTGGTTATGTGAGACTATTACTAAAACTCTAAGGTATACCATCCGTCGCCGTAAAGGGGCGAACCGAGATCGCATAAGCATTCCTTACAACGTGTCGCTCCGGCGCGACGGATGACCTGACTAAAAGCCTCCCAGACGGCCGAACCTATGCAATGGAAAGACGGACCTCCGATCCACCTCCCCTGGTTCGACTAGGGCGGAGGAAGAAGGCGAACGAATCGCACCCTCCTCCGCCTGTTCCGTATACGCCGGAGAGGGCCGCTCAAAGGATCCCACTCGCGAGTTCTCTCGGCACTCTTCTTCTGCGAAATCACATCCTCGCAGATAGAGAGTATAGCTATCCGCAACCCCTTACTGTCAAGCATGGCGCTAACCACACTCGGCGGTGAGAGGTCCACACCAATCACCGCGGCCAGATCGTGACAGACGGACACAAAGAGAGTGACTCGTGACACATGGTAATGGTGTCCCTGTGGGCGATCCGTTGCAGGTACCAGCTATGGTATATCGTCCAGAGCGCGCCTCAACCAGGTCCTCCACACCTCGGCACAGAACATCAGCTTAGGCTTGTCACCATAAATTTTCTACCTCTGTGGGCAATGGACTCCCCTATATCCTTCCTCGTCGCCGTAAATCTGTATACGCAAGTTTAAGTAATCCTATCGAAGCGACTAATAAATTTGGCTCACTCGGACAAATTCATGGTAAGACGTCGGACGAGGTATACATTTTTATCAGTTGCCAAATACTAAGCTGGACTGTGATAAACTAAAAGCAGTAAGAACCACTTGTCGTTAGCGTTTCAACCTGAATTAAAGCATTAAGGACATTACGACGAACTTATACTACTGGCATAGATGGGCAACCATAAAAAACGCATGTCCAACACTTCGATTCAAATAAGGAACACGCTTTATGATATTACTAACTGTCGCCCGCAGATTTGTCCGTAATTAACCTGGTTTTATTCAGGGTACACACTGACTGTGCGATTTAAACCAAGCCAGATGGATATCAACGCGGCTTTGTAATATTAACACATAAAATATTTTTTACGCTAAAGTCGGCTACACACATAACTGCATAATCGGCTAGTTTGTATGTATCAGTACCAACAATTTGCACAAGTAACTTATGTATTTTTTTTTTATACATGGAAAATTTTCAAGAATGCGTCAATATGTGTAGCTTGCTTTATACTTTACCCTACTAGTCCGTAAATATTTTTCATAATTCATTTAGTTGCAATAAATATAGGAAGACAGGTGCAAAAATACAGCGAATGGTCAGTATAAACACCAATTCACATAGCCAATCCAACATCGATAGTAAGTAGCAAATTTTAACAATGCGATTTGTAACACACTCAGAACCCTATCAACCGCCAATTGACTTCTGAAATAGTTTAACTAATTTTGCTAACATACGTGTTAAAAGAATACTTTTTTTTTATTAGACCACCGGGTATGTTGTATGCTGGCCTAGTTTAGACTATGCAGAGTGCCTTAACAAGTGGCCTTGTGCAACAATTTTTCTTTAGGATTTATTTCCTACTAGCTTTGCCTGCGGCTTCGCTTGCGTAGACAAAATAGACCGTGGCCCACCGGTAAAAAAATATTATTATTTTACTTGTGCGGAACCCTATTTCTTTTTCTAAAATAAAAATAACCTAAGTTACGCCTTATAATATCAGCTATCTGCTAGTGAATATCCCGTCAAAATCGGTCCAACCGTTTCGGAGATTACCCGGAACGAACAGACAGACATAAATTTTAAAAATTGGTTTATTGTTTTAGTTACTGCATATACTTTCATATACATTTAGTAAAAACCTGTTATTTTGACATTACAAATAGACAATTTAATTTTATTTAATGTACATAGATTACTTTATAAATTAAAAAAACTAAACACGTCGAATACAAGTTGTACGAATATTATTAGCATTTACACAAAAATACCAAGAATTTATGCCAAGTCTGGTTTCGTATAATAATTGTGTATGGTTTAATGTATTTTAAATTACTCTTTTTTCTTTACTTAGGTAGACAAAATCGAACTAGTTCACTATCCGTTTCCCACCAAAACTGGTGTCTCCATTTTTTGACGGGAAACAATTCTTGTATGATGCCCAATTTATATTATTGATTAATAAATAATGCAATTTATCGCTAACTAAGTCATTAATATTGTTCCTGTTTATAAAATCTATATTTACCTTTACCATAATAGTACATATAATAAACCAATCATAAGTAAAACGTTCATTTTAAAGCATTCATTTTCAAAGTGGTGGCGCTCCCCACTAAAGAGGCGTGTACACATATAAAGCGGAGCGCAGGCAGTTTTTAATCTTTGGTGATCAACGTTGTGCGGTTTCTTTGACTGAACCCAGAATTGAAATCTTGTCTAAAACTATTTTTATATAGTAAAACAGCAAAAAGCGCAGTGAGCCTACTTACTGCCGCTTGCTGCGCCGAAGGGGGGACGTGGGCACTTTCTTTTTAAGGCAGACGGAGGTGTGATAAAAAAACTTAGGGAACCCCTGTTTTAAAGTAGTAATTGTAGTAGAAATATTAATAATCTAATTCGTCATCGTTAAACATTCAAAAATACTTGTCTTCAATCGTTTCATAATAAAAAAAGTTTGCGCGGCTGGCGCGTATAGATTTCTCGCCATTGTTACTTGACAGTGGCAAAAACATGGGACAAAAAGTACATAAGGTAATCGCATACTATGTAGGTATTAAATAGTACAATACTAAGGACCTAGTTACAATTTAAATTATTCAGGTGCATGCATGCGTAAAAATGACCCCGATTTTGTTTAGTTATTGTTTCACCGCAGACAATATTATAGTTTTTATGAAATGTTTGTATAACTTTCTAATACTTTCTGGTTATTTTATTATATTTTTTTTAATTATTAAACAATTTTTTTAAACTAATAATATTTGACAGTTTTAATAAAAATCCACAAAAAAAACTATTTATGAAGGTTCAAAAAAGGTTTTAAATACCTACGTAAAACTTACGTCAGCCATTAAAAAAGTTATCTACATTTATTATGATTGTTGATATAGATAAATTTGTTAAGATAACTAATTCACTAAAGAAATCACGAACATATTTATCAATAAATTATTCAATATAATGATCAATTTAAATAATAATATAAACGTGTAAAATTTTAGTTCTACAATCACGTAATGTCGTTACCAAGGTAGGCAGAAAGAATGGAGTTTCATTTCCATTTCTCGCCATCTTTGTAAATCACTTTCGCTTCGTTAATCAATCTCTTCAAAACATCCGAATATGTGGGTACCGAATGATTTTTATGACTCCATAAATCATAAACATTTTTTTATGATGTTAAGTGACGATGTGGCTTCTTAATATGATTATTATAATACGCATAGCTCAGAGAAAGACTGGCTGTCAAGGGCAGCTGCCGGAACACATCTATAGGTACAACAGATATTTAACTTGAGGGTGGTCGGTAGCTTGCCGGTCGACCATTTAGAAAATGCCATCATATTTTCATTAAAAGCTCAGGCTCGGTGACGGATTTAAACCTAATAATAAAATGTATTCTGTATTCAATTAGGGTATATGGAATACAGACAAATATTCAAAGGCGTAACCAGATATGAAACCCTCGAGCTTATTGCATGATTCGAAAATTAATATTTAGACACATCTATAGACATTTAAACATAGTTTTACTTACACATCATTCGGCATCTTATAGCTTCGAAATCTTCGATTTTCTATTTTTGTGACGTACATAGGTATGTACAATGGTTTTGTTTTTATTGTATAGCGTCAACGTGTGTCACCTGCTATTGATGTAGCCAAAGGGTAGGTAACTAAGATAAGCGGTAAAAAGGAACTTTTTAAATAATAACTAGGTAAAAGAAAAAATATATGATGAGTATTGATTAATTTATTATTTATTTATTTTATACGATTATAAACATGTAATTGTTTACGTATTTAATTAAAATGTTCCGTCGAAAAGTAGGTAAACTACATTTGTAAATTGAGTAAAGAAATTTCACAATACTTATCTAAGATTTAATAAAACAAAATTATACGGTAGATAAGTATTAACAAATGCCTACTTTCAATGGTTCATTACATATTTTAATATATCGATAGAATCCGTTAGATCGACACTTGAAGTAGTTAGTGTTGTACTCGGATCTTACACACATACATAGATCCTAAAAGAAACACCCACACGCAAAAAATTCATGTCGTTGATTAGAAATAAACGACATTCCAAAATTGAGTTTTGAAATAAATGATAGTTTTGTAACTTACCCGATTCGATTCCAACGCCTCGGCGCTGTGCTCCTCCTTCTGTCGGAAGCAATTAGTGCATTTGCTCTTATTGAAGATGTTCGGTGCGAATTTCCTGCAATCCGATCGCCCAGACATGATTGTCAGAGGTCAGGGTCAATTCAACGTTCACTATGTCACCGTGCACAGCATGATGGTACTGTAAAACACAAACACTAGACGACTATATGCCTTTATTTTTCAAAAACAAAAAATACCAACACGTAGTTTATCACGCGCTCACCCACCGGTGAGTGAGCTATCAGCGAAATCACTGCAAGTGAAGTGAACGCTAACGACTAACGTCATATAAAAACACATACACTAAACACAATCTCCTTCAGTAATCGAATACCGAAGCAGTCGTCGATCGCGTAAACAATATTTGAATTCACGTCAAAATATCAAATAATAAACATCGACTTTAAAACAAACACGCCGAGTTCACGAGCGCACAACAACACACTCACCCGTCCATTTTACATCTGATAGAAAACCAGCGAACAGTTTGTTGTTTTACAACTTCTCTTTTCTTGTTTATACATTTACATTTGTAACATATTTATATCTGTGTTTGTAAATTTTCTATGTAGTGGTGACTATCGCTTTCCTTTTTCATTTCGTAGAGTATAAGTTGTTCTATCCTTCTCTAGACTTACTTTTTATTTTGTGCTGCCATCTATTAAAAGATCTTGGTTATTTTACCGTACCGTTATACAAGATACAAACGCAAACGAGAAATAATGAAATTTTTTAGGGTATCCAACAGATGGCACTACCAAACATCATATATATGCAACTTTATTTATTTTCTTTTACGAAGATAATTGTGGCACCATCCTACCTTTTTCAAATACAACAGTAGAATCTTTTTCGATTTCTGGAATGTAAATAAAATTGAGTAGCGTGAATGAATGGCTAAGAGCGGTGGAATGTCACCAACCAAAAAGGTTTCGAAATTCGCATACGTTTACTTATTTTAGTTTCAGATAATTCCAGTACATATATTTGGTTATAAGGTTTGTTATATTAATGTATTTTGTAAGTAAAATAAGATATTACGTCTTTATATTTTTTCAAATTTATATAATCTTACCCTCCTCTATAATCAAAGCTTATTTAAAAAAAATATCAATTGGTGTTGAGTGATAGATTTTGAAATTAAGGATGGCTCGACCATTTTCAATAAAACGAGTTTTTCTATATAAATGTTTTCACTACCATGGTATAATTTGTTACTCCTTGATATAATAATCACTGAAAATTATATTACTCGTATTTATACTCTAATGCAAAAAAAAAAATCGATAACAGTAATTGCAGTGTTTGCTATTTTTAGATATATTTTTTAGATAATTAAAAATAATTTTTAATGAAAAATCGTGACGTATGTAAATAAATATATATTTACGTTTTTATTAAAACATCTAAAATTTTTACCTTTTAACACTTTAGTAGCCATGTGTTTACACACTTCACAGCAGAGAGAAATAAAAATGACATCTTAGAGTAAACAGATTGGCATAACAATCTGTGTTCAAGGCAGGTAATTTTTAACAGTTTTGACAGTGTCAATCTGACAACCAATTGACTTATACTATGTGAAGTTGTCAATCTTGAAATTGACATCTCTCGTCCGATGTCACGTTATGAGACAGCCGTCCAATAAAACAGCGCGTCCTGTATTCGTGTTATCATACTAATCAGACAGACGTATTACCGCAACGAATACTCTGAAATTCTCAGTCTAGCACACATCGCCTCCGAAACGGTCAGCTCTTGTTTTCTCCTTGGTCTATTCCATAATTCAATACCAAGGTGAGATATTAATCATCGTGTCTGGTGTTTACTAATCTGTTGTTGTCAGACGATTAAGCTGAGTGGTAATTCGAAATTCGATGTCCTTCTAAAGGTTTAGTCATACGGTAAATAAAATAGCGCGCTCCCACAACTGTGTATAGAGGTTACAATTAAATAAATTTGTGTGCCTGTTTCAGCATGGAGGATCTAAGTTTCGTTCCTGATCTTCCTAGTGGACCTCTGGACGTATATAGAAGTAGTGCTTCTTTTGACTGGAAACGCCTCAAACTGGCTTTGGAAGGCGACATCGAGCTGTTAAAATTAAAAGTAAGTTCTTTAATGTTACTGTGAAATACCAGTTAAATTTTGATGACACATGAAAACAGGTTGTATTTAGTTGTTAGGGCCTATCTTGTAGCTAGGCTGTATTTTGATTACTATACTTTTATTTTATAGCTGACATTTTATTTAGTATATGTATTTATTATTTATTAATATAAATGTAAACAGTAATGTTAATTAACAATTTTATATTTTAATTTTTCTGTCTATTTTGTTATTGAAAATAATTTGTTTTCATATTCATTATATTTACAATTACATATTCTTGTAGTAAGGTAATAATATTATCTGTATTTCTCATTTCATTTAACTTATAGTCATAACAAAATGATACTAATTGTTATATAAATTTATTCAAGATAATTATAGTTACAATTTATACCCACTTGCCTTAAATGGATCATAAAAATACACAATAATAATTACAAGACTTATATTCCATATAGAATGTCATACCAATATTTACATTATTAACACTCTTGGTTGAATAGACATTATTCTCTCATAATAAGACATATTTAAATAATAAATGAAAAAGTAATGAAAAAACTATAATAAAAAAAAAAATTACTAACTACAATATAAGGGACTGAATAAAAAAAACTTAAATACTAGCATTATTTAACTAATTGTATGATTCGCTGGAGGTAAATTAAACTTTAGTAATCATTAATAAAAGTATTCTATGTCATAGTCCATAATATAATTTAAATCTATGCCCAATTTCAGTAGTATCAATTCAGGTACAAATGACGGACAAATATTCAATTCAAACAAGGATCCTTTGGTATTTATATTATATAATACTTATATATATATATAAGCTCGTTAAACAGAATTTTAAAGAGCCTCTATGTACAGTTTATTTGGTTTAATTGTATTATTAATAAAATGGCAGACATGTTTAAATGTACACAGTTGAAAAGAAAAGAAATAATATAAAAGTTAGAAAAAAGTAATATTTTTTGCATTGCACACATTGCATGAGGTTTTCTTTCAAAATTAACAATTAAATACTATTATTAAAAGTTTTGGGGGCATTTTCGTGTTTTTACAGGCTCTATTTGTCTTTTTCACAAATCTTTGAATTTTAAGAAATATTGCTACAATCTTGTTTTAGTAACCCAGTACTGTGCATTAAAAATGTGTCCCTTTGTTCAAAATCATAAATCTCGGAAAGTTTTTTACCCATTGCTCTGAAAATTTTGACACAAAGTTGCATTCGAATACGTTGCATTATATAGTAAAAGTATTGTAATTGAAATTAAACATATTAGAGAAGTGTGCTTTCTCTTTGCTTTTTTTCATTTAATCCGACGGCATCACAGCTACGCGTGGTCGAGTAAAACTAGCATACAATTTAATAAATTGTTATGCTCAGAAATAACAATGCGACGGTTAAAAAATCAATTACAGTCGAATCTGGATAAGTGAGAGTTCAAAGAACCGCAATCTCTTTTTAGAGGTTTCTCACTAACCTGAATTTCTAGGTTATAGAGGTATAGAAATGGTCATTATCACTCATAGAGGCTTCTCCAAACCAAGCATGCTCGCCCCCACGCCCACGAAACCACCGCTCCCTCCGCAGGGGGCTGGCGGTGAACATCGCTCTCGCACACCTGCCTCTCTTCCGGCAACTAAAGCCTAGGTCCGATCCATCGGCACAGAGCACGTGAGCCAAACACTCGATATAGTGACACTGCATTCACTAGCTACCAACATACAGTCATTACACTGCATCCCTACACACGTATGCACACCACTCAGGTGCATAGGTCCTGTAGATTTTTTTGGTTAGTTAGTTTAGACAAAAATTTCCAAATCACTAAATACAATATACACATGTTCCTTCCTTCCTCTCAGAAGGCAGGAACTGTATGTTTAGTTAGTTAGCTGAATTGCTATGGATAGGGATTTAGTCAGATCGCGACTTTTTCGCATGATCGGCAACAGCCCAAGCCGGTTCGGCCACTTTGGCACCCTTGGAGTTTGTTGCCTAGCTTTCGCAGCTGAGTTGCCTTCGCTCCCAAATCCGGTGAAACTGTAAAAGCCGTCTGAGCCTCAGGGCTCTTATAGTTAAGTTTAGTGAGTTCAAAAAAAAATCATAAAGGTTTAGAAAGACTTTATAAAGTCTTTTGACTTTAATTTTATAATATGTGGATTCTGGTAGACCAAACTCTCTCTGAATTCCCATACTCAACCGCATTCACGATTCACTTAGAAATTACACTTGACTTGACTTTTAGACATGACGTAGGCCCGAACCTTTCTTCGCTATTGATAGTAATCAACTGAAGGAAGGTAGTAACATTGACTAATAATAAGAGTAAGGGCCAAATGATCGCAAATACAATGTAAGCACATAACATCCCCGAAATTTTAGAAAACAAACTGTACAGCTTCTATTTATGACTCATTGTTAAGTGCAGAGAAATTTAACAATGCGTCATAAACACTTTTTATTTTTTTATCGAAGCACGGCATAGAGATTATATTGTATCTGATGGTGAGCACAGTGCAGTCCAATAATATGGGCGACTACCGAGGGATTTACAATCCATCGATAGTCGTCGCTGTCATGCCGGCCTGCTCAAATTTCTCTTCACGTTTTGTTGAAGGACTCCATGTAGTAGGCAGGAGGGAAAACACAGGACCGGGAGACAGTTCCACAGCTTCACAGTACGGCAAAGATAAGACGTAGCAAATTTCTTTGTTCGTGCCGAGATGGAGGTTACCGTTAAGCTGTGGCTCTGGAGCCCAGCGACTGTGGTTCTGTTATGAACGGGAGAAGGAAGGAATGAAGGGGGAATTAGGTTGAACAGCTGTTCAGGACACTCGCCATGATACAGTCGGTAAAACATGCTCAACGAGGCAATGTCCCTGCGCAGCTGATGCATCTGCATCATTCACAATGCGGACAGTCCGTCTCTGCAACCTGTCCAGGGCTTCGAGGAGGTATTTAGCGGATTCGTCCCAAAGGTGCGAACAGTATTCCATACGAGGCTGACCTTATGCATTGTAAAGCATATACAGTTGTTCAGGCGTGAAAAACCGTCGCACCTTGTTCAGGATTCCGAGTTACCGAGATGTGGCGGAGATGACACTCCCAATGTAATCCCTGGAGTTAAGGACGCTGCGAATTTCCATACCTAGGATAGTGAGGCTGTCACGCTTTGCTAGCAAGACGTTCTGAAGAGTGGGGAGAGGGGAAAACGGGGATTTTTGGTAAAAAACGCGAACACCTGAGTTTTCTTGGCATTGAGCTCAACCAGGTTACTCGCACCTCATGTAGATATGCGGTGCAAGGATTGATTGAGTTCAATGACAAACTCGTCCCGTCTCTTGTTTGCCTCTCCCCGACCGCAAGCGGGCTTTCTGTCATACCACCCATAAACAGTGCTATCATCTGCACAGTAATGGATATGACCCAAAGGTAACATATCATTGATATGCAGAAGAAACAGAGTGGGCGAAAGTTCACAGCCTTGCGGAACTCCAGCATTTACTGACATGAGCTGCGAATCATATCCATCGACTAGGGAACGAATTCTGCGCTCATGTAGAAAGTCAGACATCCATGTACATAAGTTGCCGGTAATTCCGTACTTAAATAAATAGCAACTGGCAAGTGTGAGTAACATGCTAAACTGTCGCTTATAAAGTTATAGATAAGTAGCAGCTTCGCACAAATATCTGAGGGTCCACGACTCTATCTTATAGACGCTTCTATTTCTCATACATTGAGGTTTTAGAGGCTAAAAATGACGGGGCCAGGCAATCTTTAAGATCTCTCACTTTAAGAGTTTTCCCGCTCACACAGTTCTCACTTACTCAGATTTGACTGTAATCATAAAAAGTGATATGGGTGACTTTCATTTTGAATAAGAGACCATCCTAGCACTGCGTCGCGTGCTGTGTTAAATGCGATGAATGGTACAAATATACCTGCAGATGTTAAATGTAATTTTGAATGTACTTGTTATACTATTAACTTAAATTTATGTTATTTAAATAGTAGCTTTCCTTAAGATCCAATTTTTGCACGTAGTACTGTTAGCTTTATGTTGTAATCGAGATCGCATTTATCAACAATTTTCGCACCGTACCCGCATCTCCACGTTTTAATTTTGACGAATATTTAGATAAACAAAGTATTTTTTAGCATTAGGTTTTGGTGTTATCAGTTTTTACTTTAGTTGTAACGCTTAATTTGATGAAAATAGAAACCGGTTTAATTTAAATATTTATCATAGAATTTAAGCATTATTATAGTTCAATTTAATTGTATATCAGTTAAACAAATTAAAATTTTCCTCAAAACTTGAACTTAATAAGATGTTAATGTGACTTGTGTGGATTTTTGTAGAATATATATTAAGTGATTAATTCCATTTATGCCTTTTCCTACCAATTCCTACTGTGCTTTATTCGTTCAAGTGTTGAGATAATAGCATATTTTTTCAATTTTTTAAGTTGATATTTTATATTGTAAAAACGCGTAGCGCATGCGCGCCATTCCTACTGTGCTTTATTCGTTCAAGTGTTGAGATAATAGCATATTTTTTCAATTTTTTAAGTTGATATTTTATACTGTAAAAACGCGTAGCGCATGCGCGCCATTCCTACTGTGCTTTATTCGTTCAAGTGTTGAGATAATAGCATATTTTTTCAATTTTTTAAGTTGATATTTTATACTGTAAAAACGCGTAGCGCATGCGCGCCATCTAAGTTCTATGTGTTACAAATTTGTAATCTTAACTCACAAAATCACATGGAGAAAAACCGCCGCGGTTTACCCGCAGTGCGGCCTAAGCCTAAGAATGGTAGTGAGTTAATTTATTCCATACGATAGTTAACATTATTTTTAAAAATTAATGTCAATTATTTAATCATATCGGTTTATTGATCCGAAACGCGCCCGTCGTTCCTCTATCCACGCGCCCTATTGTTGTTCGACTTTTGCTTGGTTCATAGTACTGCTTCGCTCCTTAGAGTCGTAGCCAGAATCTTCGAATCCGACTGGTCGTTTAAGAGATTAGTCCGATTGAAGAAACAAATAAATAAAAAACTTCTTCAGCTTTATTATATAAGTACAAATATACGTAGTTAAGTGTTATGTTTATTAGATTACCTTGTGACAAGGGACTGTAAAATTATTATTAAATGTAGAAATTGTGACTATAAAGTTATATAGGTGCTGAATAAATTTCAAGTTAAATTCTAGTACACTCAACTATGCACATAATAAATACCGTTCTTGTTTTATTTATTTCGTGATAACGTTGCGCACGGTAACATTCACATAATGCTGCGTTTTCCATTTAATACCATTTACATTACAGTACATTTTTATTGAAATAAAAAATATATATTTTCAACATATAAAGTTTTTAAACCAACTTTTCATATGTTGTCTACTCTCGGATTGGTCATGAGTCGGTACAATTTCTGTTAATCGTCTTTGCGTCTAGGTGTTCGATTACAAAAAGTAATAGATCTAGCAACATTACACTTGGAAACTTGAATCTATCGCTGTATAATCAAAAACTATTTCATGTTTAGATTCTCTCTTTACGTTTGAGTCTTCACTATAATGATTTAATAGTTCCGGTGCTATTTTTTTCTGATTATGAAAAACTAGCTACCGGCCTGCGTCTTCGTACGCATTAACGACAATATAATACTTAATAACAGTAGCCTGAACGTAGCTTTCCATTGGTGAAAGAATTTACACAATCGGTTCAGGAATTTCAGTGATTACCTGCTACATCCAAACTTGCAAACTTTACCTTCATTTATTTTATTGTCATTTGTTTTAGTTGATGATCCATTTCTGTGAAATAAATTAGCAATTCCATAGTTTAATGTTGATATTTGAAATTATAGAAATGTTTAATTTTTTATGATTGGACTATGCTATGATTTTTTGTTAACTGGTCGTTCATATATATATATAGTTATAGGTTTGGCGTAGTGGCAACAATCTCACCCGATGTTAAATGCCATATGGCCCAACATGGATAACATGCTAAACCTAGTGAAATACTGGCTCTCAAGTTCAGCTGCCGGAACACACCTATTGGTGCTTGGCGACAAATTTTCAACTTAAGGGTAGTTGTTAGCCAGGTGAGCTATGATTTCCTCACGATGTATTCCTTCACCGAAAGCTCAGGCTCATTGCAGGGATTCGAACTCAAGTCAATCGACGCGAAGTCGTACACGCTACCACTGAGCCATCATTGCTTCAAAAGGTCCAAACTATTTACCTTATGGTGATATCAAAGGATCGCCTCGTTCGATTTTATAAACTGTTGTTCTGTTGCAGTACAGAATATGGCAGACGTTAGAAAGAGACCCACTCTTCGCCCATAAACCGATTACTCCGAGCGTGGAGGAACAAAAGAGGATCGCCCAGTTGCAATTGAAAAAGATTAATCAAATCAATTTCCACCCAAAAGAATTGGCTAATTCCAGTTATAGCAAAAGGGTGAGTTAACTCTTCTCATACACCGTTTAGATAGTTGATAAAATTATTTCAACAAATGAATCGTCAGTCATCTAGAAAGAAATTTGTGGCTGGTCTAGCAGCAATGGCCTAGTCACAGGATGTTTAGGCACGACACCCGATTATGAAAGTAATAAAATTTATACAAACCATAACAATGAAATTATATGTAGCAAATGTTTGCTAAAAGACTTTACTGAATGTCTGAATGAATGAAGAGTCACTTTTTCTTTTGCGTTGCTTGATTTCTGAAAATTAAATAAATATTTTATCGACGTGGCATTGTCATAATTGTTTATTATCACACGTTACCATTAAATAAAAAAGGAGAAGAAGAACTTCTGATCATTAAAGTTTCATATCGAAAGTTACAAAGTATGGATACCATTAGTTTTTTTATTCCAACAGACACGAATAGTAATGACGATCAATGAAGCCATCCAATCGCTTAATCCTAGTGTGTCAGTCAAAATGGCGATAGGAATGTACCTGTTCGCGAACGCACTCCTGTCTCTCGGCACGGAGCGCCACTTGAAATTCTACGATGCGATATTTGTGAGAAGGGAGGTAAGTACGAGTAGTATTAACAAGAGAGTTCAACCTAATTCCTTCTTCTCCCTTTCATAACAGAACTACACGCGCTGGGCTCCGGAGCCACAACTTTAATGTAACCTCTATCTCGGCACGATCAAATAAATTTACTATGTCTTTTCTTTGCCGTACTGTGAAACTGTGGAACTGTCTCCCGGCCAGTGTGTATCCTCCTTCCTAAAAGTTCTTCAAACATAACGTGAAAAAACATTTGAGCAGGCATAACAGTGACGACTGTCGATGGATTATAGTCCCCACGGTATTTGACGATGTTATTGGATTGCACTGTACACATCATTAGGTACAAAGTTATCGCATTTCCGCACTACGATAAAAAAGGAATTAAAATAGAAGCAAATAAAACAACTTTTAGACGCATATAATTGCTCACAAAATCCATCTATACCTTTTTTTGTTATTCCTCTACTGCTATCTGTTCAGTTTGATACTAATCATTTTTCTAGTTATATGACTTTCATCAAAAAGAGGCTTCTTAAACAATGTTTATGTTCTTAAACTCATGTTCAAGAAGACCATGGTATTATAAAATTGTGATTTTCCACAGATTCTAGCAAGTTTCGCGTTAACAGAGATCGCGCATGGTTCTGACGCGCGACTCATGCGCACCACGGCCACATACGATCCGCAGCAGAAGCAGTTCGTGATCCACACACCTGACTTCGAAGCGGCTAAATGCTGGGTTGGTAATCTAGGTAAAACTTTGTGTGACATTTTTAATTTTGTAATATTCATTTTTTGCACAGTTGAAACATGCACAATTGAACTTTATCATATTTTTTTAATTGGACTTCCAATAGCAAAAATTTGTTTACAATTGTTATAATACAGATATATTAAAAAGTACAGCCAATTATAGGTTGGCCAATTACGTTTGGAGTGTTGAAAAGCTTACGAATTATGAACCCCCATTTTTTTTGTCACGCAAATGTAGACCCCCGTCGAGTCTCCCGTGGACCTCTGGGGTTCACCTGGACTACATTGGGAACTGATGGTCTAGATAAATATATATAGCTCGTTTTACATTACATCCTAAATGTATATTATTGTGTATATGTATGTATTGTTTCTTGGATTTCAAAATATGTAGAAGATGTTTTTATGCTACGAGTATATTTTCTGTTTTGTTTATATATGTCCCCTTTTATTTTATTTTTTACTAAGTACTTATTATAGCAAATGTAGTATTTAATTATTTTGCTATGTTAGCGTGTAGACATTTTGTCCAATTTACTCTTTTCTGATGCACCGTGACTAATCACAGGTTCCAGCTGAAAATCAGCGCTAAGTGCCCCGTGGTACTTCAGCACATGCTGAGCTGGACGCCTTTTCATAATGACGAGACGCGCTCTTGAATCATGTTTATTATTATGCTTTATTATATTTTATGTATTTTCTTATGTGTATGAGATATTAATAAGTATTGTTATGCTCGAAGTTTCTTGTTTACCTTCATGTTAAATCTGGACGTAATGTGGATCGCTGTGTCATTTTGTTTATGAATATATGATTTATTTCTTTCACACGTAAGGAGAAATTCTATTAAATCGAACTCATAAATAAATTATTATTATAAATTTTTTAAAGTCAAAACTTAGAAGTGTGGTTTTTCACGTATCAACTTTATTTCCCACACAAAACAATACCCCTATTGTTTTTTTAATTGTTTTATATTTATATCACTTTATGCATTTTTTATATTTGTGTGCTATAATCAGCTATTTCTTTCTTTCAAAACAAAATGAAATAAACTTTAAATGATTATTTTAAGGTTCCGAACTAAACATGGAACCCTTATAGTTTCGCCGTATCCGTTTGTCTGTCCACGGCTTAGCTCAGAGATTCTTAGTACTAGAAAGCTGTAATTTGGTACGGGTACTTATTAATCACGCCGACAAAGTGGTAAAATAAAATCTTGATAGAAAATCATTGTTTAGGGTACCTCCTCTACGTGTAATTTGAGGCTGTTTTTTTTTAGTCTATCTTATAGTAAGGGTTGTCATTGAATACTTTCTTCAAAAATATTACGGGTCTGTGAAAACCATATTTCGATTCAGGGACCCCTTTGCGAAATATTAAGCTTTAAAGTGCTGATTATTGTTCGAGTCAAGAGCTTTTTCCAGCTAAATTGTCGTTTTTGGTGGTTTTTTTTTGTAAAAAAATTCACAGCTGTAGTATATGTAATGAAGTTAAAAGAAAAACTATCACAGCTATGCAGGCTTTACTATTTAACCAGTAATAATCGACCAACTTATAAAATGTAATTAGAGTAGTAATTTCGTAGAAATTCCATTGAAAACTACTTAAAGCTAACCCTAAACTGCGCGTGGCCCGACACGCACTTTGAGTTTTTTGCATTATTTTCATCAATTGAGGTATGACATGTACTTCCCGTTTATAATTTTCATCAAATACGGTTGAGAGTATATAAAAATATAACTTTTTTCGATTACTGAAAGTATTATTGGCAATTCTTATAATACATTGATTATGGAATGATTTATACTTCCCGAGTACAACATTTCATTACAATCGGTTAAAAAAAATACTTCTTTTTTACGATTTAAAAACTCCTGTAATCTATCAATTGACCAATGTCATAAGCTTCCTGTGTACATTCATAAAAATCGGTCGAGTCGTTTTTGAGTTAAATCTGTATATACAGACATACATAAAAAATGGTATATTCGTGATCCTTCATGACTCGTGTCTATTCGTATGATATAAGATGTTTATCGGAAAAAAAATACATGTACCTACAGTCAGAACTACGGAAATAAATGTTTGATTTACAAACGCTAGATATAAGTTTACTTAAACCCTTTGGCTCTCGGACGTCACAAAAATGTACATAAAATTGGCATATATGCCATCTCCTTGAGCCAAGTTATTAAACTAAGTACTTAAACCTGAAACATGAAATACGCTGTATGTTTTTCTTTTAATCCGCACCATAAGCTTCTTTGTACTGCAATCCTTCCCACTCTTTAAACTTATTTCAATAATTATGAAGTTCAAATATGAGCCACGTTTCCAGGCAGAACATGCACACATACGTTGCTGTTCGCACAGCTGATCACACCAGACGGCACGAACCACGGTCTCCACGGGTTCGTCGTGCCCATCAGAGACCAGGCCACTCTGGAGACGTACCCCGGATTGATAGTCGGCGATATGGGTGAGAAGATTGGCGTGAACGGCATTGATAACGGGTGAGTGGACAGAATCTTTTTATTTGACGGTCATTCGATTGTTTCTTTTAGCAAACCACCGATCGACGTAAGATTTTTTGTTTCTCTGTGTTCTTGGATAAACCTTATAGGTAAGAAAAAACAGCTGGTTCACTGAATATAAGAAATAGCTATAAGTTTTAGGCGTTTCAAATAAGAAAATTAATATCAAACCGCCATTTTGCTTTGGATTTCGCATAATTTGCAATTTGCAAAAAATTGCAAACGCTTATTTCTATTAAAATTACTTAAACATATACAATCTAAAAAACATTAACAAAGAGAAATAAATTATGCGGGCCACGGAATTTAGAATTTTTTGTTCATACTTACAATTACTTTAAGACTTGTTTGTATTGCTTTTGTATTATTTTCAAGTGTATCTATACTTCTAAACAATATTTAAAATATAAAATATATAAACTCTGGCTTTGAGAAGTATATCGGAAATTATCTGCAATACCTCATTTAGATTAGACTTGGATATAGTTAGTCGTCACAAGACTTTTTATTTTATTTTATAATTTTCGAGAATTCCAGCGATCGGTTTGAAATCTCTCCCGATCAACTGAGAGCAGCCCTGCTCTAAAACTAATTAGTTTAGCTCGGTTCATTTTTTCGTGTAGCATAATCAGACCGTGTATGTTGAGTGTTTAATGGTGAGCGCCAGGGCAATATTTTATATTGGCAACACGATGGTGGCACTTTCGATGGAAAATGGTCTCATTGTTTTTAGAATTCACCATACTTAATAACGGACGCTGCGATTTTTTTCTAGCTATAATTGTTTGTACGAGATTTGTATAGCTATATAGTTTGACTATTTTCAACCCTACTGCTACCGTTTTATGGGAGTGAATTAACTGAACTAACTACTCTGTGGTGAAGACAAGTAAAAACTACACCGTTAAGTTTTCAGTTGCTATATCCAAGGTTTGCGCAACCTTTTTTTTTAACGTGGAGAAACCTGTGTTGCGTCCACACTCGCTCGGGGGAACGAGTGGTTGTGTGAGACTCCTACTCACTAAAGCTCCACGGTGCACCGTCTGCCGCGCTAATGGGTTGTCACGGGATCGCGCGAGAATGCACCACGACCCAAGACCCATCTTCCCTTATTTCGGCTTGGCAGAAGAAGATGGCAAATGAACGGACACACTCCCGCCCGTCTGGAGTTGGGATTTTAAAAGAGGTTTCCTACTCTGCCGTCTTTGGTTAAACCATTCGTCCGTCGAATCCGGCCTTGATTTTTAACGAGGTGCTCATCTTCGAATCTCTTGTAATTATTTAACGGGGTTGTCTTCCTCGGTAATTTTTTTAGTTGGTATTCTTCCACCCTTCTTCCATGATTTTTTATAATGGTGGTTTTCTTCACCTCCGCCTGATATTTTTTTAACGAGCTTATCTTTTTCGGTGTTTTTTTAAGGTGTTTGTCTTCCACCGTCCTTCCATGACTTTTTAAGGTGTAGTTTTCTCCACCGCCGACATTGATTTTTTATAGAGGTTGTATTATCTCAATTTTTAAGGAGTTTCTTCCTCCGCCTTCAAAGTCGAGTTTCGTCCGAAGTGGGCGAGCCGAAGCGAGCCCACTCTTGCCCCATCTCAGCATTCACAGCTTTTATACAATTATCATTCCTTACACAATTCATCTATACTTTCTTCGGTGAATCTAAAATCATAATATCATCATTACATATATTATGGCGTATTAAAGAAATATTCGAAATCAATTTCTGAACAATTGCCTATTGTTTTGATTTCACACCTCGTATCAATAGTAAATATAATATGCAAATTAAAAACGACTCGCTCTCTGTGTTATATCGCGACATTCCTGAGTTACAGTCTCAAGAATTACCTTTTGTTATCCACACCTACTAATAATATTTATTTATATATTCTTCCTTTTCTGTGTCTTCTTTTTTAGTGAAGATCTTGTCCATGTTAACATGACACTGTTCTAATGTTGACAGCATGGCTATTGTGTCCGACAGGACCACGACCACAATATACCAGTCATACCGGCATGCTTAAGCGTGTCGCTTTCCGAATTCAGCCGCTGTATATCCAGTAATCATGAGTGGTGATAGGAATCTGTACCCGACTTGGTCGCGACCTATAATTCCATGTGAATGGTGATGAACACTTCCCAGTGACCCTCTTTTAGTTTGTCAGACAGTTAGTTTACAAGTTGTTAGACATAGTTGTGATCCTTTATAGTTTGCATATACACCAATGTCTTGCAGAATTAGCTAGATCGCGATGGTTGCATATACGGCAACAGCCCAAGCCGAGGTCGGCTACTTTGGCACCCTTGCGTTTGTTGCCCTTTTTTCTCGGCTGAGTGCCTTCAGCGCTCGCCCACAAGCCCGGCGAAACTCTTAAGGCCTCCTGGCCAACATCAATAGTCAGTTCGAAAAAAGAAACTACGATATTTTATATACAATGTCTTAGGTACGATGTCTTATTATACATGTTTGATAGTTATATGGATTAGAATTGATTATTGTCACGTATATGTATTTTCTGATATCTTGTGTCTATTTTGTTGAAGATCTTATGTATATATAAAAGCATGTCATATATATTAACCTAGGAAGCATAATAAAATAATCGTATTGGTGTGTTTCACTAGAAGGTAAGTATTACATATTTTGATGAATATTTTGCGTCTCTTATGTATGCGCATATATTATATACAAAGCACATAGCGATGACCTTGAGAATTATTTTTATAGTTTAATTGTTATTATCAACCGTACACAAATTATTGAATGTAAGACCTAAAATAGGTTATTGATTTTTATGTACACCGATCCATGTAATAGTTGTAAGAACACGGACGGTTTAAATATGGTGCCAAATTGTTAAACGGCACGGCTCGAAATTCACGATTCAGAATCGGACTACGGTTCGATACGATTGTAATAACGGCTTGGCTTCTCTGAAAATCCAAAAAAATGACGTTTATTACATAATTTGGAAAGTTGTATCATTGCCCCCTACAACAATCTTATTACCGTTTACAAACGATAGCTTGTAACACAGGTAAAAAGAGTATGACGTCGAAAATCAGTCAGAGGAAGCGTCTGGAAACATCAAGCTGAAAAAAATTGAGATATCAATATGTGCTCAAAGTACAAAATAAATGTGCTATAAGGTTGATACAATATATTTCAAATGAATATCGCGAACTGTGTAAGCCTATAGTGTTTATCAATGAATAATGTTATCATTATCAAATAATGAATAATGTCATAATAAAATATTTATTCGCGATATATTTTGACAAATTCAATCGCGTATCGAATTTTATGAGTTTTTTATCGCTACATAGATAGTCTTATCGCCGCCAAGGTTTTCCGGAGATGAGCTGTTCCAATTACGCGATTTTTATTTTATCAATTGTTCCGTGACATAGCTTTTGTTAATAAAATAGAAGTTATCGGAATTTTTTGGCTTAGTTACTCGTCCATATCGTAGTCTTTTTGTCAAGGTAATAGGTAGATCTTTGCGTAGTGTGCTAAAGATTTTTACTTTCCTAAACTAATAGCGATTATGGTGTATCAAAAATAAATAATTTTATGCAATATAAAATAATTCTGTCTCAGTAATAGAAAAAGAAAATAGACGAGACGAGACTCAGACTCGTGCATCGCATATTCCGTTCCATCACAAGAAAATTATTTGTGTTATGAATTTATTCAAAAAACATTATGTTTACTTTCGTTCATTGTGGATATTTAGTGCGAGCCAGACTTGCGCTTGGTCTGTTTTTATTATTTGTTGTATTTCTTTAGAGAATAAATCATAATCACAACAAGATTAATATGTATTGTAGTGTGTATATTACCGGTTTTACGATAAAGTAAAAAAAAAATATTCTTTTTTGTATAGAACCTTCTTAATGGTGCCCTTTGCTTGTTTTATTAATATTTGTTAGGATATCCACCATCATAATCTATATTAATAAATCAGAAGTTCTGTCCGTAAATAATTTTTTTTTCAAATTTCTCGATTGATATTCTTTATGAAGGATACTGATCACGAATATGCTATTATAATTTGTTTAGCGTCTGTTTGTCCGGATTTAACTTAAACTGTTTAACCAATTGTTATAAGATTTTGTACACGGGAAGCTTCTGTTGTTGGTCAAATGATAGGCTATAAGAATTAGCAATAATACTATTAGAAAACAGACAAATAATAATTTTCCAAATTTATACATTTTTATTAATTCTTAACCCCTCTCCTCACTCTTCAGAACGTCTCGCTAGCAAAGCGTGACAGCCTCAGTATCCTTAGGTATGGATATTCGCAGCGACCTTAACTCCAGGGACTACATCGGGAGTGTCATCTCCGCCACATCTCGAGGACTCGGAGTCCTGAACAAGGTGCGACGGTTTTTCAAGTCCGAACAGCTGTATATGCTTTACAATGCCCAGGTTCGGCCTTCTATGGAGTACTGTTCGCACCTTTGGGACGGATCCGCTAAATACCTCCTGGAAGCCCTGGACAGGTTGCAGAGACGGGCTGTCCGCATTGATGCAGATGTTACTAAGTTCATCGAGCCGTTTCAGCTGCGCAAGGACATTGCCTCGCTGAGCGTGTTCTACCGTCTGTATTATGGCGAGTGTTCTGAAGGGCTGTTTAACCGTATTCCCTCTTCTCCCTTTCATAATAGAACCACACGCGCTGGTCTCCGGAGCCACAGCTTTACAGTAACCTCCATCTCGGCTCGAACAAAGAAATTTACTACGTCGTATCTTTGCCGTACTGTAAGGCTGTGAACCGATTCCCGGCCAGTGTTTTCCCTCCTTCCTACAATATGGAGTCCTTCAAACACAACGTGAAGAGAGATATTTAAGCAGGTCGGCATGACATCGACGACTATCAATGTATGACTATCGTCATGATGACTATCGTATCGTATCGTATCAGTATAATGACTATCGTCATCATATTATATTATATAGGATATTATAAATCCTGCGGTAGTCGCCGATGTTATTGGATTGCACTGTGCTCACCATCAGGTACAGTGTAGACACTATGCCGTGTTACAAAATAGTGTATAGTGTAGTTTTATGAAATTTTGTAAGTCATTTTGTTGGTTGATAGGTGATAAGAATTCCAATAATACATTCAGAATTCGTAAAACATACAACCGATTTTATGATAACGACATGGGAAGTACATTTGATTCGCTATAAAAATTGTTATTAATATGTGTAAAAATAAAATTACTGAACGAAAATAATTACTTCCCAATAAACGCACGTGGAGCCAAGCGCACCGCTAGTCTATAATATATTGTGAAAATTTTCAGCCGGCTATCTATTATGGTTAGAAAGATACATCCTTACAAAATTTTGACGGAGAACGTAGGCTGTGCAATAAGGAGTGTTTCTTTGTATATGGAACCCTAAAAAGTATGAATCACCGGTATCACTACGTAATAAATAAATATAATCATTTCTTTGTAACAATATCGTAAATTGTTTTAAGTATTTATTCCACTTATTAGCTTTATTACTCATATTTTAAATACCGATCGGTAGTACAAGATTATAATATATATGTCTTTAATGTATGTCTTGGTAACAATGTGTCTTTGTAAACTTATGTCTTTTATAATATCTATCACAGAATACATTTCCTGTATCTAAAGACTTACTCTGATTAATATCTGACTAATATCCTGTAACAAATAGGTTTATATAATACTAGCGGCCAGCCCCGGCTTCGCACGGGTATTTAACAAAAACTTTATAAATTACAAAATTTTACACACACATACCCTTCTTTTGCGACGGGGGTTACTAAGAAGGTTTTTACGGTAAGGTACATACAAGGCCAACATACAGTTGGCCATGAGTAAAACCTTCTTTTCGTAGGTCAATCCCTATTAATTCGAAGGTTTGGCCTTGGGACTTGTTAATAGCTAACGGGAAAGATGTTTTACCGGAAATTGAAGCCGTTTAAATGAGATTGGTAGATTAGTTGGGATCATCGGTATCCTCAGTATATGTGCTTGTAGGTGCTGGGCCGGTGATAATGGTCGCTGCTATTAAATTATCCTTCAATTCTTTAATAAGCAGCCTCGTTCCATTGCACATGCTCGAGGGGCTTGGCCTAGTTTGAACCGGCATTACTATTGAATATGTTATTGTGACATAACTGTAATAGTTAGAGATATGATATCACGGACTTTTTTGTAGATATTTATGTCCTCTATTAAATCGTATTACATCACTTCGCTCTATTGTCAATAATTTCCGCACCGTACGCGATATAACGATTGTTTTGGTATTTTTTTCACTCATTGGGTTAAATTATCGAAGTTTTCATACGGATCCCTAACTTTTTTGAATATATTCTATCGCCTATGTTCAACAGGTATAATGTAGGATTCTAATTGTGAAGAATTTTTAAAATCCGTCCATTAGTTTCAGAGCCTATTAAATGTAAATAAACAATCAAATCTTTCCTCTTTATAATATTAGTTTAGACACCTATCGATATAAATAAAATGATTGAGGTATGCCGTTGAGCGCAAAACTATTGGATAGATTTTGTTCATTTCTTTTTTCTCCTTAGATACTTGGTACTTACGAAATTACTTCTCTAAGTACATTTTATAAGTTGGTCGACTATTAATCATTATCTTGTAAAGCCTAGTTGGTCGACTATTAATCATTAACTTGTAAAGCCTAGTTGGTCGACTATTAATCATTAATTTGTAAAGCCTAGTTGGTCGACTATTAATCATTAACTTGTAAAGCCTACTTACCTATGATAGTTTTCATTTTCACTCCGTTATATATACTACTGCTATGATTTTTTTTCATATCCAAAAACAACCATTTAGCTGATACACTGGGGACACCTAACCTAACCAAAATTATCACTTTAAGGTTTAATATTTTGCATACGGATCCATGAATTAAAAAATGCTTTAGATACACCCGCAATGTTTTTGTAAGACCGATTCAACGATACCGCATTCCATGGAATAGATGAGAAAAAAATTCATGCCAACTTTCCGTGTAAAGGAAATAGAACAAAAAATTTTTTTAACAATGTCGGCGTAATTAATGTGTATACTCATACCAAATTGAGTATCTATTGAGCTAAGCCGTGGACAGACCGACGGACATGGCGAAACTATAAGGGTTCCATGTTGACTTAAGAACCCTAATAATATAGACTGAATATAGAGCTGATGTTCTTTTCACACGAAAACCATTTAACCGATATACATGTTGTTTTTTAATTCATAACTATGCTATCTGGCCAGGTTATAGGTTATATATTGTTACATAAAGTATATACGAAATAAGCAGTGACGATAATGATGAATTAATTCGAAAAAAAAAACTCATTTGAGGCACTTAAATGGCTTATTACAATGAGTAAACCATAAGAGATATATCAAATTAATATTCTACATAATTGTAGACTTTAAGAAGACCTACAAAAAGTCAGCGATAGCATATATATCTTCTAAGAATCACTCACAATAAGCATTTTTGTTTTTAAAATAACCGGTGAGCAACCGTCGGTATAATAGCTGGAGCGGGAGAAGTACGATTCCTGCGTGCGCTCGACCGACGGCATTCTGTAGTCCAAGCGAGCGGAGCCGCGGGCACAGCTAGTATTTGTTATTATTTATTTGGTAATGAAAGTTTCATGAGATTTGTTTGTGAAAGTCGATTATGTCGTGGAGTAAGACTTAATAGGTACCTACTTTTTCTTTATCACTCAGCGATATCGTACGGGAACTTGCTAGCTAATTTAAATTCTACATGTTTAATTTATCTCCCACTGAAAGTCACCAAATTTAATTCTGCGTAGAGGCTGGCCTAACGGTGGCTAACGAATTTGAAATCCATTCATTGAGTCAATTTGTATATATACACTATACAGCATTAGACACACGCCGTGACTAGCATATAAATGATGTGAACATCCAAATTAACTTTTAGCCTACTGCCATATCGGCCATAAAACAAATGTTCGCGTTCCTTGAATAAATAAACATGGTGCTCGGTTTTACTTTTGCAATAAAGATAAGTGTCTGCTTAGTTGTCTATTTTTATTATAGTACGGCACAGTGACGGTACTATGCCTGGATGGTAAGCACTGTACAATCCAAAAACAACTGTCGACAATCCATCGCCAGTCGCCACTGTGATGCGAGCCTACGTAATTAGAAACACCAGCAAAGATCACCCTCTCCTGCAGCATCTCAAACCTATAGTCCGTTCCTCCGGCTTAGAGCCCTTCCGCCAGAGCCGCTCGCGCGATACAATGACACTGCATTCACTAGCTACCAACATACAATCATTAATATTACACTGCATCTATACACATGCACACCATTCAGGTACATAGGTTCCGTAAGGGACCTTTTTATTTCTTTTTTTAGTTAGTTAGACTTAGACTAAAGTTTACAGATGACTAAATACATATTCCCATGTTTCTTCCTTCTTCCCAGAAGGCAGAAATATGTATATATGCATAGTTAGTTAGATCGACTTACGGATAGCGATTTAGACAGATCGTGATGTTTGCATAAAAGATAACACTATATAAATTATTTTCCCCTAAAAGTATACTTTAAGTTCATGGTACTTAAGTGTCACTATAACCAAAAAATCCTTAAAATCGAGGTCGTTAAATTATATCCACTGTATGTGTTTTAAGTAGTACTAATTTATATAATTATCAATTACTAACCACGTGGCCGATGGGATTTCTCTTCTTTAACGTCTCAGGAATCATATTTTTTCAAATTTAATTTTGTTTCAATTTATTACTTAGTTTTCACCCAGGTACGTTATTTTGTATAAAGAACTCATAGTCCAATTTTTATACTTCTAGACAAATCTGCGTTATTTGTCACCCAATCTTAACAATTTTAATTAAGCAGATTCCCACATTATAATATAATAAAATTAAATATTTAATGACACAACCCAAACGACCTTACAAACTTACCACACGTTCAAACGTTTCAACAAGTGATTTAAATTTTTCTTGCCATATGTGTGTCGGACCACGCGCAGTGTAGGGTTCCGTAGTTGCCCGTCACAATATGCAGACTTAAGGAGGACTTAAGACTTAAGGATCATACATGTTACAAACATATTTACAATAGTATATTTTTGTATGAAGTAAAGTATGATTCGTGTTACACCAAGCCGGGTATCGCCGGCCGGAACATGGCCAAACATCTCTAGTATACTTTTGTATGAAGCAATGTATGCTACACTGAAATAACTTCTCCAAATACATTTTATAAGTTGATTGATTATTACTCGTTAACTTGTAAATCCAACTTACCTCTGATAGTTTTCCTTTTAACTTCATTGTATATACAACTACCATTAATTTTTTCATATATCCAAATAAACCATTAAGCTGGCAGAGGTCACTTGGTTCTAATAAAAATTAGGACTTCAAAACTTAATATGTCGCAAACGGATCCCTTGAATTGAAAAATTGCAGACCCACAATATCTTTGAATGACCTATCCATCGACACTACACACGATGGAATAGCCGAGAAAAAAAAACATTCCCACTCTACGTGTAGGGGAAATACCTTAACATTTTTTTTTCAAGTTTGTATTTTACTATTTTGTTAGCGTGATTAATATGTATACCCATACCAAATTACAGCTTTCTAGTACTAAGGAGTAACATATATATATATATATATATATATTACTCTTTTGTTGTTTATTTCTTTGTTTTTTAACACGCTACGTAGTTATACCTTTTGCCCTACCACCATGCTATGGCTTCATCACGATTTCTTACCTTTACCGAAAGCTCAGGCTCATTGAATGGATTCGATCTCACGTGGATCGACTCAGTGTAAGCGAACATTATTTGTAGCAGTGGAATTATTTAAAAACCAAATTGGAAATGGTTTACTATTTTGTTTTCTATATACCGTCTATGTCCTGTATTTAGTATTTTAATAATCCTAAATAAACGTTTTCGCTTTGACGAAATTTGTAGACTAAGCAAACAGTTGGTTCTTGATAACTGGACATGAATTTCGATTTTTGTCTCCTAGGAACCGTCTACGATGGCAGTAAGTAGTTCAGTTTCCTTTGGTTCCAGGTTTATAATGTTCAACCAGTACAGAATACCAAGGGAGAACCTCTTGAATAGAACAGCGGATGTCACAGAAGATGGAACATACGAGAGCTCCTTCTCGGATCCTTCTAGAATATTGGGGGCGGCGCTTGAGAACTTATCCGCAGGTGACTCTATTTTCTGTTTGTTTTATACTTTTACGGTCTTAGTAAGAGAAAAATAGAAAAAAAAGAATCACCATTCTCGAAATCTCAAGAATCGTCTGGAATGCACCCGAAGTATCGTGTATTTATCATAGTGTAGTCGTGTGTCATGTAAACATAAGTTCGACAACGCTTACATAGAAACCCTTATCTCTACAACTGTCAATAAATAATGGGCTATAAATCAAACGTTCGCCTCGTTTTAAAAGAGATGACGTAAGTTGTTTACAACATGTTAAGAATTCAGGGACTGTCTAGAAATTTCGTGATCGTCTCATTTGGGTGTAAAAGTGAACTGTATTGTGTGTTACGGAAGTTCCAATTTCGATAGCGAGTTGTAAACAATAAGCGAAATAAAAGAAGAACTACAGCAGGAACATACAGACTTATTCTGTGAGTACATACTGGTTGATTATATAAGTACATTCGGTGAACGATTTGTGTGTTTGTTTTGTTTGAAATTATATATCTTTGAGTACGAATAAATTGTTGTCGTGAAATACTACGCCATTTTACTTCCCACGGGCGTAACAATACGTTTCTGTAGGTGTTACAGAAGTTAAGATTTGCAAGGATAGATAAAAACTTATCTATAATATTAGACTTTGCGTGTGAACTTCCTCAGTTTTTAACCAATGTAATTAATTTACTTCAAACACAAGGTTTAATAAAACTACGGGCGATAAGGAACTCACGCAGGGACCAATTAGTCCGGTGAAATTAGACCAAAAAATAGGTGCGAGGTTACAAAAATTCGCACCTGACTGAAAATTGGTAGGATTGTTCAAAACACTATTATAAATGAAATGTGAAAGTCCTCATTGATCTGACACCTCGAAAAAAATATACTCGGGGTCAAAGGTCACAAAAAGGATTTCAACGATTTCAACTTTTTGAATCGTTATATCTCAAAAACGGTGGCTCTTAGGGAAAAAAGTATTTGAACATTTTTTATAGATAACTATCTGATCTACAATTTTTGTCTGAACTAATTTTATGATAAGACTTACCGTTTTGCTGGAAATCGCGAAAAACCCGTTTTTGTGACCTTTGACTCCGAGTAAATTTTCACACTTCATTTATAATAGTGGTTTGAACAATCTTACCAATTTTCAGTCGAGTGTGAATTTTTATAACCTTAGATGTCTAAATTGACCGGACTATAATCAAATAACAAATAAACACGGCTAAAAGCATTTGCATCTTGCAGTTAGCATGTCGACAGAGACTCTAGTAAAGATGTAGGACCAAAACCTTACTTGTAAAACGTATCCATAAAAAAATTTAAGAGTTTTTCATATTAGAAAAAGTATTTACTGATTCTCATTGGCTCTATGACGTTGTGTAAGAAAAGTTATCATTACGAAATTAAAGTTGGATTTACATCCACAATATGAATGACCTTGGTCATAATTATTTGAGACTCAAAGCAAAAGAGTGATACAACTCAATTTTTGAACACAGTAAATTTATATTATTCTTCAATTTAATTGATGATAGGCTATAAGAATTGCCAATAATAATCTTAGAAATCGTTAATTTTTTTATTAATACTACCGATTTAAATTTTTGTAGACGAGAGGCATATTATGTCATTTCTTAAAGCGCGTCACACACGAGGAAGAGACTATAATATTTCATGTTACTATATCGGAACATAAAATATTATAAAATCTTAAGGTTTTACAGATGGGAAATATACGTTAATAATATATGAAATCATTTCAGTCTCTTGTCAGTTAGTCTCAGTGGTTCAGTCTAGTCAGTTAAAGTATCACACATATTTTTTGTCCGAATTCTATTTCCTTTTCATTCCCTGATTAAATATGAGTAACACGGCTTAACTTTTCTCCGTCCGATCTTGACATATAGCTGCGCAGCGTTCGCACATATGTCCAAACATAACTTTGTCCGCATGCAAAGAGTCCAAAATCGGTTTCTCCGTCGCCTGCTTGACCCTCCAGCCTTCGTTAGGAACATGGACCTCCACAGGGACATGAGGCTTCCCTCGATAGAAGCCTATGTGAAATATCTCACCAGGAGATACTTCGATAGCGCTTCGAATCACCCCAACCCGCTCGTAAAATCCACCGTGAACTACGTCCCAGACAACTCGATCCCCGTTGCCAAACGTTATAAACGCCGTCCGCGAAATCTCTTTGTCGATCCCGACGACGACATCGAGAAAGCTAATAATTACTACGCGTCCGCTCCCGCAACATATGCGTGCTCGCGCCCACGCCCGCGAAACCACCGTTCCCTCCGCAGGGGACGAACGGTTAACTTCGCGCCCGCACACCCGCCACGACCACCCTCCTTTCAGAGGCCACCGGTGGGATAACCTCTTAGAGGGTCTCAAGCCGTCCCATCTGGCTTACTGGAACCTCGCCCGCTCTCTGAAGTTAGAAGCTTCCGCCCAGATGCCGCCCCTCGAAAGGGGCCCCGATCTCCCACTCGCGTTCGATAGCGACGATAAGGCAGAATGCCTTGCCGCAAGCTTGGAGAGTCAGTGCTCCCCAAACTGCGACAACGTAGACACTGCCCACATCGAAACTATCGAGACCGCCGTTCAGGAACTCACGTTGATTCCCCCCGCGGAAACGTTAACCCTGGTCACGACAGATGAGGTCTGTTCTATCATCAAAGGCCTTAAGCCTAGGAAATCTCCCGGTCCTGATGGTATCAGGAATGAAGTACTCAAACTTCTTCCTGATCACCTCATAGCTCTTTTGGTCTGCATCTTCAATGCAGCCATAGCCCACTGCTATTTTCCAGCCGTCTGGAAAAAAGCTATAGTTATAGGTATTCGCAAGCCCGGCAAAAAAGCTTCGCTTCCCGAAAGCTATCGCCCGATCAGTCTCCTAAACACCCTAGGGAAACTCTATGAGCGGATCCTTCTGAACCGTCTCAAGGTCGTTATAGACGACAAGAATTTATACCCGCCCGAACAATTCGGTTTTCGCGCCCGTCACTCGTGTACACATCAAGTGCACCGCCTCACGGAGCACATCACGAGTAACTTCGCCAAGAGCAATATTGCTCCCGCCCGCACGCTTGCGGTCTTTTTCGACGTAGCCAAGGCCTTTGATAAGGTCTGGCACGCCGGACTGGTCCACAAGCTACATCAATTAGAAGTCCCGGATAGGTTAGTTCATCTAGTTCACGATTTTCTACGCGACCGCACATTCCACTACCGAGTGGAAGGAGTACTATCTACCGCCCACCCTATACGCTCAGGCGTCCCGCAAGGTTCCATTCTGGCGCCTTGCCTTTTCAATCTGTACGTCAGTGACCTCCCGAAGCCCCCCGGGGTCGAGGTAGGGCTCTACGCTGACGACACAGTCATATACGCGTCAAACAGACATAGAAAAAATCTCGCCTGCGCAGTCCAACGTGCCGTAACCACTCTCGGGGAGTGGTTTCGAACGTGGCGAATAGCTATTAATCCGGTAAAGAGCGCCGCGATTATGTTCGAACCGCATACATGTAAACTACCACGCACGGTAGGACCCCTCTCATTATTCGGTAGGAATATCCCTTGGGCCACCAAGACTAAATATCTGGGTGTCACCCTCGACTCGAAGCTTAACTTCAACGCACACGTTACTATAGTCCGGAATAGGGCCGTCTGGATCCTTTCCCGCTTGCGGCCCCTGCTCAGTTCGGTAAGCAAAATGTCCTTAAGACATAAGCTTACACTATACAAGATGTGCGTCCGTCCGATCTTGACATATAGCTGCGCAGCGTTCGCACATATGTCCAAACATAACTTTGTCCGCATGCAAAGAGTCCAAAATCGGTTTCTCCGTCGCCTGCTTGACCCTCCAGCCTTCGTTAGGAACATGGACCTCCACAGGGACATGAGGCTTCCCTCGATAGAAGCCTATGTGAAATATCTCACCAGGAGATACTTCGATAGCGCTTCGAATCACCCCAACCCGCTCGTAAAATCCACCGTGAACTACGTCCCAGACAACTCGATCCCCGTTGCCAAACGTTATAAACGCCGTCCGCGAAATCTCTTTGTCGATCCCGACGACGACATCGAGAAAGCTAATAATTACTACGCGTCCGCTCCCGCAATATATGCGTGCTCGCGCCCACGCCCGCGAAACCACCGTTCCCTCTGAAGGGAACGTACGGTTAACTTCGTTCCCGCACACCCGCCACGACCGCCCTCCTCTGCGGCAACTCAAGCCTAGGTCCGATCCATCGGCATGGAGCCCTTGAGCCAAGCAGCCGCTCGCGCGATACAAGTGACTGTACAATCACTAGCTTTCACAGCCATACATGACACTGCATTATACACACATGCACAACACACATAGGTACATAGGTTCTGTAAGGGACCTTTTTTTTTTTCTTTTTTTGCCTAGTTAGAGTAGACAAAAATTTCAGACCACTAAATACACATACACATGTTCCTTCCCTCTTCCCAGGGGGCAGAAACATGTATATATGTATAGTTAGTTTAGATCGAATTACGGATAGGGAATTAGTCAGATCGCGACTTAATTGCATACGCGCAACAGTCCGAGCCGAGGTTCGGCCACTTTGGCACCCTCGGATGTTGTTGCTTAGCTTTCGTGGCTGAGTGCCCTAAGCGCTCGCCCCCAAGCCCGGTAAAGCTGTAAAAGCCGTAAAGGCTCCAGGGCCCCTCAGGCTAACAGTGTAGTCAGTTAGAAAAAAAAAAAAGGCTTAACTTTTGGATTTATTAGACAGCTCATCTGACGATGATTTTGAATTCGATATGTAAATTGCATAAGCACATTCTAAAAGATGTGGTCATCGTGAGTAGATGAAGATGTAGCTAGGGTTGGTAATTATCGACTAATCAATAGTCATTAGCATTAACGAGTAATATTTTATTTCCGATACAAATAAGACTACGCTGTATTTTTGTGATTACAACAAAGTTTTGAGCGAATGAGCTTTTTAGCTCGTCAAGTTAACAAACTATGCAAACTACGGAACATATAAATGGATATTTTTTTCGCTGTGGTCGCTTGATGGGTTGTCTTACATTCCGTTCAATGAAATAATTTATAGACAATCGATTAATTGATAGTTAAAAAATAAGAATATAAATAAAAACAAAAAGTGTATAGGTAATATAATCGTACCTTTGTACATACTATAATAATATAATGAACATTTATTTATTTCTATTTTATCTTTCGATAATGTGGACTGATATCGCTGATCGCATATATTTTACTTGTATCTTCTTTAAATAATACATTATAAGTATTAAATTTGTTTTACTGCTCACTTTAGCAATTATTTAATTTAAAGTGTGTTATTATTTTAGTCGCTAAAATATTGTTTTTTTGATTATCGTTATAGGTTTGGCGTAGTGGCCACAATCTCACCTGATGTTAAGTCACGATGGAGGCCCAAGATGATAACACGCTAAACCTAGTGGAAGACTGGCTCTCAAGTGCAGCTGCCGAAATACACTTATTGGTGCTTGGCGACAGATTTTCAACTTGAGGGTGGTAGCTAGCCAGGCGGGCATTAGAAAAAGCCCTACCACCATGCTATGGTTTCCAAACGATGTTTTCCGTCACCGAAAACTCAGGCTCATTGCAGTGATTCCAACTCACGTCAATCGACGCGAAGTCGTACACGCTACCACTGAGCCATCATTGCTTCAATTGTTCAATTCAATTGTTTTGTTTTTCCTGCCGTACAATATAGTTTTAATTATAATGAGCTCTTTGAGCGCTGGTGTGTAAGAAAGTGGTATTACCCATGTGCCTTACAATTTTTAATTAATGTAATCAAATAATGAGCAATTATTAATTTCGGTCAATAAAAATATTCGTTAGCTATAGATAATCATTATTATGTAAGTACGTAAAATATTATGCGTCTAAATAAACCGCCATGTGGTTATGAGCAAAAGAGGAAATTTTAATGGCAAGTAAGCTGGTAAGAAGTTTTTCTTCACTCGTCAGAGTTGCCTCATCTGTGGCATTATCGACACCTCGACCCGAACCGAGAATACGTCACAACATATTAAGATTTAATAACCATATCGCTCGGTATCTTAAGATACTGTAAGAAGAAAATAAATATTTTCTTCGCCGTTTGTGATAGTCCATTGGATAGTAATGTGAGCGATATTTTATCTTTATAGCATGTTCATCGTCCGTGAATTGTCAATAAACTGAGTTAATAATAATAACTGAATAATAAAAGCGTACGGAGCTACGAGGCAACGCTAGTAAAATATAAAAAAAAAATACAATAAATGTAGGTTGTATCACTCGTCTTCGGAGTATCTCATTTGGAAAACAGATATATTATTCGTAAAAATTTTCATCTTAAGACTATATACATCTTGTTATAAAACTCGTTTCCATTTTAAATGACTTACCGGTGCGGCCGGCACTTCGGCTGGACTGTTATATGTATGTATACTTTTAACTGTATTATGATGATATATACAACTGTTTCATGTGATTTAAGTTATTTAAACGCCTCTTTACGAAATAACAGCCTTTTTGAATGCTACAATTATTTATACATATGTAGTGAATGTACAGACAAGAAGTTATTTCCAGACTATCTTTCACGTAGTGATCCAACTTATTTTGAAAGTAAAAGCTGCTTGACATGATTCTTGCACTTATTATCTGGCAAATCGGTAATATGCTTAGGGATGTTATTGTAGAATGTAACACAATTACTTAAAAAAATCTTTATTTTTTGTTTTACAAAGCCTAATAATAATCACCCGTGTGAGATTATTTTATGTTCATTTCTAAGACTATGCCGGTCGCTTATTTGTTTATGATCGTACAATACGTTGTCAGGGATGTGTTGGGAGGGCAAAGTTAAGATATATATATAGGCCTTGAACTTATTAGACCAGGGCTGAAGCCTTTGAAAATTTTGAGGTTGTATGAAAAAAGTGTAAATACAAAAGTTGTAGATCTTTATATTACCTACAACTTTGCCATTAACTTTTTTCCATAGGACTTGTAGTTTTGCCGAGAATCGACATAAACCGTTTTTTACACTTAAAAACTCACCCCCCCACCGCTTTCCGACCTCAGATCGCCCGTAAATAATTTTTTCTTTCATTTTTCTTATATTTTCTTCCTTTTCCAATGGGTTTCATACTACTATTATTTTTTTTGGTTTAAAAAATTGTCGGGCCTGGTCTATATATCGTTTAAGTTTGAATCGTTGATCTGTTCCAGGTCGGATAGGTATAATGCAGGAGAGTTGCCACTCGATATCGAGCGCGGTCGCTATCGCGGTGCGATACGCAGCGACGCGCACGCAGTTCGGCGAGCGAGACAACGAGATACCGCTACTAGAGTACGAGTTGCATGTCAGTTGGTTTGTTGACGGATTGTCCTCTCATCTCTATATTATTAAGTACCATGTCTCGGTCTAATTTTCTTAAATACCACACACGCCACGGTCTACCGTCAAGATCTACAGATGTGCTTGCGCAGGTAGACCAGAGCGTGTATTGGAATAGACATGTGAAGTTTTTTTTAATCCTGCGCAGGTGAGCGGTGCATAATCGAACATCTTTTTTTTTAGTTTCACCATTCAGTAAACCTGTGCGTGCTGATACACGTTACGACGTGTGGTCGACTTGCGCAGGCACATTAAAATAAGAAGATAAATGTCAAGTCACCATCTTGATTCTCGTTCTTCTTATTTAATGGCAACGTGTGTTTTATAAACATGTAGCTGTACCCGCGGTTCCGCTCCCGTGGATTACAGAATGCTGCCGGTCGAGCGCACGCGCCAATCTTACTGTCCCCGCTCAAAATATAGAAGACAAAAATGCTTATTGTGCTATCACTGACTTTTTTCTAGGTATTTTTAAGATCTACAATTATGTAATACATTAAGTTGATATATCTCGTATGGTTTATTCAGTATAAGCTATTTAAGCGCTCCAAATGCTTCTTTTTTTCGAATTGATTCATTGTCAATTGTACTGTAAAGATTAGAAAAATATTCTGTCCACATGACATTAGCATAATCTACACATATTATAAAACTCAACGTCTCTCTGTCTGTCTATCCGTTTATGTTCTATTCACGCGAAAACCAAGAATATATTTTATAATATAAAGTAACGTACGAAATAAGCAGTGACGATAATGGTGAATCAATTCGGAAGAACACGCTTTTGGGGTGATTATATGGCTTACGCTGAGTAAACCATAAGAGATGTAGCAGATTAATGTTAAACAACATTGTACACCTTAAAAAGAACTACAAAAAAGTCACATATAGCATATGTCTATCTTCTAAGGATCGCCCACAATAAGCAGTTTTGAGGCAGCACAATTCGCGCGCGCGCTCGACCGACGGTATTCTGTAGTTCACGCGAGCGTAGCCGCGGGTACAGCTAGTTTACTATAATTTTTTATTTATTTGTACCTTATTTGAGGCAAAATAGTGTATTTATTAAGTCGATGTAAGATTTTTGAAATTCTGGTTTAACAGCAATGGCGACTGTTCGGGTACGTGGCAGCTGCCGTTGTATTCCGAATATACATAGAAAGTTTTACACGGGTCTACTTGAATCTTGTTGAGAAATCGAACGCCGGCATCAAACTCGATAACTTGGTAAGTACAAATACAACTTGAATCTTACGTTATTAACACTCGAATACCAGATCAAATGTTGCATAATTATTAAGCTCTTTGTAGGGTACTCATAAGTTTTCATTTTTGAGCTTCATGTCATGGTATCTTAAGTTACGTTTTAGACAAAATTTCTTGTACGCCAGGGAGGTAACTGATATTGATGCTTATTTCCACACTGAAATATAAAATGAGTACTTAATTATATTGCTTAGTCTGGTCATAAATTCTGTTACAAATTAAAATGCATTTTTAATGAAGTAATGTAATCTTAATGTATACATTTATTGAAGTCTCGGCATTAATAAACACAGTAATACTATTCATAATGGCCTCCTTGACTCTGATTTAGGCCTTTAATCTATTTACCCATGAATCTACGTACTGTTTCCATGGGACATTTAGCCAGAGATTTCTTAAGAGACTCAGTGCCGGCATGTCGTTTAGAACTGACCATAATTTGTAGTCCAAGGGGTTCAGATCTGGACTAGACGAGGGCCAGTCTTCTACTCTTATAATGTCCGGGACGTCTGCTTGGGAAGTTCCGGCCTTGACTAGGTGCAGAGTTTTGTTGGAAAATCTACATAATTTTTTTAAAAGTGTATTGCTGAGAGGTTTCACAACATGATCTGAGACGGTCTTTTGATACAATCTGACAGGTCTTCACTCCTTTTTCACAAAAATAAAGTATCATGACTCCTCACCAAACCATGAATAACGCAGGGTGATGACCAGGTTAGACCTTTTCGACCACTTGCGAAGCTTCTTAGAGCTATGGGCTACACTTTGTCATTTTGTTTGTAGTAAGTGCTCTTCAATCATAAATATTTTTTTATCAGTAAAGAAGATATTTCCACGCGCGTATCGGGACGACAAGCGTTTTAATCGATCCACTCCCTTTAACCGTAGGTATTAATTTAGGGTATGTCTTGTATATTGACGATAAGCACCAGCACCGAGCCTCAGTTTTTGTATATTATACTCGACAGTCTGGCGGGAATCTGCATTCGGTGAACTCAGCCTTAACAGCCTTTGTAGTTTTAAGGGAACGCGGCCGCCCCGATATTTTATGATTTTCAACAGAAGAAGTGTTGATATATCTACTAAATTATAAATATGATCGAGTCCGATCGAGTTACTTGCCGGTTCTTCTCGATGACTGGGATGTTTTCCGAACCGGTGGTAGTGTTTGAAGTTCATAAGTGCCTTATGATATTATATATAATTATAAGAGCTAAATTGAATAGGGCCTAAATGAATTTTGATTATGATAGTAACTACGATATATGAATTTAGGGCTGATACAAGCTTTTCAATAGTCTTGAAAATGCCTGATAGCTCCATACTAACTTTGTGCAAGGCAATCGCTGCAATTCTGTTTTCTTTAACACCCTATTGCATATTGTAGTTTAATATTGACCTCAAAAAAGTATATGAAATGACAGGGCTACGACAAAAAAAAATGATTTTTTTAAGTTGTAACAATATTTATGTTCAGACTGGTTATATTCATACTGTTATACCCGTGGTTAATAAAATGCCATTCGCATTTCACTTAATGAAAACGAAGAGTCGACATTTCGACAATGACTTAATTAATTTACGACATACCGATAACGTTTAAATTAAGCTGGAAGTTTCGAGATATACTATTAAAAAAAATTGTTTCTTTGTTTTCGTAATCGAACCGATAAGTTCTGAATGTGTGCGTGTTCCGCGCGACCGGGATGCCTTACCTCTACCTACAAATGTATATTCCTATGTTTGTAGTGAATTCCACTACACTTTCCCACTATTTCTTTAGTGTGTTGAAAATGTCGATATACAGAGCGTAACCGTAGAATGGTTACTGTAGTGTGTAGATACATATTGGTAATAAATAGTAATATGGTTGACATCGGTCCCGTTCCTGGTAGAGTGAGGCGGTTTCAGAGATCCACGCGATGGTGTCGTGCAGCAAGCCGCTGCTGACGTGGACCGTGCTGGCCGCAGCGCAGCAGTGCCGGGAGGCGTGCGGCGGACACGGATTCCTCAAGGTCTCTATATCGACTGCTTCAATATATTTATATGATTATCGAATCAAATGTGATTAATATTCTCTTAAAATGATTCTTTGGGCGCGATAGGAGAAAATTTCTGAAGTTCATTTATAGTGCAACGTTTTCTATACATCATTTTTGAAGCAAAAGTACGGAAAGTAGATACTTGACTAGAGAGAGAATTAAACTTTTTTAAATTTAGTAATATTTTTGATCGCCATAGAAATGTACTGAGAGGCACATGCTCTTTTTCTTGACTATTTCTTGTTAATAAAAACAATTTTTATTTGCTTTTTTTCGATAAACCTATTTTTAATGATAAATAATTAGCAAAAGTAACTTTACGTAAAAAATAGTGTTTTCTATTTAAATTGAAAACTTGTTACACATTAAAATACACAATTTTATATTAAGTGAATTTTCTTAGTTTTTTAATATATGTATAAAATAACAGAATTGATTTGATAAGCACGAAGAGATCCGTGAAGAACAAGTCCTTTAGTCATTAAAATTGTTTAAATAAATAAATTTTTAACGCTGTAGAAAACAGAACTACGACTTGCGTGCGTATTCATCAATATAATATAATCGCCGCAGGTTCAAGCCCGGTAAAGCTGTAAAAGCCGTAAAGGCTCCAGGGCCCCTAAGTCTAACAGTATATATAGTCAGTTCGAAAAAGAAATTTTTTCGGCCGCAGAATTTACGTTTCGATAATTAGTTATTTTTTATAGTGTGCAAACTTAGGCGACATACGTAGTAACCACGAGCCCACAGTGACGTACGAGGGCGATAACAACGTGCTGTCGCAACAAACCGGGAACTGGCTCCTGAGACAGTACGAGAGCGCGCGCAGCGGAGGCGCGGTCGACGCGCCGCTCGGCACGGTGCGCTTCCTGGCGCGACATCGCGAGATACTCGAAGAGACCTTCCGATGTACGGACACGACACAATTAAAAACTAAACACTGTGAGTACGACACCTATCTATACAGGAAATTTCAACTCTAAAATATGTCATTTCACCTAAAACAAATACGCAATTGTCGATAATACACACATCCACGCACACACTCACACATACATTGTTGACGTTTTTGAAGTGAAACTTCTTATGCGACTTCCAAACGTTAAATATGAAACGTTAAAAGTTTAACGCACATTATCGGTCTCTCCTCTTTGTGTGAACCAGAGCGAGAAAGTAAATGTCAGTGTGTATGTATATTGCACACTGTTTAAATAAAATAGAAAATGCCTTTTAATATGAAGTTTCACTTCTATCGTGTGTGAACGCACACACACCTTTTTTTTTCTTCAGATTATCGAAAATCATCGATGTTAATTACATCGATGTTTCCATTTCTATCGGGTGTGCGAGTACGATTTGCACTACGCCGAATTTCCACAATTTTTAACAATATCTCATATTTATTTGATTGAAGCAATGATAGCTCAGTGATACGAACACCGTGTTGATCGACGTGGGTTCGAATCTATCCAATGAACTTGAGCTTTCGGTGAAGGGAAATATTGCAATGAAACTATAGTATGGTGGTAGGACATTTTCTAATTCCCGCTGGACTAACTTCCACCACCCTCAACTTAAAAATCTGTCACCGAGCACCTACCTATAGGTGTATACCGGTATCTGCATTTGAGAGTCAGTTCCCCCACCTAGGCTTAGCGTGTCGCCGCCAGGTGAGATTGTGGTAAAAAAATAAACCTATACAAGTAAAACCCCACCATTTCTATTGTAATTTTTAGGACCCAACTCCTGACATGACAGTTGATTTATTGTTAATCTTGCAGTCATAACATCGACGTACAGATGGCTCATATGCTACTTGCTGAAACAGACACATGCAAAATATGAATCGGAGCTAGCCAAGGGTCTGACCAAATTCGAAGCGAGAGCGAAGTCACAAGTATACCGGTGGAAAACCCTGACCAAAGCGTACGCGGAGTACCTAGCGATAACTTTCTTCGTCGAAGCGATAGATACGAAAGAGAAAGATTTAAAACCGGTGTTGAGCAAACTGTTCTGTTTATACGGGCTCTGGTCCCTGGACGGTCACCTTGTGGAGTTGTACCAAGGTGGATTCGCGAGCGGAGAGGCTCTGGCAAGGTTATTAAGGGATGCGGTGTTGGAGCTGTGCGCCGAGTTGAAAGGAGATATCGTTAGCGTTGTCGATGCGCTGGCGCCTACTGACTTCGTTCTTAATTCTGTACTGGGGAAGAGTAATGGACACGTAAGTATTTTTACTTATTTCTCTTTTATTTTTAGTACTATTATACCAAGACGATGGTAAGTCATAATTGGCTAAACCTGTCATACCCTTCTGATCGGTTTTGGGAAAGACTATTTTCCTCACTGAACCAAAATGTTCTAACTAGAATGGGGGGGAGATTCGCTAACGCCGTGCCTACCCCAGGATATTGGGATGTTAACTCGCATATTGCGGCTTCATCGGTCATCCCTTTTCAACGAATGCAAAAGTACTCTATGAAATTCGGCCCTAAATCAAGAGTACTTTGTGATATTAGTGGAGTGTTCGCAGGGCAGCCCAGGAGACTACGTATAACGGATTTCCACACACAAAAAAGTGTACAAGACGCTTCCCCACATCGTGAAAAACTTAGATACGCAAACGGTAGCTCGAACTGAATTCATGACAAAAAAAGTAAAAAACCAACATGTTAATAGCAAACAAAGAAATAAAAATAGCCCTTACTTATGTGACATTTCACTGTTACAACGATTTACTATATAACATATCTTTTCGTTTTCAATAAAAAGCATACTAAATAAAAAGTAAAATGTTTATTTTTCCACAGTTATATCAAAATCTACAAAAAGCGTTCTTCAGTCATCCGGGTGCGTTCGAGCGCGCTCCCTGGTGGCAGGAAGTCGTCCATATACCCTCCTCCAAACTGTAATGTTATGACTTCTTGATATTATATTAAAATTAGATTGTTTAATAATCATGTTATATTATGTTGTTATATCCCTTCCGACCGTTTATTTTATATTTGACATAAGCACGCCTATGATGTTCTATAATTATTAACAGCCAACCACAGACAAAAGAATGCAGTCCATGAACGCTCTTTTTCTTCAATAGTGAAGCGACATGCTTTTTAAGCTCCGATATTTATCATCGAATGTTTATCGAACTCACAGATTATGTACATATTTTCATTTAATGAAATGTATATTAAATATTAATTTACTTATTATGTATGTAATTATTAGTAAAATAAGCAATTAAAGTTAAATATTGAAAAAAAGTTATATTTTGAACATAGACTATTAGTAGCTAGAGAATATATGTATAGATACAAATAAATTTACCGTAGTATAAATGGTTTATTTTAATACATAAAATATTACTCATTTAAACGCCTGGGTATGTAAAAAAAATGTTGCGCAAAAATAAAATACTTATGTGGTGAATTCATTAAAACTTCTTCATAAATAAAATCAATTGTTATAGGAAATCGAATAAGTAACACATTAGGACATCACTAATAGAGCTGTACTCGAACTGTCAAAAATAAAATAAATGGTGAGAAGCTGTATAGTGTTAACGTGTATACCTGGAACTAATTTGTATACGAATGTTTTCGATTACTCAAAAAGCGATATCGAGAGATGATGCACTTTCATATAAAAGTTATCGACAATTTTTTTTTTATTTGGCAATTTAATTTAAAATGACTATTGTCATACTCAGGTAGGTAATGTTTCTGTTCGTATATTTCATTATACCCAATCATGCTTTAAGTATAGTAGTGGCAGTTTTACTAAAATCATCGATGGATTTTTGGGATCAGTTCGCAAGAAATCGTTAAATTTTTATTGTTTCATTTCCTTTCAATTTCGCAAGTTGTTTGTGTTTTTGTTAAATTACAGTTTTTTATATGAAAATAACAATAAAGTATGTTTTACCAAAAAATATAACTAAAGCGGAATATCGTTTCACAACTTGCGGCTAAAACTTTATAAAATAATTTATGTAGTCGTACGATTAATAGTTGTTAAGATTTTTTTTTTTTTGGACAAAGTAAAGTACGAGAAAATAATTATTTTGGAAGTATATTTTTTGGTAAAAATCTTGAATAATGGCTCAATCTTTGAAACACGAATTTTGGAAGCCTTTTGCGTGTAAATAAACCCGCTACAGGTATTATAATCGTATATAATGTACAAAATCTGTTAAGTTTATGGCATCGATATTTTAAACCGTTGCCTCGTTGTTAACAACAATTTCGTTTATGAAAATATATGACAAAAGAGGTGGGATTCAGTGTTCACATACGTTTTAAATGAGTGGGATTCAGTGTTCACGTATACATGTTTTAAGTAGGTATTAGTATTATTCGATAATTACCTGGTTTCTCAATGTGTAAATAAACATGAAATTTTTAGTCCACTTTAAAAGCTATTTTCCTTGCAAATGAAAACTATCACTGTTTTTCTAAAATTCAACAATTTGCTAACAATTACATTGTTTAACATCTTGTATCATTTATAATATTATTTTGTTTAGTAACTGATCAATTATGTCGATGAAAAAGTTAATCCTGTGACACTATTTTATCGCTATTTTTTGAATATTATTTTAATATCGCCAGTAATAATGTTATAAATTTTTTCACCTTGAATATTAGTATTTTATGATAAAACTTTGTTTTTATTATTTTTAATACATGGTATAACTGTTCATTATGTATTTTAAAGTATTTTTAACACTGGTCACACAATTTTCATCGGAATTTACCCTGATACATAAAAAAATCACTAATTTCCAGCTTACTGTATAGTTATGACATTTATTATGAATGTATTATATTTTGACTGTATAGAAAATCTGCGTAGTATGTATTTTGATAATTTTACAGAAGAAAGAAAAATTGAATTGTTTTTTTTTAGGCTTTGTTTTACGAAACATAGTAGGAAACGGACTCGCAGTCCACTTGCTGTTGTGTGGTCACTGCAGCCTATAGCTATTTGTAAACAGACCGCATTTCGAACTAAGACCAGCCAGTAACAGGTTGATAGTAATAGTAGGCGAGTTGGGACGTTTCTAGTACTAGTGCGTATTATCAGCCACAACCATTCGAACCGGAACTGCTGTTTTGCGGTAGAAATGGGTGTGATGATGGTGCTTCCTCAGTCGATACCTAACCAAGGTTCTGTCAGGCTCCTCATACTGATAATAATACTTTTTTATGAATTAGTATTTATATTATACCATCAATGTAATAATTTCTATCATAATACAGTACCTATTCTTATTAATAATAATATTATACAAAATCCCAATGAAATTAGTAAGTATTACTAACTTATCTGTTTTTTATTTATATATAATGTATTTTTCATTTTATTCTTGATTGTGCATTTTATTATTATAATGAATTGTTAGCATTTAATTAATTATATTTTTAGAGATTTTAGCCGATTTGTGATATAAATATATATTTTAACAGTATCTAACAAGAGATTTTTTATATTAACTATTGCTTCATGTTTTAATGTTCTATGCGTTTCAGTTAAGAAGATAAATCATACCGCCGCGTCATCTTGATTCGCATTTCGCATGCCATTTCAGTAAAAAATGTATGTACGGTTGGAAAAACAATATGACGTGCAAATTATGCTTAGGTATGTCACGTGAACGACCATAAATTTTTATAATATAAAAAACCTTATACTTCTATTTAAATTAATTAAAAATAGATTAAAGAGTGCGGTAAAGGAGCGTTGAAAGTTTTAACGTTCCTATTTAGATTTTTTTACAAGTATTGTGTATTGCATTTATATTATTTTCTATGGTAGGTGGTGTGTATCTAATAAGATGTAAAGCACGACTATATAAACATTATTATTTTTTTGTATCCAATAAAAACATATTTTATGTTTACGTTGCTGACTGTACAATTTTGGCAAGTAGCGGACGGCGCAAGGTGGCGCGGTCTCGATTATTTTCTTATTTGAAACTAATACATAGTACACAGAGTTCGTGTAAAGTCAGTTGCAAAATATTTAATTCCATTGTTTTATGTTCCGATGGCGACGATAAACTACCCATAAGGATGTCTATTGGTTTTAGACAAGAGACTTCGTAAGTTAAACCAGATATATTTTAATATGCGTCCTTCTTCCATTCCAATATAGGTTATCAATCCGTGGAGTTACAGTACATCTACCACGGCTATCAGAGGTACATGGAATAAACCTTCGATTAAGATAGCCGAGATTTTATACCGTGGCCATTTTGTTTATTATTGCATTTTACGTCGTGATACAATAAGCATTTTATTTATGCAGATGTCATTTTATGAATGTTATGAATATGAAATGTTTATTTGTTTTGTAAAACACAACAGTTTACCTCACTTTAAAACTATGTTAACTTACATATAATACAAATATTATTTATAATAATTCTAAAGTAAAAATTAAAATTTTACTATTTAAATTTAAAATACTATTCCATAACGATTTACCATGTTGCAATGTATAAATTTAATGGATTGTAAATACATCATAATATCCATGGGAGATTTTATTGAAGTTTTGTGCATTTCTTTTTGTATAACTGTGGTCTAGCATTATTTATATTAAACAATTTTTATATTAAATCACTCCTTGAAGTGCCTTCCCTTGTTAATTGTGTAGATGTGAAGTAGAAATCCAAATGGCGGTCAGTCCACAGTATTTATGCTCGAAAAATTATTACCTGTTATGATTGTAATATTCCTTGCTATAAGTAAAAAATATTCAAAGTTTTCTTAGATGTATAGCAAAATAGATTTTTTTTTATAATCATAATAAGAATCTAAATTTGTTTTGTGTAACGTCTATAGACAATAATTGTATAATGTAAATTTCTCATTTATTTCAAGTTTTTATGTGTAACAAAATATCAATAAATTTATGTGCAAAATACAGTGGGAGTAAAGGCGAAATTAATACTATAGAAATTGGAGATGTAACTATTCGTTTACTATAGTGTCTGATGTCTGTGAATTATTAAAAATAAATTATATCTATTCATTACATTTGAATTTTATTTTACACCATTTAATTCTAAATCAAACCAGTGGTCGATAAAAGTTATAAACTGTACTGTTGAGTTTTTAGCTGGATCTCAAACTGTCATTTAGTGGTTTTTATTCACAAATTTGTGTTGTTTGACCCTATATTGTGGTCAAGTGGATTGGATATAATAATATGGACCAAGAATTCAAAAACTCCCGATAAAGTTATAACAAGGAAGCCACCATCTGATATCACTATATTCACTCGATAATGGCAGTAATGGTCTTCAATAAAGACGTCTAGTTCCCAAGTTAGGTAGAAAAATAAAACTGTACTGTGTAAGGATTGGGAATATTTATATATTTACTATCAAGAAACTATCGTGCACGTTTCCAATTCCGTTATGTTTATGTACTGATCGTTTGGTCACCAGTCATAAAAAATATAAGTGCATCGGAAAAATATCCTTATGGAGCATGGTAAAAGTTACGAAAGCATCATTCGTGTGTTTTGACCACGAGATGCATTGTAAAACGCGTTTTTTTAATAATCTTGAGATATTGCAATTTCATATATGTCTCTTAGTAGTTGACAAAAATATGAATCAAATTGAAACTCTTGCGTTGTATGATTTAATAGTTTTTATTATTTTTTGGCATAGAAAACTGTGAAAGCCAAAGACAATCTGAAAATGTGTGATATCAGGATCCACAAGTGAATGGAGCAGTGATTGTTTAGAACGTTGAAGTTTAAAAAACTGTACGTAGCACATTAAATCATTAGAACGAGACAACTCTCGCCATTATCTCGATGGTTGGTGATGGACAGCTGGGTGTACCGCCCGTATGTGTGGTTGACCTTGTTGTTTGAAAAGTTGTTTTAAACCGTAACGGACCGTTACAGTATGTAACGAGGGCATACCTCATTAAGATATTTTATATCAATAGGTAGACAAGCATAAGGCTGGATTTATGTTTGTCTGAGGGGTCGTGCTGTGTAGCATCAGAAGGGTATTGTTTGCATACATTGCTTGTGTTGTGCGAGATGTCTCATCCGAGCCGATTTCGATTTGCCTCCGAGCGTTTGACCTGGAGGGCGTGGGAGAAGCCGCATCATAAAAGATCGGACGTGTGTGTACACACTACGTAGCTTTATATATTGAAAGAAGTCAGAATGCGTCACAAAAACTATAGATATGAAAGGCAGCTATCACGTGACAAATATAAATCGGGCCAGTACATGTAATTCACTAGAAATATTCAGACATGCCAGGTTAAAATAAAATATGTTGACAGTGATCAGAAAATTTTAATCGTGTATTCAACAATTCTTCAAAGTGACAATGTTATGAGTTTTAATAAGAGTTATTGTGCATACAAAGTTTTAGTAATATTGTTAACGTGCAATTTTATAGTGTTAAGTACATCAATATTAAATTTACAACAACATTCAAAGACAGAGGTCGCAGCCTCATTCATATATTTATTGTTTTCTTCATAAACTACACTCACTACATTAGTTTTTACGTTAGATTCATTATTGGAACCGGCGTCGTTTTTTTTCTGTTATTATAACATATGTTATTGTAATAAAATAATAAAAATACTTTTCTTCCCTATTTTTTAAAATAAATTCATGATTTACACTGTATCATATAAACTACTACTATAACTAATTCACATTTTCCATATAGGACAAGAATATTCTAGAATTAACTGTAGTTTTTAATGTTTCTTCATGCGTAAACTCCATGAGTACCTATTTATTCGTCTATACATATAATAAAAATAAACTTAATCACACTGTTGCTATTTCAGCTTATCATCTAATCATTCGGATAAGTGGCTGTACCAGTTAAATAGCTAAATTTAAGTCATTCAACACATTGCAGAGGTAAAGAAAAAAAACAACAATACCATTCAATTTCTATAAAAAGTAAACGCAGGTTTCATTCGTTATATTTTTTAATAGAGATTTCCAATATCATTACAAAATAAGTATCTAAATTATTTATTATTAATTTTTATTTATTGGAGCTAACTACCAAGTTTTAAAATTTATTACTTAGCTAAAGTAGCAACATTGCCTCATCGTATTAACTGAAGTTTAATGAAACAGTCCTAATACAAATTTAATTTATTTTTATAGTTTTGCGACCGATAAATTTTAACTATTTAACAACCTCGTTGTTAATTATCGGCTAGACAATAGATAAATTTTGTTATAATATCCAATTACAAAAATCAAATACTTTTTGCTTGATTTTATTTTATTTGTCTGTGGTATAAATAGATATCTCCATAGACAACTAAATGATATAAACTGTCGAAAACGATAAAATATTATCTATGTTAACAACCTTGTATCAATCAATAATACAGTCTTCCACGTTAATATGTTTTATCGAATTATTGGAAAAATTAAGGCACTAAAACATATGTAACCATTCAAGTTTATTCACCGGAGAAGTTCTTTCATGTTAGAAGTTAGTAAACTTTTAACCCTGAAGAGCAATAAAAATATTCATGACTTTAAAAGTTTCACGAATTTCGGTTTTTGTTTTTACATTTTATTCCAAATTTGAAATTGATAAATAAACGGAGATCACTTAAACGGGTGGAATTGTCTCTTTAAAGAGACGCGTTTGGCCAAACTCTGGTCTATGCTAAAATTATTATAATTAATATCAACCGATTTTGCAGTTTAGTGATATTATCCAACCACAAGCCTTTTTTTTTTTATTAATTTTGCTTTTATTTGTAGAAAATACTCGCGTATCGACGATATGATATCCTTGTGAAGGCTTTCACAAACTCGTTATCTTAAAATAATTTAACAATAAAATCCGACTAGTACCTAGTTTCAGAGATTAGCGTGTTTAAACAAACAAAAAACTCTTCCGCTTTATTAAATTAGTGTAGATGAGTATAGTAAATAAACGTAAGTTCACATTTAAGAAAAATAAAAAATATGCTTATAATCTTCCGTTAGGGTTTGAGAAAGCAAGGCAACAATATATAAATGCTCCGTAAAAGAGAAAATAGTACGTTTTATTTAGTAAAGCTCCGTTTAAGATGTGAATCTCATGTGTGCGTATTCAAACACTTCGTATCCGTTTAATGGAGACAAAAATAATCATAAAGGAGATTGAGGGCGTAAACTTAAAAATCATAAACACCGTAATTAATACAACTAAATAAAGCATGCAAACAGAACATTAATTATAATACTAAATAGGGCTCTCAGATTTAAGTAAAGCGGTGAATTCTTAATAGATGCCGGGTTATGTTGTTCCTACACTTTTAATTATTTCTTCCTTCATACTGTCGTTTTTTTGTGACCAACCTCATACTATCGGATTTTCGCGACCAACTACATACTATCGCATTTTCGCGACCAACTTCACTCAGTACGATTCCCGCGGCCAACTTTCTACATACTGTCGGATTCTCGCAGCCAACTTTCTACATACTGTCGGATTCTCGCAGCCAACTTTCTACATACTGTCGGATTCTCGCGGCCAACTTTCTACATACTGTCGGATTCTCGCAGCCAACTTTCTACATACTGTCGGATTCTCGCAGCCAACTTTCTACATACTGTCGGATTCTCGCAGCCAACTTTCTACATACTGTCGGATTCTCGCGGCCAATATTCTACATACTGTCGGATTCTCGCAGCCAACTTTATACATACTGTCGGATTCTCGCAGCCAACTTTCTACATACTGTCGGATTCTCGCAGCCAACTTTCTACATACTGTCGGATTCTCGAGGCCAACTTTCTACATACTGTCGGATTCTCGCAGCCAACTTTCTACATACTGTCGGATTCTCGCGGCCAACTTTCTACATACTGTCGGATTCTCGCAGCCAACTTTCTACATACTGTCAGATTCTCGCGGCCAACTTTCTACATACTGTCGAATTTTCGCAGCCAACTTTATATTTACTATCGGATTCTGGCGGCCAACTTTCTACATACTATCGGATTTTTATACATACCCAACTTTACACTCAAATAAACGCTAATTATAAGTTCAAAAAATATTACCTTACTGTAAAACTTGTATTTTAAAATAATAACATCACAAGTAATGCTAAAAATTGTATGTATCATATAACATTCATAACTTAATATCGTTTTAAATAGATCATCGTACACAACCGTTATAAAAACAACCATCAAATATTATATGTATGTTAGAACTTTTAATTTGTGAACTACCATCGGTGGAGAGGTTTGACTTATAAGCAAAATATATCTAATTAATTTTCAAGTCAGTCAATCATTTGAAATTGTCAATTAAGTACTCGTCTGGTGACATTGAAGCGATTGATATCGATCATGTATTGCTGTAATTAATGGTACATGAATTTTCGGTTCAAATATTATAATCTGGTTATGGAAATACTTATTCATTATTTAATATGGATAGTTTGAACATTATTTCACGCAACCAGTTTGTTAAAGCGGCAAAATTCCGCAATTTTGTATTGTTTTTGACAAGTTTCATTGCGAAATTATCGCACGACTGGTGGGAGCACAACAATGTATATTTGAATCATTGCCAATTGTATCAATCAGCATCACTATAGGGCTAATAAATTTAAAACCAATTGACGCAACTCATTAAAATTGATTTCGTAGAACCTATGTTTACAATTCATACCCGTTGAATTACTTTAGAGAAATCTTTCTTCACATTTTTACATCAATATCTAACACCTATAAACACCCTTTTCAAAACATCCCTTACTAGAAGTACTAATACAAGAAAAAAATCAACATTACTTTCAGATTATGCAAAGGGTTAAAAAGCTGTATTAAAATAGAAACATAACGTGTGAGGTTAATGAAAAAATTGATTAATTTTAAAACAGCGGGTAACTTCAACCTCAAGATCACATTAAGCATTTTATTATTTGTTATTTAATTTTTGCTTTATTTCTATGCTCTCTGATTTCTAGCCGGCTTGATTCGAAACACCTGAATAACAAATGTAACGCAAATTTAAAATGAACTTCAAAAATATTTTATATATCATATCTAAATACTATATAGTACTCAATGTTTTTTTTTTTCAAAAACAAATTAATTTGTTTTATTTTAGTTAAATTGAATTTTAACAACGTCACATACTTTTTTTTGACATTTAATAAAGTGACGTACTGTCACATGTCATCAACGTCAAAATTAACTGACATCGCTGTCGGAAACCGTCGAACTTGTCATTCTAATGACCGGATTTTGCGTGGAATCACTTGAATCGCATTCAACGGTTAATATCTCGTCAGGAGTCTCATTTCTGTCTGAATTACTTTCGGTGTACGTGCCCGTGGGAGATTTATCTTCGATCACCGCCTTCAGGTACGACTCTCGGTCCATTATATTCGTGTCCCGAGCTAAAGCGAGCACGTCTAGCGACATCATGCTCTTCGACTTCTCCGTCCGCTCAATATGCGGGTTGCTATGCTCGAAAACCACTTCCCTACTTATCGATTTAGTTCTAGTCAGATTTGTCTCGTGTTTCCACGTATCGCTCGGTGGCAGATTATGCTTATATCCCCCGTTGGTGTTGGTCGAAGGCGCGCTAGCGTTTCTCGGAGAACCAGCCGTAAACTTGGATCTTTTCTGTTGATTATTTTCCTTCATCATGAGAAGCTGGTCTAATTTATTGATGGTTTCGTTCAGCTCTACCGCCCAAGCATCGTCCGTTTCAATGGCTTTGTCGATAGGTTTTAAAGCTAGTTCACGAACGCGCAATCTCAATTCCTGCAGACCGGTGTCGTCATCTCTTTCTTCAACTCTGTTTTCATCGTGTATTGGATCTCTTTCTGCCCCGACACCTGGCTCTCTAGGGCCAACAGGGATGCTGTCCTTTCCTTGTGGGTACTCGCCGCGTCTCCTGTGTATCTCTTCGGAAATCTCCTCAAGCGCTTTAAGCGATTTCGAGTAACGAAACTTTGCGTCGGCTATCAAATGTTGCAATCTGACAATTTTTTCATTTTGCATTTGTAGTTGTTCGTCGCAGAGCTTCTTTTCTTCGAAGTAAAAGCGGGATTTCACTATGCTCCGTTTTAAATCATCTTCCAGTTGATTCACCTTTAAAAATGTCACAAGTAAAGATTGTAAATACTTATAATATAAATTCTAGAATTTTATATTAATTTTATTATATAAATTACGTTATCTTCTGCTACGACTTATTGTCATTTCTGAAAGTTTAATGCCTGTATAAGATTATTTAAAACTTCTTCACTATAAAAACAAATAAGTAATGCATTTTTTTTCTAACCCGCCAATTATATAGCTGTTTCTCTCTGATGTAATCTCCTGCCTATACATAGATATAAATAGAACTCCTGATATAGTATTAAAAAAGGAAGACAAGGCATAAATCCCAAGAATACGTCAAAGCAGCTCGGCACCTTTACGTTGAAGCCATATAACTCTAATCCACATTAGTATTACGTTTCAGGATTTCAAACGAGGTTCTAATAATGTTCGACAGACAATTTAATTTAATTTTAGTATGTCCAAAATAAACAAATCAATTTTATAATAAAACCTATAATGTTATACGGCATTTTAATTTTATTTCAATAAGTAAAAACAATTCAAAAACTTAATTACATATATCGTAAAACTTAATACATCTATAATTACAGTTATACAAAATTAATAACAATTTTTATATTCATGTAATTACATTTTTTATGTCTTTTTAATTACAGTTGTAATAAATGAATTAATTTTGTCTTGTATAAGTCTACACAGTGTACGATTTTTAGTGGTTTACCTTTTTTTCAGCTGCAATATAAGCCGTGGCTTTCTTCTGATGTTCTCTACCGCTCTCCGCCTTCCTTTTCTCTGCGTCCATGACCTGTAAAGAATGAAGGAATCAACATTATTCGGATATATCGAACCACTAGATGACGTAAGCTTCCTGTCTAATCTAGTCCCCTGGCACTCCCGCCTTAATCTTGACGCGCTAGAGTTCCGAATCGAATCGAATAAAATTCGACTAGACTTAAGTGGCAATGGGCTGGCCACGTAGCTCGTAGAACGGATGGCCGATGGGGCCAAAGAGTTCTCGAGTGGCGGCCACGTACCGGAAAAGACACAGCGTGGGCAGACCCGCCACAAGGGGGACCGACGACCTGGTGAAGGTTGCGGGAAGCCGCTGGATGCGGGAAGCACAGGACCCGTCGTTGTGGCGATCTTAGGGAGAGGCCTATGTGCAGCAGTGAACGTCTTTCAGCTGAAATGATGATGTTGATGATAAAATACATATGTTAACAACCAACCTTGATGATAGCATGGTTGAGCACCTCCTGCCAGTTATTGTCGAACTGCCACTCATCCTGTTTGCTGACGAAACGCTGTTCGGCAAGTGTCACCGTCTCCTTTGCAGCCGCATGGAGTTCTGCAAGTAAAGTTTCTTTGAGATGAACTTTTTTACGCATCACGGCTGTGTTTAACTTTAGACCCCCATTCCACAGCGGTCATCGCTGTTAACGCACTGTACCCCACTTACCCCAATCTTTTGATGGCAAACTCATTTTGGACAGCTGTGATAAACAAATTAATAGAATAAAGAAGAACAACGTGTAATTAACTCATATGAATCGTAAACTATGATTTTCTGCTTAAATAAATCTGCAATCCTCATGCGTAGCTTGACTTGAAATTATTTAATAATAGTAAATGATTTATTTAAAATATTTTACGAGAGACATATATAAAAAAGTGGATGCGTGTATTTATGTACGCGCTTGAAAACTATACTTCTTTGCTTATGCGTCACATAACATCGAGTGTGACTATCTTCACCAAAAATAAACAAGAGGTTTAGCAACGAAAGAACGGTGTAGACTTTTTATTACAATTTACGAGCGCATCATAAAAATTCTTTCTCATCATTTTTTTATAATGCGCCTAAAGAAGTACCTATAACTTCAACCAAATACTCATCGTTTTTTTTTGTCGTTATAGGTGTGGCGTAGTGTGGCCCTACCACCTTGCTATGGTTTTCTCACGATGTTTTCATTCATCGAAAGCTCAGGCTCATTGCAGAAATTCGAACTCACGTCAAACGACGCGAAGTCGTACACGCTACGACTGAGTCATCATTGCTTCAAAATCATTGTTGGTTATAAACAGTAAATCAACAAAGAACATAAACATTTGAGAATAAAAAACATGACACAACCAGTAGTACCTAATTTATGTTATTCAATAATATCTAATTTTCGAACGATAATAAGGTATATAAAAACCGCTTCGCCTGTCTGTAAGGTGAACGAGTATGAGTTCTATTGAAACAACAATCTTTTATGTTTAATTATACATTTTATTATTAGTCTAGCTGTGCCCGCGGCTCCGCATGCGTGGACTACAGAATGCTATCGGTCGGCGCACGAGCGAATTTCACTGCCTCAAAAAAGCTTATTATGGGTGATCCTTAGAAGATAGACATATTATATTGCGCTGATTGCGCTTTTTAAGATCTACAATTATGTAGAATATTAATTTATTATATTTCATATGGTTTGTTAACGTAAGCATCGTTAGTCCCGCAAAAGCGTCTTTTTTCCGAATTGATTCACCATTATTGTCACTGCATATTTTCTATGTTACTTTATGTAACAAAATATATCCTATAACCTGGCCACATAGCATATCTATGAATTAAAGGAAAAACCATGTAAATCGGATTAGTGGTTTTCACGTGAAGGGAATTGGATATATACTGGTTGATACAGAAACGCGACAAACTAAAAGAGAGTCACCATGGCGGATTTATCACTATATCGATGTTGATCACGACCCAGCTTGGTATAGATCCCTACCACGCTTGATTACTGGATAAAGTTACACCGGTTCATCCTAGTACACGACCCGCCTAAGCATGCCATAACCCAGTGAACACACGACTTATATTTGAAATTTATGTATAGATGACACATATGACGTGCATGTAATTTCAAACTAAGGTTATGCGTTCATTGGGTAGTGTAGATGTTACAAGTTACAATTGCTGTGTGGTGATCGCGATCCCGTTAGACAATTATCATGTCTTACCATCAAGCAACATTGTTTTTTTTTTTAATCTTATTTTTATTTAGAGATTTTAATCATCAAGGATATGTCAATCCCATCATAACTTATACCTACTCGTACTACTTATACTAACACAAGCTATAAATTAAAAGAACTACACAACATTCTGGAAGCATCCGATGTCAGTTCTGCCAGAAAACTTTGATATACACCCACATCCCAAACATTAATTTTATACTTATTATTTTAAGATATCCTCCAATTATAATTTCTGGAACACTCCATCAAAAAATGATGGATATCGTCATTCTTACCACACTGGTTGCAAAATGATTTTCATGAGATATCCAAAATTTCCTGATGGAATGTGTCCAGACCTTAACCTAAAAGCCGTAAAAACAGAATTCATATCCGTATTGTTTTCTAAGAACCAAGGTAGAGGAGATGGCTGACATTTAATTGTTCGGTACCAAATCCCTTTCTCTTTTGAAACTAGATCAAAATATTCTTTCCACATGTCACATTTCTTTTTAAATTTACCTATAACTTCCGAATAATAAGGTGGAATATTACAGATGAACCCTCAATTAAAGCCCGCTTGGCCAAACTATCAACTTTATCATTTCCTTCTAAAGCAACATTGTTATTTATCTTTGAATCTAAATAATATCAACCTATATAAATTGACGTCTTTGGGGTACCGCTGATAACAGACTAGCACAATATTTAATATAGTCCAAATAAATAAGACGGCGTAGTGGAGCAGTGGTAATAAGCCTACTATTGAGCTGAGAGGTCGCAGACTCGATTCCCGCATATGAATGGTTTTATGTGGGATGAGCATTTTTTTTCGATTTGACTATAGTCGTATCCGTATGGGCCATGAAGCCTCAGACGGCTTTTACAGCTTCACCGGGCTTGATGAACATAATCACTATTAAGATGTGCCTTTAAAATGAAAAAAATAAAAAGACATTTTGATTATCCAACCACACTAAAAATTTCTTCTTGTACAATATACTCCATAAGCTTCTTTATTTTTAAAGAAAATCAAACTGTCACAACAAAATAAGACTCGCAGTAAAAATGTAAAGGAATGTACGATGTTACAATATTCCGTATTTATATTTATTTTAGTGATGTGATAAGCGATTTCCTGTTGTTTCACTGATAGTGGTTCACGCGAAACCGTTAATTTTACAAGTGCTGAAATATTAGTACTTCGCTTTTTTATTCACGACTATCTGGTGGCACATGAGACTTCATCCACGTTAATATGCTTTGGATGTTCCACGGGAACTACGTATCTCGCTGGACTAAAAGTGGCCGTCATGAATTTTTGATGTTATAACTTTATAATTACTGCTTAGCCCTATGGAGAAGCGTAATGACATGTAGCCAAGACCGTTCCTTTAGTTCAGTCATATATTAATCTGAAAACTACACTCAAATTGATTCCATATTTTTCAAAATAAAACTTATTTGTAAAATATATTCTCCCAAAACAGTACGTAATCACCCAAACTGGCCGACTCGACGTACATACATAGAACAAATTACAAATTATAAATTACCATATCAAATAACAGCATCATTTGCTCCGTTTCAAGTTTAACACAGAACACCGTGCGAGAAAATTTGGCGTCTGTACGTTAATAACTTGGATAAGAGGCGGATTTGTTTCAACTTTTTGACCTCTGCAGGTGACCCTGTTTTTCCAGCTCATTGGCTATGTGGATCCCTGGCACACGATGGAAAACTACCGACAAAACTGTTAATTAAGAAAATTGAGACTTGTTCTGGATAAGGCCAAATTAGAATTTATTTAATGAGATAAATAATTAATGTTTAATTATACAACGTTAAATTATTTTCATGCAATAAAAAAAAAGAATTGACATAATTATCATTCATGGTTAACTTGATCATAACGCGGGATAAATTTTTGGAGTTATCGGTGTATTGTTATGCTAAACAAGTATGTGTTTACTATATACCTATACTGCGCGTGACCCGACACGCACTTTTTTATGGCAAATTTTTATTGTTGGTTTAGTGACCTTTATTCTTTTCCGGTACCCACATTAATAATAACTACAAAAAATACAAATTCAACGTCGGTTGGTAATTTATACCACTATTGTATGTTAACTACCATTGAATCGACCTTGACCCTGACCGTCCTCGGCTGACCTCTCCCATAGGGACCTTCCATAATTATTATATCTGACGTTCAATCTTCAAATAAAACTACAAAGTTAATATCTTTGCATATTGCACCTTCGTTAAAATAGGGTTTCAACACGAAAAAGTCGAATTATGAGTTAAATATGCAGAAATACTTAAATGTTTATGAAATATCTTCTGTATAATTGTTACATCTGTAACTCTAAAATTCTCGTCTAGATGGAGTTAAAACACTATTTGTATTATTGTTACATTTAGTATTTTTTGTAAATATTACAAGTACATATAATTTGTATGATTTTATACTAATACTACAAAAATAAAGACTATGCTTTTTTGAAAATTCCATTTTTTCGTGTTGTAACCGTATTTTATCGGTGTTGCGACATATAATTCTTCTGGATGTGTGCATGTTGACTGAACTTCTCCTAAACGGCTAGACCGATTTTGATGTTTTTTTTTGTGTGGTCAGGTGGATTAAAGAATGGTTTAGATTCACAATTGGACCCGGTAGATGGGGTGTGGTCAAGTTCTAGGTTTCAATTCTATTTTGTTTGCAACATGCTTTTTTACAATTATCTTTCTACTAGCTGTGCCCCGAAGTTTCACCCACGTATAATTTAAAATAAATCAGTGATGATTTATAATACTTCAGTATAGACAATATTATGATCAGGCAGCCAGGCTTATGCATCATACGGCTCGTTCGTGACACTACTACTGTAAGCATAGACCCAAGCAGAGTGTTGAATTATTTTAATTTTCCATTATCTCCTGAACTATGCGTCCTTTAATAACATGCTATAAAGGGCAAAGTTTATCGTCATAAAATTGTCTTGATGATGAAGTAACTTTCGTTCGTAAGGATTAATATGCCATACCTAATAATAATGCTCATAAATCACTTTTCAATAACACTTAACAAAAAACAATATTGAAGGCTACTTGAGAGGTGTAGCCTAATGCTAGTTATCCTATACTATTCCACGTAAATCTGGATATCATATACAAAAATAGTTCCGACTGATAGTTTCAGAAATTAGCGTGTTTAATCAAAAAACTCTTCGCTTTATTATATTAACACTAATCATACCATAACGGGTCAAATGACCCATTTTTAACTTTTGTATTGATAATGCACGTATTATCTTATTACTTCTCCAAATTTAACTTTATGACTTTTTCTGACTAATTAAATCTACTGTTCTTATACTATTTTTATATTTTTTTGTTTTGTTTATGTTGAGTAATACCTGGCGTATACCGTTATCTACCACATCGGGTCATTTGACCCTGAGAACATTTTTTTGTTTTATAAGCTTATCAATACATATTGCTTATCTTATTGTAGTCGGTAAACTGCACATTTCTGCAAAGACTGTTATGTAAAGTAGTTCAATCAAAATAGCTGAGAATAATTTCAAGAAAATATCAAAATTTTAGATTGAAAGTAGATTTTTGTGTAAAAAAAGGTAGCAAAAAAGGAAAGTTTGGTAAATAGTTTATATTTTATTTTGATAGCTTTATTTAGTGATACAGGTAACTCTTTACCCATAAAATATCGAAACGAACGAGACAGTCCAAGTTCTTAGAAGATATAAATGATATTGGAGAAAAGTTTTCGAAAATCGGTGAAGATGAATTTTCTGAAAACGAAGATATATTACAAGATAGATAGACAAGAAGATAGGTTACAAATGAAAATGAGTTTGAATCTACAGATACTGACAATAAAAAGGAAAATATTGTGAATATCGGTTGTGGACGAAAAAGAACAAGATTACTCTCAAGTTCTGAAGAAAGTGAAGTAGAAATGAATGAACAACATGTTGCGAATGATGGATCTGTTTGGGAAGAAATGCAAGTAGGTGGCACACCTGGAATACCACCACTTCTTATACAAGCAAACCACAGGAGATAATATCTCGACACAAGATTTTTTACTCAAGCTAGCAGAGGAACTTGCCGACGATTTTCGAGAAGCCCGTGAACAACCAAAAGAAAAAACAAATACGAAACGATCCTTGCCTAAATCTGCTACATCAGCTAATCAACGTAAGAGGTGTCAAATAGGATACTGTAAAGAAAATAAAACCAACAAAATTTGCTCTCAATGTGGAAAATTTGTTTGCGGAAAATATACGATGACCACACTTATATGTAAAAAAATGCGGTGAATAAGAGCAATTCTTATTTTTTGCGTTTCTAATAGAAATTGTCAATATACTATTTCGTATAATTATAATACATTTATATTTTTATTTCCTTTCTAACATCCATATTTCATACATAATGTTAGGAAACATAAATTTCGGGTCATTTGACCCGCTATGGTAGACTAGGTATCTACTAAGTGTTGGTATGATTAGTGTTAATATAGATAACACTGAGCTCATTGCGGACACAGTTCCGAAACTATGCCGTGCTATTTTTTTAAAACTGTGCGTTTGATATAAACTACAGCCAATATTGAATGTTTTTGCCTTTCTTACATAAATAAGCTCAGTAAAACTTACCACTAGCCCTCTGGAACTGCACAGCGGCCCGCTGACACTCAGACCTGGCTTTAGCCGCGACTCCTACTGCGTCGTAATATGGTCTAGATTTCTCGACGCAGGTGCCGAGACGCTTGGACAACGCTTGCAGACGCCGCGATGTCTCTTTCAGGAGGAGATGGAATGTTTTCATCGACTCCTAAAACATGTAACAATTGTTTGATTATGTTTACAATGATTAAAGCGTAAATGACGGTTTCAGTGATGAGCAAAAGCCTCTTCCCTGAGAAAAAGCACGAGCTAAATAACCACATCAGTATTTGCAATTCCAAACGCATATAAAACTATAGTTCTGTTTTTTTCCACTACACTGTGGTTAATAATACAAGAATATTTCTTTTGGTTCAATCTTTCATTAGTGTCTATCGTCTGACAATTTTTCTAATTAATGACGAAGTAACTCCTTTTTTCTTTAGTCATAATTGTGATGTTAAGTGACTATATGGACGAAGAAGGTATCATACGAAACTTAGAATAAAATCATGGTTTCCATTTAGCACGCTGACGGGGGTTTGGCGTTAGATTTTTAGTTTAATAGGTGGACAAGTACTACAAAAGGGGCCGTTTACTATGCTTGCTCACTATTTTCCTTCAACGAAAACTGAGGTTTGTTGTTAGATTCGAATCCGGGTGCTTCAGAGCGATATTAGAAAGTTACGTTTAAAGGATGATTCATGTTACACCGGGCCAGGTCCCGGCTGGAACACGGTCAGAATATTTTGTATGAAGTAGATAATTCATGCTACACCGGGCCAGATTCTTGCCACCGTGCCGTTTACTATGGTAACCGTATAACTTGAATCATTCATTATTCGGCCTTTTCTGCACAAACTTCACCTACTTTGATCTGATATTATTGTTAAATAGATTAATATAATGTTATAGATACACTGTGATGTATCTCGCTGGTGATAGCAATGATATTAATCAGGGATAGTTGTGTGTAAAGTGGCAACACGGCGGGGTCGATTGTAATTGACCTAATCTATTCCCACTACGCTTGTGCAGTGTCGACCTCGAATCGCACTGTTATCACCATACCAGACGCACCACTTCGCCCCTAATAAACATTAAAATATACAACGCTAGTTTTCCTTCTTTTAACTCGGACGTCTCTGACATACGCAAGGAAAGGGTTTTTATTTGTGAAAATGAATGTGTCTGTTTGTTTGTCCCCTAGGCGGTCCTAAACCATTAATTAAATTGCAATTTTCAAAAATTTGGTGGGTTGTTGTGCGCATGCCCGTGAAGGTTTCGCTACTAGTACAAACTGGTTACAGCAAGTAATTTCGTTTTTAAAACAACGGCAGCTAAGTCGCGGGCAAAGTTAGTATATAAAAAAAATACAGAATAATAACAGTTATCGTAAAGTAATTTTTATTTATATTTCGAAAATTCTAAATATTTTTTCATACGAGTAGATGCTATTCGTTTTTTGTTTATTGGAATATCATTGTGTTAACCTTCAAGCTTCAATGAACGACACAACTGTACTTTACTAGCTAGTACAAACATAATGATAAAATATTAAGCGTTATTAACTTTCAGCGTTATCCAAGTTTAGAGATTTGACATTAGCTTGGCTATAAAGCTTGGAATGAAGTGCATGTCATCGGTGATACTGCAATATGTTCTATGTCAAAATACTCAGTGTCAATTATTCATGGCAAAATGTTATGTTTACAGTTATTTTCAAATGAGATCTACATTTAATTTTAAGATTAGTAGAACACTATACATATAGATTTTTATATAGTTTTATGTCAAATCTAATAAGAATCCGTCCAGCCGTCTGAGCGTGATTGATGGACAAACAATCAAACAAATGTAATTTCACATTTATAATAAAATTAGAAATGACTAATTACATATAGGATACGTGCAAAACAGAAGATAATTTGAAACAAACTGATAAATCGATTTTATAATAACAAGAATCACCACCAGTATCTAATGAAACATTCTATATCTATGTACCTATTGCAGTAAATGATTTTATTAAAATATTCACTTGGAATATTTCTGTGTCGGGCAATGCCCAATGTAGGGTTTAACTTGATTGACTATGCCTCTGATATTTTTCCTTTTAACTTCATTATATATACTATTACCATGAATTTGTTATTTGTTCACATAACCAAAAACAACCATTTAGCTGTCGGGGGGTGGGTTCTTGTCTTTAAACAAAAATTAGCAATTTAAAACTTAATATGTCGCAAACGGATCCCTGGATCGAAAAATAGTTTTCCCACACCCGCAATATTTTTGAACGACCTATCCAACGGCACTCCACACGATGGGATAGACGAGAAAAAAATCATTCCCACTTTACGTGTTGGGGGAGGTACACTAAACATTTTTTTTCATGATTTTATTTTACCATTTTGTCGGCGTGATTAAATTACTACTTTACTAAGATTACTAAGAGTCTCTGAGCTAAGCTGCGGAAAGACAGACAGACATAGTGAAACTATAAGGGTTCCCTGTTGTCTTCGGAACCCTAAAAATGAGTAGATATTTCTATAAATATGAAATTCAAATGCATAAAGTTACATGTCTTTTGAAGTCTAACGCAAGTCTAACCATTCTCGTAAGTGTTTATTTTGTAAATGAAAATCGGATAATTAGTTTTCGCGTGAAAATAACATAAACGGACAGACAGACAGAGAAACGTTGAGTTTTATAATATATACGAGTATAAGGTGTACAAAATAATTATAACACGTGATTCTTACGCAACATACATAGCATTATAATAACTTGGTTTTCTGGCTTGTTGATTGGAACGCCGTATTTGGTGAATAAATATGTGTTATTTATAAGTTACGCTGCGAAATACATTATTTATGAGCCTGTTAGCGACCGACTGATTTGGGAGTGTTCGTGTTTCATTTGAAGGCTATTTACCTTTCGTCACTATTGTTGAATCACTAAATGTACAGCTCATACAAATTTTAATAAATTAGCCATGGGTAGATAGGCAAACGTAAAACATATTTTAAGAAATTACCTACATATTATAAATTGTAATAATACTTTTTTGTGGTAAAATTACTATTTACGTGTGCGTTTCAAAAAAAAACTATATAAATGTAAAATTTCACTTTACGCGTAAAACTAACATATCCCTTATGATCAATTAATATAATTTAATACCAAAAGAATTATAGGACATTATTAAAAATTTCCCATCAACAGAACGGGTTTAACTACTACCATCTACCTAACATCGACATATGTAAACATACGGGCTACGTAAAGATCAGTGACTGAGGAAGACGCTAAACAAGCCAATGGAACGCATATAACAGGATTTCTTTCATCTTGTTTGTTACGCAAGGGAGACGACACTTGCCGGGCTGTACTCGCCGAGCAGTGTCAATGACTGTTAGGTTTATAGGCTTTGGAAAGTTGACGTATCATTTGTAAATAGTATGTTTGTAGGTTTGACGTAGTGGCCACAATCTCACCTGATGTTAAGTGACGATGTGGCTCAAGATGATAACACGCTAAACCTAATGGAAGACTGGCTCTCAAAAAATAATATAACGGTATATAAACATTACTTTTATTGATCAATCTCATGTGTTGTAAAGCCACAATATGGTCCAAGATTATTTTACGTTTAAGGTAAGTAAGTTTACAGGGGTACTTGGTGACAGTTTTTAACTTGAGAGTTGTCAGCCAGGCGGGCATTAGAAAATGCAGTACCACCATGCTCACGATGTTTTCCTTCACCGAAAGCTCAAGATCATTGCAGGGATTCGAATTCACGTCAATCGACGCCAAGTCGTACACGCTACCATTGAGTCATCATTGCTCAGTCATTGCATTGATTTCAGTGATTGCATTATTGCGTCATATATTCTATCGATAATTTAATTTGATATATTAAAGTCATTATGATACAAAGTAAAGATAATCCCAAAAATCAATATTAAAACGATCTCAAATGTGATTTTGTGGCAACGCAAATCTGCCTTAATTCTTTAAACATCATTTTAAACTTATGTTCATCGCTATCGGTAAAAAATAGAGAAATTAATGTTTTCGTAATCAACAATCTGTTTAACATGACAGCTGTTAGACTGTTGACATTCTATATTTTGTGAAATATTAGTATAGGTCATCTAGTGATATTATACATTTTTAATTATCTATATTCTTGAGTTTGCTCTATAGCTAATATCTCCTGATGAGATCGATGAAGTATTTATTATTAAATTCTTTAGCTATTCCAAAAATATCCCATCATCTATACTAATATAATAAAGCGGAAGAGTTTTTTTGTTTGTTTAAACACGCTAATCTCTGAAACTACCAGTCGGATTCGAAAAACTCTTTTCTTCTCTTTAGCCACATTGACGAGGAATAGTATAGGATATCTAGAATTAGGCTACACCACTTGACACAAATATCTTTTTTCCGTCTGTCTGTTTGTATGTATGGATTTAAAGGGGAGTATATGTAATTCCTGAACTGATAAGTTCCTACGCTACAATAATTAATAATAATTAATACTTATAAAAATCTTAAAAAAAAACATTGTTTTTTTTAATTCTCAGTTGATTTTGATGAAATTTTGTACGTAGAAGTATGTGTCATTCCATAATTGATTGGTTATAAGAATTATCCATTACAGTACGACTAAATATACAATTATTTCTGCGTATAATAAACGCGTGCGCAGCTGCGGGGTATCGCTAGTGTGCCTTTTGTACAAATGGATTCATTACAGAGTTGTGATTCTCCAAAGATTTAATTACTTATTATTAAAAATCGTGATAGAATCACCGAAATTAGTTTTAGCAAATAATTATGACAAGTTCACTGTTGTTTAAGCATTTACGTCAAAAAAATTCAATGTTTGGCCGTATTTCATTTTTTTGTTGGCAGACAATATATCATGTTTCTTTGGCTATAAAGCTCCGTAAAATTTAGGTCACGGTATTATTTATATCCTAGTTTATGATTTGCGTGAATTCGTAGACAATATAAACTAGATCACCGCTGATCTTCTATAAATATTTGAGTAAAACTCCATCACAAAAGAAAGCTATAAAGACCTTGCAGTCAATTCTCCAAATGATTAATGCATTTATATAGGTCGGTACGTTTATTGCTTGCTATACGCGATGTAACAATGAGATACCATTTTATTGATACAATCCGCAACGGATTTTCCTTTATAGTTTATTGAAGATTATGTACGATATCAGGTATTGGATTATCATAGCGATAACTTGCGTTAAGTGATTGAAGACAATTATATTTTATCTACACATAAAATCTAAACCCTTTTAGTATAATGGAGAAATTTGATTTACTAGGGTTAACTGTCTTTATTTACGATAATTGATTGATATAGTAGATAGATTCTTGTATAGAATTAATTTTATTAATAGCTAGCTGTGCCCCACGGTTTCACCCATGTTAAATTTGTTCGAGTTACTCTTCACGGTGCCACCGCCAACGCACCCTATCATTATTCCACTTCCAGTATTTGCCTACAGCTTGCCAGATGGCTTGTCGTTCATAGTTACTGTTCCTCTCCTTAGGGGCGTAGCGTGAAGTTATATAACCTATATTCATTATTACTATATTATTATATCACATACAAAAATAATTTTTGAATCCGACTTGCAGTTCCAGAGACTATCGCGTTTAAACAAATAATTAAAAAAATCTTCAGGTTTATTATATTATAGTATAAATATGTTGTTCTAAATTATTAGCACGTTTAAACAAAGAATCAAACAAGAAACTATTCAGTATTATTACCTAATATATAATAGATATGTAGTTCTAAATTGGTTAGGAATTACAGGATAGATTTATCGGATGTTTTCGTTTTTTGAAGTGAAACTTCTTATGCGACTTCCAATGCGTTAAACTATACGTTTAACGCACCTTATCGGTCTCTCCTCTTTGTGTGAGCCAGAGCGAGAGAGCAAATGTCGGTGTGTATGTATATTGCACACTGTTTAAATAAAATATAAAATATCTTTTAAAATGAAGTTTCACTTCTATCGTGTGTGAATCGCACACACACCTTTTTTTCTCTGGTTAAGTTTTCTAAATTTTGCACACGAATTATAAAATGAGACTTTTATTTTAACGATAGTAGTAGTTTTATAATAAATTATTTTCGGTTAAATCAATCTATTTATGTTTAGATGCAAACAATTTAAGTAACACAAATAAACTATTACTCGCATAGTAAATCTATATTTTTGATTGGCAATTATCGGGATCCATTTTTGTAGAATTGATATTGGCAAATAGATTACAATTTAAAACTTTCGACTTTGAAAAGCCATAATCGCTTTACGCATAAACGCTCAGTGGTAGAGCGTTCGGACACCGCGCCAATCGACATAGGTTCGAATCATACAATGAGCCTGAGCTTTCAATGAGGGAAAACTTTGTTATGAAACCATAGCATGGCGGTAAGGTGTTTTCTAAGGTCCGCCAGGGTAGCTACAACTATTAAGATTTACTACTATTACAACTATTAAGAAAAATCTGTTACCAAACACTTATAGGAGTATTCCGACAGCTGCCTGATAGATTGAGGTCAAATGTTAAAACATATAAAAAATAAAAAAGACATATGAAATCAAGTTATTATACATATATTGAAATACTTTTTTTTAATGAAAAAATATCATTTTGCATCTTAACACATAAGCAATACTAGGTCTCTTCCATTCATTGTAAATTCTTTAAAACTGATAAACAATTTGAAATAACTTACATCAAGTTCTAATTCCAGCTTGTTGATTTCATCAGTTGCTGCGTTCAGTTTCTCCAATTCAACCTGAAAATTGGTAAAGAGTTTTAGACAATCGCACGGTACCACAACATCGTACTCCCAAACGTATGGCAACAGCAAGCAACATGTAGAGACTGGAAACATCCGAGCCATTACTGAGGACTCTATCACAAAACGTACATTTATCTCTACGTAGATAAGAAAACTATCAACTTTTATCTAACTGTACCTTACAAGGATTGTTTCCTGCCCCTACGAACTTATAAGCATCTATAATGAATTACATTACTTACATAAATTTACCACATGAGTTCAGGTTCACGACATAAATAATCTTCGGTAAATGCTAAAAATTACATTTTTATTCAAATTAACAGTAGTTTACAGTATATTAGAATTACATGCCATAAATTTTAAAATACAAAAATACTTGCTATTTTTTTTTTCTTTTATTCTGTTATCCAATTACATTGTGCATAAAACGAAGAATTGTTATTAATACAATTATCTGGCTCCTGTTTAAAATTAATTTATTTAATAGGGAATTATTAATCAGTGAACGTAAAATATTAAGAGATATTTTATGAAGTAGGTAAATTGATGAAATACAAAAAGTTTTAATTTTATGAACATCTGTAGTTAGAAATAATAAAATTAAATGTATTTATGTGGACCATTTATTTTTAAAGGTATATTAAAGAAAATAATATTTGTTTTCAAATTTTAAGTAGTTAAATCTGGATAGTAAAATATCACTTATAAAGTTAATAACGTTCTTGTGATATAAATTAACTAATAATTAAGTTAACAAAGATTGAATAGACAAATGGAATGATTCAGTTGTACATAACTATTATTGAATTTGATTTGAAAACACTAAATCTTTTGGTAAAGTTTTTATAACACATCCATGTTAGTTATTGTTGAAATGAAAATCATAAAAATGTGTTATATTCTTACATGCTTTACGGAAAGTTTTATTTTTTACAAGTTTTAATATTAAACACAAGTATAATAATTCTTACTTTATGAATACTATTTATAGTATTAGTATTCAATTTAGGTAATATATTGATACTGCAAAACGAACTATGGACTGATTTTACAGGAATGAAAACTTTTTTGTAAGGATTCTCTAGGTGTGTGAAATGCATATCGTTAGTAAAATCGATATATTTAGTTTTATATAAATGAATCTTGATTGGGAAAATCTCTAATAATTTAATGTGAAAAAAACTATACATATAACATTTTGCTATGAATAACTGAGATTGAGTCTTCTGATATAAAACATATTGCAGTATCACCGATGATATACAGAGTTTAAAAAATGTTAATACCAAAATAGCTGAATTAAAAATATTGAATACTGAACAATGACTAACACAAGTGTTGATGTACATTTAGTATCTTAAAATAAGTGAAATTTAGGCCGCTGGGATGATATTGAATTATAAAATACATGAATATAAATTATGAGATTACAATTGTATTAATTAAAACTAATAAACATAATAATTGAGTTACATTTTGTACTATCAAAACTTAATGTTAAGAAATCATTTTAAAAATTCCAATGTTGTGATATTAATATATAAACAAATGCTGACTTTTTAATTGCTTTCTTTATTTTCTAAAAAACCTTAGAACAAAAATTTACATAAACTTTGAGAAGTTAGTTTACATAAAAGTATGAATAATATTAAAAAAAGAGATTCTAAGAACCCTCAGCATATATGTTAGTTATATGTCACATTGGAATAAAATGAATATATTTAATAGGTGGTTAATATGAAACATATAAAAAATTACAGTGTGTACCATAAATAACTAATAAATAATAAAAATGAAATGTAAATGTGAATGTATTTCAAATTTTTCTATGTATGTATATTAGTGCTATCTTTTTTTGCCTTTACAGTCATCCTTTAAAATAATGCTAATGTAATAATCTGACTTCACTTAGGTTTAGAAAAAAATCTATGAATAAACACTATCATAGAATATTTAAATTAATATTGTGGACATAGAGGAATATAAAGGGAGATAATGCAACAAATTGAAGACATAGGACACTTTAATTATCATTAATCTATAATGTAATCAAGTTATTCCTTTAAAGCATTTCATTGTCTGTGGTTACACAATATTACTAATTTCGCAATTAATATTGTGTATACAATCTTTTCGAAACTAATTGAAACATTAGCAATGCTTTTTCCTCTTTGTTTTTCTGTACATTACGAATATGACCATCATTTGCAGTATGTGCAAGTGACAAGTAAATATTTTTAAATACAGTATAAAATGGCACAATCTCTATAAATGAAAATACAGTTAGTATGCTGCGTACATCATAACACATGAATACAATTTCCCAATTATAAACTAACAATAATTTACATCGAAAATTGACAAACCATGACACAAATTATTATTTATTTTCTCATGGACAGGAAACAATTCCTAATAAGGTACCCATCATACATCTCAATATATAAAACTATCGCATACGCATTTTGGAATATAATAAATCGATTTAGAAATCGCGAAAATATTACGGAATTGGACCGATCAATGCACTTCACTATCACATATATATTTGCCCGAGACGAAGCGCCGTTTGACAAGCGACAACCTGTACCCGCTTCCTATTAACTCGAATTCAATACCCGAGAGGGTCGCACCCTCGCAGTTGAACTGCGCTGAAATCGTCGCTTTGCTTGACGGCCCGTTGTTCAATTCGAAACGCGCTCTTAAGGAGCCGACACCTCTGTCTTCCGAATGTTGAGATAACTCTGTGAATCGCCACAATGCCTGCTCGTTTTCAGCATTCCACGTATTCTTCGGCATCGCAATCACGTTACTAACAGCCCCATTCATAGGTACGAACACAGACACGTTGAGCAGCGGTGACGGGGGGCTCATAGCGTGCAAATTGTATTTATAATCCACCTTTAGATCCGTGTGATCTTTCTCGCATTTCCAATGTGCTACCAACTGGAATGGACAGGAAGCTGCTCCGCTTTTCGGCCGTATCTGATACTTGAGGATGTCGACGTTGAAGTACTGAGCGGTGGGGTTCTTATCTGACTGCCGTTTCAGAAGAGAAGTCAAAGCGGACATGTTGAATTCAACGAGCGTGCTGTCACGCGTCGACATCATAGTGTTTATACTAATTAACTGTTTATTAGGTAAAACATTATCTAAGCGATGGATATTTTTCAGTCTGAAACAGAGTTTCGCTGGGTTTGGGTTGTTGGCAAGAACGCCCACTATTCCAGTTGGGAAAGACAGCATCATGTCTCCTGACATTCTAACTTGACATTTGGATTCTTCAGTGCCGCGGAAATATGAATGAATAATTTCGTGGAAGGCAACAGCTAAAGGTATAGTGTCTGCCATGCCGATGGTGAGAGGAGACGGTCCCCGTGATCCTGTAGAGCCGGCAGTTCGGAAGTCACCCTCGGATCGCCTAGACGGTGGCCGCGGTAGTGATATAGTCGAAATTGTGGGAGTTGACGTGCGAATGTTTGAATTATTCATTTCTCCTACCTCCGAGAAAAGATCGCCAACTTCAGTGTTAGATATGGGAGTTGGACTTTCGAGCAAATGAGTTTGGTTGCCTTGCAACGGAGCATAAGGATTGGAGACATTTGCATGCGGTGATGTGGGATTACTAACAGTAGGACTTTGAAAGAAATTTAAATCCAATAAGTCACTGCTTGCCTTACTAGTGTTAGCATTTGAACCACGCCTAGTCGTACCAATTTTATATAAAGAGATGTTTTCAACTGTAGCCCTTAATTCATCGACACTTGCTGACATGGGACCACCACCATTACTTATTGGCTTAATTTCAACATGGATCTTTTGTTCCCTTTCTTCTTCAGATTCAGAATCTGATGAAGAATAAACACTACCTTTTTCATCTTTTGGTCTTATACAGTAACCTTCCTCATCTACCTCTGGGGAGTTCATCAAATCTTCTTTTGTTGGAGCATCCTCCTCTTTTTCTTCTAAATCAGACTTTTCTCCCATATTAGAGTTTTCAGATATTTCATCTTTTTTCTTTTTTGATTTTTTCTGTTTAGGTTTTGTTCTGCGGCTACGTAAAAACCACTTAGACTCACGTAAAGTTGTACGACCCATGTTGTCATCTTTATCTGGAGCCACAGGAGTAGCTGGTGTCCCACTAGGACTAGACGGTGCTGAACAAGGTGCACCACCTTCAATGCTTCCACTTGGTTCATCTTTGCTTTGAAAATTTGGTGTGAAAAGATTTAAAAGGGAAGTTGTTCGTCTCGAGGTTTTACTGGCAAATGAGGGTTCTTTCTTGGGTGCTTTGGATGGTTGAGTAGGTTTGTGAGACCCATTCGATACTGTAGAAATTTGATCAGCTTCTGATATAGAGTTATTAGCAGACCCTGGCTTAGGTAATGAAGGAGGTAGTTCAACTAAAACAGCTTTTTCTATTGATGTGTATTTCTCAATTAGAAATTGTTCGAGGAGTTTTTCAACTGTTAATTCTAAACATTGGTGTTTAAAGTCCCTGTGCACTTGACCCATCAAATCATGATTATTTTGTATAATATCTGTGTACACATTCACAAATTGTTTCATTTGTTTTAAATGGGCTTCTTCAACATCTTGAAAATGCTTACATGATTGTGTCATTTTCTTTTCAAAATCCTGTTTTACAAGATTGTACTTTTCTGCTAGCTGCCTATAATCTTCATGAAGCTTTTTCTGTTTGAGTTCAGCCTTCTCTATATCTTTTGCTGAGGCATTATCCTTACGTAGTTTTTCTAATTCTGCCGATTTACTGGTATAAACATCTTTAGCTTTCTGAAGAGCTTGTTTAGTGTTCTGTATCAACAACACAACTTCTAGAGTGTTTGATTCAGAATCTTTCACTGCCTTATGTTTTTTATGCAATTCGTCTGCATACCTGGTGACATCTTTGACTAATTCACTAAATTTCTGAAAAGTGTGCTGGTGTAAATTAGACAACTTCTCAGCTGAACATTTCAGCACGCACCAGAACGGTGCGAACGTCCCTTGTGCGCAGTTACTGTTCGCTTGTTTAGCTAATTTAGCTAATGATTTAGAATTAGTCTCCTCTATATTTGATCTCTCTCTAAAGTACTCGGAGAGTTCTTTGCTAGCTATCAGACCGTATTTCATATTTTGATATAATATATCATATCCATTGTGCTCGTTGGCGAAGTAATCTACAAAGTTAATACTCATTTTTGCTGTTATCGAATCTACTTGTTCATAAAACTCAGTACATTATTTCACTCACTGACCTGTATTCTAGGGTCGAGCTCAGTATCACCATTGTCGTCGGCTGGGATAGTAAATGAGGATTCTTCCATTGTACTGCTAAGGACTAGAAGCCACCCAATCACCTAAATTACATCACCGCTTTTTAACATAACAAGTGTCCCATCACACTATGAACACAACACAAAAACTCGTTCAAATTCATCACAAGGTTATTTTAACTTTAACGTTATACTTTACAAAACACTTGATAATAGTTCACGTAACGTTCTAATTTTAACAAAATAAATATACAATAAAAATTTCTCATTCAAGATGACGTCCACTCTCGTGACGTCAAATCATAACAATAAAGAATATTTTTTCTATCCACAGACTGTAAAATATTTTATTATAATTGTAACATTGCGTAAGAAACGTGTGTATATGAAAACAAATTATTGCATTTATTGGCAATAAAAATTATTATTAATTAAATATTTATATCATTTTATCAAAAATACAGTAAGTATGATATATTTATAAAAATTCTTTGTAATGCTAAGTCTTTGCATAATATATCATACGCAAACAATGAAAGTGCAACACTCAACCTGTTCGAATAAATTAAAAGTTGTAAAAGGTCTATATTGCCTATGGCAATAATACACTGTTTTACATAGAAGACGGCAAAAACATGTAATTACTAGAACCTCTCTTTCACTCTTGTTAAATAACACGCTTCACTAGCTCCATTCAATACGGATAATCGAAAGACTTATTTTAGTTATGCATTATGATGCTTTTTGTCCAGTTTGACGTAAAACAGCTTCAACTTGCTCTAATTTAGTTTTTTCATTGAAGTGGAATTTAAATGAAATTCTTTATATGAGTGACATAACTGGTACCTGCCATTTGTTGCTTGTGTCTTTGTCTGCGTATTTCGTGTACAGATTTCGATTCTGAGGCGGTGATCTCATACAATCTGTATGCAACTATTACGCGTTGCCTCGACTATGTCTTACCAAGGATCACCATATTCGGGCCAGGGGGATGAGTACGACTTCGAGGACGATGGATACGACGACCTAGAGGAGTATAGAATTCAGGAAGAACCTTTGCCGCCCCCATCGCTTATGGACGACAGTGATGAAGGTATTGTTTACGATCTTTGTTCTCCACCTGTTTTGATAAGTTTCATGACATTAATCCCTCCAAAACCCAACATAACCTGTTTATTTATCCGTATCTGAGAAGTAAACAGTGATTATGTAATAACAACAAGTTTTGATTGAGTTTGTAATTGTCAGATGTATTGTACTTCCCGCGTATTTTAAGATCAGGCTGTTTGATGACGTAATTTGTAGAAATCAATGATACTTTCACCATGGAAACATTAATGATATATTAGATAATTATTTAGTAATTAAAAAAAATCGTGAACTAATATATCTACCATAAACATTATCAAATAATAGCCATGAAAGTTATAAGAATATTTTTTCAAGACTATGTTCTGTATTATATATATTTTAATAGTTTTATGGGTCATGGTCATTATCATCAAAGTAGTAATGTGTCAGATCTGTGTCAACAATAAACATAATATCCTAAATTCAATAATTCTAATAAAATGATTATAAAGTCAAAGAATAAAAGCTTAAATTAAGAAGAAATATACCTCATTGTTATCTTCTAAGTTTAGACAATTATCTTATTAAAATTAATAATAATTCTCATACAAGTATTTTTATGTACAACTATCCTGTTATCAAGGGCCTAGTTTCGACATCTTGATGTATGGTGTGATTATGTACACCTAATATTATATCCAAATTATCTTTATCTTGTTACATATGGCGCCATGTTTTGTTAAGAGGAAAATGACATAACTAAAAAAGTATGAATCTTTATTTTACAAAAAGTAAATGGATAATTTTTATAGAAAAGTGTAACTTGCAGTATCTAATAAATAAAAAACAATATAGTCACATATTTACTTAATGCCAGTGTAAGAAAAGTAGCAATTATTGCAAGTAAAAATAATTTAAATTACATTTCTTAATGCCCTGTTAATGTTATATAATATAACATTTCATTTATGTTGTATAATATTTCATATATTTTAGAATCTATGAAAATTATCTATTATACATATATATTAAAACAAAATGTTATCATAAAAATATTTAAAAAAGTTTTTAATATATTATATAAACAAAAGAAATCTACAAACAATATGGGTGAATATATATATCTCGAGTTCCATGTCCCCAAAGAAAAAATAATCTTGTATTCATTATTTTACTAGTTGACATTATTTTTGTTGATGAAATGATAAGGGCTAGAAGATATTTCAATTTCTTTTTTTTTTTTTATAGACTCAAAAGGAAAATGTTTTGTCAGGGGAGTGATATTATTGGCAGCTTAATGATACATTAAAATTGAGAAGTGTGGGCCATTATTTATTAGCTAGGAAAGATAACATTATAAACATTTATAAATATACCACTTATAAATAATAAATACAAATAATGTTTAAATACAAATAGTTTTTAAAGAGTTGAATCTCAATAGTAGTTTTTTTTTCATCATTTTTTTTTCCATCATTTTTATTTACATTCTGTTCACTTTTTAGCAGCCAGAGATACATGATTTTGTGGATGTTGAGCTTTGTTTTCATTATCAGACAGGACTGGATAATTTTGAGTAGATTGAGATTCACATGGCCTCTATGATATTGTTTTTCGCCATATTTTTAACAGCCCTTTGTTGCCTTTCCGCCATGTTTTTAATACTCTTAAATTGCTCCCCTTTTCTTTTTTTTCATAGTATTTTTGCTTTTCTTTCTCTTTTAATTTTTTGGTAACATAATCTTTCAGCTTGATTTTTTTTTCTAATCTTTCTTCTCCTTGCTTTTTTTTCATTTGCCATGATAAGGCATATATTCAATAGAAGTGATTAACTTAAGAAATAAAAGCAATCATTATAATAGTAAATCTTAACGAAACAAAATTTTACCTAACTCATGTGGGTCATAAGGATTTCTCCCGGCATAAAAACTGCCCGAGGAGTGAAGCTAGAGAAGTGACAGAATCACACATAATCTACACAGATGCATTCTTCTTAGTCAATAATAAACTGAATATATGACTCTACACGCAATAACCACTACATTTTCAAAATGTAGAATAGCTAAATCTTTTTTCTCTTTCCTGCACCCAAGGCAATCTGTTTTGACTATCCAGTCTGTTTGGCATTTGGGACTTGGTTTGATTTGCTTCTATTCTTTACTGTTTGAACCACTTCTCCATTTCGTTCAAAATGGTGTTGTAGTTGGGATGAGGCAATTTCTGAGTCGGAATGTACTGACAGGAAAGCAGTGTTGTCAGCGTAGGTCGCTGTTATTGTATCCCCATTAGTTGGAAGGTCCGCAGTGTACATCAGGTACAAGGCCAGTGCTAGTATGCTGCCTTGAGGGACACCTGAACGCATCTCATATAGAGCAGTTAACAACTATTACATTTTACTTGAAAGCTTCTTCGGTTGAGGGAGGATAAGAGTATGTGGTAATATGAATGCGGGAGTGTCATTTTGAGTTTGTCTTCAGTCCATCGTTCCAAACCATGTCAAAGGCTTGACTTATGTCTAAGAAGGCAGCTTAGCAGTACAATCGATTTCCTTGCATCGACTTATGACATCTACAATATGATGTATATTGCGAATAAAAGTCGTTTCACAAAATTAATTAATCGCACTAAATGAATAGTGCTTTCATTTATTCTCGTTCTTGTTACAATGTTCGTGGTAACGTTCTTGATTGTAGTTTTCTTGTTGAGTCGCTGCTTGCTCCTTGTTGTTTCTCGAACTGATCGTGCTTACTGCCGCCCTCTCCGCTATATTTAACCTCGCCCTATGCCTCGCAGCCGGTCGTGTGATAGCATCGGTGCGGGGCGTCGCTCAGCCAATGAGCGCGCACGCCCTGTGCGCGCGCTCTTCGCAGAGCGAGGCTAACCTTGCGAGAGGGACGGCAGTACCATGAGTAACCGTGCCAGATGTTCGCTGAGTCTGACACGGTTTCTCCTTACAACTAGTGAAATCGTATATCTAAACTTACAACTAGCAGTTTCTTCTTATTCTAACAATATTAAACTAACTAGCTATATTCTATTATACCTACACATTATCATATCTTATTCCTATATCGTATATATCCCTATTCTTATGCATTTATTCATTCAATTCTTATGCTTATACACATATTTATAACATTTTATACTATCATAATCTCTTATATCTATTTGGGGCTCGCTGTCCGCAACAATGTACTTGATCAATTTTGCCATGCTCTTCTCGGAATCCACATTGGTGGCCGATGATTATATTTTTTAGGTGCTGTTTCATTCTGTTTAAAAGGTTTTTCCATTAGTTTACCAATTACAGGTAGTAGACTTATAGGTTTATACGAGGACCTATCTTGTCTGCCTGGTTTGGGGACCATTACGAAACTTAATATATTACTAAAACAATGTGTAGTCACCAAGGCTCGAAGGCAACCAATTGCTGTGCGGGGGATGACGCTTGGATCGCGCGGTCGGCAAGCGTAACATAGATCACGTGGGGCCCCGTGCTCACGCAACACTATATTTGTCGCCATCTATAGGCGGTGGGCGGTTTCAAATAGTTACCCGGCATAACTTGAATCAAACTTAGGGTATTGTGTGTAGTATTAATTAGTTAACAACAATCTTCCTGGGTGGTACAAGTTTCAGCTGTTTATTACTTTCCATAAATATCCACGCGCGCAACAACCAAAGATTACATTTATTTATTACTGATAAAAAATACATAACTTCTTAATTTTTTTCAGACACTGAAGAAGCCAGTGAAACTGACATTCCAAATGATAATGAACCATTGGACGTCAAAGAACAGTAAGTACTTATTATTATCCACATACTATTATTTCACTGCCTTGTACCATTTAAAAAAATAGAAAACAAATATGATAATTTTTAATTATCATGATTTTTACAACAAACCAACCAACCAACCAACCAATAATAATTATTTATTAGGCAATGTTAATTTTAAAATACAATTGTAATTTCAGAATGTACCAGGACAAGTTGGCAAACCTAAAGAAGCAGCTACAACAGTTAGAGGATGGCATCCATCCAGAATTCTTGCGGAGAGTGAAAAGGCTAGAACATCAGCTACATGAGAGACTGCGGTTAAATAGGATACACAAGTAAGTTACATCTGTTTTTAAATTAGTTACAAAAATATTCAATAATTATCCAGTACATACAGCTGTTATTATTACAATAAGGCTAAATAATAGTATAATAAGGTTTTGAAGACAAAATGTTTAAAATTAAAAAAGACATCACATGTTTTTGATTACATTACATCACAAACTATTGTCAAGGTTGGTACTTGACTAATATGATACTTCGTTTTTATTTGAGAATGTACAGTAATATTAGAATGTATGCAAGTCTGCAACTTTTTGTATGTATGCTTTATACATGTATTGTACATTTTAATGTATTATTCTCAACTGAATATGGGGTAATTTTGTTTCCTTTTGATACAATTGAAAAGCGTGTCCCTTTTGATTAGTTTTTTAAAGCTATGACAAAGATTTTTGTTTTTTTTTTCCTTTGGCAAGAACTATATGGTATCAAAATGTTCAATATGTAATCATATCGCATATAGAATTATATCAATGCCCACTTAGTTTCTAGTTTTTCGGTTTGTAAATTTCAAATGTTTTCTTTACAAAGGTAATATGCATAGAATACTTATTATTTGTTGAAACACTAACAATATTTTTATTATTGTAATATATATATGTCTACCAAACCATTATTTACCACAGAGATCACATGTATGACGTGGTTGAGAGAGAATATATATCAGAGAAGAAGGCAGCAGCTAAAGAATTTGAAGAAAAGAAAGTGGAGTTAAGGGAAAACTTGCTTAATGATTTTGAAGACAAGAGAAAAATGATAGAGAGTGAAAGGCACAGTATGGAACTCAATGGAGATTGTACAGAGGTTAGCTTCTGGAGTTTTATATTCTTATTAGAGATTTTAATTTTATTATGTTTTTTTGTACCCTAAATTTGTTATTATTTAATTTAAATAATATAATTAAAAAAATAAAGCTGTCAAAAGATTATTTCGTAGGCTCTTTAGGCAATGTTCTATGGGCCACAGAAGTTAGTTGGATCAAATCACTTATTTTGTGAAAAAAGCTTTTTTTTATATTAACGTTTAAGTTTTTACTCAGTATTTTGAGTTTCTGAATTCTTTACTTACTCTACTTTACTCAAGTAAGAGATGTACTAAATGTTCTAAAGATTAACTGACATATTTCAAATTCAATTTTCCTGTTTAAGTTCATTAACTTAACATTATTTTCTTTTATGAATAAAATACAATATTTTTACGAAGTACTGCACTAATTTTTTGGAATCTTTATCAACACTTTAATGTCAGTAACGGTTAATCAGTCATAATCAAATGTATATTGTAGGTGAAGCCAGTGATGAAGCGAATACTACGTCGAAGGGCAAACGAGCCGGCTCCAGCGCCCGAGAAGAGACGGAAACCGCTGACGACGACACTCACCTTCCAACTGGAGGAGCGAGAGATCGAGGCGGACCTGCGAGCGATCTCGAGGAGTTCACCGCCGCCCCCGCCGCCGCCCGCGCCCCCCGCGCCGCCCGCGCCCCCGCCGCCCCCCGCGCCCCACGCGCCCCTGCCCCGCCATCACGCCGCGCACAACACGACGCATCCCAGGAAACATTTAAATTCCACAAGTAATTGTAAGTTCATTGTAAACATAATGCTCGTCTAATTAACTACCAACCTGAAAAATGTGTCGCCAAGCTCCTATATATTGGTGTGTTCTCGCAGCCGCACTTGAGAACCAGTTCCTCTAGGTTTAGTGTGGTACTTATCTTAGGTGACATCGACACTTAATATCAGATCAGAATAGGTCTTAAACACTAAACCTATATAGTATTTAAAACACGCGTGGAAACGCAAATAGAATAAATAGTTATATATATAATGAAAGTTGTGAAGTATAAGTAACTAACAGTGCCCCACTGTTTCACCTGTGTTGAATTTATCCGACATCATAGCCTCACCCTCTTCCTGTACCTGCCTACATTTTACCAGATTGCTTGACGTCCATAGTTGCTGCTCCGCTCCTTAGGGTCGTAGCGTGAAGTTATATAGGCTATACTATATCTACTACTATACTAATCTGGTCATCATGTACAAAACGAATTTTTTGAGTCCGACCGGTATTTCCAGAGAGTGACTAAACATACTAAACATCTTTAGCTTTATTTTATATTAGTCATCAACATCAATTACATGTACGGACATGACTACAGATTTATGAATATAGATGGATTGTTGATGAATATTGTTGCAGGTGAGCCAGCAGTCCGAGAGAGCAGCGAAGTGACGGACACGCGGGTGGAGGACGGGAAGCTGTTGTACGACAGGCGGTGGTACCACCGGGGGCAGAGCGTCTACGTGGAGGGCAGGGAGCTGGCCAGGTTTCCCGGACAGATACACGCCATCACGGACGAAGCGGTATGTTTGCTACCTATCAACCCACACAATAACATTTGCTACCAACTACCTATTGGTGTGTTCTGACAAATACACTTGACAGATAGACTGTATATTTGGCGCAATCGTTTATTTTTTTCGGGAAACCTATTTTTGTTACTCGCACGCCGCTTAGAACTAATAGTAGTTGAATTTTGTGGGATTGGATCCATTAAAAACCAGAACATGCTTTCTCGCGGTTATCACAGGGAACTCGGAAATCGTTTTCGCTTTCTTCCGCAACCCTCACAAAATTAGCTCCCAGAGAGGTCTTCCAACTGAGGTTCCCAACACTCGGTCCTCGGTTTTTAACGAAATTTCTTCCTCCTGGTTCTAGACCCACCTGCCATCGAAACCTTTCAATTTGTTTTTTAATTAGGATTTCTTCCTCGACGATTTTGAATAGAGGTTTTCTTCACAATTTTTAACGAGGGTTTATTCCTCGGTAATTTTTTAGAGAGGTTTTCTTCCTCGCGGTTCAGGCGGCGAAGCCCACACCCCCGGTCCCAGCCGGCGCGGCCGATCACGCGCCTACACTGGGATTACGAGTTTGGTCGGGGGCAAGGGAGGAACGAATTCCCCCCCGTCTGCTCGGCGGCAGGGTGAGTGCACGCCGAGCCCGTCCTTGCACCATTTCCTGTTCCCTCTGATACTGGGAGGAGCGCCTCCAATCAGGTTGTTAGCCGCCAAACGTTGAAAAAAAACGGGTCAACATTGTCCAGAGTGAACCACGAGGAGCTTACCTGATCCCAACCTAATCGTGTTACCATCTTAAAGCGTATCACTATTTAATTTCTGCAGGGAATTTGGTTAAATACTAACTTATGGTTAATAATAAAAATAAATAAAACACATGATACTGATAAAAAAGTGAATTAGAATTATTACTTGTTGGAATATCCACAATCCATGTTGTGACGCATAACATCGAGTATGACTATCTTCACTACAATAAAACAAGAGGTTTAACAAGTACCTTCGCAGTGTAGAACATTGTGTTACAATGTGTGCACTCATCGAAAAATATCACTCTCAACATTTTTTCATAATGTGCCTAAAGAAGTATAAATAACTTTAAAAATAGGTAATCAATATCGATTTCACAATTAGCGTTTAGTAGTTTTGTTTCAAAATTTCTATACTGAATATAAATCATTTTGATGCAGAACTTCTGGTATTAATGAATTTTAATTTTATGTAAAATGTTCAATTTAATTTCAGATATGGGTAAAGAAGACAAATCTCGACAGAATCAAGATCTACATCTCGCAGTTAGCGCGGGGTAAAATGACACTAAAGCGACGCGCCTCGTAATCGTCGATTAGTTATTTATCGTATGTAAATAGTTGAGAAATTATTTTTGTTACTGTGAACAGTGCGAGTGCCGATGTGTGCGTGCGAGTATCGATGTGTGCGTGCGGACTAGTGCCGATGTGTGCGTGCGAGTATCGATGTGTGCGTGCGGACTAGTGCCGATGTGTGCGTGCGAGTATCGATGTGTGCGTGCCGACTAGTGCCGATGTGTGCGTGCGAGTATCGATGTGTGCGTGCCGACTAGTGCCGATGTGTGCGTGCGGACTAGTGCCGATGTGTGCGAACGAGTGTCGATGTGTGCGGGCTAGTGTCGTCGCTAGATTATGTATATTTGTTATGCATTTTATTTTTTTTTAATTTTACATTTTCCCGAGATCGAATGGACTGAGGATCGTCGTAACATCGGAATGAAATTAATAAACGATTTTATTTATGGCCTTATAAATACATTAGACAGTTATTATTTATCGATGTTTTATTGTCTATGAAAAATAATGAGTTTTATTTAAAGCTGAACTTGAGAGACTAGTTCGAATTTATGGATGTTTAAATTTACTATTTACATGAGTTTGGACACTTTCTTTTAATTGGCTGTTCGTTATACTATCTTTCCATAAGAACCATTAGTGCAAGCGAGATCGCATGATCGGCATTCTTGTATAAGTAGTAGGCTACTATCACCTTTACCACGGCCTGTATGATCAGTAGTAAATGAGACTATTAGAATTACATCACTAATTACATTGTATTTTTGACTACCGAATTTACAAATTAGCTCTCTATTTCTCATATATGGGTCAATCAACTATTTTACCGATACTTTGCTGTTCTTGAAGTTTTATTATAAACTAGCTGTGCCCGTGGCTCCGCTCGCCTGGATAATAGAAGAACGCGCTGTGTTTATGAAAACAGTTTCTTAAAACTTTATTGAATGAAGATATCGTGATATATTTTTTAGGACCAAGTATCTAAGTTAATTTGATCAAAGTCTACCCAGTTGTATCTATCCAGCGCACAACGGCTAACCTCAGTAATTATATTCATGTAGATAGACATGTAGTAATTGATAATGATTATACACAAACGTCATATCACAATAATTGTATCTAAGAGTATTAGGCACAACGGGAAACTTAATTACGTTCTCAAAAATTTTTTGTTTCTATGAAATTTCATGGTAACTCAAGATACAACATATTCGTGTCTGAAGAGCACATTGACTTGTGAACTTTCATTATAAATGATGAACTGTCACTCGTCACTTGAGTTTAATTTTTATTATAGAACAAGACTGTATGATAAAGTTTATCGTGTGTTATATAAAATAGTGATAAGGCAAAACACTTAAAAAAATAAAACTCGTATTCGTGTCCCTGACGAAATGTGTACACTGAGTTACCTTGAAATTTTTTGTCAGTAAATACCGTAAGTAGCTTCCACACGCGCATAATATGACCAGAATAGAAAAGTTTTCTTGAATTTAACTTATCCTAAGTGTGGGTATACTAATTGTTTGACCACAAGTTTACCAGTGCTAGTTATTATGCTGTATGTAATAGTTTCAGAAAGACAAGTTCCGCAAACTCTTATTTTCATGAGTTTATTTACGCCTGTTTTTAACGATAAAGCCACTAATATCGCAAGTGTAGGTAAATAGTAATTTTAATGAGGACTAGTCGGTGTCTGCGACTTGGTTCAAGTGAATATTATGCTCCACGAAAACTAAGTAGTTAAGTATCCATCTGGATTTAGTATGGGCTGTTTTTTCCTATGGAAAAGCGTAAAGATATTACCTAGATTACTCATTAGAAAGTCCTGTATCTTATCAATGAAAGTCTTGTCAGGATTGGTTCAGCCGTTTCGGAGATAAGCCCGGATAAACAAGCGAAAATTATAGAAACGCATATTCGGTCCACATCGCCGTATGACTTATGAGCTTATTTAAAAGAAGCCTTTATTTTAAAATTACAGACATTACTTATATTTTATTTATTTGTAAATAGTTTTATAGATAATATATCTGAAATTTTAAAACAGTCTAACAGTTTTGAAGTCTATAATATATTAAATGATTTTATCCATAACTTTTTTACTTTTTCGGGGTATATTAACTACCATTTAAAAGTTTATTTTTAACAATCGTTTGTACGATGCGACGTCCCTGATCTATGATATCGATTCATCTCGAATCCAGTATTTCTATTGTAAATATAATGTATAATACTGATCAAATGTGTTAATAATGTTTGGACAGTTGTTTTTATTTTATATATGTGATCGTTTTGTAAATTTGTAGACTGTTTGAGACAATGTGACAGTTTGTAAATATTATTGCGAAGTTTATACGGATGTAAATAATATTCAGACGAGATCTTTAATTATATGTACTATAAGAGAGACATTTTGTGTTTTATTATATACCGATTTTTGTTACTTTATGTTTAACGAACATGTGGCCAGATATCGATCGGTGAGGCACTATGACTAAAAAATTCAAACTGATTTTCATATGCAGACTGGAAGATACCGTCGTATAATTAACATGATTGCAGTTAATACGCAAACACTAGAATATTATTTAACACTTTAGGCGAACACTACAAAATTATTTTAACACTTTACACGAAAACTAGGAAATTCCTTAATACTAGGTGAAAACTTGAAAATTCGAAACACTAGAAAACGCCTTAACACTGACATGGTTGTATTCACGAGGTATTTATTCGCAAAAAACTCCCAATTTTAGTTAGGCAGTTTCTTTTCGTTTTCGCGGATAATTTTTTTTCTTATTGTTGTAGGTTTGGCGTAGTGGCCACAATCTCACCTGATGTTAAGTGACGATGTGTCCCAAGATGATAACACGCTAAACCTAGTAGAAGACTGGATCTCAAGTGCAGCTGCCGGAACACACGTATTGGTGCTTAGCGACAGATTTTCAACTTGAGGGTGGTAGCTAGCCAGGCGGGCATTAGAAAAAGCCCTACCACCATACCATGGTTTCCTCACGATATTTTCCTTCACCGAAAGCCTCAGGCTCATTGCAGGGATTCGAACTCACGTCAATCGACGCGAAGTCGTACACGCTGCCACTGTGCCATCATCGCTTGCAAATTGTATTTTGTTCTTTGAAAAATGGAACATCCGTTATCATATAATTAAATGAGTTCTTCCAATGACGAAAATGAGACACTTGAATCAGGAATCGTTTCGTTGTAAAACAGCAATCATCGTAGATATTTTTATTTTATTAATGTGATAAATATTAGGTCCTTACATATGAAATTGGCGTTTTGTTGGCCACCTTGATCTCAAATATCTGGCGTTTAGTTAGAAATTCCAAATTCAAATGTATTTCAAATTTAGGCTATGTAAACCAGATAAGTAAGTGGTTTTCGCATGAAAAGAAAATAAACGGAGAGACAGACAGAGAGACGTTGAATTTTATGATATGTATAGATAATATTAGATTAAATACATTACTGGTACCTATTCAATTTATGCACCTACTCATGTAATGTAAAAAAATATATTTTATGTAATACCTATTTTAGGTTTTATATTTGAAATATTGATAATTATTAAGTCCATACATATGAAATTGACGTTTTGTTGAACTGGCCACCTTGATCTCAAATATTTAGCGTTTGGTGGTTAGGAATTCTAAATTTAAATTTATTTCATATTTGGGACTCTGTTTTTGTGATTCCAATTCAATGATTCATTTGTTTTCGCACCATTTGATTTTTCTTGGACATCGTCCTCCTTTTCATAAAATGGAAACTTAAAATATCGCGTTATTTACGAATATGAGTTCCAATAATCACGTTCTGGAAATTTTGACCTACGAAACAAAACCTGTGGACGGCCGCAGACCCTAGTTGATAATAAAGAATTAAAGGTGCTCGTGGAAGCGGATCCATCGCAAACCACGTCAGAGTTAGCGGCAGGCTTCGGTGTGAGTGATAAAACAATTTTAATTCACTTGAAACAAATTGGAAAAGTGGAAAAGTTCGAGAAATGGGTACGGATGGGTATGATTTGACTAAAGCACACCAACAAACACGCATCGAGTGCTGCGTTGCATTACTTAACCGTGACAATAACGAGGGAATTTTGAATCTTATATCTATATGCCTATATCTTATACATACGCTACAATGAGGTATTTTGTATAAAGTTTTATTGAAAATGTGAAAAGTTATTTATGAGCATTATTATTAGGCATGGCATATTAATCCTTACGAACAAAAGTTACTTCATCGTAAAGGCAATTTAATGTAGACAATCTTGGCCTTTTATAGCATTTTATTTGGACGCATAGTTTGGGAGAATAGAAAATTAAAATAATTCAACACTTGATTCAGGTCTATGACTATAGATGTAGTGGCGCGAACGAGTCGTTTGAGTTGTGACGCTAACCCTGGCCGTCCGATAAAAATATTGTCTATATTGAAGTATTATAAATGATCAATCAGCATTTTTTTTAATTATACGTGGACGAAACCGCAGGGTACAGCTAGTGGTGAATTAATTCGGAAAAAAAAATTTTGGGGGCGTTTAAATGGCTTACGCTGTGTAAACCATAAGAGATATATCAAATTAATGTACAAGATAATTGTAGATCATAAAAATACCTACAAAAAAGTCAACGATAGCATATGTCTATCTTGTAAAGATCACCCACAATAAGTATTATGAGGCAGCAAAACTCGTGACAGCTTCTGTACCTAGTCCACGCGAGGGGAGCCGTGGGCACAGCTAGTTTAAAATCACTAGATTAATTATTAAGAAACAGAAATTAATATACATCGTTGAGAAAATCAATAAATTAAATACACTTATAAATATTGTATCGATAATTATTGTAAGCTTTCAAAGATCGTGTTAGTTATTAGATAAGCACTTAATCGGACGTTACGAATAGCACATTTGAATACTTCGGTTCAAGGTAAGAACGGTGATTGATACAACTTTTTTTTAGTATTCGGTTTTTTGCTTAGCGACATAATAATGATTCAGAGTTGTTTAGCATGTCGTCTTGGATGTTATAGTGTCGAGTAGGTAACGTCTAATATATAATTATGCTGGTCACGTTTCCAACACATTAGGTATACTAGTTGTGTCCGCGGTTCCGCTCACGTGGACTACAGACTGCTGTTGATTGAGCGCACGCGCTAATTGTTTTTTATTTCTCTCTTACTAACACTGTTATCCATAATCACCCGCCTTAGACGGCTTTTACAGTTCCACCGGACTTGGTTGCGAATTGTGCAGCCCCAAAAATACTTATTGTGGGTAATCCTTAGTTCTGTCATTATAATTAATCTTTGAATAATAGTTATGAACGAAGACCAATCATTAATCTAAGTTAATGTGTTAAAAGAAATGATATCTATTTTTTTTATTGTCGTTGTACGTTTGGTGTAGTGGCCACAATCTCACCTGATGTTAAGAGACGATGCGGCCCAAGATGGTAACACGCTAAACCTAGTGGAAGACTGGCTCTCAAGTGCAGCTGCCGGAACACACCTATTGGTGCTTGGCGGCAGATTTTCAACTTGAGGGTGGTAGCTAGCCAGGCGGGCATTAGAAAATGCCCTACCACCATGCTATGGTTTCCTCACGATGTTTTCCTTCACCGAAAGCTCAGGCTCGTTGATTCAGGGATTCGAACACGAAGTCGTACACGCTACCACTGAGCCATCATCGCTTCAAATTCTTCGCTTCTATTCCATATCTAAGAATATTTAGTGCCAGTTTTTATATTGCTTGACATCGTTCAAGTTGTGTTCGAAATGAAACAACTCGCGCGCCATTTATTGTGAAGTGGTTGTAATGATTCAGAAATCTTCTCGGGTGTGCACACATTTTACGAAAGATTCATCTCAATCGGGATGAATTGGATAGGTAGGTTTGCATATAGGACGAACAAAGAAACATTCTTATTTATTTACCTTAAAAGATTTTGATAATGCATTAAATTTTACTTATTTTTAGCCATTATATCGTGACCATTGAATGTCTTGAAAGATATAGTGCAGCGATATATTATTATTATAAAAATTTGCTAAGTGCGTGTCGGGCCAGGCGCAGTGTATGGTTCCGTAGTTGTCCATCACAATATGCAGACTTAGAGAATGTGCTTTGAGTAATTTTCAATGGAATTTGAACGAAATTACTTCCTCTAGTACATTTTATAAGTTGATTGAAAGCCTACTTATCTCTGATAATTTTCCATTTAACTTCATTATATATACTACTACCATGCTTTTTCACATATACAAAACCAACCATTTAGCTGGCAGGGGGGACAATTGACTCTTACAAAAATTAGCAATTTAAAGCTTAATATTTTGCAAACGGATCCCTGAATCGAAAAATGGTCACTCACAACATTTTTAAACGACCTAACCAACAAGACCCAAGACGATGAGATAGACGATAATATCCATACTGAATAATAATTCAAAAGCAATAGCTTTCTAGTACTAAGAATCTCTGAGCTAAGCCGCGGACAGACAGACGGACATAGCGAAACTATAAGGGCTCCTTGTTGGCTTCGGAACCTTTTTTTTTTTTTTTTTTTTTTTTTTTTTTTTTTTTTTTTTTTTTTCTAACTGACTACACTGTTAGCCTGAGGGGCCCTGGAGCCTTTACGGCTTTTACAGCTTTACCGGGCTTGGGGGCGAGCGCTTAGGGCACTCAGCCACGAAAGCTAAGCAACAACATCCGAGGGTGCCAAAGTGGCCGGACCTCGGCTCGGACTGTTGCGCGTATGCAATTAAGTCGCGATCTGACTAATTCCCTATCCGTAATTCGATCTAAACTAACTATACATATATACATGTTTCTGCCCCCTGGGAGGAGGGAAGGAACATGTGTATGTGTATTTAGTGGTCTGAAATTTTTGTCTACTCTAACTAGGCAAAAAAAGAAAAAAAAAGGTCCCTTACAGAACCTATGTACCTATGTGTGTTGTGCATGTGTGTATAATGCAGTGTCATGTATGGCTGTGAAAGCTATTGATTGTACAGTCACTTGTATCGCGCGAGCGGCTGCTTGGCTCAAGGGCTCCATGCCGATGGATCGGACCTAGGCTTGAGTTGCCGCAGAGGAGGGCGGTCGTGGCGGGTGTGCGGGAACGAAGTTAACCGTACGTCCCCTGCGGAGGGAACGGTGGTTTCGCGGGCGTGGGCGCGAGCACGCATATGTTGCGGGAGCGGACGCGTAGTAAATATTAGCTTTCTCGATGTCGTCGTCGGGATCGACAAAGAGATTTCGCGGACGGCGTTTATAACGTTTGGCAACGGGGATCGAGTTGTCTGGGACGTAGTTCACGGTGGATTTTACGAGCGGGTTGGGGTGATTCGAAGCGCTATCGAAGTATCTCCTGGTGAGATATTTCACATAGGCTTCTATCGAGGGAAGCCTCATGTCCCTGTGGAGGTCCATGTTCCTAACAAAGGCTGGAGGGTCAAGCAGGCGACGGAGAAACCGATTTTGGACTCTTTGCATGCGGACAAAGTTATGTTTGGACATATGTGCGAACGCTGCGCAGCTATATGTCAAGACCGGACGGAGCTTCGGAACCCTAAAAAGGGCAAATATAGGACGATCTGTCCAAGATTGTAATAAGCTAATTTGTACAATACCCGCATCGCATATTGTCATTGGTTACGTAAGCGTTTGAGTGTGATGTACACTGACTGCACTTGTGCCAACATGCAGCTGTTGGGTCAGTAAGCTGTATACACATGATCTAAATGCATAATCAATTCGAGGTTACTTTTTCTTAGAAATGATATTGTTTCTTTTCTTCACGACATAACACATTGGTGTAGGATTCGTTAACATATTGTCAAAAATATATTCGTAGGTAGGAAACAGAAAAATATAAAAGTTATTATTGATTGTTTCTTTGTATTATTTTTAAGTTTCAATTAGCTTAGTATTCCGTGGACAACTGAGTATTTGAAAAAAAAAAACGTTTTTTTTTATGTATTTTAAATCTTCATCATAATTATGATAATAGTCAATTGGAAAAACTCTTAAAACATTTTTTTAAATATAAAAAACAATTGATAATTGTAATATTTTAAAAAGAATAACATGACTACGAACGCGCCACGATGGATCGCCAGGTTTGTGACGTCATAATGTTAAAGGAATTTCGTCGATTAAGAGTCAACAACTGTGTGCTACAATGAGTAAAAATTAACATTGTGACGTCACACAGGCTCGGATTTATTCGGGAACGATCGGCGCGTTTTCGGTATTGAATTCAAAAACTAATTTTTATTTCGAAATAACTTGTGAAATATTGCAAAAAAAAAAATAGTTTGTTATAAAACTTATATACGATCTTTCCAATTATTACAAAAAATTATAATAATTCAAAAACCGAATTGTGTCTGACTGGATTGCGACCACCATACACCAGGTGTAACAATCGCCATCGTGGCACTCTTGAATGTACCATGTTTCGGGATCAGTTGGATCTGTATCCGACACCTTGCGCATGGCGATAAAGCCGTCACAGTGACTCTTTTGGTTTGTCATGTTTCAAGATCAGCCAGTGTATATCCAGCTGCCGAGAGGCTCGCAGGCCGGCATGACAGCGACGACCAGCGATGGGTTCCCGATCTTTCGTTAATCGCCGATGTTTTTGGATTGTCCTGTGACTGCAGTCAGGCACAGTGCCTACTGTCAGGCAAAATATTTTCTTCAATCATAGCTAAGAACACTGTCACGATCAAGACACCTTTCAGATAAAAAAAAAACTAGATCAAAATCGGTTCGGCCCTTTGGGAGTTACTATGCCACACGTTACACTTATAACAACCCTCTTTTTGCGTTGGAGATTAAAAATGAAAAATATATTTCTTTATATATAACTTTGGTAGTTACAAAAATACTTTAAATTCCGTAAGTCTCAGTAAGAACGGTTTATCTTAGTCATAACAACAAAAATCGGCAAATAAGCACAACTTTCCTCAACGAGTCATCAAGAAATTGCTTTGTATGTAAATTTAGCCTCAAAATACATCACCTTAATTTCATACAATAGGCCACCATATTACCGGTTGTGTGTTATCAAAAATATATGAATCTGAATATCATGAATATTAATAATAATTCAATTTGTGGAACGTTTTGTTCAATGTTATCGCAACCGCTTGTTATTATATTATTATGCATGTACGAAATGAATTTATTAGAAAGTGGACGGAGAGAAAATCTGAAAATGAGAGAATAGAAAAATATTTATTTTTACCGTTCCATAGTAATTACTAATCATTATTTTTCGTGAAAGCATTACTTGTTTTCTTTGATGTAGGTACTTATACTATTGTGCTCTCTATTTCTTCACTGTCCGTCACGCATTTGAACAAGTTATTATGAGTTACGAATATAAATTAAATAACTAATTGAAAATTAAAAGTTTTAAACTATATTAAGTACTTACTTATATATCGTTTCTTGAAATTATAGCAAAAACCCGTTATTTACAATTGTGACATAATATACACATCGATTGAAATAAATTAGTAGGTAGGTTAATACATTGCATCTGGCTGTCTAATCTGAATCTGAAACGCTCGATTAACTCGTTTCAAATAACTCTTTTATCACGTTATACTTGAATGATTTATTATTAGACGAATATTTTCAATATTTATAAACATGAAACATTTAAATTTTGCATAATTACTAATTAAGGTAGGTAAGTAAAGGTGCCTACGTTAGGTATATTTGTGGTAGACAAAGCGTGTGGTAAAAACGGCGCGGTGAGTCCTCGCTTAAGTAAAGCTTTGTACGACAAATGCAAATATTTTGTAGTCTTTCCGTTCGTTAGTTAAGTAAATAGACCGAGTTCAATGAACCGAACTGACTGCCGCATATTGAGCGGTAACTCTGAATATTTTAGTGCGATTTTTTTTATAAATCATTTTAGCATAGAGCAACACAGTCCCGCCTCGTCCGCTGTTTGACGAAACCTTAAGACCTTTTTTGATGAATGAATAGCATGTTGTTAGGGATTTTTTGCTACTACTGTAATACGCTGCGCGATGGGCAGCACTCAGGAACTGATAGTCTAAGATCCCGCTGCAGGATTGGTGTACTCATCGACTTTTTGTTTAAAACCAAATTTTTATGTTTATTTATAATTAAGAGAATATATATTTACTCGGGTGCCTATCAAAATTTGGCCGCCATTATTTTTAATTAAATTATTTTTAATTGATTTTTGGTAAAAATTTTCGTTTATTTATTATTTAAATAAAATAACGTCTACATCACGGTAATTAATATGAAGATTCTAAAAAATCACGGTTGCCGTTGCGCACTTGGCCGCACTTCTTTGCAGCCAGGTGTAAACAGGTATGATTTCGATAAATTTATACGTTCATAGCCTATATTTATTAATTATAGGTCAAATTGAAGCTAATTTTTTTCTATTAATTATCATATATAGTTGCTTAATTAAATCTGGCCGCAAATAAGGGTTACTGGCTGTTAAAGATAATAAATATTTAAGGTAGAGTGAAAGAGAGTTAGCGCGTAACATCATTAGTCAGACGAGGACAGCGAATGCTCTCAACTGAACAGATGCAGCATTTTTATTATAACGTAAAAACCACGCTGTTTTGGAGTTCGTAATAAACAACGTTTTATATTTACATTGTTATTTTATTTGTGCATCTAAAAATTATTATATTAATTAACGTAAAATAAAATTGATAAAGATGAAGTCGTGTTTTTTGTGTAACGAAAAAAGCAATGTACTCGACTTTAATAATGTATCATTCCAAAAGTGCTCGCTAATGTTATTGTTTTAATTTGCTTAAATGTTTAATTAATATGTAACAGACAATGAAATACTTGAATAAAATCTAATAAAATTTTCAAATAATACTTTCGCAATAAAATTTTCTTTTACTTAAGTCACCTTGGTTTTATTTTTTTATTTTTTAAATCAATATTAAATATCGACGTTCTAATTAGCAAATTGTTTAACTCCATTTTAGAGAATCTTTTATTTGTACGAAAAAAACAATTATTTCAAAATTTATTATCATTTTAAAAAACCATTTAATATCATTAATATCTAATAGAGATATAATATTTAAGTTTGAATCATTCAAATAATTTGTAATTGGATTATTGCTTCATCAAAATGTTAAAAAAATCACCCTCTGAAAAATAAGGAGTTAGACAAATTGCTAATTAGACCGTCGATATATCAAATCAATATTAATTTTTTGTTGCAATTTTTAAATTTGTCATTTTGAAAAAATTACACATTTTTGGAGTATTTATTATAAGTCGTCTCTATTACTCCCCGGTGGTTGAGAACACTAACGTTCGACGCATGCGCAGTGGCTTAAAAGCGTCGCACAGCCGGCATTCGCTGTCCTCGTCTGACTAATGATGTTACGCGTTAACTCTCTTTCACTCTACCTTAAATATTTATTATCTTTAACAGCCAGTAACCCTTATTTGCGGCCAGATTTAATTAAGCAACTATATATGATAATTAATAGAAAAAAATTAGCTTCAATTTGACCTATAATTAATAAATATAGGCTATGAACGTATAAATTTATCGAAATCATACCTGTTTACACCTGGCTGCAAAGAAGTGCGGCCAAGTGCGCAACGGCAACCGTGATTTTTTAGAATCTTCATATTAATTACCGTGATGTAGACGTTATTTTATTTAAATAATAAATAAACGAAAATTTTTACCAAAAATCAATTAAAAATAATTTAATTAAAAATAATGGCGGCCAAATTTTGATAGGCACCCTAGTAAATATATATTCTCTTAATTATAAATAAACATAAAAATTTGGTTTTAAACAAAAAGTCGATGAGTACACCAATCCCGCAGCGGGATCTTGTACTATGACTTTATCCTAGTCGGCTTATTAACTAAGGTCTTCGCCTTTCGATAGCTTGAGCGAGAATAACTTCAACCCGCTGCCTCGTTATAAAGTGCGAGCGGTCACAAACCCACAAAGCACACCTGTTGCTATTGCGCCTATCCAATGCAACGTGGGTCAATAGTATAGTCATTGTACGAATATTAAGTTATTGGAGACGATTCTCCGATATATAATAAATAGTATCTAATTTAATATGACGCGTTGGTAGATGACGCCGGGCATTGTAAATCTTCGCTAGATAATATCTTCCTCGAGTTGAAAATCTAACACCAAGCATTTCTTGCTGTAGGAGAATAATTCCTAGGCTTGTAAATCGATACGAAATAATACACTTCACTATAACTATTATGTTTAAGGCGTATAATGGAAAAATAACAATTTAGATTTACAAAGAACTCGATAGCAATGGAAAACCCAAACACCCTTTTATTTTTATATAAACATTACCTGTTTAATTCTACGAAACGGTGCGCGCTGATGGATTACCCATTCGCTTTATACAAATTGTGATCACAAAACCTTATAGGTGCCTACTATAGTATGCGTGAAATGTAAACAATTGAATTTGAATAAGATAATTTAAAATGGGACCCCCTTGAGGTATCCCTTTTCTAACGAATCTAAATCGGTACATAAAGAAAGAAAATATGGCTGAACATCCATAAAACAAATAATGTGAAATTCCCTATATATATCTTCAGATAATGTAATTATTTCATGATATTGTTAATTTATTCGCTTCATTACTTAATTATCCCGATGCCGAGAACTGCACGCCCCTCGTATATATGTATATATATTCCATTTTTTATTATAACAAAAAGCGATGAATCAATATCTGCCAAATAAAAAAATAATCTTCAAAATCAATTCATAATTCGTTAAGCAATCCCCTAGCAAACATATAAAAAAATCATACAGTCGAATTGATAACGTCCTCCTTTTATTGAAGTCGGTTAAAAATATTATGTATCTTATGGGTTTATAAGGTATCGTTTGACCACAAACTCACCTGATGTTTAGTGAGGATATAATTAAAGATGTCAACACGGAAAAAGTAACTAGTATTGTTTATACACATAAAAAATTAACACATTTTTAGGTATACATAATCCTCACCTTATTTAAATTCGGAATTAGAATTGCATGCAAAACAAAGCTATTTTTCACTTATATTTATATCTAGGCGAGTCCATATTATTCTTATTATTAAACTAGATGTGCCCGCGGCTCGCGTGGATTATAGAAGAACGCGTAATGCTTATAAAATATATTAGCTCTGAGATTTAGGTATCGGTTAAAATCAAATCGCAAACGGTGTATTATATAGACGAAGAATCATCATATACCCTGTTTAGGCAGTGATAGTATTTGATAAATTTAGTTATTCACATTAATAACCGATCATTGTAAAGTGTTTTGGCATCAAAATTGGTGCTAAACTAAACCGATGTAGCAATTTTCGCATACTTGAAGAAAAGCAGAACAGTTTTAAATTCTCTTGAGATTTTTTAAATATTATTATATCCACCAGTATTTACCATTGCATCATATCCCTATCAAATAAGCAAAAATCTTAGAGGACCCCCATTCTTTTCCCCATCTTCCCATTCTTTCGTTTACTTCAAATTCACTACACATTTTATTAGTATCTCTTTTTTATTATTATTATCAAATCTATAATTTTTTATCAACCCTACAAAGGATATATCGCGGTGGTTCCGTAATTTTACCCAAGTTTGGGCATGTTTCGTTTGTTCATAACTGCCTAAATAAATATTTTTGTGAAGTGTTAAAAACAAATTTCGGTCGCTATACAATTATATTAATTTTAACCATTAGGTTAATTAATAAGTCAAACTGCTGTTTATACAATTTATAAAGTTGAAAACATCGGGGCATAACTAAATATTTGGAAATATGTCACCGCTTTTTCATGGAGTATAGCTTTGCTTCGCTTGGCCTCGGTCTCACGTGATGGTAATTAAAGATCCGGCCGACAATGGATCGCACTTACCTGGCAGATTCCTATACACTCTTCGCTTTAATTGGGTGGGCAGGAAGCCAGACACCGGGAGTGAATTCCATTCCTTAGCCCTACGCAAAGTGAAGACGAAGTGAAACGCTTTATGCGAATTGGGGTAATGTCCACCATATAAGGTTGGAAACCCTCACGGCGTCTAGTTATCCTACAATGGTTAGGCGAAATTAAATCATGCAATTCCTGTGCACATTCTCCATAGTGTTACCTGTAAAACACCGAGAGGCAAGCTACCTTACGTCGATGCTCCAAATTGTGCATTCTTGCCTTCATCAGCGCTTCATCGACAAGCCGACGAATTCGGCGCTTAGGGGAATAAAGAGCGTCCAGCTAATATTTGGCTAATCCGTCCCAATAGTGCTTGATACAAGTTTAGAAGTTAGATATATTCCGTTTTGAAAACAATATCTTATACTACTTATATATTTTGGTTTAAATTTATGAGCGATGTAAATAAAGAAACCGAATTAATTTGTTTTATAACCATGTCACCGCATCATCTAGTCGAATAACAGTTACGACAAAATCGATTTATAAAGTTGATATCCTGCCGTCTTGCTGGCCAGTCTCACAGCCGCTTCGCGAGCTCCTTCATTCAAATCCTCGCCTCCGTTGCGGTATAACCGCTCCTGCCAAAAATTTCGAAAAATTCAATTTCGGTATCGTCCGCCATCGGTATTCGGTGCACGTTAGGTGCCGCCGCACCGCGCCACTGACACATTTGTGGGTTTTCGCGCACCGTTCGAATTTAGAATAGTTTTGATTTGTTTTTTTTTTCTTTCGTATCGGTGCTCTTAATCAACCTTGTGCAACACGTGCACTCCTATCGGAAGTATTGTGATTTTTGAAGTCTGCAAGGTTTTATTCCCTTTGGATTTTGTAAAGGGTAAGTAAGAACAAATATTTTGTTATAATTTTGTAGAATAACAACTTAGAAAGGTGATTACTCATATCTAGCTAACGTAAAACCACTTTTTTCTGTTTTTAATTATAAAGTTAATTTTGTTGTTTGGTAATCTTAATGGTAATAAATCTTATTTTTTGTAAAACATTTTTTCATATAACATGTTAAAATATTCAAATTTAGTGGGCTAGATTCTAACATAGCCCCTTTTGAAAACTGTTAAATAATGCATATACCTAAAATTTGACTATTGATCTTCGTACAAAGCTATGAAATAGATAACAGTCGATTTTATTCCATAAACTAGCTGTGTCCGCGGCTCTGCTCGCGTGGACTACTAAAAAGGCGTTTTACTTTTTGTGCGCAACTATTATTCCTATACTATATACACTTAATAACTGTATACTTATTCCTTGTAACATCAGCTATCTGTCAGTGAAAGTCTCGTCAAAATTGGTTCATCCGTTTCGGAGATTACCCGGAATAAACAGACAGACAACAAATTAGACAGACAGACAAAAATAAAAAAAAAGGTTTTTTTATAGGTACCGTGTATAATATACACGGATACACTGTATACTTTCATATGCATTTAGTAAAACTCTGTTATTTTGACATTACAACACCAATTTTATTATATGTATAGATGACCAATTATTTATTTGCAGTATTCGAAAAATAAAATGTTATAAATAAAACATCGAGATTTCTTGAATACAAAGACGTTAGGTATGTTAATTTGCAGTTTTTATTTTAAAGGCGTTGTTCGTATATAAACACTGCTTTATAGAAAGGATGTCAAGATTTATTTCTCTTGAACATTCATTGGGTACTGATAATAATTTAAAAAATAAATTGAAATTATATGTATTTATATTCTTTGTATATAAAACCTTATTGCCGAGTTAACGTTTTTTTTTCTTTTAAGTAATTATAAACCTATTTACTTTACATACTTTTATTATCAAATGATATCTTCGATTTTATATCTCGAATATTCATTAGTGTATATTATTGACTTTTTAGCGGTAAATAGCAAAGTGTTGTTTTGCTTTTATTTTGTTTTTGTGTATTTATATTTGAGATACTTTAATTGTTTCATTTATATAATTTGGCCAAGGAAAACGAGCTTAACGAAGATTGATAAAGTTTTTCTTATTTATTTATTTATTAACGGCAGTGCCAAAAGCGCGAATTTTACGCTATTATTGAAGCAATAATGCTTCAGTGGTATCGTGTACGGACATCGCAACGGTCGACGTGAGTTCGAATCGAAATCGTGAATTCGAATGAGCCTGAGCTTTCGGTGAAGGAAAACATTGTATTGAATCCATAGACTGGTGTTAGGGCTTTTTCTAATGCCCACCTGGCTAGCTACCACCCTCAAGTTAAAAATCTGTCGTCAAGCACCAATAGGTATGTTCCGGCAGCTGCACTTGAGAGCAGAGTAGACAAAAATTTCAAACCACTAAATACACATACACATGTTCCTTCCCTCCTCCGGGGGGGCAGAAACATGTATATATGTATAGTTAGTTTAGATCGAATTACGGATAGGGAATTAGTCAGATCGCGACTTAATTGCATACGCGCAACAGTCCGAGCCGAGGTTCGGCCACTTTGGCACCCTCGGATGTTGTTGCTTAGCTTTCGTGGCTGAGTGCCCTAAGCGCTCGCCCCCAAGCCCGGTAAAGCTGTAAAAGCCGTAAAGGCTCCAGGGTCCCTAATGCTAACAGTATAGTCAGATCGAAAAAAAAAATCTTGGGCCACATCGTCACTTAAGATCAGGTGAGATTGTGGCCACTAAGCCAAACCGATAACGATAAAAAGGTGTGTGTGCGATTCACACACGATAGAAGTAAAACTTCATTTTAAACGATATTTTATATTTTATTTAAACAGTGTGCAATATACATACACACCGACATTTGCTCTCTCGCTCTGGCTCACACAAAGAGGAGAGACCGATAATGTGCGTTAAACGTTTAACGTGTTGGAAGTCGCATAAGAAGTTTCACTTCAAAATATTTATAGGACATATAATTCGAATATGGGAGAACCTTAGACCAAGGAATATTACTTTTTTGGTCCGAGATGGGAACATATTACAGGTGCTCACTACGTTAACAGCAATATAAAATAATTGTAATCTAAAAATAAAACATCATAAAGAATATTATTATTAATAATAATAAAATATAAAAATATCGGAATGTTATTAATTTGTATGTAATGTTACAATGTAGATATAAGTACTATAAGAATAGGTATGTTGTTTGAATTAAAATATTCCATATCGACGGTTATTATACTAGAATTGCCGCCATTTTACTAAACATAATTGGTCCCTAAATGTATTTCGCAGAAATCGCTAAACCATATATTATGTAGCAGCCATAATGTACCAAACATAAGTAATCTGAATTTGCCGTTTTGAAGACGATATTTAGCGATTATCTACTGCTATCGCTTTGTGCTCGCGATATATGTCATGGAGTCATACTTTTTCATAATATCAAAAAATTCTCTACTTGATACTCGCAGTAATATCCTTTTATATGTGAAGAAAATAAAGGAAACGCTATCATCAAGATATAAGTATAATTTAATTTGTTAAATTTATATTGAATTAATATGTAGTTTTGATCGAAAGCTTTTTTTAATCTGTACTTAAATAACGGTTCGGTTTATTGATATGTCTTATTGAATAAAACTACGCGCAATAATACTTTGCCGATTTAAAAGTCAAGAACCTATTAAGCACTGCCTACTCGATCTTAACAGCTAATGAACAAAAGACACCGTTGAATTGACAAACATATTCGAACCGGTAATATTATCGAAACAACTTATACTGGCTGGCATTTTTATATTAAAAAAATAAGATGATACAGTGTCGCTCAGCTCTTACTTGCCATCAGGCCATCACCCATCGAATAGGGCTGGCGAATTGATAATCTATAATCGTAAAGACTAGAACATTTACTCGTATTTTTGTTATTTGAACTCGTTCTGTCGTTACATTCACTTTTTTCATTGTCAGCGAACTTGTTTTATTTTTTATTTTTTCTAGAAACCAAATCCGCCATTTGAGAGACCATACTATACGTCACGATACGTCAACGATAAAAATTTGTGTACTTTTTTCTCGTGCCGAGATAGGAGTCGCCATACGAGTATAGTTGTAGCCTGGTAGAACTGTCCGCGCGGTACTATAATGAAATGAGGGATAAGAATAAAGGAATAAGGTGATAAAAGTCCTTAGAACATTCATCATGAGACATACGGTAAAACACGCACCGCTGCTGCACCATGTATTTGTTAGCGAAATATTATTCGCATTATAACTTACGAGTACGTTTAAAGAAACTCGATTTATTTGTATACTTTGTAAGATTAATAGATTTCGTTGCCATTGAAGGACTAATGGGGGTTGTTGATCTGGTTTCTGAACCAAAGGGACCATATCGCCAGAAGTCGAGTACCATAGCCCACTTCAATTTTCTATTGTCAGCTAGAGGTATCATAAAAGAAAATACTAAAACACTTGGTCTGTCTGAGATTCTCACAGTTAAATTTGAACTCTGCTACTATTAGTAGTGCTGATTAAGCAAGCTTGCTGTTGATCCCAGAGATCACGGGTTCAATTCCCGACACAAGACAGGTTTTTGTGTGATGGATACGATTGTTAATTGTGTCCGGATGTTGAATATTTATATATTTGTCAGCTATAAGGTTCGTATTTTCAATCCTTAACCTTTACTTCAATTGATTTTAAATCATTCCTCAATTTGTAAGTTTAGATTTAGTGACATTATTTTTAGAATTTTCGATAGCATTATTTTTTATCAAAAATTGTTTTTATTCAAAGTATGTTTACGGAATAAATCAATAAAGAACGTGAAATGTCAAAGTATAAGTATATGAATTGGTATTAAACACATTATTGTAGATTATTTGCAACACTCTTTATTAACTTATTAACTATATTTCGCTATATATTCTCACTTCCTATAATTCCGCTCCACTTCTTAGGGCCGTAACGTAAAGTTATATAACCTATAACCTTTTCTATTAAATAGGTTATACAATGCAAAAAAAATCTTTCATATCTGACTGGTAGTGCTTGAGATTAGCGCGTACAAACAAACAAATAATCTGTTGAGCTTTGTAATTTCAGTATTAAAATTCCGGCTTCACCTCCCACGCCCAATCTTTTTCCTAAAATAACTATTTTAATATTTCAATGGGCTTTAATTTTTTTTTTCTGTTTCTATATTTTGATGACAAAGAGGCACGTTGCTCCAGATACGAAAATAATTTAGTTAATCTGGTTTATTTAAATTTTTTGATCTCAATAATGATAAGGACGTATTCGCACATCGTTAAAACAAGCCCGTTATAAAAAATAAAGTTTATGTACTTATTTGCTAATTTAGCCCATGCTTAAGCCGGTCGTTGACGTTTCTTATTTTTTCGTTTTTGGTTTATTTGTATTAATTTATTCGTTCTAATCATTTACAAAATATACATATTTCATGTGTTTATTTAATTTTAGTTCTATTATGTCAATTTAGGGTAGGCTTAAAGGCCAAATTTGAGTATATCGAATTATACTGTGAAAACCGAGCTTACTATACCAAAATATACAATACTAATCAAACAAACAGTTATTTGGCCAAGTTTAACTAAATTTTTGGCTGAATGATCATAATAGAAATACTTGTCATTTTCTAGACCTTGCCGTCTGTCTCTTTTAGTCCCATAGTAGGGGTAAAATGGGAGGGCCAGGAGGCAAAAAGGTCCAGTATTTAATTTTACAAAGGTTTTATGTAATATTAACAATATTTGATTCAATGGAATTCAAAAGTTTATTTTTATTCCGAAAACATTAAGTCAAAATACAGTAATTGTTATCAAAAATTTCATAATTTTAAGTTTCATAATATTTAAACAGTCTTTATTACAAAACAATTTTTTTTTTAAACTTAACCTATTTTTTTTTCTTTTCATATCACAACAGAAACATTGTAATTAATAATTTCAAACTTTATTGAGCTCCATTTTCTTTATTAGATCTAGTGTTGGACAGATGAGTGTGAAGAATGGTTGTCTAAAGCCAACGTAGCTTTAGACAACCATTACTATAGAAAATCACCTGATCTAATTAGGCTTAATAAAATGCTGCACAAATATGAGAAATTCGTCATTAGTTATTCAACCTCTAGAATTTCCAGCACCAATGCAATCAGTAGGACCATCTCGAATGAAATGGTCTTGAAACTTTTTGCGAGAGAAGATAGGTGGAATCGATGTACTTGTAACTGAAACCGCTACTGATAGAGTTACATTAGTTCCACGTTTACCTGATTACTGAACCAACATTTCGCTTTCCTTTAGCAGAAACAATTCTTGATGATTTGCTGGCAGTCGATACCTCGTTACCTCTCCCTCATCCTCTTCTCTCCTCTCGTATAATTAGAAAGAAGGATACGTTACTAATTTTTTAGATACTTATGGTAGATCTTTTTTACCCGTGGACCTTTAAGCCCCGCCTTACCCTATTCCTAGTTTTCGGGAGAACTAAAATTTTATTAAGTTAACATAAGGTGGCTTTTCTTTTTACATTCCCCGATTTCTTCTATTTCTCTTTAGTTTTTGAGAATATACGGTAACTATTGTATGTTTCCCCAGTTTCTTACAGTAGGTTTCACTACAAGGTGTGTAGGTATTAACGAAACGGAAACATAAATTGAATAATGGTTTTGTGTCAAAGCTTTGTAACTTTCATACTTTGTTTCTAAATTATTTATGGTACTTTAGGTCTGCTTGTGTATTTAATTGTAACTTTTTTTTACATAACTGTTTGTTACCTGAATAAATAAATAAATAAAACTTGAGCTCAAAAGAGGTAACTTAAACCTTTATACATAGCGAACATTCCAGAACGGATTCGCTTATGCGCTCCTGATTGTTATCTTTTCGAATAAAGGTGGTCTGCATAACTCAGTCGTCTTTTAAAAAAGAGATGGACATTGGCTTATTTGGCAACCCTACCCGAAAAATACGGAATAATACATGGTAATTTTACGCTTTGTACTGTAAATTTTGTCAGAGATCGCCCAAGGAACGAACAGTTGCTCTACACCATATATGTTAGTGAGATATTATTTAATTTTGTGAATTGTGTTTTTATTGAGCCGCTGTTAATATTTTCACAACATAATCAGATTCCACGTGAATAAATCATAGGAACAATATGAAGAACAGAGAAACGTAATGGGGTTTTATCGGGTAAAACAAGTATAATTGGGAATAAATAAGGCTATAATTTAAATGGTCAGCTAATTAAAGAGGTTTTTTCCGCTCCAGAATATATTTTGTCAGCAAACGAAGTTAATACAGTGGTCTTTTAGTGGTCAGCAAAAATAACTAAATTGATCAGTACAATTGATATCAGCATTGATATTGGGCAGCCTTAAAATTGATATCATATAAAATTAAATATATATCCAGCAATATTACAGGATTGTAACTAAATATGGACTACAATTTTGTTTAAAAATTTAGATATTTTTTTTAATGTGGTATTATTCAGACATATATTTTTAGAGAGCAAATTAACCATCTTATATTTTTATTACCAACTATATTATCAGAATTCAGCACTAAACAAAATTGCAAAATGGGCGCTAAACATGGAACAGGAACTCAAATATGGACTGTAGCCCATTTAAAGAACTAAACTCATTTATCTTGTAAGGGAATTACAATAATAAATATTTAGATCAGCGTCCCATATAACACATGCCAATCAGGAAATTTTCAGCAAGGTTTCAGGTAGGAATCGCGCCAAATACGAGGTAAGAGACGGTATAATTGATTACAAGTAAAAATACATTTTGAAAAATCACATAAAATACCAATTAAAGGACAAAACGAATAAATTAATCGCATGAATAATTTCACAAGAATGAAGTTGCCGTTACAAGCTAATAATTTAATACCTAGCACGTGTTAAATACATTTAAATCTCGTTTACTAAACTACATCTCATTTAATAATTTCAAGAATACAGTTAGCGTTTCCACAAAACAGAGACAATGTACCGTTTTAACGATCCATAGTAAATAAATATACATGCCTAAATAGATTATTATTATTTGTAACATACTAGCTGTGTCCCGCAGTTCTCCCGTGTTAAGTTTCTCCACAGAACCGCTGCCAACGTACCTGTGTAGCTCAGTCCTATCGTTGTTCCACTTGCCGTGCTTGTCTACAGCTTGCCAGATTACTAATTGTTTACAGTTACTGCTCCGCTCCTTAGGGTCGTAACGTGAAGTTATATAGCCTGTACAATTTCTTTTGAATCTGGCTATCATGTAAAAAAAGATTTTTCCGAATCCGACTGGTAGTTCCGGAGATTATCGCGTTTAAACAAACAAACAACTCTTCAACTTTCTTATATTATATAGTAGGTATAGATTATGGTGGAACCTGTACAATGTTCGAATTTAAAAGCATCGCCACCACACCTATTTTTTACCGAAAAACAGCAAAATGATCGCATTGCTTTAGTAAGTACGGTTCAAAAGTTTTTTAATAAACATATTTTTTATCGTTATTGGTTTGTCATAGTGGCCACAATCTCACCCGATGTTAAGTGACGATGTGGCCCAAGACACGCTAAATCTAGTTAGTAGAAGACTGGCTCTCAAGTGCAGCTGCCGGAACACACCTATTGGTGCTTGGCGACAGATTTTCAACTTGAGGGTTGTAGCTAGCCAGACGGCCATCAGAAAAAGCCTTACCACCATGCTATGCTTTCCCCACGATGCTTTCCTTCACCGAAAGCTCAGGCTCATTGCAGGGATTCGAACTCACGTCAATCGACGCGAAGTCGTACACACTACCACTGAGCCATCATTGCTTCAATAGACAGCACTATGAATATTGAAGCACAATCAAACACAACGATGACCACGGAGAGATCGGTAAAACATCGGCGGTCGTCGCTGTCATGTCGGCCTGTTTAAATATCTCTTCACGTTAAGTTTGAAGAAACCGATGTCGTTAGGAAGGAACACACTGGTCGGGAGTTATGGTTCCATAGGTTCACGGTACGTCAAAGATAAGACATAGAGAACTTTTTAGTTCGCGCCGAGATGGAAGTTACGAGAGAGAGGCTATATACCAACTTTTCTCTTTAACCTCTTTAACCTTAAGCCAAACTCATACTGAAAATAGACGCACCCGTGCAACTTTCAGTCCATATTTCACCCTTTTTAAAGCTACTCCATTAGTAGCTTTAATGGAGTAGTATATGTAATGCTTAAATTTTATATTTATAGTTATTAACATCAAAAAAATTATACATCAAAAATAGGACTCACAACAAGGTACAAAATCTATACAAGGTCAATGTTGTTAACACCACTTTCACACCTATTAGGCTGGTCCGCCGGCAGGGGGCAGGTTATTCTGTATTTAATATATAAACCCATAACCGAACAAGTTTTGATTATTTATTTGTCATATTACATATAATATATATCTTCTTATTCTAGTTTTTTCTTGACTTTTGAGAGTTGAGAGTTTTTAGTCAGAAAATTGTCTATATTATTTATTTGTTATGTTTGCCATTCTATGGGCTAATAAATAAAACATTAAATTGGAGATCCAAAGTCCCGCTAGGTTTTATGACTGTTTTCTAAAACCCATCTAAAATTATCAACAATTTAATAATACTGCTAGCAATAAGTGTTTTCTTTATAATTTTGCGTATTTTAATAAACATCGACAGATAAATTAAAAAACCGCGTAAACGCTCCCATTTTTTAATATCATACCGTGACGTCATAAGCCAGTCTAAGTATATGATACATAACTATTGTCTGTTATTGTCGATGAAAACTTTGTTTTATAGCAAATTTAGGAGATGAAATTGGTCTACAAATGGTGTATACTATCACAATGTACAAACACATCTATAAAACCCCAGAACAACCGTTTGTGAACGTTCCCACGAATGCTAAAATGCGAAGAAAGTGGTTGGAAATGGCTCGTAGAAACCCGAATGATTTTTTCTGTGCGGATCAATTTGATATAAGTAAATATAATATATATTTTGTTATTTAACCACAAAATTATTAATATGATTCACAAATGTCAACTTTATATCATACGTTGCTACTTTTACAGTTTGAGGTTAGACATTGAAATCTTCAATATTTACAACATAGACATGATAATATGTCCACTAATATATATTTTCAATTAATCACAGAGTGAACAGGTTTTTAAAAGGTTGACAAAGCGCATGAGTTTCTTCCGGTATTGCAAACGTCTATAGACTGCGGTGACCGCTTACCATCGTAGTGGTGTAGAAAAAAAAGTCAATTAATTCTTTACTATCACAAAAATATTGAGAAGTTTCAGCCATATTAAACAACTAAAAACCGATGTTTCTTTATTAGAGATCGCAGAATCAATCGAATTCGCTAGTTACGCAATCATAATCTACTGGCACGTGACGTAATTAGAGATTTAACCAATTATAGAGCGTTTGTGATCACATGGCGGAAGTTTAAAAAATATGTATTTTTTGTTTCGTGTATTATTACTGAATAATAATGCAATATTTTTGAGAGTTTTAATAAGAAATCATTAAAAAAATATATAATCATTTAGAATTATATCGACAAGGTTCATATTTTTAATACAGTCAAATACCAAGGGTAAAAATTGATAGGCCTTGTGCAAGATTCGAGTGTCGGAAAGTGACAGTTCCCATTTCTGTGTGAAAGGTATGTTTTGCAGAGCTTAAGATTTCTTAAGTATCCAACCAAGATAAACTGCGGTATTGTTTTATGTTGGCTCTTTATAAGTATAAAATGCAGTGACTATTTAACATCATGCGGTCCGCATAACTATTTGCTTGCGATAATAACATTTGTGCGAATTTTTGAAGATCAGTTTCTAGACTGCCTGAAACCTGATTCGAAGAGATTAGATCACTTGATGCTTTGCGAAAGCCTTCAGGTTTTTCTCTGCGATCTTTTGGACGTGTTGAGCATCAACTCTTTTGATGATCTTGCAAAGCATATTGTGGTAAATTTGAAATCGTTCAACGGACTTTTAAACTCTTATAATAAACCTATATTTTGCCCGCAAATTCGTCAGCGTAGACTTCAGAACTGGATTTTTTGCCAGGTTATACATAATCTGTGCGTCAAATATCCAATTTCGTTCAGCCGTTTTTGCGTGATTTTGTAACAAATATCCAAACATACAATTTTTCAAATTTATAATAGTAATATATAGTAGGATATATTCATTTATATATATTTATAAAACATGATACGAATCATCATTATGTGACATTATTATAACATTAAAAAAAAAGACGCGTTAGCGGGAAGTAAGGTGATCGTATCAAATTGCGGCCACCGTCACACCTCTCTCTCTCTCTCCATACATATCTTGTTTATACAATATATATTAGTGTTAACAAAATATAAAAAATACCTAAGAAAACAAAAAAAAAGGTAAACAAAAAATTACTTAAGAATTCCGACTGGATTATAAAAATTTATAAATACGGTAATGTGCAACCGTCTCCGATGTCATTATGATTGTGAAAACAAATAAAAATATTATTATATTAATGACGCATAATTACAGAAGTGTGGGAATGCGATTCCTTTTAAATTGGTTTTTTACAGTAAGTAGCACGGCAGATTAATTTATTTACGCAGTCCGAAAAAATTGGCGATCGACAATCGAATCAAATCGAAGAGAGATTAACAATCATCGCTAGTCGCCGCAGTCATACCGGCCTACGTAAATAGAAAATGGATATGCACCCGCTGATTTCGAAACGTAACGTGCACAAACTAATCGCTATTGGCGGGCTTTTCACTATATTAGCTGTGTCTGCGGCTCTTCTCGTGTGGAGTACAGAATGGAAAATAAAAGTAGCCTAAGATACTCCTTATAAAATCATCTATCTGCCAGTGAGTCCCATAAAAATCGGTCCGACCGTTTCGGAGATTAGCTGGAACAAACAGACAGACAGAGAATTTTTACAAAAATTGTTATTTTGTTATAAGTACCGTATACACTTTCATATGCATTTAGGAAAAAGCTGTAAATTGACTTGTAAATTGAATTGAATTGTGAATTAGAAACAGACAGTTCAGTTTTATTATATTTATAGTACCATGTACCACCCACTAACATATCTCAGTCTTTAGGAAGTAGATAAAAAAATATAACGCTATGGTTACCTTAGTCACTATGTGAGGGTTTTAACCATAGACTAATAAGATTAGTCGGAGTGCAGTGGAGGGGGAGCGGCTGGATGCGGGCAACACAGGACCGGTCGTTCTGGCGATTTTTGCGGGAGGCCTAAGTCCAACAACGGACGTCTTTCAGCAGCATTGATAAATATGAAGCGAGCACTCAAGTATTACGTAAACATGCCCAAGGGCATTTTATTTTTGTTTTGTGAGAAAAGGGATTAATGTGATATTATAAATTCTTTCAAATTATTTTTTATTATTGTTTATTTAAAATATAACGGATACTGCGTCGATCTACGTATGTTCGATTCATACCATGAACCTGAACTTTCTGTAAAGGGAAAAAACATCGTGAAGAAACCATTGCATGGTGGTAGGCATTTTCTAATGCCCGCCTGGCTAGTATCTACGTTCCGGTTTAAGCACCAGTCTATAATCCGGCTGCTACACTTGAAATTCAGCCACCCCTCTAGGCATAGTGTTACCATCTTAGGCCCGATTGTCATTTAACATCAGGTGAGATTCTGGTTAAATACTAACCATACAAAGTATTAAAAACATATTCAAGCCATTAAGATACAAATCTAAATTACTTACCTTTAATATTCAGCCCATGATTACTCGTGAATGTGTATTAAAATTTTATTGCATGTTTAATGGTTGTTTTTTCTTATCGATAGCCTCCATCACTTGCATGATTGTAGAATATGAATAAATGTCCAGGAAATATTTAAGACATATAACACAATCGAAACAGGGTACATAAATAGCATGGATAAAAGGAATCACGAAAAAAGCTTTAATAATCTATTATAATAATAATAATACATACATGTTATGTATCTATAACAAATACGAATTAATTTCCTTACAAATTACATTCATACTATATAGCTATTGTAGTCAGTGGCATAGTTAGGGAGGGCTGATTTTGACTGCAGGCTATTAGTAAAAAAAATATTTCAAAGACATTTCTATTTGCTCTATGTCTTTTGCCACTGGTTGTTTAGCCCGGCGGGCTTCCAACGACAAACGCGTGCTACACCGCGATCTGTAACAAATGCCGATTTTTACGGCATGTGCCGGCGGCGTACCCGCACGGGAAAAGCCCTCCGGCTGTGCCGCCGGCATGTGTAGGAGCTTTTTGGTTGTATATTAATTATAATTGTATATTATAGGCATGAATTAATTCATATTCAATAATAATTCATAAAAATTGTTAATTTAATTTATTAAGAACGCCATACAGAAAATATGACTTCATAATATAACGTATATATACAGTTGAGTGTTTTCTTGTGATAAGTGACTTTAAAATTATTATTACTAAGCGTTGAATAGTGGCTTTAAAATCTAAATCAATTTCAAGTAAAGTCAACCTTGCACAATATAATACCCTCAACCTTAGCTTTATTTATTGAATGATGACGTCACACCGCGTTCATGTTTTTATTTAGATTAAAAGATACTTTTAAAGGCGTAATAATAAATAAATAATAATTCACAAGTAATATTTTTAACATAAAAAGTGTTTAAATAATTTACCAAAAGTTGACTACTTCCGGAAAAAAATCGAATTCTATATGTTCCATACAAGAATAGGCAGTTATAATTCCATTCTTTAACTATGTACAACACATTAATATAATGAATGAGTGTTATAAAGTTTATTTTACGGAAATAAAAGCCAGGAAGACTGTAATAGCCATTAGCCATCAATTAAGAGTCATTACCCTTTAAATACAATGTACATATTTGTACTTAATATGAAACTAGTTTTTTTTTACATAAGTTATCATCGGTAAAGGTCGATCTAGATTTGGGAATGAAATGGAGCTTGTCTATAAATAGCAAAACATAATTAGTATCCAGTCCGGCGACATTTCAAGGAACATAATTATGTAAATATTACCTACTTAATTATATTTAAAGAAATTGAATGTTGCATAGGTACGAAAAATAAAATTATGAAATGGATATTTACTGTAATGTGAAAGGTATAGTTAAGGGAGCCAATTTCTAGTGTATTCTTTCATTTTTAGAATGGAATATATAAAATAAAATTTAATTTTACGATTTAATTATGTGAATATGTATATTTTTAATACTGGAGACAGTATACAGACTACTTAGTACATAATGCATGGCAATTCTTTAAAAAATTAAAAAATATGTCTCAAATAAAGTTATCTGTCGATTGTGTATACAATATTCCATGGGTATCACTAGCGCATTGTCGACCTTGAACCCTACTTCCCCGAAGAGCTCTGAAAACCCTACTCACCGCAAGAACACAAAACAAGGAGTTGGCTTCGGTCATCTGTTGAGTATTTATAGGTGTTTTACCAGTCGGGTGCCCTAAGTAGAGAGATATCTTCAAAGAGACTTCTCTCAGTATATTATTCAGGATTAGCGCCTTGACTCAGTATTCACATACAAAAATGATAAGTAATAACATCACTAAGAAGTATAAGTATATTATTAAAAAAAAATCAAAATAAGTTCATCATGTGGAAAAAATATTTGCTCGAAGAATTCGATAAGTCTGTGTAAATATTTTTACAAATAAGGCATCGGATCCCATAAATTTATTATAATGGTTTCCTTCATTGACTGTAGTCGCGATTTACTGACTAAACATGTTATTGAAATAAAATATGCCTTCGCACAATAAATAAGAGTGTAGGTTGGAAGGCGAAAAACCTATAATTGTTAATCTTTTTGATAAATTACTTTTATTAGTCGATGTATTTGGAAGAATGCTTAATACTTTAATGCTGTTAGATCATAGTGGATCGTAAAATTCTTAAGTCAATGTTACGTCTTACAAATGCCGTACTTTACCTGTAACTTCTCGAGTATTTAAATTAATTTATGAGAATCAATGGTTACTTTACTAATTTAAATTGGTAAAGCTATCGTCAGACGATGAAGAACAATATCATGAGGAAACCTGAACGCTTGAGAAATGTTCTTGTAGTCACTGTATGTGAGAAATATATAGAACTATTGACTTCTCAACGCTTGAAATCGTCTATACGTCGTGGGCTGGCGTGGTGAGTAATTCCGTGCCTCCTCATAGGAAGAGGCCTGATTGTCCATCAGTGAGACACTTACAGTTTGGTATTATTATTAATGGTTAGTTTTGTAATTATCGGAATAATGCACATTATTGTAAAATCTCTATCAATATACAATCACATATGAAATAGACTACATTTTTTTCGTGTGATATTTTACAGTATAAAAACGAGATACATTCAGTCAAAAAAGTTTCGGGAATGGATGATTTGTTTATGGTACCATATTAATTTTTTTGTTGTTAGTTTGGTACAACTGTTTTTCATTTTGGCGCGGAGTTTGAGTTGCATGTGTCATTTAGCTTAAATACAGTGCTGTTTTTAGTTTGCGTGTATTGCGAATTTCATAATGGACAAATCATCGAACAAAGAGTTTGTCTTAAATTTTACATCGCCAATGGAATTTCGTGTTCAGAGACACTGAAAATATTACAGAGGGCTTACGGTGAATCAACTGTATCAAAAACACGTGTTTATGAGCGGTACAAAGCGTTCAAAAGCGGTCGAGATATGCTGGAAGATTTGCCTCGCCTTGGTAGGCCATCAACGTCTTCAACTGATATTAACATCGCAAAAATGAAGGAAATAGTGACTGAAAATCCTCATTCAAATTTGAGGGAGATAGTCGCTGAACTTTCTGTGTCTCACGTTACGATCCGTATCATTTTAAATAAGCACTTGGGTTTTAAACATATTGCCGCTCGGCTAGTTCCAAAAGACCTGAATTTTCTCGAAAAACTCAATCGCATAAGAGTCGCTGAGGACAACATTCATGAAACGAATTGTTACTGGTGACGAGACGTGGGTGTACTAGTTTGACATGCAAACTAGTCAACAAGCTTCGGAGTGGTGCCTTCCAACTAAACCGAAAGAGAAAAAACCACGCCAAAGTGGATCAAAAGTCAAAGCCATGTTGACTGTTTTCTTTGACTATCGCGGTGTTGTGCACTCGAAATTCTTACCGGAATGTCAAACGGTAAATAAAGTATATTATTTGAGCGTAATGCGGCATTTAAGAGAGCTAATTAGACGAAAAAGGCCAGATTTGTGGAAAGTAAATTCTTGGATTTGCCCTACGATAATGCGCCTTCGCACAAGGCCAACATTCTGAACGAATTTTTGACCAAAAACTTAACAAATACCATCGAACAATCACCTTATTCACCAGATATGATTCTGCCGACTTCTTTCTTTTTTCTAAACTCAAATTACCACTTCGCGGCGCCCGTTTTCATTCGGTTGAAGACATAAAGGACGCGAATTCTCCTTTATGTCTTCAACCGAAAACGAGAACTAAACACAATTCCGGAAAAAACGTCTAAATAATGTTTTGATGATTGAATTATTCGATGGCGTAAGTGTATCGTTTCTAAAGGAGGCATACTTTGTAGGCGATAAAATAAATTTCGAGGAATAACTAATATTTTGTATATTAATATCTTTTCCCAGTACTTTTTTTTGACAGAGTAGTATTATTTAAGAATAATGAACCGAGTTCTAAGGTGACCTAACTCAATTAGAAATGAGTTAGCTTTTGAGATAGTTACAAAAAATGTATAAACGCAAAGATTTCATCGATATATTTTTACCCTAAAATAACCTGTTTTTTAATTTGGCAAATTAGTTCACTTTTAGTCAGACGCTTTATCCGTTTGCTGAGAAATACTTTCAATTTTCAATATGGAATATTCACATCATAATTGTTAAGTAATACCTCTGTAATTTATGTATTTAGGTACATTCATAAAACCATCATCAACATTCTTAATTCAATAATTGCACATTTTGAAGTACCTAATATTTTTAAATTAAGAAGCCGACCTAAAAATACCACGGTGAATAAGCGACGCACCGTAACGAGACACTGCGACGAGATTTCTCCATGTAAACGCGGACCAGTTGGAAACAAATGATACAGAGCAATAGTTCCTATATTTTTAAAGCTACGGAGCACTCAATAAATTTCAATGGTGAGAATATGAAATTCGCGTTTTGTCGTACTGACTGTTTTTTTTTTATAATACATAGTTGGCAAACAGGCATACGGCCCGCCTGATGGTAAGCGGCCACCGTAGCCTATGAACGCCTGCAATACCATACATATCACAAGCGCGTTGCCGACCCGAACTCCCCTACCCCAAGGAGCTCTGGAAACCCTACTCACCGCAGAAACACAACACCGGGTCATTTGGCTGCGATCTTCTGTAGGGTGGAGGTATTCAACCAGTCGGGCTGCCCCAAGTAGAGAGAAATCTCCAAAGAAATTTCTCTGTGCCCTACCTCTCTTAATACTGACCACTTTGATTTGAAATATCTCCTCTTTGGTTAAGAATTACAAATTCAAATTTATAAATTCATTTAGCTGGTACATTTGAGTTTTGAAAACAGTCATTCATTTGTTTTTTCCCTCATAATTTTTTTCTTTGGCGTGGTTTGATACCGTTCAATAGAAAACATGAAATATCGCTATATTTACGAGTACGAGTTGTACCGTGGCACCAGTGCTGCAGAAACAGCTCGAAGGATTAATGATGTGTACGGTGCTGGTGTCGCAAAAGAAAGCATGGTACGTTTTTGGTTTCAACGTTTTCGTTCTGAAAATGTCGACCTTCAGAACCAACCCCGTGGACGGCCGGAGACCAAAGTGTAAAATGAAGAATTAAAGGCTATTGTGGAAGCGGATTCATCACAAAGCACTTCAGAGATAGCTGCAGGCTTCGGGGTAAGTGATAAAACTATACCAATCCACGTGAAGCAAATCTGGTATGTAAAAAAAATTGAATGATGGGTACTTCATTAATTGAGTGAATCGAACTTGCAAACACTTGTCGACTGCTGTGTTACTTTGCTCAACCGACACAATAATGAAGAGATTTTAAATCGAATCATTACTTGTGATGAAAAGTGGATACCGTACGATAATCGGAAGCGCTCGTCGCAATGGCTGGACCCTGGAGACCCAAGCAAATCCTGCCCTAAACGAAAATTGACCCAGAAAAAGTTACTTGTGAGTGTTTGGTGGACTAGCGCCGGTGTCGTTCACTACGGCTTTCTAAAATCTGGCCAAACGATTACGGCAAATATCTATTGTCAGCAACTGCAAACCATGAAGGAAGAACTAGCTGCTCAACAACCGAGATTGGTCAATCGCTCTAGGCCACTGCTGCTTCACGACAACGCAAGACAACACACTGCACAACAAACAACCACTAAGTTAGATGAGCTACAATTGGAATGTCTGCGACATCTACCGTACTCCCCGAACCTTGCTCCAATAGATTACAATTTTTTCCGGATTTTAGACGATTTCTTACAAGGAAAAAAATTCAACTCCGATGCGGCAATCCAAATCGCCTTTAAAGAGTTTATTGATTCTCGCCCCCGTGGTTTTTTAAGTAAAGGGATCAATTAACTACCTATGAGATGGCAAAAGTGCATAGATAACAACAGACGCACCGTTGATTAATTAAATATATTTTAGAAAAAAAAATGACTTTATATTCCTCCCGTACAAAACGCCAATTTCATATGTAAGGATCTAATATATTTGTTTTATGGAGTTGTCGTTTCATAGCTATGTTAGGATCCGATAGATGACGCTCTTGTCTAGCCATTAACTACTGTAAAGGACAGAACATCGTCTGCGGGACCAGCTAGTAAAATATAATTACAAAAATAGCATTCAGGTATATTGTAGCTTCCGATTAGTGAAAGAATTTGTAAAATCGGATCAGTAGTTTCAGAGATTACATCTCAGAAACATATTGACAATTATTAATCATTATAATATTAGTATAGATTATAGACATCAAAATATAGTTCACTGGAGAAGCCAGTTAGGGAGTTATCATACCTGCGTTAGTACGCTCGACAAACGCTGGTCTGTTAGAGGCTTTACGTAAAAAGAGATGGACATAACATTATTTTATTTTTAGCATTGACAAGATCCAATTATATTATAAAACGTAAATTCACTTGAAAGGAGTGTACATTGAAAATTTATTGTTTCCATCGTGGGACGGCCAGGCCGCTGCATCATCTCGAATAATGACCATGTTTCACGTAATACTGATTGCTTAATTATACACGACGCTTTAAAATGTTTACAATCACTTTTAAATTTAAAAATTAATGGAATTTAAAATTATTGTATGTAATTAATGTTTGCAAGAGTCTGTCATAAATCGAAGATGTAATCCTTCGCAATTATTAGACTTTTATGTGCTTGTTAACTTTAACACGCTTATATTAACTTCACTTGTAACTAACTAACTAACAATGCAATCAAATCTTAAAAGTCAATTTTAACTTACTTCTAAATGTCGTATCGAAATGAAACTTTGTATGTTTGTGTAGTTCGGAAGACAACACTATAATTTGGTATCTTGGAGCTGATCTGATGATGGAGCCAGGAGGTGGATAGTGGAACACATCAGTGGCTACTAGTAAACTCCTCGAGTTTGGGCTCATATGATTCCTTTTGACAAGCAAATAGATTGGGCTTGGTAACGAGATGTTATATTATAAGACTAAAAAGTTTTTTAATTTTTAAAGCGTGTTTTTGGTTTTTTAAACTATTTTAACTATTTATGTCATGAGTCCTTAACATATGGATATATAAATGTATATTAGTATATGAGATTGAGAAAATCCAAAACCATTTGATCGATCACCATGCAAAACTGGTAGATCGAAATGTTTTTGCTATCCCTGAATATAATATGTAGCGCTGTGGTCTATTTATTTACTATTGAAATATGCAGGACGAAGTATACGGGGCCAGCTAGTAATACGAGTACATATGTGTTCGTGTTCTATGCGTTCGCCCATCGTTTATCCGACATGTAGATACAAAACAATAGATGACACGCGGGTCGTTTCAGTAAATGAGTGCATTTTTTACAGCTTTCGTTGTTTTGAATATAGTTTCATTATTGAATCTGAGGAAGAATCTTGGCTGCATATCATAACGCTTTTTGGAGAGGCTAAGCAACAACGAAACATAAAATAAAAGACCTAATTTGAATTCAGATACGAAACGTAGTTCGCTAGAACGAACTTGCTTTGTATAAGGATATTATGGACGATGTGGATAAAAATAATAGAAATAATTTAAGTTTTTAGGTACAAAACACATTGCAATGGTGGTATGGTGGTTCGGCTTTTTCAAATGCGATCTAGACAGCAACTTCAAGTTAAATAGGTGTTATGTTTTGCCAGCTCCACTTAGAGCTAAGAGCTTGGGCTATATAATTAATTTTAATATGATTTTAATAGATAAAATTACTTGCAAGTGACCAGGTGATAGCGAACTTACTCCTTATTAGCTTATAAAGTCTTTACTTGAAAATGGTGAAAGAAGTTAATATGCTACCTTAATCATCTACATTGTTAAAAAAATATCTTTCACCGTGTCAATAAAAAGATAAATGAATAAATATTACATATATGTCGGCAATAGTATATGTTTAGAAGTTCATTCTCAAGGCCGGCGGCAACATATCAACGATTTTCATTATTACCAGTTTGCAATTATAGTTTACGAATAACATTATGAGCACAATCAAGTTCTACTGCCAGACTGATTTGATTACTAACTTGTTTGAACGATGTAGTAAAAACAATATTATATAAAACATTCTAGCTTTTTGGAATTTACCCCTTAAGGAACGATATAAGTTGCACAGTATGAAAAAATATGAGGAGTGAAATTGAAAGTGCAACATCTCGTAAACAATTTTTAACTTTAGTCCTTTTCCAATAAGGTTGTAATTTATTCAACTCTTTTTCGTTTGCTGCGAAATCCGCCAGACGGGACCAACCATTGAAATGAGCGGGAACGTCGCACGGGGGCTAGTTACATTTTTACATTCATTCTATATCCTGCCTTTATTTACTCTTCTTGCCTAGTGTATATATTCTAAATTCCAATACAATTCTTGAGGAGTAAACTCCAGTTGCTTGTCGGAGTTGACATACACATTTTTTATACAATTAAGGTGGTAAACAAGCATACGGCCCACATGATGTATTATAAGCGGCTACCGTAGCCTATGGACGATTGTAACACCATAGGTATTACATAGGGTTTCATTGGAGTAGGGGGTTCAATTTCGGCAACGCGCTAGTTATACCTGTGGTACTACAAACGTACCATTGGCTACGGTAGCCGCTTATCATTAGACGGGTATGCTTGTTTGCCACCTTTGTAGTGCAAAAAATGACTTTTTAGATTAATTATAGACGTAAATGAAATTAGCAAGACTGTGTTTCTTCTTGCTCTCTTATCCCATATAAGTAGTGTCGGTACAACATGTTTTACTGTTCCACTATATCCTCCATCAGCTATCGTCCCAGTGTTTACACCTTTTATACGATTACCTCTCACGTAACCCATCCATACCCTCTTAAGTCTTACCTTAATCTCATATCCAGCCGCCTTCATCCTTAATAACGTTCTATTTATATGACTTTCATCCCTCCTTGTAACACCCTTGCCACGCTAACCTATTACTCCTTAATTTCTCTGTCACTGGCATTTCTGCCAATACTGGTGTATTTTCATACTTCCTCTGATATACTTAATCCTAATCTTATACATTCCAGTTACATCATACATCCTTCTTAACATTTGCATCTCAATCACATATCACATATCTATATCTTTTTATATCATATATCTCCCTCTTTTCATCCATCGTTTATAATATTTTGGTCATTACGTTATCACGAGTATAATAAGTTAGCATAAGGTGGACATGGTAATTATGTAAGACGTTTAAAAATACTAGTCTAAAAGAAGATACTAAAATTGAATTCCCGCCTTACATTGTTGTACAATAAAATTCTATAGAATCTTGAGGCTTGTAAAATAATTATTATTCTATATGATACACCGTATTACCCCCCTGTTTGGATAATATTTTAAACATTTTATGGTTCATAAATATTCATGGGCGGTTTATATAAATATTTAAAATGTCATGAATGAGGTTAACGTACTGTAAAACTTTGTAGATTATTAATAAGTCGGTCTGTGGCCATCAACTTGACCTTTGTAGGAAGTTAAAAATAAAAGTAACACTTAGAATAGTGTAGTACCATTGCAATTTACATGCGAGTCATGATGTTTTGACATTAGACATACAGAAGGAGGCACCCTGATGTATGCTGTTCGCCAACGACATTGTGTTTGTTGGTGAAGGAGGCCTGAGGTACAGCTTAGACTGATAAGCTGGCAGGATAGACCAGAGAACGTAGGGCTGAGGATCTGCCAGATCAAAACTGAGCAGATATTCTGTGACTTTGGCGGTCTCTCCAGTTTCATTCCAATTGCCTTAAATGGTGTATCCCTGCCAGTCTGCTTCAATTTTAGGTAGCTCGGCTCTGTCTTGCAAAGCGCCAGCAACATTGACCGCGACGTAGCGAGCAGAATAAGTGCTGGTTGGATAAACTGGCAACAGGTCGCAGGGAGAACTTGTGATTCGCGTATGCCCCAAATATAAGGGGAAAATCTATAAGACCTGTCGATTTGTATGAATCAGAGTGCTGGGCTGCAAAGGTGGTGGATGAAAGGAGAGTACATGTAGCAGAGATGCGAATGTTGAGATGGAAATGTGGAATGACTAGAATGAATAGAATAAGGAATGAGTACAGTAGAGGAAGCCTGAAAGTACCACCAGTGACTGAAATTTTAAGAGTGTAAGATTATGCTGCTATGGACCATGTTATGCGAAGGGATGAAAGTCATGTGGCGAAAAGGATGGGAATGAGTGAATGAAAATGAATAATGAAAACGAGTGGGAATTATAGAATATGTGTGTACAGGGAGTGAGTGCAGAGATGACGGGTGATAGGCTGGAATGGAAGAAGAAGCCGGGCTGTGCCGACTCCGTCTAGTGTTGGATAAGGAAAGAAGAAGAAGAAGACTTTTAGAAATGGTGAAATAGACAAATAAAAATGACGTAAAAAACCGCGAATCCTCTTTCTGGCTCTCGATTTCAAATTCGCTAGCATCGATAACACGTTGTTTTTTATACCTTGTTGTTTTGTTTGCCTAAGATACTTTACCCAAATTCGTCACCAGCTCTTGGACTATACTCCTAACGCACTAGACTGTACAAACTGTCTACTGACAACTGGATGAGGAATATGATTTTATTGTTTATACAATATTCAATTATATTAGTTATTTATCAACAACGTTGTCTGTATTTCATATCACTTATATTTTAGGGTTAAAATGTCTTCCAGGCTATTATCATTAATCTTTTCATATTATCTTCACTATATGAAACAGAAGTCGTGTATTAAGATCTCCGTTCGCTTAAGTAAGTTACCGTAAGATAAATCGTGCTCATTATAATATCCATTACCCTTTTGTGAACTTTATTTATGAGCACGCACGACAGCCGCGAAATATGACTGAAATTATTATGGCAAGAAAAAGTCAGCGTTGTTTGTTGTAGCGAAAAACATATTTTAAATGACCTCACTGTGGTAATGTTTTGTATGATTAAGTTCTTTACTTTCTACACAGAACTTCTTCTTTACAGAACTGGCTCTCAAGTACAGACGTCAGAACACACCTATAGGTGCTTGAATACAGAAATTCAACTTGAGAGTGGTAGCAAGTCAGACTAACATAGAAAATGCCCTACAATTATGCTATGGTTTTATTAAGATTTTTTCTTTCAAGGAAAGCTCAGGCTCATTGAAGGGAGTCGAACTCACATAGATCGACGTGATTTCCGTACACGCTACCACTGATTCGCCATTGCTATGCAGTTTTTATTCTCTAGCCGCTCGCATAAGCGCCATTTGCTGCTCTGGATGCCACCCATACAAATTAGGTGTCATTAAATTTAGCAATTACTTATTATAATTACTCAAATTAATTAGCTCAACACACGCTCAGATAATTGGATAGGTATAAATATTAATAGATTACAGAATTTTTAATATGTTAAAACAATGATTTTATTTCATAGATATTTAATATTATGTTAATATATTATAATATATTTTATTTTAAATAAAAATTACGATCTCATTTTGTAAACTAGAGAAGTTATGTAGCGAATAATTATCAACATTTATTATGAAATTTATTTATTTTTAGATAAAATTGTGAGTTTGGACGTAGGAGATAATCGCAGAAAGTACAGATCAGATTTTCTTATTATTAAGTTATTATAGTATACATTTACAAAAAAAAAACATCCTTTAAGTGTTCCACTGGTAGGCAAAGGTATCTTCCCGACGGATGAACTAAATCACCACGCCAGCACACGACGTATTGGCGATTTTAAACACCGAGAAATCAACAGTTCTATACTTTACTCAATATCACATATAGTGGTACTACAAGAATATTTCTCAAGCGTTCAGGTTTCCTCAGGATGTTTTCCTTCACCGTGGACCGGTAGTGTCACCAATTTCTATTAGTAAATGTACGTGAAATTTAAAAAAAGTCGTTAGTACATGCCGGAGTTCATATCTGCAAGCATCAGGAATCGATATTCCGCCGCGCTGGTCTAAACTACTCGACTAAACGAAGAATATTTGTACTATGTAACATAAACTTTCATATAGTGTTTGGTTGAGGAAGGCACCTTGCATAAAACTACATATTGATTTTTTTTTCTGCGGACTGTTGATTGTGGTGGTTTTCATTGTAAATAATAAACTTGAGGTTATTTGATCCTATATAATTTTTGTAGCTTTTTATGTGATATATGATGAGTCAATGATGACTTAGTGGTAGCTTGTACGGCTTCGCGTCAATTGACATGAGTTTGAATCTCTGCCACGAGCCTGAGCTTTCGGTGAAGGAAAACATCGTGAGGACACCATAGTATGGTGGTAGTATGTGGTAACCATAATACACTTTTAATATCTAAAATCGATAAATATTTGTTTCTTAAGTCAAATACTACAAAAAATATATATTTATTGCGCCAAATTTGATATGGGGCAAGTAATATTTCAAGTTTTGTTCAACACATTCGCAAAACAGCCAACACTACGAACAGTTTATATATAAAAAAAAAATGGAAATAAAAGTAATGGGAAATTTTATCAACGAGTTTACCTTGAGTGATGTCATCAAATTGTTACTGATATTATAATAGACAATATCTATGGTAATGTACTTGAGTCACGGAACGCATTTTAAAAAGCTATACGATATAATATTAATGAGTCGCGTTTTAAACATTTGTAAACAAACTAGCTGTGCCCCACGTTTTCAAACGTGTTAGACTTATTTGACAAACTCACCACTAGGAGTGCGCCGTATCTATCGGAGCGGTTTAAAATAACAGTTATTTACAATTAACAGCTTGGAACTGTTATCTGTAAAGTGAAAAGGCTGTTACTAAATACTACGTACCTAGTCCACATACTGGTGCGTGACACAAAAGTAAAGTGTTTGGAACATGCTCTATTCTTATCAAGCTTAAGGATCTTTACTTTGTTAGAGAGAGACACAAACAAATATGGCATGGAACGAGCTCTTACTCTTTTCAATTATAGTAATAGAAAGACAGCATTATGTAACAGGCTGTTATATTGAAACAGGTTTTTGGAAGTGCTATTTCTCTGGAATAGGAACAGGTGGAACACGTTTCTTATTACACCTGCACTCCTCACCGCGTCGACGCCCAACGCACCCGCGTTGCCTCTCGTATTCTCCCTTCCCATACTTAGATACAGATTGCTTGCTTGCTTAAAGTTCTTTGTTATTGCTCCGCTCCTTAGAATCGTGGCGTGAAGTTATTTAGGTTATAGAATGCAAAGAAAAATTTCTCAAATAGGTGCAGTGGTACAAAAATAATATTCGCACTCTTTCTTAACAATATTTATTACACAGCTGAATTTACAAAAACCGTTAATAAGACGTAAATTTTTTGGAGAATTTGTAGAAGATTAAATTAGACTTAATAAACTGGATCGAACGGTTTATGTTTATTTTTTTTGAACTTAATATGCTGTTATCTTTAGGGATCCTGGAGTCTTTGCGGCTTTTACAGCTTCACTGGCCTTGGGGGACACAACGAAGAGAGAGTTTCACCACAGAGTGTATCTGTGGTTTCACCCTACTGGGACATTAATAGCTAATAGTGATTGTGAGTTATTTATACGAGTATAATAAATCTGAAGAGTTTTTTTGATGTGTAACATCTTTCCTCTCGGTTGCTGAATATTTTTTGTGGGAGTGATTTTGGAAAAGGGACGGAAATGTGTAACAGGAAACCGGGGAAGCGCGCGGTATTTGATTTGACCAATGAGCGCGTGCGGTGGCTGTGAGATGGTGCTAACCCATTTTGCGTGAGGTTGGTACCACGACGTACAGTCGGCCAAAATAGTGTGATGAGAAAGAGAAAGGGAAATATAGAAGAAGAACGCATCAGCTGTGCACTCATCTACAGTTGTGTATAAAATCTGAGGTTATATTTATGTGCGTAAACTATATTAACAATTATCTTTACTATTAAGCGTGTGACAAAGTTCATCATTCTTAAAAAATGTAATTGAGTAATATGGAATAATTCAAATAAATATTTTAGTGCGGCTCTTTTTTCAGGATTTAAGTTACTATTGCGTATTTACCACGACTAGAATTAAACTTGCGCGAGCAAGCGCACGCCTTAATATAGAATTACATATTTCTATGCTTAAAATATATTCGACCAATAATATGACAAATAAATTGACTTCATATTTCATCTTAATTTCATAGTAGGATAATATGTCAGATGTTAGACATCATATGCAACTACTGTAAGACTCGTTTTTTTTAGTTTGATTTTTTGTTTAAATCTGTTAATCTCTGGAACTAGCAAACGGATTCGAAAAACTCTTTTTGTTTTTAATGCTACATTCATGAGGAATAGTTTTGGCTGTATAATTTCACGCTACCAGCCTAAAGAGCAGTAAATATGAAAGTCAAGCAATCTGGCAAGCTGTAGTCAAATACGGGAAGTGAAAACAACCATAGCCTACACGACTTTGGAGAATTTGTCGAATAAATTTAACATGGGTAAAACCGTAAGGCATAGTACGTAATGTAAAATAACCGAAATTGCTGAAGTATGAAGCTATTTGGTTAATAGGTCCCTTTTTTCATTCCTGATTTACTAAGAAACGGTTAGTTAAGTTAGTTAAACGGTTAATTCAGCTTAAAATTAGTGAGAACATTACAAGTATAACAGGAAATGTTTAGTTAATAAAACATTAATTTCTAATTCGGAGGTGACATTGAACAAGAAGTGCCTTTCCCTCAGAGGACATTTCGATGGCCTAAAAACATTTTAACAGTGACCAAACAGCTCTGGCAGCGAGGGTAATGTCAGGGTCGCGAGCCCGCTCTAACTGGTCCCGGCTGACATTTCAGCCCGGCCAACCGTAGGTGTTGTACATAAACATTGAAATTATAAATCATGCAGGAATGTTGTTATGATTAGAGGGCTTCGGGAATGATGTGACGTTGTAATAGTTTGATCTTGAATTTGAATCGATTTTAACATCAAAAACTTTCATAGAAAAACTGTTTTATGTAACACTATCGATGCCCGCGGCTTCGCACGTTTTTATATCACAGTAATTAGATTCGTCTCGTAATTTTTTTACTCATATTATTGGTAGGTAATTCTTATAGCGCATCAATGAACATTGAAATTTCTGAAAAATCTATTGATTATTAATTTTTTATTTTACTATTTTTAAACGGTGGAACGTGCGAGTTTAAAACGGGCACTACATCGAAATGTTCCTCAGAGCATTCTCCATTGTACATGCGGTAAAAGACACACCTGAAGTCTCTGCGAAGTTGTAAGGTGACCAGACAGCATGTTAGCTCAGGATCGTCGGCAATGCGAACAGCACGCCTTTGCATGGAGTCAAGAGGAGAAAGCTGTTAGGCAGGAGCAGCGGCCCATAAGTGTGAGCAGTACTCCATGTGAGGTCGTACCTGCGCTTTATATAGTACAAGTCGTTTACTTGGTGTGAAGTACTGTTTGAACCCCAGCAGCAGAATACCCAGCTTTTTAGCTGCCAACTTAGCATTGCTCTCCAAATGACTCCGGAATTGCACTTCACTGTATATATTGACACCAAGGATCTCAATGTTAAAAGAGTACATTAAAGGAATGCCTGGGAACTTAGGTGTTTAGGTGAACAAATGGTTTTTTTTTTCGTGAAAAATATAAACTCGTGTCTTTGAAGGATCAAACTGGACGAGGTTTGCCTTTCCACAATCAGAGGCCCTTTCCAGAGACTTTTCAACCTCTGACACAAGTTCGATCCGGATTTGCTCCACAAGCGTGCGAGGAATGTTACATCGGCCCGAGTATACGGCATCACTTGTACTGTCATTCGCATAGCAATGCATGTTAAGGACATCTAAGAAATCATTGATATGCAGGACGAACAGTGTAGGCGATAGCATAGAGCTTTGTGGGATAGCCATCAACCACAGCTCTGAAGCTTCGCCCGGACAAAAAGCTTGATACCCACATGCAACACTCCTCGGGAATTCCGTAGGATTTTATTTAGAGAGGACACCTTTATGACAGACTCTGTCAAAAGCCTTTGTGATGTCTAGGCTAACAGCCAAATATTCTCGTTTACTTTATATGGCTTCAGCCTATCTTTGAGTGAGGTAAAAAAGAAAATCACCAGCTGAACGGTTCTGTCACACTTATTGGGTATAGGGTGAATATTGGTTATCTTCCAAGAACACGGAACCTGACCAGATGTGTAACAAATCCTAAACAAACGCACGAGTACAGGAGCCAACTCCAGAGCACTCGTTTTTAGTATGAGCGCTGGAATTCCATCTGGCCCACTTGACTTATTCAGTACTTATACTTGTTCGGTTATTTTAAGGGAACTGAATTCGACATATTTATGCGAAACTTAAATTTCAAGTTACCTTAAAATATCTCTAGACAGACTTAGTAAAGTCTCCATTTTATAACGTGGTTTTAATTTACATAATAGCTTAAAAATTTAACTTGAACCGAATTTTTACTTTGGCAGAAATAAAAAGTTCACATTGGCAAATGATTTTGCGGAGTGTCAGTTGGAGAAAATAAAAATAAACATTATTGAAACTTAGCGTACGTATCTGCAATAATTGATTGAAAATATTATTCAGAAACTCATGGAAAACCATACTAAAGGGTGTAAAAATAAATAGTTCGATATCCACGTAACATTGCAAAGATCGATAACACCTAGCTATCTTACATAATGAGTGTTGTAATTCACATTGTTAAACAAGGATGACACGACGCCACGACGGATCGCGCGGACTGTGCGCGTACAAATTGCCAATTACTGACACGATACCTCGTTCAGCTTACGATTCATATCAACTGCCTATAGAATTGTGTAACGTTTGACCAATGTACATGCACTAAAATAAAATCATTATTACATTTAACTGTAAACATAATTTTTTAAACACGCCGGGCCTGCATTTTCACAGTTTCGCTTTTTTAAGCGAACTAAAAAGTAAAAAAATATTGTGTGGTTTTATGAAACTACGATGCAAGTGAAAATTTTTTTGTGTGTGAAAGTGAAACTTATTTTATAGCCCCAGAAATTTTCGTTCATCTATCGCATGTCGCATTACATTACATTGTCGCAAATAAAATTGAATTTTATGCCGTGCAGTCAATCGTTAATCGTAAATTCGGAACATTGTATATGTTAATGTGTGTTCTTAAAGAATGTGTGTCACATGTCTTCAATAATTTGTATTTTTTTTTTGTTTTGTTCGTTATGGTCAGGAAAAGAAATTCGGGATAAGTGGCGCTGTGGTCGAGTTTTTGACTATTGCAAATGGCAGAACAACATCTACCGGACTAGCTAGTTTATAATAAATACGAAATAGTAACTAAAATACAATTTCAAATAATGTAAACGATAAGATTTTTGTGTTTACGACCATTATTAGTTATAACAGGTACGACAGGTACAAAGGTAACGACTAGTTAGTTCTTAATTGCGGTTTTGAAATTTAGTGATTTGATTCCTAAGGAAAATTTGTTATGTAAATATATAAAAAGTCTTTGAAGTTGACGAGACAGGTTATAAGTTTAATGCTTTGTAAAATTGGGGATGAACTGAATATTTTTTTGGTAGAATTCTTAGAATACACATGCATGATTATATATTCTAATGCGTAATGCCCACCTGGCTACTACATTCTCAAGTTGAATATTATAATGATTGTATTATCAATCATTTTTTTATCTCTTCATTATATATATTTATTTCACTTTATTTGATTTCTCATTTATTCATTTATTGTGTTTATGCTCCTTTCCGAAGGCATCTCATCTATAGGTAATTTATTATTTTAAATATTGTATTACAAACTTATTTTACGATTTATATATCGAATAAGTAGGTCGTATACTAATATTGTATTTTGGCTGAAGAACTTTTTAAATTTAAAATATGAACAAGACGGCAAAATAATGGAAAACATGACGCATGGATTCGGACAGATAGAGGCGGATGGATCTCTAAAGAAAAACGTACAATCTTAAATGAGATTTGTATAAGTTTATTTATATCTACTATTATATTTATTGTTTTGACTCGCACATATTTATCTGGAGTCTATAAAACTTATTTTGTTACAACAAGAGACCTCTCGAATTATAACCGGTATTCGAAGGAGTTGAAACCTTTTACTTGAAATTATAAAACGAATGAAAAACCTGGCGGACGTATTCATTCATGCTGGCTTGAAGATGCTGTTGTAAAAATTGGAACAGAATGGAGTTCTAATTAAACACAAGCTTCTCACGACGGAATTTTTATGCAACTCTATTAAGGATATATTCAAAACTTGGACATTTCCTACTAGTGAAGGTGTTACTATCATTAATAGACTTTAATAAGGTACTCTGTTTTTATATCTCACTTAATGCTGTTAATGCCTTCGGAATACACTTATTAATCTATTTTCCATTTTTATTTCCATAACCCCTTTTAATATATTTATTTCGGTACTATTTTTAATTGTCCACGCGACAATATCTATCACCAAGCACATATAGGCTTAGTGTGTTCCTATCTTAGATCATATCGTAATTTAGCAATCTTAGGATCAGGTGAGATTGTGGTCAACTAAATATAAAGTATAAAAAATAAAGACAAGTATTCCACTCTTGCCTGATATATAATAGTCGTATAGAATTCAAAGATAAGCGTCATTAAAGACATTTAATAGATTTGTGTATAGACGCTTAATGTTTATTGTATTGCTTTTAAATATTATTAATTGTATATGTATGTATATTAAATGTTTTGGTAAAGTTCACGAGCAAATGTCGTTTATATCTCTATATTCGTGATTGTTATTATGATTATAAGCCAAGGTCGTTTGTTATGTTGTTATTATGTATTGTACCTAGAGAATAAATATCAAGATAATTTTAATCCAGGTATTTGCGGAACTGAACCATCTTATTCCCACTGGCCACAAATCAATACTAATAAAGACTTAATAGACCTCGTTTTCATAGTTTTAATTATAACCAGTATTAAACAAGATTTTTTTGGTTCATTTATATCGTTTATTAATAATTTTAAACATAAAGATTAGGACATAAATTGACGTACTTCCACACTGGAATACCAAAAAAGTCCTTATACACTGTTTCCGACATTATTTTAACTCATTAAACAATATAAATCCTAGAAAGTTCAGTTTACTTTGAATTTATGTAAAACAATAATTAATATAATTATAATGTAATTATATCATAATTACAAGTTGTAACTGGCATAATTTAATAACACACAAGGGGTGGGGGACGGGAATCTCTGTAATACCACCAGTGTAGCGAGATCCCGTAATTTTCATCCGATATTTAGCCCCGCAAAATGTAATGCGGGTTCCTGGTATAACGGGATTGCATTCCCTAATTGTACCTAATTGAAGATAATTTTAGCCTTTTTTATTATGTTACTAGCTTTTGCTCGGGACTTCGTTTCCGTTGTCATAAAATGAAGGAATACATCGTGATGAAGCATGGTGGTAAGGTTTTTCTAATGTCCGCCTGGTTAGCTACCACCCTAAAATTTAATGATAGATAGATGTGTTCTGGCAGCTGCACTTGAGAGCCAGTCCCCCAATAGGCTTAGCGTGTCATCATAATGGGTCACATCGTCAGTTAAGATCAGGTCGAGGTCGATTGTGGCTATAATACTAAACCTATAACCGAAAAAAAGAAAACTATTTACGCCCAAAGAAAGCACTTATGATAAATGTTAAAATATACTACCGGTTCGGAAAACATCCCAGTTATCGAGAAGAATCGGCGAGAAACTCGATCGGGTTTATCTTTTCAAAGATTGTCAAAGTTTTTACGAACAAAGATTAAATTATCAACGATATATTGGAAGGGAAAAGTTAAGATATTAAATTCCTAAAGCTTGTTTTTAAGTGATTCGTGACTCGCGAGGTCTCATGATGTAGATTGCTTAAATTTCCCGCTTTTCTATCTAATTGCTATTGAATCTTATGCACTGCGAATGCAGCAGAGAGTACCCTTCCCGCCAAAGTTTGAATGTGCCGACTCCATTGTATATTTGAATCAAATTTAAAACTCAAGAAGACAGGATTATCAACTAAGTCTACTAAATTCCCTTCTATCTTGATTCTACTATCAAAATGTTGAACATTGGGCAAGTAAAATCTCATACATTTGGTTTTGAATTTGAATGAAAAGATTCGCGCGTCACCTATAGATGTATAAAAGTTAAGTCGATACATTTTAGTTCTATGGTGTCCATGTCCTCATCACGTTATTTTCCTTCACCGAAAGCTGACATTTTTAAAGATCGTGAGAGTTCTTCATCATGATGTCACTGTTTTCTACTGTTCGTCAGGCTAACAAAACATTCTCCGAATTGAAGATCCGCCAACAAACCCCCATCAGTTTGTACCGGCACCTGTACTCCAGAACCATTTCGCCATATCTTCAATTCACATTAGGAGGTTTAGTATTCATTTTAAATTTATCCAAATACGTTGAAAGGTTTTTCTTTCATATATCTACCAGCAACGCCCCTTTCGGAAGGGTGGAGGTACTAAAATCGGTAGTGCAGAATGTAACTTATATTATTACAATATAGAAAAAATCTGAAAATGTTTGATCATGTATTAAAATATTTGTATTCAATTATATCTTAAAACGTCGTTTAATATGTATGATACAGCCGAATTAATGAATAAATAAAAGGCAATGGTATAATTAAAAGAAAATTGTTAATATTATTTTATAAGAATTTTAATGGCGCACGCCGTATAAATTTATGAACGTTGTTTTTTACTGTTCGGAAAGTTATTTCAGATATTTCACTTAACCGTCTGTATAAAATAAAATAAAAATTTACAATAATTAAATTACTTGGCTATTAGCTATACGTATACTAACTAGGCTTGCAGAATATTATAAATATTTATATCGATATGACAAAACTGTTGATAGCATGATATCATCAATATAAAAAAAATTGTCAAATTTTTAAATTGTACATTAATAATTAGGCTAAGTTACCATAACTTATACAAAATAACCATTAGGCGTATACATCAGACCAAAAAATATTATTCTTTTAGCCAGAGGCCTATTATCGCCAAATTGCGTCGGTCCAGCTGAATGCCTTTTTTCAAAGACCGTAGTGACACGCGTACTTTCCGTATAGTTTGGCGACAAAAAGATTGTCCAAATTAATATTTATGGAGTTTGGAGTTCTTAAGAATCGATTTTCATTATAACCCGAGGTAGGTAGGTAAATTAAATGGGCAGCAAAAACTAATGTTAACAAAAAGTGAAGTCGCCATATTTACTGTCAAAAGGTTATTGATCCTTCAATGGCATCTCTTCCTATTATTTCGAAGAAAAATTCGCCAACGGTTGGATAAAAAATCCAACAAGGGACAACAATATAGGGGGGATCATTATGTGAATAATAGTGAAGTCTGGTTATTTCATTATTTTTACTATTATTATTTTAAAGACAATCGTTCTTAAAGAGTAAACTCAAGTCGCGCGTCGGAGCTGACAAGCACTATTTTTTTATTCTATAAACAATAGATATATATGTGTAGGTAATTTCATTACAATATGCGTTTTGCGTTTTTTGTTTATTTAAAATACTAAAATTATCTATAATATCAGTTATAAGACTGATATATCGCTTATCGATACTTTCATACCTTCGATACCTAATATTTATAAAATACCTAATATTTTTTAAACTTGCATCCCTAATACCAACGTTTAGTTGTGTGTTAATTTGCTAAATAATATCAAAAAATTATGTTTCCTCAAAATGTTTTTTCCTTCACCGTCGATCGTTAAGATTAAATTACGCGAATTCTGAAAACTTCGTTCGTATATGCCACGTTCCATAAATATCAGAGACTTGAAATATGACTACACTTGAAATTCTTGATGACTACAAACATACAATACAAACGATTCACTTCAATAAGTCAAATTTTAAAAAAGAAGTCGATATTCGAATCGTGCAGGAAGCTACATAAGATCTTCACGTCCAAGATACTGCAGTGTCTCAGAAAGAAAGTTTTTGACCAATTTTTGTTGCTACAACTAATCTATGGGCACTGAAATGTAGTCACTAACCATGGTCTTAATAGAAAATATCAATACTACTCAAAGAACAATGGAAAGGAAGTTTATTTTTGTGATTAGGAATGAGGAGATCCACATAAGAACCAAAGTAATCGATATGGCTTTTATTTCTTATATAACTATACCTAGTGCCAAACAAGCACTCGTAAGCGGCTACCGTAGCCTATGGACGCTTGTAATACCATAGGTATCACTAGCGCGTTGCCGACCTTGAACCCTCCTACCTCAAGGAGCTCTGGAAACTTCTCGCCGCAGGAACACAACACAAGGTTATTGGCTGGACTCAACTGTAGGGTGGAGGTATTCCGCCAGTCGGACTACCCCAAGTAGAGAGAAATCTCCAAAGAAATTTATCTGTGCCCCACCTCTCCAAAAATTACTAAAATAAGTGCCAGTGAACTACATTGCTCGTAGAATGGATGGCCAATGGGGTCGAAGAGTTCTCGAGTGACGGCCACGTACCGAAAGACGAAGCGTGGGCAGACCCGCCACAAGGTGGTCCGACGATCTGGTGAAGGTTGCGGGAACCCGCTGGATGCGGGCAGCACAGGACCAGTCATTGTGGCTATTTATGGGGTAGGCCTATGCCCAGCAGTGGATATCTTTCGGCTGAGATGTGGATGATACGCTAAAACTTAAAGCATATTATCTTATGATTATCATTTTAACAAATCAACTCCCACGGCCTTTTTTAAAATAAATGTAATATAACGATAATGTGTACGGGTTTTTAATATTTTATTGGTGACCGAAGATCACAATTTTAATGGAGTCGTTATTTGTGAATCGTTATGAGGTGAGGTTTTAAGATATGCTTTTTTGGTTACACCTTCATGTCCGTTTACGCCATTATCGTTATAAATTTGTCAATGTTACTGGAAAAAATTTAGATTTCGTTTTTGTTTTATCTTTACAACAAAATGAGTAGGGAGTGGTCGATAAAAGTCTCATGTCAACTTTTTAATTTAGATAATATACAGCTAACATTTTGTAATAAACATTGTATGTGCCCGGGACTCCCATAGATAGAATAATAACGTTGAGGTATTTAGTGGCATGAAGCAAAATACATGAACATATTAAGTAAATTTAATTATTTAGAATATACAGGAATTTTCACGAATGAAAGTTGGGTAGTTCACCAAATCTTACCTACCAAATCAAACCACAGAGGAGTACTGACACCCCATTCAAACAAAGGTTTAAATATCGACTTCATAATGATAAATTCAGATTATGCATTAATCGTAATGTACCAAACATAATCTGACTTTGCCATTTTGAAGCTGATATTTGCGAAATACGTAGTACGTAATTAGGAGACCGATCACACTTCGCTTTCCGTGCGTCTTCAAAAGTATATTTCACTAGGATCGTAGGATTCGCTAAACCAAATGTCAATGAACAACCTTTGTTGATGAACCGAACAAAATCGATACAAATCAAATTAATGTATACAAGTTCGACAAGTTTTGTTCCCTCGTGATGGCACCTAGGTGTAAAATCTATGTATGTCATCTATAACATTGGTTCCTCCTTTATCAATTTTGTTGTATCGCATCGTTTAGCCGAGAATTAGTACGAGAGGCCTATGAAAAATTAAATGTGGCCATCGACGAGAAACTACTTTTTATACAAAGAGGGATGTACAGCAAAGTAATTATTAAAACAGATGGATTATCCGATACAATATACTAAAGAAATTCACGGAATCCGCGTTTATCATAAGAAACAAACAAAGCGGAAGAAATTAATTCTGCACTCGAAAATGGCAATAATAGTAACTGGAGAGCACTGGGTTTTCAGGATTAGAAACAATTTTTTTTCCGATTATTTTATTTACAAAAGGGAATATAAATTTACACTGAATATTGTTCAGCAACTTTATGCTGAATAGCCGAACCCCGTGCACAATACATTATTTAGTAATTATTTTTGTGTAGTAATTTTATTATTACTCATATTAGTTACAATAATTCGTATAGCTTATCAATTATGTAATGACATAAGGTTCCCGTATACAAAATTTCATCAGAATTTGTCAAGCTGTTTTTGAGTTAAAACGGGATAAACAGACAAATAAAAAATAATTATCGTGAGCAGCGTCATTTATAACTATCTACAGAAACTACAGATTTGTTAATACATAAATACAACAGATATCACGTTCTATGATAATATTCGTAAATTAGCATAATATCTTCCTAGACAGCATACATCTGGATGTAAACCTTTGTTTAATAGTCATCTTAAAGAAATATAACAAAAATATAATTCTTCACACCCTTTTTAAGTTGCATATTCAACGAAAGGTCAGTGTAATGTATAAAACGATTCTGATGCATTCCGATTTCCGCGGTACCAATTTCTCGAACTTACCGATCGTAAGATAAGCGATTTCTTATTTGCTTTGAATACTGAAATTCTGACCGTGAATCAATCTTGAGTAGGTAAACGAAAAAAGTAACATCAGTGATTATAATTATACTAGATACCAAATTACATTTCAAAAACATTCTCGACTTCGTTAGAAGCTGGAAAATTTTGGTAATATCTCAAATTGATTTTTTATTTGTATCGATTCATATTTGTCAAGATAATTAATTTTTTCGATAATAGGTCAAACCTAACCTAAAACCTCGTAGAAAATCTTGTAAGCTAGGTACAATTGGAGCTGGATTTTATCGTGGAAGCACCACGACCAAACTTTTTACTGCTCTGATCTTATCATAAGGGCAAATTGGCACTTTGCGCCGGTTTATGACTTGGTGTTCGATAGTATAAATTGTAATTGGCATTGGATAGAACAGTTCTATTTCAGGTTGGATTTAAAGGGCTAAAAGTTACAGTTATTTCTCTATTTACTGCTACTTCAAATTCTTTCATTTCCATTAGGTATGAAACATTTCATATTATTTGTCACATGATAATTATATTATTAATCTACTCGTATATCACAGCTATTTTGATATGTTATGAAAAATAATTAGTCACATTGCTAATATGATGAAACCAAAATGAATGTAAATTACAATTCATAGAATTTAAACGTCTGCTGTATATTAGGCTGAGGACCTGATAAAAGGTCGCTCGGGCGCAAATCCTTCATTTATCACCTGTGAAATAGCATTGATGAAAAAAAATCACTGCTATACAAATAGCATATAATTTTCATTTCCAATTTCCACTTAATCAGGCAACCACTCAGTTGTTTACAATATAAACGAAGTCAGTATCTCACCTGGGTTGACTTATCTGGCACATTTAGTATAAGAACACGTATCAATTCACCGCAATGTACCTTAAAAGGTACTGTGACGTGTTTTAGGGACATTACGTCGAAATTAATGGAACCGACCGCAACCGCATATAAATCAAACGCATTCATGCGGTTTGAACACGCGGAAGACGGTGTCTTCGTAACCAGTCATTATGATTCACCTTTCAAAACACTACCGACGCGCTTGAATACTTATTACGATAAATACTTTTACGTACATATACATGTGTAGGTATTATATGTACATAGGCACTTACTATTATACAATGTTTTTTCCGTTATCTTATAAAGTAGTTAAGGCGCATGATGGTATATACAGTACAATAACGGTGACCACAGACAGATCAGCAAACCATCGTCGGTCGTCGCTGTCATACCGGCCTGTAAGTCTCTCATAAGCTGGATATACACTGGCTGTTACTATTACGCGACAAACCAAAATAGAGTCACTCTGACGTGTACCATGTGTATGGTCGTCACGACCCGGTCTTGTACAGACACTACCATCCCTCTTCTTTATTGGATAAGCACCTACGCGTACCGCTACGGCAGGTGTACCTGGTGTATGGTGATCTTGATCCAGTCGGACGTAATTTTCTAGTCCTACCACCCAGCAAATCTCCCTCCCTCATCCTTAAACACGAATATCTTCCCAACATTAAAATTCGACCTTGCGTTAAAGACTGCCGACAAACTATCATATATTTTTAATTGCCAATTTAATAAGGGACTAATATCCCAGGTGAGAGAGAAGCTGGACGCTTGTGGTGTAGTTTTAATAGTAGGTAGCTTTTCATTTCGAAAGGATTCAATGGAAAATACATCATTATTTATATTAACTTAATCATAAAGTTCAATTGACTACATCAGTTTTGACGATAATCGATTCGCCGTAACAATTATTTACTTTTACTTTATTATTTTAGTTAATTTATCATATATACGAGTACAATACATATATTTATTTTATCAGTTTCTATAATGAGTGCTAAATAGAAAATTCTTATACATTATTACGTTTACCATAAATTCGTACGGCCAACAATAAAATCAATATAATGTAACATACATCAATAAAATAAAAATTATGATTATAAATCAGTGGAAATCTTGAAAACAATTTCTGTTTCGTCTATATATCGTATATTATAATAAATATGTGACATATGGAAGAGTATTCAAGAATTCGCTTGTTTTTTTAAAGGCGACGCTTCAATGAGATCATCATTTTAAGAAATCAAAAGATACCACCTACCTATCTCTTAAAAAACCAGTGTAGTGTGTACTCAAACGTAGTTTTGAATTTAAATTAACCGACAATTAGATATGTACGCATATGGATTGTAAATATTAGCTGATATGTAATAAACAGCATTGTAAATACATTTAAAACAACATTGTTTTGGTTTATCTGCGGTCGATGACCTCCGATTTTAATGTGTTTTCTGTCCATTTGTCACGCTTTGCATACAAAAGCGAATGAGTGTAAATGTGGTTTTAATGACAGCTTATAAAACGTTTTTTTAAGTATTAAGAACGAAGTGAGATTATTCTATATTTTATGTAGACAATCCGCTCACAATTCAATCAATTCATAAACATCTTATTATTATATTAATTATTTATAATACATAATTTTGTTATAGAAATTCAAAATAAGTTGATTGACTTATTTCAAATGCATAAAGACGTTTTTATAATCTATATAAATAAAAGTGGATATTTGTATGTACGTTCCCTATGGACTCCAAAAACGGCTGACCCAATTTTTATGAAATTTTCAGACAAGCTTCATATTAACCCAGCGAGTGATCCGCGGAGCGGGAAATTAGTAGCGATCGAATGAAAAAACACAGCAACACAGCAACGCGTGGTCGGATTTGCTAGTAGCTTGTAATTATAATGTAGTCTTAAACAGTAGATATGATTAGCAATGGTGGCTCAGTGGTAGCGTGTACGACTTCGTATCGATTGACGTGAGTTCGAATCCCTGCAATGAGCCTGAGCTTTCGGTGAAGTAAACATCGTGAGGAAACAAAATCATGGTGGTAGGGCATTTTCTAATGCCCGCCTAGCTAGCTACCACCTTCAAGTTGAAAATCTGTCACCAAGCACCTTATAAGTGAGTTCCGGCAGTTGCACTTGAGAGCCAATCTTTCACTAGGTTTAGCCTGTTATCATCTTGGGCCACATCGTCACTTAACATCAGGTGAGATTGTGGCCACTACGCCAAACCTATAACGATAAAGAAAATGCTGTGTCGACCCTACTTAGGTTGGATAAGGATAGTAGGAGAGGACATTTGTATAAAGAAAATGTTAAAATAATCAGCAATAAGGCAATTGATAAAAGGTTAAGCTTTTAGGGAATTATTACAAGGTGATTTTGAACCCTCATGATCGGTCATTCTAATAATAATATAATAGGCAACAATACGGACCGAACACAAAGTTCTTCAAATTAATATTTACAGCATTACAAGCTCTCAGCTGAAGCTTATTTGTAAATTTAAGATGCATTCCTTCATTTTGTTCATAAATATACGTACAGATTGTATCATCTGCAATGGTGGAGGAATATTGTCCCAGATTTTAGCAGGAGCATATTTAAATATACTAATTTACTACACATTAGACGTTAGACAAATTTTTGTGTATTTCTAATACTAGAATTATGCCGGTCGTTTACAAGATATAGATAATGTATGTTTTTGAGAACATACATGAAATTTTCAAGGACATATTTGGATGTTAAATTATTATGAAAGTTTATATGAAGTAGAGTAGAGGTTAGTTTTAGCGTTTGGCCACAATCTCATCTGATGTTAAGTGACGATGTGGTCCAAGATGGTAACAGACAAAGCCTAGTGAATGGATTGACTCTCAAGTGCAGCTACCGGTACACATTTATTGGTGCTTGGCGGCAGATTTTCAACTTGAGAGTGGTAGCCGTAGCTAGTCAAGCGGGTATTAAAAAATGTCCTACCACCATACAATCAAATACAGTCAATGCAAATACTTATATCGCTCGATCACATAATGAACCAAACTTTTATATTTTGTATGTTATTAACAATTTACCTGGGGTGAATTGCTACAAACGCATTTTCATATCTCATTTCGGTAAACACATAAGATCGTATCAGGCTGGAATGATGTTGTGAAGTAGTAATTAAATTCCATTAACGCATGAAAAGGAATGTTTCGTCTCGGTTTTGAATCAGCCAGCAGCGAACAGAAATGAGGTTAATTAAGAAAATAATAAAGTCACTCCACACTTCTGAGATTCCTTAATTGTAACATTATATTCATCACTCGGCATTAGTTGATAATGTTTTCCCTTTTTAAAAAAACTGGTACTGTTATAACACCGGACAATAACTTAATGTCCCCGGACATTTAGGTGAAATCGAGTATTTTCCCTAAACTTCTTTAAAATATTGTTATTTCATTGATAATAAATTTAACTCTGACACATTTTTAAAAACTCCTTCCTGGTTTTCCCCGGACGCTTTTAAAACTAGGATAAAGTCATAACATGCCTATTTATGTATGAATTCCAGTTTCTTTAGGGCGTGCTGTTATTTTCAAACAAGGACACGTAGCTTCGATGATATTCCATTCGACTTCACGATTTCGACAACATATTATATAGATTTCCTTACAAATATGCCCATCGATAAGTATAAAAAATATAAAGTTCACCAAGACTGGTCTTGCGGAATTCGTGTAAATAATGGAAATAATGCACCCCGTGTGGATATCGACCGGTCGGTTTACATTCACGAAACAATCTTTTAGAAACAATCTTGTCTATGTAACATTCTTGTCGTAAGCGAGCTTCCTTATAGGCTATCAAAATACGGCAGTGAAATCAATAATAATACCAGCCTGTAAGTGTCCCACTGCTAGGCAAAGGCCTCTTCCCAAGGGAAGGTACGGGCTTGAATCACCACGTCAGCCCACGAAGTATTGGTGATATCAAACACTGAACACTATATTTTGAATTACACAAGTTTAAGAGATAAAATTTTAGAAAGAGTCTACCTTTTATCAATCTTATTTATGCAATTTTTTTATTTATTTATATAGTATTTTCGCAATCAAAGGCTTTTTATACGACCATTTTCATCTCTAACTTCAAAATCATTGAGACGCCCTTACAACTTCACTACATCAAAAGCTCATTGTTCGATTTTAATTCATGTCTTGTAATTCGATGCACTACCAACTATCACTGTAAAATAATAGTCCAAAGTATTAACAATATAATTCAAATTGATCGACATTTGGGATCTATTCTAAACAATTTTGCGAGATTCCTAAACATAATTTTACATATCGGGCGTGGGAGACCCAGTGTTATTGATTATAACGAATATCCATTTAACATCCATTAACCTTTCTATAAATTGTCTTCTTAACAGGATTAATGTATACACTTATCTTAACATAAATATAAATCAGTTTTAAATAATTATTCTGTCAAATTTACTTCGCAAACTTGTAGCAAAACGAAAAAAGTAACAGTTTAATCAAGTTCCATTGTATTTCGTGCTGGGCCACCATTAATTACGGAGCAGATAAAACCTTACAACATCTTATTTAAAAGGAAGAAGGGTCAGGTAAATACACGTCATCTTTTTAATTTACAAAATATACATTATCTATAAATATTATAAAACTCAACGTGTCTCAGGCCTATCTGTTTATGTTCTTTTCACACGAAAACCACTTATCCAATTTACAAGTTTTTTGTTTTATTCTGTTGTCTGGCCAAGTTATAGGATATATTTTGTAATACAAAGTAACATACGCAATAAGCAGTGACGATAATGACAAATCAGTTCACAAAAAAAAACGCATTTGGGGCGCTTAAATGGCTTACACTGAGTTTACTATACGAGATTTATTAAATTAATGTTCTACATAATTGTAGATACTTAAAAGACCTACAAAAAAGTCAGTAATAGCATATGTGTATCTTCTAAGGATTATCCATAATAAGCATTTTTGTCTTCCGTATTTTGAGCGAGAGTAGCACGATTTGCGCGTGCAGAGAGGGAAGGTATCATAATATCTTACCAAAGCTCACCATGGTAGAGGGGTACAAAATAAAAACACATCACGTAAGTAATGGAAATCCCCAGATTTTCTTTTTTGTATCTATTAGGTCTTTGCCTATGAAATTGCCGTTTTGTATGAAAAAATTTAAACAATGTTTTTTCATGTAGTTTTTATTTGTATTAATCGAAGTAATCACCCATGCAATCAATGCATCTTTGCCAGCGTAGTGGCAGTTTATTGATGGCCTTCTTAAAGAAATCAGCTGGACGGGAGGCAACAAATTCTTCAAAGGCATTTTGTACTGCCTCTCGGGTATTGAATTTTTTTCCCGCCAAGGAGTTATCCAAATTCTGGAAAAAGTAGTAGTCTGTAGGCGCAAGGTCTGGTGAGTAGGGCGGATGACGGAGAACTTCCAACCTCAGTTCTTGCAACTTGGAGAACGTCTGTTGTGCAGTATAAGGTCGCGCGTTGTCGTGCAGGAGCAGCGGAGACGAGCGATTGACCAATGCTGGTTGGAGATGTGCCAGCTTCTCCATCATTGTGTTCAGTTCTTCACAGTACACATCTGCAGTAATGCTCACCCCGTTTGTTAAGAAGCTGTGATGAATCACACCGGCGCTAGACCACCAAACAGTGACCATCACTTTTCTAGGGGTAAGTTTTCGTTTAGGGCATTGTTTAGGTGCTGAACCAGGATCCAATCAACTTGCTGAGCGCTTGCGGTTATCAAACAGAATCCATTTTTCATCGCAGGTAACAATGCGGTTCAAAATTCCTTCATTTGTGTGTCTGTTGAGCAGTGCAAGGCACGTCTCGATGCGTACTTCGCGCTGGCGCCCATTTGTCAAGCTTTTTTAAATTGCCAATTTGACGCAAATGGAGCGATATTGTTTTGACGCTAACGTCGAAAACTTCTGCTAATTCAGCCGTAGATTGTGTATCATCAGCTTCCACAATCGCCTTTAATTCGTCATTGTCGACCAAAATCTTCGGACGAACGCGAGGTTCATTTTTCAGGTCGAAATTCCCAGAACGGAAGCGAGCAAACCAATAACAGGTGGTGCGTTGGTTTGTAGTGTTAGCTCCGTAAACGTCGTTGATGTTGCGTGCCGCTTGTGCCGCGTTACTGCCACGACGGTACTCATATTCCATAATTACTCGAATTTTTAACGTATCCATGATGACAAAAAAGATTTAAATGCGATGAAAATGTAATACTAATCAATAAACAAATGACTACTTTTGGAAAAATAGCCAGTACTGCAGAACGGCAATTTAATAGGTAAAGACCTATTATATTCAAAGGTTCAGAGAATAAAACGTTTTATGTTAATATGAAATTTTATGTGTTGCAAAGTTAGCTTTACGACATGCCTGTTGCTTTACCTCCAGATGAGTCGACGATATCATCAAAATCGCAATGAACAAATTTGTAACAATCGGTGAATAATTAACACTGTATTTTTCGTTTTTATTGCTTCCTATATGTATGTATATTCTTAGAAACGCTTTCATGCAAGTTAATCAATCTTTAAAGAGCACAGCATTATGTTTATAAAGATACGATCTATATAGGAACGAATAAATAAAAAAAATCAGGCGTTACAAACTACGTCATGTATATTAAACCTTTTTGTGATCATTAATCGACGTATTATTTAATAAACTGAATACTCTAAAGTTGTTTAAGGAAGAAATCGTTTGTAGCGGGCAGGCAGTTTGGGATCTCATATAAAACCCGTAAGTGAACCAATTTTGATAATTTCGTACTCATATTTATTGCTTTCGTATTTGTAGTACTGTGAATTTATAGATGTGGGAATTTGTCCATATTAGTTATTTACTTTGGAGTTACGAATTTCGCTCTTAGACCCTGGGCAGGGTTCTATTCAAAAAACCTTTTGTAATTTAAATGCGACCGTTTTTCTGTTGAAGCGAAAGTATCCCCTCAGCCGTCTTCCGATCCGAAGGTTTTAATTTGCAACATATAGTATTAGCGAACAGTACCAACAGTAGCAAGCGAACAGTACCAACTTAATGCTTAGGAGAAACGACTTATGTGTTAAAGATTTCGAATTAGTAAATAAGTAAGACTACGATCGTGTTTGTGGTTGACATTTATACAAAGTAATAATGGATACTACTTAACATTTAATTACTTCCTTCGTTTGTTAATTACGAAATAATTGATTAAAATTGTTTACCATCGTAATGCAAAAATACATGAAATGAATGAGAGGGTAAAACTGTGTATATAAATTATTTTGTTATTCAGAAAAAAGTGCTTCAAGAAATAGGTAAGTATCTTCTTTACCTATTCTCAAATCATTGACACGTCAACGAAGTGTACGTTTGTAATTTAATGTTTCATTAGATGATGAAACCTTCCATTATCCAATCAAGTAGAATTAAAAAATTATAAATATCTAGACTGATATTTTAAAATTTTGCGGCTCCACTGATGTTCAATGTTCAAAGACAACCAATAAAACGAAAGGCACGTACCTTCTACCGTTATGAGAACCTTAATATACTGGAGCAAAGAGCCGTACTTTATAAGCCTGTGCATTTAGAATATTGATATTAGTTAATTCAGGTATACCTCAAAGGGTACATAAGCAGAATGTGACGCTGTTACTATAGTCTAATAAAATAAAGGATATCGTAAGCGAGGATTTTGGAGAGTACTCTTCAAAAAGCCTAAGAAGTAAAAATAGCGAAAAGATAATTTAAAAAATCAAAATGGAATGTTGTATGAACATGACTAACTAGTACATTTTTGGAAATTATGAAGAAATTGGTCAAATAAAAACATATAACAATAGTCTTTACTTTAGAATATATGGGGCAGATTGCTGCAACGCTGTTTTCCAGTTAGACTTCCAAAATCCATGTAATGAATGTACATATGTGTAAAGAATGAAAAAGAACCAAGCTGCTATAGAGCGTTGCCGTCGTAAGCTTGAAAAATTATAGCGATGATTTCGCAATTGTATTTTGCAACGGTTTTACTAGCTATGTGAATTTATATCAATTAAAATACATATTGCATATTATATGTACCAGGTGTAAAAAATCTTATGGTCTAAATTATTTGTCAAAATAAAACTGAAGGAGTTTTAATTGTGAGTGCGAGCCTCCAAGACTCGATGCCGTAAACAATTAATGCCAAGGGCGGGGGGCACTGACTCACAAATCAAAAGTAGAACATAAACACCGTTAATTGTTGCTACTGGCTCAATATTTATAGTTTGAGTTATGGTGTAACACATAAGCGATCGCGTTTTTATAATTTCAGTCAGAGCCGTCACTAGTCCATTTTTAGCTTTGCGATTACAAATTTTTATGGTTGTTATAATTTTGCTTACCATTTCAACAAGACAAAAATGCAATTTGTATTAAAGTATTTTATTTATTCACACTCACAATAACACACGTAAAATTATATAAAGACATAGGGCTTAATCTAATACCATGTATATCCATGCACACCCGTCGCCCCGCGTCCCGCCAGCATTAGGGAAGGTCGCGCTTATAGCGGTCGGGCTATAGTAAAACATTTTTTAAAGTTTTTTCTCTCTAAATTTATTCATTTATTTTATTTTCATACCAAACTCCAAATAACCTTTGTTATAGGCCCCGCACTGACTTAATTTACCTCTAGGCACTTCCCAGACATCCGCGTGCATCCTAAGTAGAGAGGGCCCTTATCGGGTCATGTACTGTATGTGTATTTAGTGGTCTGAAATTTTACAGAACCTATGTAAGGGACCTTTTTTTTCTTTTCTTTTTTTGCCTAGTTAGAGTAGACAAAAATTTCAGACCACTAAATACACATACACATGTTCCTTCCCTCCTCCCAGGGGGCAGAAACAAGTATATATGTATAGTTAGTTTAGATCGAATTACGGATAGGGAATTAGTCAGATCGCGACTTAATTGCATACGCGCAACAGTCCGAGCCGAGGTTCGGCCACTTTGGCACCCTCGGATGTTGTTGCTTAGCTTTCGTGGCTGAGTGCCCTAAGCGCTCGCCCCCAAGCCCGGTAAAGCTGTAAAAGCCGTAAAGGCTCCAGGGCCCCTCAGGCTAACAGTGTAGTCAGTTCGAAAAAAAAAAAGGGTCATGTACTGGGTTACATGAAATATAATATTTGGTATTATGAATGGGTGTATATTTAATATTTGTTTGATTCGCTGGGCGGCAAATAAAAGTATAATTTGTCTTATACCACAATTATAATCCCTTCTGCTACAAACTTCATTAGAATCCGTTCAGCCGTTCCAATGTTATTGTATGACAAATATTCAAAGGAACATAGTTTTATATTTATAATATACTTGCTGTTCTTCGCGACTTCATTCCCGTTGTCTTCGAAATAGCTTGCACGGGTTACCTATTATACAATCATTATACTAAATTAAAAACTTTAACAGGCCAGTTCATAACAACTCACCAAAGTTTATCGGGTGAATGATACAGGAAAGCATAGGATACAAACACAGAAACATTTATTTTTATACATATAGATAATATCTATTAGATTAGATTAAATAGTTAAATATTTTTCAAAAATACGTATTTACCCTATTCGGTAATAAGTAAAAGCTATAACTTCTTAAATGCATGTTTGTATTATATAAATATTTTATTAGTTTTCTCGCTCTTCGCTCTTCAATTAAACTAACGTACTATTATTATATTTGCATACAAACATAAATAAATATGTCAGCGGAAATAAATATACGCGATACAAAATTTAAAATACCTCTATAAAACTATAATTTACCTCGATAACATTCCTTCAAACAAATTAATTTTACGTTATATTAAAATTTCAAAAGTTCAAAAGTTTAAAAACTAATTTAGTAAGATGGATTTCAACACCTGAGTGTGTAGTTCTTTTTGTTTTATTTATGAAGAATATTTTTTTATTGAAGCCAGCCTGTGTGCGACGTTTTGACGGATAAAGTATGTAAAACCTTTCAAAATTATGTCTTAAATAAAATTACTTGGCGATTGAAAAATCGGCCCTAAGTATAGAACACAAGCCAACTGTATAAATACAGTTGAGACTCTAATTAGCAATACAGAAGTAGCAAATGCAAAAAAATGTAAGAGTTTTTGGCGGGATCTTGAGCTGTCTTGTTGCGGTTTTTATTTAGGTTCTTTGACCCTATATTATGTAATATTTGTGGCGTTTTGCGTGATATACCTAGTTTGCAGTGCTTATGTGAAGTGTATTATAAAAACAAACTGGAAACATACATTTTGAGAATTCACAGAAACTACCTAGATGGTTCTAACAAAGGAGCCCATCATCTTGTTAGACCCACTTTGAATATTACAAAATATTGACAATGGCAAAAGCTTTTTGCAGCGCCAAATCAAAAATAAGATGAAGAAAAAGAAAATGTATGCGCAGGCCTTCTAAGTGGGCAACATTTCTTTTATTGTTTTCTTTAAGTAAGCGAACCTGGGGAGCCTCGCGCCTGACCGAAAAATAAAATATGTATAATATCTGGTTTAATGTTTTCTCTAAATTAGCCCACTTATTATAATACCAAACCTACAGATTTAGTAAAAAAATGCTACTGGCGCACCGTGCTGGCTTATTCTCCCTCTGCTTCTCACAATCTTCTTTGTGCATATTAAAAAAAAGGTCACAATCAAAACAACCAATTTTAGATATCAATAGATAGCGATTAGATACCAAATTAGGTAACAACTATGAGCCCGTCGCCTCGGATCCGTTTGCGACACGTGGAAAACGCCCTTGGCATTCATGTTAATATGTTGTGAGCAATTGCTTCCGTATATGTGATTTGATTCGCTCTCCTGTCCCTTATATTAAAAATACATTTAAAAAATATGTTTCTTAACTTATTTACTTTTTGCATTCGGGTTGACGATCGCGAGAGAATTATACGGACGCGCCAATGAACTGACCTTCTGACTTTTAGAAACCTTTTTGGTACGTGATCACTGCAGTATGAATAACTTATGGTAATGGATCTTCAAGAATTTTAACGAGAACCAGAAAAATCTTAAAGATCTAAGATAACATTTCAAGATTAGACATTGATGTCATCTCTAGATTTAATATAACGAAATATTTTGTTATTGTTGACTATATATTATACAGACTAAAAACAAAAAAAAAAGTGACAAAATATGCAAAAATCTATTTATATGTATCTTATCTAATAATAATAATTACAATAATAATATAAAATATATTACTTACGTCATTTGATTTGTTTATCGTTTCTTTATTTTTCCATAATCTACCCATTAAGTATTAAGAACATTCTAGAAAGTATATTTGCTATCTCATCAGCGACTCTCCTGATGTGATGTTATAAAGGATGGGGAACAATGGGACTGATATATTCGGTAGAATAAAAGACCCAAAAACAAAAAAACAAAAAAATCTTAGCGTTGTCTTTTTTATAATAGCAAGTCGAAGTAGCTGCACCGTTCCTTATGATAACCAGAGTTTAGTTCAAAACTAACGGCGATCGTCGAAAGATCGGCAAATCCAATGAAGGTCTTCGCTGTCAAGCCTCTAGGCAGATGGATGTACATTGGCTGATCCCGAAACGCCACAAACCAATATAGTCACTGTAATGGGTTTATCACCAATTGCATGGTGGTCGAGACCCAGTCATCTGTGTAGATTCCTACCACCCCACTCGATGACTGTTACCTATTACGTAAGCGTTTCATTATTATAGCGGGTGTTCACATATTTTATGGTGATCGCAATCCATTCGAACACAATCGTCGTGTCTTAGCAACCAGGAAGTAAGTAATTAACTAATTTGTTCTTGCGTGTAATTGTTTTAATCGTAAAATCGGTTTAATCGGTTCAAACTTAAATGAATATGAATTCTATATTTTGTGTTAATTTTCCTCTTACCGAGTTGATTAAAAAAACGAAATAAATATTAAAAATAAAACTTAAATAGTTAATAAAGTACAGTGGTAGCATGTATGTGGTTTTGAATCCATACAATGAGCCTGAGTTTTCGGTATAGGGAAACATCTTGATGGAACCACAGCATGTGGTAGGCCATTTTCTAATGCCCGTCTGACTAGTTACCATGTTCAAGTTGAAAATCTGTCACCAAGCACTTATAGGTGTGTTCCAGCAGCTGCACTTGAGAGACAGTTCCCCAACTTGGCTTAGCGTGTAACTATCTTGGGCCACATCGTAACTTAATATCAGGTGAGTTCGTAGCCATCTATAAAGAACAAAAAAAAAATATTCCGTGTAACCAAACCTGCGATCAGTTCTGTATAAATAACCGTAAATATAAATATGTACTTAAATGATAAAAATAAAAAGAAAGATATATCTTTTAAAAGTAAATTGAAAGCGTTAATTTATTAACACACATTAAAGTAGCTGTTGAGTTAAGAGAATTAATTCCCAATATGTTCGAGAATTAATAAGAATTTCGTAATATTGATAAAGGTCCTTTCTTATACGGAATATAAACCGTAGGTACTGATATCAATACCCACTGATATAAATGTATGTAATGAAACGCAATAGGTCATCAGTCATTCATGGAATAATTAACAGTATTTTAAATTCATATATTATTTCTCAAAGGTATATTTTCCTGGTAGCAACATATCTCCGTTATATTCTTCATCAAAATTAATGATTCAACATCATTTTATATGAAAATTTCCTATTGAATTGCATTCCTTATCTTATATATTATTTCTCAAAGGACAAAACGTATAAATATGGTATTCAACTAATTTGTAGGAGGCGCCATCTATTAGCAAATTGTTTAACTAACGTGACAGTTGTTACGTTGTTTACATACTATAATTTGAAGTGAAGGTTTTATGCTATTGATTTTAATAACAGCGCAAATGAAGTCGATTGATTATGTTTGTAATCTCTTGAATCAGTCCTTAATAAATTCTTAATTGATTGAAAGATACGTTCAGGCTGACGGTTTTTAGGCTGCAACAATGATACGACCAGCCTGTAAGTGTCTCAATGCTGGGCACTGAGGCCTCTTCCCGAGTGAAAGCAAGGCCTTAATCACCAAGACGTCTTGGCGATTTCAAACGCCGAGAAATTCACAGTTCTATATTTTTCCCATATACAGTGGTACAAGAACATTTCTCAAGCGTTCAGGTTTCCTCACAATGTTTTCCTTCACAGTGAGCCAACAACAGTTGTCCTTGTCATGTCTTTTGGGTATTTCTTTTCACCATATATGTATATGCCATCTTTCGACATTATTTATATGGTTATCTAGCAGAATAATTTATTTAATCTAGATTTAATTGCAATCTTGTGCAAAATATTATAATGTGTAATAACAAAGTAACATATAATTTTTATTGTTAAAATATAACTATTGTAAAAGAAAATTAAACGGCCCGTATCATTCGTAATTGCCCTTTATATGGAAAACAATGTGAATGAAACTTTATCTTAATAAAATTAAAAAAAACAATAATTTCCTGCATCTGCCAATTACCTTTATAAGATGGATGGTCGACGACTATGTTCGAATACTATAAACCCCGGTTGTAATCAACTGCCGGAGCGTGCTGTTCATTTTAATCTTATTGTTGTGCCCTCCGTTTACAATATAAATTATAAGTGGGCATCGCTGCCCAATAGTGCATCCGCCTGACGTATGGAGACTGAATTTTAATGAGCGCAATTTCAAAAATATGTTACGTATTCATTTATTTCCTGTTCGTGATGTAATAACATGAGATTCGAAACTTGTTAAGTGTTATTAAAGTACTAGTTGTGCACCATGGTTTTACCCGTGTTAAATTTATTAGACGAACTTTTTACCGCGCAGTCATCGTAGTTCTCACTTCCTGTACTTGCCTTAGCTTGCAAGAGTGCTTGACGGCCTTGTTTACTGTCACCGATAAAAGAGGTGAAATCTAACGGGTGCCAAGTTCCATAGAGCTACTTTAATTAAAGCTGTAGGAATGAACGTTCTTGAATTCATTTATAAAACAATTTGTTACTTTATTTGATATGGGATTTCTAACTTAGCGGGATTCTCTGCTGAAATTAATTGAAGAACATATATTTCTACAGCTATAATTAAAGGAATTACCATGGGACTTCGCACCCGTTAGATCTCATCTCTTTTATCGTTGACGACTACTCTTAACGTCATTACTACCGAATTTGACCACTTTTTACATAAAAAAAAAAATGGGATTTAAGTTCTTATAAATCCTAGGAATATGGGAACTTATTGTGCTCATTCTGATAGATTTATAAAATATAAACCAAACTTAAAAGAAGGCTTACTAATTTTACAAATCTTTTATTTGTGTACGATACTCGGAATAATAGCGTTTCAAGGTGTGCATGTTCCGTGTTATCGCGACGCTTTTTACATTTCTATGAATTCATAATCGACGTTTAATGAGAATTCTAGATTTTTCCACTTATTTCTTTAGTGTATCTTATACTAATACTTTTTAATAAAGATCTAATATTTTCATAGACTATGTAATATTTACTAAATATTTTTCATTAGACAAATCTTAACAACATTAATTTAGCGTTAAGATCTTTTACTTCTACTAAAACAAAATTACTAATTAGAGGATAATTTATCTATTTAATAAAATTGTTATGGCTTACTGACGAACAACATATAGCTTAAGCAGAAAAATCTAGAAGAATGGAATTTTCATACAATAAAGTATTTTTGAAAATTAACCAAAATTGGATGATCCCTGAGACGTTGCTTGAAAGTACCATCAGGCACATGTCTAGTTCCCAATAAAATAGAAGTAAAACTGGTGTTCTTTGAAAAGCCTGGCTCCATCTTTCATCACGACCACTTCACACATATATCCAACATTGACTCTTCGTTATTAATGTTAATTAATTATGTACCACTGAAAAAATAAACACGAATCATATCAAAACACGATCCCGAAAAAATAACGATTCGCTGATGTGGATGAGCCCTTAGGCGTCATAGGCGTTTGTTTAGATGTCTTAAGTTATATCAAAATTTTACTTAAAATACTGGCGGTCATTTAACTTAGATGATCTAAGTGACCTGTCAAGGCCGCCGGTGTTTGACCTAGACGCCTACAAACAGTATATGGCAGTCAACGCACCTTGTAGGCTACCTTGGTTCATATCACGAGCGAGAGCGTTTTGTTCACTGGGTATTAAAAAAATGAACAATAATAAGAATAACGCTTCGTTGATAAATTTATTTGGCAATAACTCATTTGATGGCATATTTTAAGCCTGATTAGCCTTTACGAATTCACTTAGAGTTTCATGTGAAATTAGTTTTACAGATTTTTACTGTGATAACGGAAACTTCAGCCAGCTGTATTAATAACCATAATTAGTAAAACTGAAAATTCAATAAATAGCGTAGGCTATTTCATGATAGAAGTACATTATGCAATTTTAAATAATTTATTGAATAAAGCAACACCATCATTAGCACATTATACGAGTACATTTATAAGAATAAAAAACGGCGTAATTTTAAGTTATTATGTGCTATACTATTTAGATGAAAACAATTTTTTCTGAAAAAGAATAGAAACATCTGAGATGGTTATATAATTATGAACGAATGTGTGAAAATTGAAAAAATATGTTAAAACGGAACTTACATAGAATTAATTAAAAATAGAAACGAAATTAATATATATGACACCCCCTTTTTGCGTCGGGGGGTAAAAATAGAATTATGATCAGTGAGATAGTTACTTTAAATAATTTTAATTATTTTAAATTAGAATGTTGCAAGTGATATTAAGTATTTAATTATTTTGTTTTTATGTCTTGGTGAAGAATAAAAAAATATGTGAAATTTAGCAACCATTTCGTAGGAGCATATAATTAAGAGATTTAGTGGGAGTATTTTATGCTATTCTTTTTTGACTGATATTAAAAATATTATACTGCTTCCCCTTATGAATTGTAGCTGCCAGTAAATATGGTAATATTTGTCATTATGTCAAATAAAATTCAACGTTATTTTGAACACGTTTAGAACTAATTTGAACGAACGTCATAAACGATATTGAATCGTACGGGTTAAAATTCAGTCGTCCATTATATGCAAATGATTCTCCTTAATGGTGTCTTCAGTTTAAACTTTTCAAGTGAAAAACGTGTGTGTAATAGTGATTTGGTAATACACACTTGAGTCACGCATGATTGGTTTTTTGCCCTTTATCTAGTGTCGTTTCAAGTTGGATTTTTATAGACTAACTTGCTATGCTCCGTGGTTTCGCCTTAATTTCAATATACTCTTTCTTGATACATACAGAAAAAAATGCATCTCATTAGCTTTATTACTAAATAAATACCTTTTGTTGAGTCGGTAGGAAACGACTGAATCGCGACGACCATAAACCAGGTGTATGTGTATAACTTAGTGACACGCTTACGCTTAAGGCATTCAGCCGCGAAAGCAAGGCAACAAGTTCCTAGGGTGCCAAAGTGGACGAACCTTGGCTTGGACTGTTGCCGCGATTGCAAATAAATAAGAATCTGACTAATTTCCTATCCCTAATTCAATCTAAACTAACTATACCGGAATCAGACGGTATATATCTCTGAGATAAACCCGTCTTAATGACTCTCTTTTGGTTTGTTACGCTTCGGAATCAGCCAGTGTATTGCTAGCTGCCGATGGATGCGATGGATTGTCGATATCTCATTTAATCGCCGTTTTAGAATTGTAATGTGCTTCCTTGATCAGGGTACATACAGTACCGTCACTTTACCGTGCTATTAAAGTAATATTAATAAAAATATCAAACATTCACCATAAAAAAAAAAACAATCGGAAACTTCAACCCCGATCGACCGATGTGGGAAGTGGGAGTGGGAGTGGGAGTTTAACAACATCGATGTTTATATCTGTCTATCTATATAAATAAAATAATTAAGATTTGCTGTTGTGTGCGCACCACGCAAAAAGTACTGGATAGACTTCGATCATTTTTTATTTAATTTATTCCATACATACTTGGCCCTTATCATAATCTGTATATACTAGCTGTACCCGCGGCTCCGCTCGCGTAGACTACAGAATACTACTAGTTATACAATAAGGAAGATTATTATCTATACATATTATAAAACTCAACGTCTCTATGTCTGTCTGTCCGCTTAAGTTCTTTTCACACGAAAACCACTTTACCGATTTACATGGTTCTTCCTTTTATTTATAGATATGTTATCTGGCCAGGTTATAGGATATATTTTGAAAAATAAAGCAACATACGAAATAAGCAGTGACGATAATGGTAAATCAATTCGGAAAAAAGACGCATTTGGGGTGCTTAAATGGCTTACGCTCAGTAAACCATAAGAGATATATTAAATTAATGTTCTACATAATTGTAAATCTTAAAAAGACATACAAAAAGTCATGGATAGTATATGTCTATCTTCCAAGGATCACCCACCATAGGCATTTATGGGGCAGCACAATTAGTGCGTGCGCTTGACCGACATCATTCCAGTAATCCATGCGAGCGGAGCCGTGGACACAGCTAGTAATATTATAAAAGTATCTATAGATTGCGAAGGAACAATACACAATACATTGATTTGTTTTAGTCAGGTTAGGGATTTCCAAACCAGCAATAGAAAAATGGATAGCAAAGGTTGCCATTCCAAAAAAGGATACCATTGCTCTCTGTTACTTATATTACAAGTAAGGATTCAATTGAAAAGCAAGCTTAGGTCTTGTTATAGATAAAATACTTTATGCGATTAACTTCACTGAGCATTTATATCCTAAATAAACTTTCCAAACTTTATAACTCAAAGGATCCGAATTACCGCAATAATTAGCGTTTTAATAACCCTGTTGCAGTTTTTATTTCCTCATAGTCTGACTCTTAACTTTCATTGTAATTAAATTGTGGAACAATGAATAGCCGAAGATATAAAAAACTATTGAAATTCCATAATTAAAGTTAATTTAATGTTGACAGTAATTGGGTAATAAAGGTCGTTGCATACGTAACAGGCTTTGGTCTGTATGCGACTTGGACGTGAGTTAATGTTGTCCTCACTGCATGGCCGCGCTGCGCCGCGTCCCGCTCACGTCCGTGCGGCCATTACGTATGCATGTTCTATTTTTTTCTTCATTAAAGAGCCATCAGGCTAAGAATATTATCGTTAAAATTTTAATAATCTACCTAGCGACTGCAATAATGTGCGTGTAAATCACAGTTGTTTTTCATTTTTCTATATATTTACTTATAATTAACACGTAACCGAATTTATAAAAGAATATATCATAGCGGCTACCTTAGCCTATGAACGCTTGTAACATCATTTTTTTTATACTACAAAGGTGGCAAACAGGCTTACGGCCCGCCTGATGGTAAGCGGCTACCGTAGTCTATGAACGCCTACAATACCATAGGTATCACAAGCGCGTTGCCGATCTTGAACCCCCTTACCCTAAGGAGCTCTGGAAACCCTACTCACCGCAGAATACCAACACTAGGTCATTTGGCTGCGATCTTCTGTTGGGTGAAGGTATTCCACCAGTCGGGCTGCCCCAAGTAGAGAGAAATCTCCAAAGAAGGTTCTCTCATAGGTAACAGTAGCGCGTTTGCCGACCTTAAATCCCCGTTCCACAAGTAGACATGTGCCCCGACAATATGGTGTATAATGCTAAGCCTAGTAGGGGCTTTTAAGTGCCTCCGTCGGAACACTGGTGACATATATCAAACTTGAGGATATTAGCTAGCCAGGCGAGCATTCGAAAATACCCTACCACTACGCGATGGTTTCGTCACGATGTTTTTCTTCACCGAAAGCTCAGGAACATTGTAGGGTGCGATCGATGCGGTGTCCGAACTTCCGAACACTACCACTGAGCCATCATTGCTTCTAAAATATATTTAAAGCGAGTCTACAATGTGTCTACTGCATTATTTAATTGCTCGACGTTGTTTATAGAGATGTTCCAAAAGATCTCGGCAGTTAGTGTAGTATGTCGGAACACCTTTAGTAATGGTGACCAGATGAGGGTAATTACTGAAAACTGCGTTCGCTAACAAAGATACAGCAAATAGGCTGAAAAATCGAGCAATTAAAAGCTAAAAATTAAATATTAAGTGTATACACTTTTTAGATGTATAGGTGTTTATAATGTATACTCTGTTATGATGTGTTCTCTCGACCTGCTAATCTCTTATTTAAAAACATCGTGAGGAAACCATAGCATGGTGGTAGGGCTTTTTCTAATGCCCGCCTGTCTAGCTACCACCCTCAAGTTGAAAATCTATCGCCAAGCACCAATAGGTGTGTTCCGGAAGCTGCACTTGTGAGCCAGTCTTCCACTAGGTTTAGCGTGTTACCATCTTGGGCCACATCGTCACTTAACATCAGGTGAGATTGTGGCCACTACGCCAAACCTATAACGATAAAAAAAACACTGCCAGAAAATAAGTATAAATGGGGCAACCTCCTCGGGATCATTAGCCAGAATCGGCGTTCCTCAGGACTCAATCCTGGTACCGTTTTTGTTTCTCGTATATATAAATAGTCTATCGCTTGTGGTTGAAAACAGTTCTGACATGGTTCTTTATGCAGTGACACTTCACTTCTATTCAAAGTGAAAAGAATAGATTCAGAGGTTAGGAAATTAAATAATACCTTAGTTTAAATTTTTGAATGGTTTGAATTTACTATTAAATGCAAACAAAACCACTTGTATGAGATTTGCTTTGCCCAATGTTCGACGTGTTGATAGTCATATTCATCATATCATCAGTCATATTTAGTAGGCTTAGTTGATAATATTGTCTTCTTGGGTATTACGCTTGATTCAAAATTACAATAGGGTCACTTTGGCGGGAAGTTTAAGCTTTGCTGCATACGCAGTGAGTAAGATTCGCCAGATAACAGATATCGCCATTGCTATGTTATTCTACATCGCTTACTTCCATAGCTCAATGGCTTACGATACTTGGCTGTAGGATTCAGCAGCCGAGGTGGATAACAACTTTATATTACAAAAAAGCAGGTAATTCGAGCAATATACAACACGAGAACTCGCGAATCACTAAAGAACTAGTTACAGGAATTTAATATCTTAAACTTGCCATCTCAATACATTCTTGATAATCTAATGTATATTCGTAAAGATAAAGACCAGCACCGTTTTAATACTAGAAATAGACATAAATTAGTTGAACCGTGTTTTAGACTTTAAAAGACTAATAAAAGTTTTTGGGTAATAGTGTTAGACTAGGTTAGTTATCTTCTCGATGACTGGGATGTTTTCCGAACCTGCCTGGAGCATTAAGCGCCTTCTTGGAGCCGAAATTGAATAAAGTACTTTTTGATTTTGTGTTTTGATACAAAACTATATAGTTTAAAAAAATGTTTCATGGTTCAAAAAGAATCATTTCGTGTTAAAATACATTTAATATCCCTATAATTAATTTATGAAATCGTTACTGAAAAAATCCCCATTTCGTCCTTGCTCCTTCCTGATACGGGATGTAACATGACACGTATGCATCGACCTTTACTTTCAATCTTTCCAACTGTTAATGGCAAATCCATTAATTTTAAATTGAAACGAAACACCTGGAGACAACCGTTAAAATTACTTTTATCCTTATTATTGTGTGTCAACTTGAGTGACAGAATGATTGAGTGGAAGCGATATTATTGAATGTCATTTCGCGGCAACAGGATTATGTCATTCCGTATGACGTACGTGAAAAGTTTCCTCCATTCTCTTCTTATTAATAATTAATCAATTAAAATTATGTTTATTTATACACCGTTTAAATATGTTAATAAAATAAAAGAAGTCCGTAATAAAAAAAAAATTCTTTCTTCATCTGCAATCAGTTCATTCGCTTTTAGCAGATGTGTTGCATGCTTCTCTAATTCAGAGTGTGTGCTCCGGCGAGAACATCTACACATAATTCTCCACACTATTCTTTTAAGGCGTTTAACATACCTGAAAATTGTGAGGTGTCATGCAAGGGTATTACGGTGGGCTTCTAGCCATTTCAAGTATCTAGTTTTGACTTTAGAGATTTCTTCTCTCCTGTGACACCTGAAAAACAGCCTGAAAAAAAACAGGCACAACAAGAAAAAAATAATAATAATTGTTTTTGTTATAAATGCCGTTCATGCTTTCATATGTATTTTAGTAAAAAGCTTTTTGACATTACAAACAGACACTTCAATTTCAGTATATGTATAGATAAAAAGCGGCCAAGTGCGTGTCGGGCCACGCGCAGTGTAGGATTCCGTTTGTGCCCGTCACAGTATTTAGATTTAAAAGGGGGCTTTAAGTAATTTTCAATGGAATTGGTAGGAAATTTTCCACTTTATTTACGAGTATTTCTCCAGGTACATTTTAAAGATGGTCGTCTATTAATCGTTATTTTAAAGCCTGCTTAGCTGTGAAAGTTTTCCTTTATTGGAAAAGTCAGAACAATGCCTTCGGGGCCAGCTAGTCTATACTTCTATATCTATATTATTATAAATAATTTAAGTTTGTATGTTTGCAAGATGTAATCTCCGGAAATACTGATCTGATTATAATTCTCACTTATAGAAAGTTACGTCCTCCTTAACGCTATCAAACAAACAAACAAAAATTCCTTGAGCTTTATATTTTTAGTATAGAATGTTATAATTGCCTAGCCATTCCGTTTGATTTATCGTATAGAAATAAAGATGGTACTTTTTTAACATTTTTGAACAGTAAAAAGACGTTAGGTACATACGTCAAGCTATTTATAAATTTTTTATTGCAATATTATTAAAATTAAATTACAAAGTATGACTTCACAGTCGCGGAGAATAATATCTTCAGATTTTATTTTAGTGTTTTTTCGGTTATTTATTTGACGTTTATGTTAGTAAGAACGAGATAAACTTTGCTTATTTCCATATGTAATATGAAATTTTGAAGCGTAGCTTTTAAGGCAATTTTTAGTTGTAGGTACAGTTTTGTAGGCATAAGACATTTTTATTCTATTTAGCTATTCTTATTTCAAATAAATTCTGTACAGTAAATTATTAAAGACAATACAATAATATCGATAAAAATATTTTTTCTATCAATTCTGAATATTGGGCTATTGCTGAACATGGATAAATAAACTTTTTTTTAAACCTAGTCCCATATATCTGTTTGAAATTTTAGAAAAACTGGATTGTTATGTTTTTTAAAGTTCATTGAGTATATATATTGTAATAATGCAGTAAGTACAAGATTTTGTGAAACTCGATATAGTTTTACAAAATTTAGTACTTATTATGTTCTAAAAAGTTTGGGATTAGGCTGAACAAAAAAAAAGTTGATTGGTCCATATACCGTATTTATCTATTCAAGAAAGAATAAAGAAAGTTTAATCCAAAATTTATTTAGTAACGTAAATATTATGAATGAATTTGCTTGTGAATTATGAATGAATGGACTGTATAAATTATAATACAATGTGCCTGGTGAACGGGTAGTAATAAAACTATATTACTTGTATTTAAGTTGGTTTATTTTTTCTCCCAGAATCATACATTAACACTGGTGTCATCTTTTTGAAAATAATCTAGACAGCGCGATTTAGAAACACAAAATATTAACCGTGCGCCATCTAGTGGCAAACATCTTATACATGGACTTTTCATATTGATTATTTTTATAATTTCTTTACAGATGGACATGAAGAAATATAAATCGTGGCGGACATCTTTCCTAACTTACTGGATATTTCTATTGCAAGTAAGTTAAAATTATCACATACACATCAAAGAAACAGCCACAAAAATACGATTTATAATATATAATTATGTTATATCAATTATTTTACGTAATATATAAAACGAAATATTATTTTAAATATACACTATAATTGTACCAAAGGGGTAGTTAGTCAACACTTACTAATACTGTGTCCCAGGACTGACAAAAAGCCAAAAATATATATTCATATAAGGGGGTGTTTAGGGAGTTAGTCTATAAGTTAAGTCCAGTCCATTTTAGTACTGTTTATAATTGTGAATTTTAGATCATGGTACTGTTGTAAAAAAATATTGTTTGCAAATCCAATAGTATTGATTTTTTTTGTAAACTGTAGATTAATTTGTTTGACTATCTACTGTTTCTTAGTACGCACTGTATTACAAAGCCTGTCGAGCGATAACAAAAAATAAGGGTATTCGCGTGTTCCGCAAATTACGTAGGTACTTTGGTAACTTGACGGAATAAAAAAGGCTCATCCGCCGCATATCTTTGTTATAATCACAAAAAATGAACTATGGATAGTTCTATCCCAACTATCGATTATTCGATATTGCTAATGACAATCATCTTGAGCAACGTTTTTTTGTATCCATTAGATTTTTGATGAGCATTCTTAAAACGTGTTACATTGACATAGTTTCATGTGAGAAGTAAGAAAAATTATAGTTTTTTTACGTCCTAATTCCCGTGTCTGTATTTCATTGTATGAAATTCTATGACCACTCATTAACAAAAAAAGTTAAAAATAGTTGGTATTTAAGTTGATATTATGTGTTTCAAATTCACAGGAACAAGACATATTTTATATCGGAAATCTCCGACAAAGTACTACTGCATTTTTAACAAATAAAAAAATCGGAAATTAGGACTATTTGAGCAACAACCGCATTTTTTTAAATGATGAAATTCCTTGGAAGTGCTTCAGGATGACGTGAATTTGATTAATATATTTTTATTTTCTTCTAGATGCTAGGCAGCGGTCGCCGCGGTGCCGAAGGTCACGGAAGACTAATGGACCCCCCAGCAAGGAACTCTATGTGGCGTTTCGGTTTCCCTAACCCTGTTAATTACAATGACAATGAGCTTTTTTGCGGTGGTTATGCTGGTGAGGAATTTGTCCTATTCTTCTAATAAATACACCGTTATTCTTTCACCACCATTCACCATTTGCACTTATTTTGTTGTGTGATTTATTTCTTTAGTTGTTTATATTTATATAAACCAATTTATATTACCAAAAATACTAGTTGATAATATTTATTTACAATGCAATTTTTTATACTTTACAGTATTATTGTTTAATCACAATCTCGTTCGATATTAACTAAGATGGTACCACGCTAAGATTAGAGTTGACTGGCTCTCAAGTACAGCTGGAACAGGCTTATAGGTACTTGATGAAAAATTTTCAACTTGAGGGTGGCAGCTAGCCAGATGGACATCGGAGAAAGTTCTACCACCATGCTATCGTTTCATCACGATGTTTTTCCTTCACCGAAAGAAAAAAAATTGAACCTACGTCGATCGAGTTCACGCTGTCGCTGAGCCATTATTACTTTACATAATAAAACGCGATTGACAAAAACAACCTAATACAATTAACGCGCGGGTTAACTACAACTCACTCGGTAGGCGAGATAGCCCGCAAACCAAATGAGCTCTCTTCCCGCACACTTCCGTCCCTGCTTACACCCAAACCTACCGGGCGTAAAGAAGGGGAAACAAACGGAATGTACGAAAAGAGACTGGGCGCTGGCGGGTAAACAAACACTTTGCCGAATTTAAGTCCACTATATTCTGCACAACGATACAGCACTTATTTACAATTCTACCCTTAACACTAAAGTGTCTTCTTGAAGGGTTTCTTCAGTCTTGAGGAGTCTTGAGGTATCTTGATGTTGATTGACGTCTGCCTTATAGCGATCTGAGTGATCTGAGAGCGATCTGACGAGTACAGAGGTGACGACGCTATCTAACTCTATTTTTCTCTCTGTCTAATTCTATGTATTATCTCGGTTCCTAGAAGTTCTTATGTACAAACATTCTAACTGATTTGACAACAATCTTATAAGATTCTAATAGGTATACATATTTTCTTATCTAAACATGTGTTGAAACGTATATCTTAACTTATTTTACATTCATTATATGCAAAGTACCCAAAATAATCTAATTTTTCACAATTTTAAAGTCTGCTAGAAAAGGAAGCCTTATTTATCTACCTGTCTCTTTCTAACAACTCTCCATAACACACGTTTTCTCTCTTTATTGTGATTGGTCGCCTTGCGCTTACAGTCAAACATTCTTCAACTACTATTTGTGATCTTGATATAAATATGGCGACTCAATCTTGATAATTCTATGAAAACAATATTAAAATATGAGTATTTCTTAAATTACACATTAAATATTTGTAAAGCAAATCCTATGCGTAGTCAGTATTACGAAAACCTTTTTCTACAAATACAAACATAGCTTATTTACGTAACGAATAGAAATACAAACATAGCTTATTTACTTAACGAACAATTATTATTATAAGACGAGTTATATTATTTCTTAATAAGTTGATTAGCCTATACTTTTATATATTTCGAATAGTTTTAAACTAAATTATCATATATTATCTAAACTATGCGTTATTGACATTCTGCGTCGCTAACACATAAAGACAACACTAAAACAACAAAGAATATTAAAATATGTCTGTAAAAATTTTGTCATAGTTCTCACGTCTCCTCTTAAATAAATATAAACTTATTGATTATCAATAGTGATACACCCAAAAAAGTCACAATGGATAAGTTTGTCACACCAAAAGATTGTGACAGTCGCAATCCTGTTACTATTTGTACTAGCTACCGCCCGCCACTTCGTGATAAATAGTTTTAAATTAAAAAAATCGTTAAAAAATGTAATAATAATAATAATGGCAATCTTAATAAACATATATTCAAATTACAAGTGTCGGAGGCGCCATCTGTTAACAATCTGTTTAACTATCGTGACAGCTATTAGAGTGTTAACATTATACAATATGCGAAATATTTGCATCGGTCTGCTGGTATGTAATGTAATAGGTGTTTACTCAATTAATTCCGATAACAGAGCGCGAGCCACAGATCTAATACTAATGAGTTCATTGATCTCAGATTACTGACGAAAAAAAACACGTAAATTGTAAGTTTCAATATCCTTGTTGCATAGAACGAGCTGGGATGCGTTTAATGCGCAATTCTAAGAAACTTACTATCTAAATAAGTAAACACATTTTTTCTCAATTAATCCCGATAACAGAGCGCGAGCCACGGATCTAATACTAATGAGTTCATTGATCTCAGATTACTGACGAAAAAAAAACACGTGAATTGTAAATTTCAATATCCTTGTTGCATAGAACGTGCTGGGATGCGTTTAATGCGTAATTCTAAGAAACTTACTATCTAAATAAGTAAACACAGTTTTTCTCAATTAATTCCGATAACAGAGCGCAAGCCACAGATCTAATACTAATGAGTTCATTGATCTCAGATTACTGACGAAAAAAAACACGTAAATTGTAAATTTCAATATCCTTGTTGCATAGAACGTGCTGGGATGCGTTTAAAACGTAATTCTAAGAAGAGTTACATATTTTAGTTACATTATTCTTGTTTATTTATTGTTATTTATTTAAGGGCTGTTATGAGAAAACTTAAGGCCACTCAAAGGGCAACGGGAGGGCTATGCTCCGAGTTTATCTACTTTTTTGAATTCAAATTAGGAAATCCGCACAAAAACCAAAGTCACTAAAATAACCCTGGAATTGCTAGACTTAAGTGGCAGTGACCGGGGAACAACTCGTAGATGAGATGGCTGATGGGGGAGTAGAGTTGTTGAGTGAAGACGCAGCGTGGACGGGTCCGACACAAAGTGGAGCGACTACGAAGGTTACGAGAACCCACTAGATATGAGCAGCGCAAAACCGGTCGTTGTGACGATCTTTGGGGGAGGCTTATGCCCAACACTGGAGATCTTTCGGCTGAATGGATGAATAAAGTATTGTCAACAGTGGCCAATAACGTATATAACTATAAAGAAATATTTATAATTATAATGCGATATAGTATTTCTGCTATCCCCCTTTTAGGGTTCTATCTTGTAAACAGTATTGTTAATCATTTTTTAGCAATCAATATCTTTGATCCATGGTCCATGGCGGCTATCCTACAAGTCGTGTTACAAAACAGGACACATATATTCACTGCCTTCCACTATATAACATAACATTATATTTAATACAGTTCAATGGGAGCAGAATGAAGGTAAATGCGGTGTTTGTGGGGACGCGCACCACTTGTCGGAACCTAGACCCCACGAAATGGGCGGCATGTACGGCAAAGGTATCGTGACGAGACACTACAGTGTGGGACAGGTAGGTCACTACAATTAAATATTACTCCCAGAATAGACACTGATGTTCGAGATTAGATCTTATTCCCATGATAATCAGGTTTATTAATAATTCGTGAACTTTCCCCTCGTTTAAATTAAGATTTCAAATACTGAATGGTTGCTGAATTCGTATAAGAATGTTATTATTTTCTTTATTAATACGCTAGCTAACTATATAAAATGAATTAATATGTTTCATTTTCAGGAAATAGAAGTAGAAGTGGAGCTGACGGCGAATCATCTCGGCACTTTTATTATGAAGCTTTGCCCCAATAACAACGCGAAACAAGAAGCCAGCCAGGAGTGTTTCGACAGGTAACAGAACTATGGCTTAAAGTGAATTTAAATTAAAGAATCTGTTTTGCAAAATGCTTATCATCATAAAATACTAACAATATAGAAGCTATTAATATCGTAAAAAGCTTTGTCATAGGCATTTATGGGAATAAAGTTATCGAAGTATAAGTTGAAAGATTACGACTGGAGCAAGGGTAATTCAACTGAAATTTTATATACTGTGTTTTAATACCAAGCAAGTTTTGAAAAGTAGCAAAAAGTTATAAAGATCATAGCAAATTATAACGCTTATTCTAAAAAAGAACATGGTAATATTTAACTAGGTTCATAAAATATTGAATTGTATTATTTCAGAGGCTTGTTAAAATCACAACTTTTATTTGTAAATAAAAATCATTTTAATGTTAGCTATTCATAAAAGCATTTATATTTACAGATATCCGCTGTATATCTCCGAATCGAGGGAGGATCGATTTTTGATACCATTGGATACTGCTAAGAAAGAAGTTTTCCGATACAGAGTCCGTTTGCCTCCTTATGTGACTTGTACGCAATGCGTTTTGCAATGGACTTACCATACTGGTAAGTTTACTATTTTTGAAAATTTCCAAGTTTTTTAATGCTGAAATTCTTATTCCTTAGCTATCATTTTTGAAGTTATCTTTGCTTTGCTTTTTGTTTCTCAGCAGCCAGTAAGTCCATATATAAATATTGTAATGCTGTAAATATTAATTTGAAGAACTTTGTGTTCGGTCCGTATTGTTGCCTTTTATATTATTATTAGAATGACCGATCACGAGGGTTCAAAATCACCTTGTAATAATTCCCTAAAAGCTTAACCTTTTATCAATTGCCTTATTGCTGATTATTTTAACATTTTCTTTATACAAATGTCCTCTCCTACTATCCTTATCCAACCTAAGTAGGGTCGACACAGCATTTTTTTTATCGTTGTACGTTTGGCGTAGTGGCCACAATCTCACTTGATGTTATGTGACGATGTGGCCCAAGATGATAAAACGCTAAACCTAGTGGAAGACTGGCTCTCAAGTGCAGCTGCCGGAACACACCTATTGGTGCTTTGACCTATTTTCAACTTGAGGGTGGTAGCTAGCCAAGCGGGCATTAGAAAAGCCCTACCACCATGTCATGGTTTCCTCATGATGTTTTCCGTCACCGAAAGCTCAGGCTCATTGCAGCGAATCGAACTCACGTCAATCGACGCGGAGTCGTACACGCTACCACTGAGCCATCATTGCTTCAAAATGCATGTTTTCCCTATTCCATTCTCCTCTACTCCTCTCCTTTGTCATCTCAGTATTTACACCTTTTATACATATATCATTCCCTACACAATACATCCATACCTTCTTCGGCCATCCTTTACTTCTATATACGTCCATCTTCATACTTAACATTGTTCTAGTTATATGATTTTCATTCCTCCTCGTGATATGACGTTGAAAAAACTGTATTCAATTTAGGCCCCAAAAAGGCACTTGTGAACGTCAAACTCTATTACCAGTTCGGAAAATATATCAGTCATCGAGAAGAACCGACAAGAAACTTGATCAGGCTTATCTTCTTTTTTTTTAATTTCTAACTGTACACGCTATCACGTACCACGTAGGTTACCACGCTAACCTATAATCCCTCAACTTCACTGACTGGGGCTATTTTCATATGCCCTCAGATATAGTACTCCTTCCTAATTTTATTTATTAAACTCAAATTGAAATTTATGAATTTATTTATTTATGAAATTATAATTTGTAACGGTATACCTTTTTTGTATAGATCTAAATTAGCGTTCCAAAATATTAGAGGTCGTTGAGGGATTCTACTAATACTCCTACACATTTTTTTGTTTTTAAAATTTATGATCTAACTTTTGTGACCTCTAATACAGGTTTCGTTAAAATTCATTACTTGTATTATATCTCTTTTATTAAAACCATATCATTATGTACTTTATTCCCCATCAAAGCGCACATATTTGTTCATATCAGTTGAACAGCTTCTAATTATCAGATTCCATATCTCTAAAAACTAAGAGATAGTTCGAAAAGTGCTAAATTAGGAAGATTATAAAAATAATGAACTTTAGATTTTTAATATTACTAATTTTAGGAAACATGTGGGGAATCTGTCCTAACGGCACCGAGGCGGTTGGCTGCGGTCGCTCGGAAACTTTTCGCAACTGCGCCGACGTTAGCGTGGTCACCAGCACCGGTGGTCTACCGCCAGCGTTCGCTGCCGACCTACGAAGGGACTATCCTTTCTTGCTGTTCTATCGAGATTATAACATGCCTAAGGATGTATATCCTCTTGTTGTCAGGTGAGAAATTATTAATTTAAGTGTGTCTTAACTTTCTTTCTTAACGTCTATCAACTATGAAGTCCTTCTACAAGAGAATATATATACTCAAAGTTTAGATGTTAAAAATGTAGAATTTGTGATAGGTACAAGTAACTTAAAACAAGTAATAAAAGGTACAAGTGACTTCAAACAAGTAAATGATATAAATTTGATAGACCATTTTAAAAGATTTAAAAATTACAAGATAGGTTTTAAGCTAAATCTAATTAGGTAGGTACGTGCACTAAGTGTGTTATGGAATAAATTATCAATGGTATAAATTACATTTGATGGAAAGTGATTAGGTCGATGGTTAAATGCGATTCCTTATTTTTCTCCTAATATGGAAAATTCCATGGAATCTAAAAAGTATGATAAACTTCGCGTATTTTTGGACAAGTTTCAAGAACGATACCAAGACGGCCGAAGCTAGCAACGAACAATAAATCTTTTATAGAATAAAATTTGTGAGGAACATTTAAAAATGTAATTTCATACTTTCCTTTTAGCGTAGCCATAACAATAAATGTTTAGGGAATTCAAAAATAGTTTATGAATAAAACTATAACAAGTAGATGTTTTAGTTCGGATACTAGTTGAGAATGTAAATGGGGTATTCATATATATGTATTATATTATTACTAGCTGCGCCCCACGGCTTTACCCATATTAAATTTATTCGACAAACTCCCCACAGCACTAGCTAGGCGGTGCCCGGTGCCGCCAACGCGCACGAGTATCCCAGCCCTATCGTTGTTCAATTTCCCGTACTTGCCTACAGCTTGCCAGATTGCTTGACGTTCATAGTTACTGGTCCGCTTCTTAAGATAGTAGCGTGAATTTATATAGCCTATACTATTCCTCTTGAATCTGGCTATCATATACAAAAACATTTTTTCGAAACCGACTTGTAGTTCCACAGATTAGCACGTTTAAAAAAACAGTCAAACAAAAAAATTCGTCAGATTTTGGTGTAGATTATGTACATCTATGACATCTATGTGTATATTAATTGTTGATTATTTAAATGTTGATTACTTACTGCACATATTTTTAACTCATATGTTTAATGTTATATTTGTATTAATGATTAGCACATATAATATTTTGTCGTACTTATATTTTTTCATTTTCTTCCATTTAACATTTCAGAGTACCAAAAGACAGACAAATGGAATCGTACGTTCTTAGGTAAAACAAGTAACTTACAAAATGTATTATATGATATTTTGTTGTGATAATAACATGCACAGTATTTTTATATTGACTTTTCTTTACAGCAACGATATAAGCGATACTGAATCTGTGGAGGAATTTGTTCCACCGATAATTAGGTATAATTTTTTCTCATGCCTGCGGGTAATGGCGTACTTGGTGGATACGATACGGGCTCTTTCTGTGAATAAATACTTTTCTTCCCGTCTATGTTTTAGTTTAGTTGTAAAACAGTGCAGTAATGTGTCGTGACTAACAGTGTCTCTGTAAGCTATTGTAAATTGTTGTAAAAAGTGACTAACAAACTTATGCAAGTCTTTGTATATATTTCATTTTGGTACCTAATTAAATCTTCTTTCGAATAAAAAAAATGATAATATCATTCAGTAAATCGGTTCAATTCGATTGTTATTATATAAATCAGTTGCGATACTGTTTTATTTTGTTTCTTTAATGTAACTTTTTCTCAGTCTTTTCACTCTTGACAGAGTGGTGTGGTCGTGAAGTGTAATCAGAGGTTGTTGATATTTGCCCCGCGCTATCTTTTCATCTGTCTTGACCGACTGGTAGTCTAGAGCACTCATGCAGTGGACTGCCTGAAACAGACTTAATCTGATCGGTCTACCGCATGAGTGCTCTCCTGTGCATTCCCTTTCACCTTACCTCATTTTTTATATTTGATCAAAAATCTTATTATTTTAATAATGCTCAATAATATTAGGTAATAATCTACTCCATAGATGCTTGGGAGCCAAATATTTCCATTGTAAATTTAGCCTTAGATGTGATAAGTGATGATCGTCGAATTTTGCGTCGATAAAATTATGTCTATATTTTTTCAATGTCTTTTTTATAATATAATTACTTTCAAACAATAGGTCTGTATTCTTATAATTTAACTCACCTTGATCAAAAACGTTTATTTAAAATGTACGAGATCTTTCTATTTCATAAGAGAAATACAAACAATGTACGTACCTACAGATTTCATGATGAGTGTGTGGACATCGAAAATATATTTGATCACGTGCAATAAAAGTCTCTCTCATATTCCTTGATTCTTACACAGTTTAAATTTACAGTCACAAAAAATTTCTGGGCCGCAGACTTACCTAAGTAAAAAATCGAAATTGCGAGAAATAAAACAAGCAATTGTGTAAACTATTATTTAAAGTGCCACTGTTTTATAGAAGAAAAAGTTAATAAGTAATAACTAGTTGTAACTAATTTCATTACATTGTTGTGTTAGGCTTATTCCTACCCAGTGAACACGTTACCTTAGTTTGAAATCACATTCATATATTATGTGTCATATTTACATAAATTTTACACATGATGTGAAAGTGATGTTAAGTATAGGTCGTGTGTTCACTGGGTAATTTTGACTTCTATGTATTATGACATATATGGGTGTTCACAGAAAATATTCCTATAATCAGTGAGTACAGCTGCGAATATATTTACGTGTATGTTCCAGGGACCAGGTTTGCGTGCCTTCAGAGGGCTTCCGTCGTATCCCGGGTATGCTGAGCTGGTGCCAAACCAACTGTCTACGGTACCCACCCAACTGTCCTGAAGCGCTCTGCACTTGCCCGTAAGTTAGATTTATTGCAAAACTAGCTGGCCCCTCAGATGTTGTCCTGCCCTTTCTAATATTCAGTACCTCGAAAAAAGCGCAACCTATCGCGAATTTCTTTTCCTGAAACACTTCCACGACCAAAACAAACAAATAAAATTAGAATTACGCACATCCATCTTTGAAATGGTGAGTCTTAGAATTGACAAAAAAAAAACAATATAAAAAATGTATTTTCAGTTTTTTAATATTTTACAATTTTCCTGATTATTTTTCCAATTGATCCCTACCAACCCGCTTGTTTACAGGATATAAATCCTCTGATCGCGGTACGCGACACGTCTAAGCGTACTACAATTGCGGGAGTTACACTGGTGTATGGTGGTCGCGATCCAGTAGGCCAGACCCTAGCAAATGAACATAATCAAATATACCTTTTTTTTTTAATTTCAGGCAAGTGTGCGAAGGCATAGGTGAATATGAAGGTCGCGAAGGATCTGACGTGTACTGTATGGACCTCTGCATTGTCTACCCGCCTAAATGCCCGACGGGCAAATGTCTCTGCTATTAGGAACAAGCGACAAAATCCTGAAGACCTAAACACGACCCGGTTTCAATCTAAATCGTTTCTGAAAAATATAAATTCTGTGACCTGCTGTCAAAAGGGCCAAAGTTCATTTTTGAAGCTTATATTATTTTACTTGTTAAACTATTAAAAAAGCATGACATTTATCTATGCATAAATGTAACGACAATTTTTCAAAAGATGCCATGCAAAAAGGTACCCATGTTGTGTGTGTGCACCTTGGATACTGCTAAAAATTGTGTTATAGCATTGAGGTATAGCGCAATGGTTAAAAATGCTGAAATTTACAAAGATTTTTTTCCCTTTGCTAGCAATAAATCTAATTAAAAACATTCAATAAAAATAAGAAAATTATTTTTGTCATCCTATACTACAAATTCACCATTTAAATTTATAATATCTTTGATAATATCAATTTTATGAGTACTCTGTGGTGCCTACACTAACCAATTTCTTCTTTATTTTGGGCAGCCGTTCTAGTAATTCAAGATTATTATCATAAAGTGAGGAATTCTTTAGTATGTCCCTTCATGCTTTAGCAAAATGGGAACAGTTCCACTAAAACAGTGAATGAACTTTTTCTTGTCAAATCGAAAAACAATATCAAATAAAAAACATTAAGGTTTTGTGTCTTTGGCTTGATTAAGATTATTAAGAAACTTAAAAAAAGCTGAATACCATTTTACAAATTACTGAATACTAATAAGCTATTCATACACTCGAACTTACACTCATTGTTTTTTCTTTTATCAACCCATATCGAGACACTCAACCAAAAAATAGTATTAAAAATTGTCACTAAAATTACAAATTCCTACTTCGTACTTCAGATGAATTCACCTCTGAGAAAGTATCGAATTCATCTTGTCAATTTATTATGACTCTTGCTTGAATAATTCGTAACTAATTGTTTAGTAACGGTTTAAATTGAAGCATGCAACGATAAAATAAAAATAATAATAAAAATAAAGATTTGAAAGTTACATCCATCGTGCTCCAATTACAACATTTTTTGTTTTGTGTAAAGTATATTAAAATATGTAACATTTATGTTTTAATATAAGCACTGTACAGTCATAGGTTACTGATAATGTTCAATTTTATTGTATTTCAAATTTGGTATATTTTGTTGCCTTTATTTTTATAATGCCATATTAGTTTTTACTATTGTTTTAATCAGGTGCCAAATCATCTGATATTAATTATTAAGTAAATGTGTTTAGGTCAATATTTTTGTAAAATACATTCGTGAATAAATTATTTAATTTATGTTTTATTTATAATATATATACCTATTATATACCTTTTTCATGAACACTGGTGCACTGACGGACGGCTCGTCTGTCAATGAGACCGCGTCTTGTCCTCAATGTTTACAGGTTTTCAAGAGTCAGAGTGGAGTAAAGGATTATATCGGCCGCGTACATAAGAATTCCGAATCATTATCATCTTCTGAACATACGTCTTACTTCCATGTCCATAAGTCTAATCAACCTTTTTGTTTCTAAATTTACTTATTGCGATATTCTCCGTTTTAGAATTTTCCGGCAATTTTGACACCTCAATTCACAATTCTTTATCGTCTGTTATGAATATAATTTTAAATAAACGGACTTGAATAACGGATTTAGGCTTCAGTGCCTATTCTTTTTGGTGGCTTGTGTTAGCTTACTGGCTTTTCTGTCATCGGTGTATGAAACTGAAAGTTTAATTTTGGATATCCTGTCAAAATACGACATTACTGTAGCCTCATGCCTAACCGATGCCTGGAATTTGGTTTGCCCAAGCACGGCCTGTCCTATGCTTTAGTGCTCCCAGAGACAGTGGGATGAGCCGCTCTGTATGCTAGAACGGAATAAACTCATTAATATGTCAACTAGTGTTGCAAAGCGTGTACGTCTTCTTGGCGCCCAAGAATAGGAGTCTAGTCTGTCGTTAAAGGCATTACCGTCTCCGAATATTGAAACAAGATGACAACACCACTTTTAGGTTGTCCGATGCTTACGGTTAGGAGTGCCTTGGGTGTCTCCACATCGCTGCCATTGCGGTGATATGGTCGACCTGCTTGGGCACCACGGTCTGTCATTCTCTAAAATCGCGGGTCGTATCCCGCGCCACGCTAGCCTTAATGACGTGTTGCATTGGGCTTTTGTCAGCGTCAATGTGTCAGCAAGTCTGGAAGCAATCGATTTAGCATTTGACGTTGGTAAAAGACCCGACGGTATGACGCTTATGCCCTGGAGGATGGGTCGACTCTTGGTATGGGAAGCCAGGTGCGTGGATACTTGGGCACCGTCCTATCTTCCAGATACTTCGTTAAGAGCTGGTACAGCAGTTGTCTCAGTGAAGGACCTCAAGCGGCGCAAATATGAAGCTCTTGATAGAAGCTACATGTTCAACTACTTGATAGTCAACATCAACAAAAAAGGACATCCATCTGGAAGACCTACCTCAAAAAAGGCAATTTGCCGCCTGGGCTATGGCTCCCATGGTGCTAGGATAAATACGCTCCTTGTCAAAAATGTTAGCATATAAACCGAAAAAAAAACCTTTGAAAAGCCCCGGTCAGTAAGGGCTTAACCTAATATATATTTATTGTTTTAAAGCCAAGACTAAACGTTTTATATGGGTAGTAAATAGGGGAACATAAAAATGATTGACTAGTGTACTGCGGTAGCATTTCGATGTTTTCTTCACCGAAAGTTAAAGTCCTTGATTCTGAATTCCTAATTTACTTCCTCAGACTAGAAGCGGAGTCTTGTGGTTGGATTTAAACGAATGTGCTAAAAACTTTTATAAAATCTAAACCCTCTGGTTTAATCATAGGGTTTAATAATAGTCATGGGTTTAATTTCATTGTGAAAGAATAAACATAGAAATGTAGAAATAAAACGCAAACTATTTTAACAATTGACGCAATTTAATTTGATGAGTTGCCACGTTTTTTAGCTTTGGTTCAATTAAGGATATTTTTGTCTTCAGCGGATCTTTTTGAGATCATGATTGCTATTGTATCTTTTGGTTGACTTTTGAAAAATATGGTGATGTTTTATAATTTTTTATTGACCTTTAATAGGCTATAAAATAAATTATATATCATTTAAACAGTTGAAGTATCTGTTGAGGATAATACAGCAGCATGTTGGTATTTTTAATTGGTCCTCACCATTGACTTAAAACTAGATATGGAAATTATTGCTATTTTAAAATAATTGCATAATTTTAAATTAATTATATTTTTATCACTGGTACTTCAAATATGATAAGTGGCCGAATTTTTCTGACTGAATATAGTTTCCAGTGTTATGACGATTTCAGGATCCTAACAAGATGGTGGCTCCCTTGTTACAACTTTCTAGGGAGTTTTGGATGCATCTCAGAATTCATGATCCATGTTATTATTTCCAATCCACTTCACTTGTGCACAAATAACACAAATTTATGAATAAAAAACAAAAACCACTACATGACAGTTTGAAATCCCGCCAAAAACTTAATCTTATATCTCGAAACTTTTACTGTTTTTTAATTATTGCAAGCATACACCACTATGCATTTGTTCTGCCACTTCTGTCGTTTCGGCATCGACCTAATTTTTCACATGGTAACACTGGTTTTATGTGAAGTAAAAAGTGATACCTACCTTTGAATGTAATAAAATATTTGCTTTTATTAGATTAAATACACTCAACAATGAGTGATTTAAATGACGATGATGTCGAATTTCGTGGTGGTACATTACAACTTAGTACCGATAATGTCCCCGGTGCTAACATTGAGAATGCACAAAGCAATAATTCGACTCAAAATACGTCGAGGAAGAAGTCACAAACAAATATAAATCCTTCTGTGTTATCTGGCACAGACTCCCTTACCTCCTCAACATCTTCGTTTGCTGGTAAGACGAATACCGAGCTTTTCTCATTATTAATTTTCGATATTTACACAGCAAGATTTGCTACTAAACGTCATATAAATTTATTGATTTTATAAGCTTTTTAATTCATGATACCGTTTTGATAGGCTTTTTACAAGGAATCCTAATACAAAAATATCAAAGGAGTTGAGTAGGAGCCTAGAAAAATTATGATTGCATTTAGTATTTTTTCTTTTGTATGAGTATATCCATTTAATTTGTATGAGATATGTATAATTGTTTTCAAAGTCTCTTAGGTTTTAATTAGTCTCTGTCAGAATATAGTTAGCCCTTTCATTTAGTGATTTGAGTTATATTTAGTAACCAGCTTTATTCCATGAAATAAATTTCATTTATTCCTTAAACACAATTTTTTTTTGCTTAAGATCATATTAAATCAAGGTAAATAAGATGTATCACATTTATCTTTATCTCATCATTGTTCTAAATAAAATACAACTTTTTAAATTGATAATTATTGATTTAATAGAATTTGATAGTTATTGACACAATGTACAGAAGCAATGAAGAAGATAGATACACTATGGAATTTTTTTTTACTTTTTGTATTAAATATATTTTGTAAATGTAAATATATTTTGTATTAAATATATATTATAGTATATATCTATAATGAAGTCCAAAAGGAAAAATGATTCATTGGAAAAATTACAATATAGCAAGTACCTACATGTAAAAAAATTAATACATATATTTTTAATTCTTTGTTGATTTAGCATTTAGCCATAATCTCACCTGATGTTAAGTGACAATGTGGCCCAAGATGCTAACCCTAGTGTGGGGATCTGCTCTCAAATGAACCTGTCTAAACATGTAGGTTCTTTGTGACAGAATTTCAATTTGAGCATAACAGCTAGCCAGATGATTATTATAAAATTCACTACCACCATGCTATGATTTCATTACAATGTTTTCCTTCACCAAATAGTCAAGCTTATTATGGGGATTTAAACTTACATAGATCAATACAATATCCATATACCCTACCACTGAGTGATAATTACTTCAAATGTTTGAATTTCAAATTATGACAATATTAGTAAAAACTTAAAAATATATAATTACCCATAGCTTTTAAAAATAGAAATAAATGTGCTATGTGATACTTCAGATGCCAGAGTAGAACACACACATACGGCGGAAACACCTACAGAGTCAGTGAAGACTGTTTACCCACGTTATGATGTACCATTCAATAAAGAGAATATCAAAGACTTTTTCACATTCAGAAAAGGCGTCGCAGAGACTGCCATACAAGAGTGTATCACTGCTTTACTCTTCCCTGAAGATGGAGAATACTTGGGATCTTGGCTGTTAACAGAGTATGTAGTATGGGATATTCTTTGTTATTTTTGGTACTAGTATCTCCTCCTTATTGCTAATAAATGTTCAATGTCATTTTTGTTTTCATTGATGAATTATATAAAATAACAACTATTTTTTGTTGGCAATGTTCTATTACTAGTCTAAGACAGAGCATTTTTATATTTTCTTTCTGGTAGGACAGTATGATAGTTATAATGACAAATTAGTACATATTTCATGTGTTTCTTACCACAATATCAGTGATCAGTGAAATAACTGTAATTCACCTGATGTTAAGTAAAATTAATTTCAAGTACAATATAAATTTACAAAAAATATTGGTGGCCGTGAAAAGATGAAGAGTTACCAATTGTTACCAACAGTTGTTGGTTGTTACAAATACCACAGCGTAAGCATATCATCGGTGATATTGCAAAACGGGCTATTTGATTGCAACTGATTTTACAGGAAAGAAGACTAAACAAAGATTTGCTAGGTCTGTGACTTGCATATTGTGGTGTTATATTGTTAGTAAAATCTATATAAGTTTATGCAAAACAACCCTTAATGTGGATCGAATTTGAAAATAAATAGAAATAAAACATTTTGCAATGAATAATATTGAGGCAGACACTTTTGAACAAATTGCAATATCATCGACAATATAGGTATATGAATATCAATGGTTATTTCTGACATGTGACTTACCATAGCAAGATATGGTTTTTCTACATTTGGATTTGCATGTTTAAGAAACATTTTTTTCGAAATACTATTTGTGTTAGTAAGATACATTATTCCTGAAATTGGTGAAAGCTGGCTGGATTTCAATTTTGTTTGACAATCTATACATCATAAAACAAGATTGGTTGTAACTTCACAACATTGATTTATTTAAATTCCAGAATAACTTTGTGGGATAATGAAAAGGAAAGGATTGTATTGCTTACTTCAAGACTAGTGATGACCATAAAGTATGACTTTATAGCCATGAAGCAGCTTGATTTCAAGAAGACTTATTTAGATGATTTGGATACTATAGTTATTGGAGAACTTGTTTACCCGCCTTCGTCATTAGTGCCGTAAGTAAGAATTTTAAATGTTTAGTTATCATTAACAGGAGAATGTGGAGATTTTTTTAGTATAACAATATTTATAATTAAGTTAAATCATGATTTTTTTAACTACACATACATAATAATAAACCCATTAATATATACATACATCTCATGTAAACATATACATGTACAAAAAACATTATTTTGTTTATAAGGGTATATTTTTCAATCGCTACATAATTTATCCGAGGAATAATTTTGACGTTTTGACAGATAATATGGAAAACCTGTCAAAATTAAAAAAATATTTCTTCTAATAAAGTTATCTGTTCTGAAAAATCGGCCCTAAGACTACTTTCTGAAATATTAACACTATATAATGAACACGCAGTCGCATAAACGGCATAGCGACCGGCGTGACGGCTGTGGTGAAGGACTGCGTGGTGGACCGGCTCTGCCGGCGGCCCAGCGCCGAGGGGCAGGGGCAGGGGGAGGGGGAGGGGGAGCGAGACGCCGCGGACAGTAAACTGTTCGATCCCAAGTATTTTGAACCTAGGTACTTTTTAAGTTGCTGTAGATGCTGACATCGATATCGTCATGCTCTGTGATTGCTAGCTTGTTATATTAGCTTTTTCATTTATACCATAGCTATCTAGCGACTTCATTTTATTATAAATGTAGCCTGCAACAAAAACTATTACAAATTCGAACGCGTTGTCTTTAGTGATTAAAAAGGCGAGCATGCCGCCAAGTAACGAGACGCCGGGATATGCCGACGGGTTAAACGAGGTGCAAGCGTCAATTTATTCCCCGGTTTTCATTTGATAGTGTTGTGCGTAATATTCAACTGAATTGATGCTCCTCTGCTGACTACTGATTTCTGCGGCATGTGCCGGCGTCATACCCGCGCGGCAAAAACCTACCGACCTCTCCGCCGGCTTAGTGTATAGTGTGTGCCTTTAAATAATAAGCGAGATAGACATATTAAGATGTCTCCACAGTAATTTAACATTTTATTTGCAGTAAATATTATAGGTTGTAAGAAATTACGAAAAATGTATAGTTATGTAAAAAAAAGCATTAGTCATGTAAACAGAAAGGTTTTAAATTAATTATATCATTAAAGATATCAGATTAAATGAAATGCGTACCTAGTATTATTTTAATTGCGGTGGTGGCATTGTTATTTTAATTTAAGAGTGCTTTCTTATCGCGTACAACTGACGTAGGTATTTGATATTAATGTACCTATGTAACTTTTATAACTAGTTGATTACTTTAATTACAAAAATAGACAATAATACATTAAGTCACTGGGGCTAACATGTATAGGTAATATAATATTTGTTCTTCTTTTTATGACAACTGCGTTATTCGTCCACAATTCTGCCAACGTCTAGTGAATAGAGTTATATTTTATTATTTTTTATGTTATGTGGACTCCATCTGTCCACACTTAGACTCTTGTTAGGTCCATTGTGCGTAGATACTCCGGCCAGCTATTCCAGTCAGTTCAACTCCGACCAGAAGCGCAGAAGCCTCCTGGGGCATTCACAGGCTTCTCGAAGCGACGTCGGGTTGTTGGAGATTTCTGCTCGTTGGATTCTAGTACCCATACAATCCAAGATTACGTGGGCGACGGCTTTTCCCTCCATGCGTGCTCTGCACATGGGGCTGTCAGTGTCACCTAGAACATAAAGGTGCTTGTTAAGTGAACAATGGCCAGTTATAGTGGCTACCATAACTCGTAGATCACTTATATTAAGAACAAGTAGTCGTCGCGACAAATGCGGTTGAGGAATGGGCAGTGTCACTCTCGAGGGTCTACAGTCACGGGCCGAAGTGAATAGAGTATTTTTCTACTTTTTCTTGTAAACAATCAAATATAGCTCTAAGAAGATGGGGGCTCCATTGCCAAAACTGTCAACTACATCACGTAAAATGCCACCAAAATTACATAGTATAACCAACCAAATAACAAAAATGTATGAATTTAAAAAAAAACCATCACATGACAGTTTAAGATCCCTCCAAAACTCCAAATTGAATGTTTTTAACTCTAAAAATTATTTTTTTAATTTGTTTAATCAATTATTATTGCTTTTTATTATCTTAAACTTTAAATCCCCTTTAAATCAATCAACGATTTAACAAAAAAACTGTACTATTTAAGTACATGACATAAATTATTCTTTATTATGCATATGAATTCGAAAATTAAACTTTAAAATATTTTATTAGAAATGTAATCATATTTAATGCTATTCTAGAATTCATTTTACTTTTTAATTGCTAGACGTTTCACCCTAGTTACAGAGACATTGGTGTAATCAGGCCGAAACGTCTAGCATTTAAAAAGTAATACGCATTCTAGACCCGCATTAAATATATAATTTCTTATTGTACAGTTCAATTCGCGCTGGCTTCGCTGGATGGTAGGACATGTGTATATGACTCTGGCTCGCGACCACCATACACATTTCGTAGTGGTACGCTTAGGCGAGTCGCGGTTCCAGATCCACTATATCCAGTAATCGAGCTGGGCGGTAGAGTAGACATCTGTACTCGATTGGGTCGCCACCACCATGTACATGGTGATAAAGCCGTGACACAATAACTCTCTTTTGGTTTGTTGCGTTTCGTGATCAGCCGGCACGACAGCGACGACTAACGATGGATTGCTGATCACTCGGTGGCCAATATTGTTTTTGGTTTGTACTGTGCTTACCACCAGGTACATGCCGTACTTGGCCGTACTTCTATAGTAACTATATGTATATTTATCTATTCTATACATATTATAAAACTCAACGTCTCTCTGTCTGTCTGTCCGTTTATGTTCTTATCACGCGAAAACCTCTTATCGTATTTACTTATTTTTGGATTCAATTCGGAAAAAAGAAGCTTTTGGGGCGCTTAAATGGCTTACGCTGAGTAAACCATACAAGATATATCAAATTGATGTTGTACATAGTTGTAGACCTTAAAAAGGCTCACATAAAAGCGATAGCATATATATATATCTGTCCATTTAAATGTCATGTTATTAGATTTATTGAATCACAAAATATATTTATGTTATACTTCTTAGTAAATGTTCTTTTAGTGTAAAATTTGCAAATATATTCTATGCTTGGAAACTAGTGAACACAATATTGAGGTACGGCTTTGCTTATTTAATCATTTGGCAATTTATATTTAATCCATGTGGATGTAAACTACATACTGTTTATATACTATTATTTATGTGTTAAAAACCTACAGGCTTTTGATGTAAAGAATTTGAAACCATGTAGGCTGTAGCAAAATAGTACAGCACAAGTAGTGTCCTTATTAGAGATAACATTTTATAGACTGTATTGCTGTCCTGCAGCAATAACCGATTGTTTCAAACTTTAAAATATATATATAAATTGCTTCATTTTGAAATTTTGTGATGTTGAGATGATTTTGTAAATCTCATCGCTTATTAGATTTTAGCAGAAAATCTTCTTTATTTTCTTTCGTACTGACTAACGCTGTTTGACTTGATTTTTATTAAAATGGCAACACGCGCAATGGTGCTAAAATAATTAAAGCGCGGTTTGGGCTATTGCCGGTATTCGAGTTAACCTACACAAAGAAAGAAAAATTCTTTTTTTTGCTTAATCGAGATAATTGGTTTTTGCTGTAGGACGGCGATATAACAATTTAATTCCACTATTATGATCATTAGGTTACTACTTTTTTCTATTTAATGACATTTGTTTTCATTCACAATTCTGCCAACGTCACGTGAATAGAATATTTCTGCAAAATTAATAAAAGTAATTAAAACTGTTTAGGAAGTTTTTGTAGAAACTGAAAATACACGTGCACTTGATCAAAATAACCCTACTTCATCACGTAAAATGCCGCCAAAATTACATAATAGAGGTTCACACATCATAAGTTTATAAATTAAAATAAATACCATTACTTGACAGATTAATATTCCACCAAAAAAAAACTCGGATCATTAAATTATTAATAAAATCGATTTCAGAGAGCGTAATCTTCGCGGAGTCCGTTTGATGTGGAACAAAGGAGAACCATTGTCGCTGAAGACCGCATGGAATCCTTTCAGCCACGACGTTCCTTTCCTTACTTTCGCTTCTCATCCTATATATTGGCATAAAGGTAAATATATCGTATCATTTTGTATGTAAAACTTAGTAAAGTAATTTTCATTTCGAATTAGCTTCTGCCATCTGTTGTAAACTGGTTGTATTAATACAGAAACTTCGCGACCATACGAACTTACTACTCACCATGCATGACTTAGAAACGCATAGGGTACAAATAGACAAAGATACATATATTTATTTGTTCATTACCTCAAAAGAAACCCTTATAGGATCACTTCGTTCTCCGCCTGTCTGTCTGTCTTTTCAAGACCCTTTTTCTCAATAACACGTGGAGGTATCAAATTGAAATTAATATCAAATACTCGGGACAGCAATCCCGTGAAACTGTGAAAGAAGTCAAACTTCTAAGACAACACAATCTAAAGATACGGCCGTTTAGCCGCATATTTTGACATTCGCAAGGGAATCAACACTACTTCCCGTTGACCAAAAATCATGACATTTGTCAAGAAGCAATGTCTTAGAGCACAAGTAAAGGAAAAAATCGAAGACCGTAAAGCAGTTACATCGCAAAGCTTTTGTTTTTTGCGATTATAAACTTTATTTGCAGTTAGTAAACTGACTGCGACCCTATGTCGATGTATGGGGACAACAGTTTTCCAACGGCAAATTTAAGTTTGTCCCTCAATCCAGTTTATCTTTTCGTTAGAGTAATGGTAGCTGCTTTCATAGTTTACATACCTACAAGCTTGTATGGAACCCTCGGTTCCCGAGTCCGACTCGCACTTGGCCGAATACTATATACTAATATATATATTTATTTTACCAATGTTAAGAGTAAAAGACAAAATTATAAATTAATATGACTATTTCAAAAATATCTACCAAACCGTTATTGAGTTTAAACAAATACCTAATAAAAAAAAAATGATCAGTGTCCTTTATATTGATTTTCTATCAGGAATATTGAAAAAAATAATATATGTACAAACCGAACTATTAGTTTTATTATTGTAGAAGATTAATGTTGATGATACTTCTATGTTAGTCGCCATCTTAATTATAACGAGAGTTTTACACCTAAATAAAGTTTTTTTAATTATTAGAAGGTGGTGTAGATGAAAGAGCTATATTTGACATGGAGACTTTCGCTCAAAAACTACAAAGGGCCATTGAAGCGATGCCCTCGTCTGGTTGCTGCATTCACCATTCGCCGATCATAATCCAGAGCTACGTCGGCCTCACATCGTTGCTGCATAATAAAACAAGTATGGGATTCTTCAAGGTCAGAGGGAAGTTTAGTTTCTAAACATAGGTGACGTTGATGTAAATGTACATCGTTTTCTACCATGAATTAATTAATTGTCATCGATGTTGACGTTTGCAATTTTTTAAGCGTTTTAAGGTTAATTGAAAACCTAAGGCTTTTCTTTAAAAAGTATCAACTATATATTTGTACAAGTCATGAATACGTAGAAATGTCGACATGCATCGAATTTCCAAAGTATACAAATTTCGTATCTGGGTTACCTAAATTATACGGTGAATAAATGAGTGTGTCCGTATGATTACATATTTTTGGTACGCATTACTTTTTTTTTAATAGCTCGCTTTACCAATAAAATGGCCACCCTGGAAAGTATGCAATGTGAACTTGTCAGCGTGTTCATGCTTTGTACCCAAGTAGGGGATTGTACATTTCCAGCTCATCAATCACAGAAGAGTCTTTTTTTAATAATAAGATATGTTGATAAATAAATAATTTGTTGAGAAAAAATAAAAGCGGGTTGTCATTTATTGATAGCCTGACAGTTCAATTATCGGTAAGAGTTAGAATTTCAAAGGTTTATAAAGCAACTGGATTAGTTAGGTTAGTTAGGTTGGAACTGTAATAATAACGCACGAGCCGAGCGAGCGGGCCGCGTTAGCGACCGGCGAGCGCTAGGAATACTTGTATCCTTGAAAATTTTAGAAATGTAAGGAATTATGATTGTTTAATAGTAATACGATAGAAAATTATATAATATTATCGCATTTATTTAAGACATATTTATACAATAAAGTCATATCATAAGATTTGGAAACAGTTTATTATTTTTTAAAACCACAAGTGATTAGTAATTACCTCAGTAAGGAAACGATGCAAGGAAGCGAGCTCATTGTTATCATTATCACGCGAGAACATTAATTAAGGGTTAATGATGTCATTAGAGAGTAGTGGAGATGCTGAATCCTGAAAGCTATCTTTTGTATGAGTAGAGATATCACAAAACGGATGACGGCAATCGATCGGCCGTGGTCCAAAACCCCCATTTTGACACCAAACTTTTTTTAAGTTTCTTTCGCCCCTTGTAACAAAAAGAGACTCTCCCGTACTCTTCTGTGATTGGTGAGCTGGAAATGTACAATACCCCCTACTTACGCATTATTAAAGCAGCACGTCATTATTCTGAAGCTAGTCGTTTTTGACATAATCTCGCCAGTTCATATTTTATCGAAAAATATTATGTCGATTAAAAATATAATTCTTTGAATATGTGTTCTGGTGGCATACAAAAACACACCGTTTTTTATATATTAAATATAATCGTTGTTTGCTGTCAATAATTGAAGTAATGATTGTATGTGATTAGGCGTCTAGGTCTAGGGGTGTCTGTTGTGAAAAAAGAAATCGTTATTTTTATCCGATGTAACATCGAATCTACTTTAATATCGAATATTTTAAGTCACGCATAGAGCAGAATGTAATATATGTGTGGCGCTTTTAAGGCTCAAAGCATCATATCCTAAAATACGCCACTGTCTACAAAATAAATTAATACAAAATATTTTGGTCGATTCATTCTATATGTCGACTAAAAGTACATTCGATGTATCGAATGGTAACGTCAAACAGTTTCGAAACATCGATATATAATTTGGATTCGCAAATATACTTTAAATGCTACATATTTTATTTTGGTTCGCGTTAGAGTTATGTTTATATAATTAAGAACACTTATTTAAATAGAAGTTTTGTTCAAACTAACAAGTATAACTAATTGCATGTTTTTTTTTTATTTCTCTCGGAATCACAAAACTTTTCCATACGAATGTACCGCTAACATTCGTCGATACACATGATTGATGATCTGAGCCTAGTATTATTACTTACTGTCTGGTCACATAATTAAGAACGCTAAATAGTTTTTTTTTATTCAAATTTAAATAGAGAACACTCTGTGGCTCTGTGGTTGTAGTATTCTATTCGTATAATTTTGGCGCCATTTAGTGCTGTAAAAGTCTTGAAGATGATTGCTTCTTGAAAATCTGGAACTTCAAATCGTTCTTAATTATATGACCACAACTGTATATCTAATCGTTAATTATTTTTCTGTATATTTTAATTTGTTAACTTAAGTGTCGAGTCAATATTTGCTATAGTCCGATTCTTATTCCGTAGAGTAATATGACATTTGTTAGAAGTATGTAGTATCGACTATGTGGGCTCAATTTATGTATTATATATAGGTATATAATAACATAATATGTATATTATGGTGGCCCAAAAAATAATACCTATTTTTACTTTTTACATGATAATATGTCAAATTAACACGTTTAAAGAATGCTCACCAAAAATCAAACTCGATTAAAAAAAAAAATTCGCTCAAGGGATTAAAAAAATAATGAAATTATTAAAAATATATTCTTTAATTTTAATTAATGAATCTAGGAAGTGTTAAATTGACATATTTACACGTGAGTAGTAAAAAGAAAAAATTTTTTTTTGGCCTTCGAATGTATATTAAAAAAAATATTTTTTTTTAAATTTAATCAGTACCTTTGTAGTTAAAATTTTATTTTATATCAAATTGACATAATATTGCATTTAAGTATTGATTGTTGGTTATATTTTATTGAATTTAGATAATTATTAGTTGCATACATCATAATATTTTTGTTTACGTTTGTATGACAAACGATAATATTTTGTTGGGAGATAATTTTCATATTAATTTGTGATAGGATTAATTACTAGTTTTCGTTATTACTCAAAAGTTAACTATACACGTACATATATACAGATCTACCAATGTTGTGTCGGATTCTTGAAAATGTATATCCGCGGATACGGATACGGATTATTGCAGTCTTGATTTGCGGACATTCACACAGATATTGACCTCACTTTTGTACTTCGTTTGTTTGTGTTAGGCGCGTGTGACTTTGCACTGATAGATAGAAGAGAACCCTTGCGCGACTGAAATTATAAGGCGCTAGCTGTGCCCGCGGCTTCGCTCGCATGGACGACAAAAATTGTTGTTACTGGTATAAAAAGTATCCTATGTTACGTCTAATACCTCCAAGAATATGTGTACAAAGTTTCATGATGATCGGTTAAGTAGTTTTCGCGTGAAAGCGTAACAAACAAACTTACATTCACATTATAATATTAGTATGATATTTAAACTCGCACTGTGCACGCGATTTATGCACGCAGTCGTCGGTGAAATCAATTTTAAGAACAAGTAAAATTTTAATATTAATTTATATAATATATAGACGTGTTATGGTTTATACCCCAATTTCCGGTTAAAAAGTTATTCAGTACTACTTTTCAAATTTCATATAGATAATGAATATAAATGATCGTTTTAAGATTCGCAAAAATACTGAATACGGATATTTTCCTCGCCTGGAATATCCGCGGATACGGATAAAGATACGGATATTCGACACAAGGCATGTATGTTTGTGTAAAAAACAAATTTACAAGGAGCAAGCTAGCCCAGCCCCATTATTCTATTACATTGTGGTCGTAAATTTTTTTCGAAGCAAATTATTTAAAATTACCTCAGTAATGAGGAAAAATAAAAACTTTTTCGTATCATTTGTATTAAAGATATCAACGTAAAATATAGTATACTTGTATACTTGAACAGCAATTCCTAAAATGAGTTCCGTAGTAAAGTTACCAATATTCCGTGAATAAGTAACGTTTGTTGTTGAATTATTTCTGCTGTTAAATATTTATGTATTACAAATTAAATATTTTTAAATCCTATTTCAAATTGCACTGTCTTTCGTTTTTTATTTATTGAGAGTTTTTCATAAAAAGAAAGAGAATTTTTGTTTAGTGTTCCGTCGTCGTATGCAGCTCTAGATCTACAGGCCGTACAAGTTAACAAGACAAATTCTATATAAAAACAAAAAGGCTAAGATCGTCAATAGAAAAATATAATACTAAAATAATTCAACAAATCATTGATTATCATAAACGAATATAACATGTTATTGGGAATTAACCTTTGTTATTTGACATATAAGGGAATAAATTATTCTATTGCAATTAGATAATAGGAATGCCAATATAGTACTGATGGGTAGGGTAGGGTAGGGTGTTGTGAAAATGTAGCTTTTGCAAAAGTTAATAGTAATTAATGTTAAAACATTAACATTACTAGTTATCAATCTATAATTACGTGATATTTAAAGTAGCGAGACTTCTTTTTATTATTAAAAAATAAAATTGAAGCATTAATCTCTATTATAATAATATTATTAACTAAAGCATTAGTCATTACTTTGATACTATGAGATAATTATTTTTTATTATTATTTAAGTACAAGATATTTGGGCCTAAGATTCAAATAATAATTTCCAAAAAAATATGTTAGGCAAATATAATCAAGTTATAAATATAATTATATAGTATTAAAATATTAAATCGAATAAAGAGTATATTTAAAAGGAATATGTATTAATTATGTACTTATATACTAATGTAATATTAATCGAAGTTTTTGTTACGTTGAAGTTATATATGTATAATCTATATAATAGAAATAATATTAATGTTATTAAAACAGTTATTATTATAATATTTATATACTGTTTGATTGTAATTATTATTTGTAATATATAAATATAATTTGAAGCCATCGAATGGTGAATAAATGACTGAAGACGCTAAAACTCGAACTATAGAAACATCTTTCAGATTCTGTGTATGTTTCATATATAAATAATTTCATTTGTATAGAGTCATGTTATAATCGTTATAGTTATCTATATTAATAATTATCGCTTTGCCAATACTTAAGGATTCAGCCTCTATACATTATGTGACGAACATGTTTCATTCAGTTCAACATGTTGTTTGACACAAACAATTGGGAATTCCGTTAGAGACATTCTCAGAAAAAAAGAGTTTAAATCATTTGTCATTAATTCTTAAAATCATGAATTATTTCCACTAAAAAAAATATTAAATGGATTTAGTCTGTCTAATGAAAGCCGAGAGTGAACATTAGCGGTAATTAAAAAAAAATAGGTCGTGTATCCCCAGATTATATATAGAGCGGTTTTTATTCCCGCGGAGTAAATTGACTATCACTAATGTTAAACTTGAAAATAATATTGCCACATTCATTTTTGTAGTGTTGTGCTACCGTATATTTTACGTTTCGATTATTTGAATTGAAATGAATTAATTGATTAATTGTAATATTTTCTAACATACATCGCCTACACCTTCGTAGGGTACAATAAACAAAAAAAAAACACAACAGTAAGAATAATACTTCATACGGTTGTACGATTACTTCAAATTGGCAGACGCACTATTTTTAAAGTCCAATATACTAGCCACACATGAAACGTCATTTTACTCCATGATAATAATAAACGCACTTTAGGGATAAACGTATTATTACGTTTACACGACATACTTCTTAATAATTTGCCGCTAAATATCACTCTCAGTTTTCCTTAGACACACTTTAGCTAAAAGTGTAAAAGTTACTTACGTATAATATATTATATCTGAAAAAAAAAATGTATAATTAAAATAAAAAACAATATTGATGTACAAATACATCATTACGTATTAAGGGTTAAATTATCGGTTAGAATAGCTTATTATTCAAAAGTTGAGCAAGAACTTCATTTGTCTCAATTGAACTTGCTGTGAATTATCGAGTGATATTTTTATTCAAATTCGATAGTACTTATAGTATCAATGGTATGGGTATATGAGTGAATAGTTTAAATATATAAGGTTATTGGAAATGTTTGAATACATAATATTATTATATACTTGTTTATTATGTTATGCGATATTTCATCAAAATTGCTATTAGATACTACAATAGCTAATCTATGTTTGTGGCTTTAATTGTTAATAAACTATATTTTATCTGTTGTCACATAAATATAAAGATCTTATCTCTGTCTTATTAAATATCTTTGTCATGGACGTACTTGGTTTTATTTTCCTATATTTTGTGTATTAAGTTTGAATCTCTTTGTTCTTCTTCGTTTTCCTACTTATTAAGGATCTAATACTAGTTAGTAAGGATCATTCCTCCAGTTTAGTTTTACCAAGTTTCTTCTGATGATTGCTGTGATCTAAAATGGTAACCCTCTTGTAATAACTTTCTAGGGAGTGTTTGATTCGTCAGTATTGGAAGATGGGAATGTGTAAATAGTTCCCACCAGCAAAGGATATTGATTGGAGCGAAAGCGCAGGCGGCCTAGTCTCATAAATAAATCTAATGATATTAAACACCAAATAAATAAATGAGCGCACTGACCTTTAATTCAGCACCCGTGGCGCGTTTTAGTGTTTTTCAGGAACGACAGGAAAATTCAAATAATAAAGCAAAAATTGAAATATATAGCAGATAAAAATAATGAGTTTGAAGGTCCGTTCATTAAAAGGTTTGGGATCTTTGGAACCCAGTTTCAAGTGAGATATATGGAAATACAAAACAGAAACATAAGGTTCGAATATGAGATGGGACTAATATGTGGTAAAAATTAATTCATTAATTTGTTCAGTTTCAACTTTATAATAGTTTTTGAAGTGAAATTTCTTATGCGACTTCCAACGCGTTAAACGTTTAACGCACATTATCGGTCTCTCCTCTTTGTGTGAGCCAGAGCGAGAGAGCAAATGTCGGTGTGTATGTATATTGCATACTGTTTAAATAAAATATCTTTTAAAATTAAGTTTCACTTTTATCGTGTGTGAATCGCACACACACCTTTTTTTTAAACGTATAGTTCAAAGTATGCACATCCTGACAATTGACACTCCTTTCGCTAAGTTCGTTAAGTAAGTTTTGGATATTAAACCATTTAGTGGACGCTCCGTTTATTCTGACACAAGCACTGGAATCCTTATAGAGGGATTTCCAAATCTACGAATGCACAATAGACTCTTTGGTTTAATAAATACATCAACTAAAGTGCCTACCTATTAATACAAGTAGCGATGTTGACTTGGCAATGTCAGATGCCGCTTAAAAGAACGAGGGACAGAAACCATTTTTATCGAATTACTGGCCAAAGTTCGGCATAATATTATGAGAAAAAGCTTCTTAGTGTTTGTATCAGAAGTTCGGAATACACCGATACGTGTTTGGTATTTATTTTTTTTAAACTTGAGTAGTACCCAATGTCGTATACCCTAATTGAATGCTCTGTAGGATTCGCTCCTACGTTAATCACAATATCATTAGTGCAAGTAATTTAAACACTCAAAATTATTGTTTTAACCTTGTACACACGAATGAAACTACAATTCATTGATAGGTGCATTAGTTGACTTTATAACATGCCGACAACGTAACAAAATTTCAGATAAAAGTAATCAAAATAGAAGAAACCCATCCACTTTTTAATAGGTCCACTGTTAAAACGCGACTAAATTGTATATACAAATTCTTGGTCGTTCCAGTCGCCGGGCAGTGTACAATTATCCCAGAAAGATTCATCAGAAATGGCAATATTCGAGTCGTATTCTGAAGCACTCACTATTCTTATATAAGTAATTTTTTCAACCCATGAGAGATTTTCTGCAGTATGTTTTAATTTGGGCGCATCAATTTTCATAGGTGCTATTGTTACGTCACTAATTATATGGCTCTCATTATCAAGTATTTTTGGTTTACTTATAGATTCATTTTGTTTATTATCTGCGCTAGTTCGTTTTTTTCTTTTTTTAATAATTACGTGTTCTCGTTTATTATCTTTCGTTTTCTTTTTCTTTGGTATTTTTTGTTTAAGTTTATTCTTGGGAACATTAGAACTTATAAGTAAATTTGGTTCCAGAGTTTGATTAATATTATGATCGTAACCAATGTTAGTTGTTAGAGTTTTACACACTTCAATGTTAGGTTTCGTAACAATTTCCACTGAAGTTTCATCTATTAAATTAATTTCGTCTAGGTTATTTTGATGTTGACCTGTAGATATTTCTGTAATTTGTCTATCATTAACCATAACTGCATTTTTCACTTCAGTTGATTTGTCTAAATGTTGAAAATTGTCTAGAATACTTTGAGAATCGTTTTCAACTAGTGTATTTGAAGCCTGTATGTCATTGACTGTATCTAAAGATAGATTTGATATGACTCTTTGTATATCTATATCTACGGATATTAGTGGATGGTAGTTTTTATTATGTTGTGCTTCATCTTGGTCGTCATCATTATCTTCACACAAATCTATTGTAAGAATTTCGTTCTGGTTGCCTTCTACGTCACTTTTACGAGATTCTGAAAAATATGTCTTATCTGTATCAGGAAGTGAGTATACTGGAGACATATTATTGCTTCTAGTATTTAAATACGTTTGTTCTTCTTCCATTGGGGAATGACCATCAGTACTTGTAATGGTGGAGTTCCTGTTTTCCTTCTTACTCTGTTCAGTAATTACACCTTTCATGCATCTCGTCAATTTTTCAATGACCTATGGTAAATGACAATAATTTTATTAACAGAGTAGGGTTAATAGGAGCTATTGCATTAAGTACACTTATAAGCAGATTGAAGCCAGAAGAATGCAGGAAGATGTCGCTGACCTCAACCAGTCCTTGGAACTTACAATATCTTTAACATGGGAGACAAGCAACTTGGTTGAGTTCAATGTCAAGAAAACTCAGATTTGCGTATTCTCCTGTAAAAAATCTCCTTCCCTGTCCCCACTTTTAAGAATATCTCGCTTACAAGGCGTGACCTGAGTATCCTAGGAATGGATATCCGCAGCGACCTTAATCTAAGATATCGCGTTTGAGAAGAAAGAAGTTTGCAAATTATTATGTTTATCGTACTGTAAAGATTCAATGAAATCGCCTACCGATCATCGTGTTCCCTACCTACTACGATATTGGGCCCTTCGAACAAGGCGTGAAGAGGCATTTCTGCGGGCTGGAATTGCAATTGCAATTTGTCACCGATGATTGCTGTTGTTTTTGGATTGCACCGTACGTGCAGGTAATGTAGGTTGTAAGAAAACAAAAAATATATTTATACTAGTTGTGCCCGCGGCTTCGCTCGCGCGGACTACAAAATGCTGTCGAGCGCACGCGCGGTAAACGTACTGCCCTCGATCCCACTATTAAAAACAAAAATGCTTATTGTGGATGAACCTTAGAGGACACTAAGAACTGAACTATCGAGGACTTTTTTGTAGGTCTTTTTAAGATCGACAATTATGTAGAACATTATTTTGATATATCTCTTATTGTTTGCTCAGCGTAAATCCCAAAAGCGTCTTTTTTCGGAATTGATTCACCATTATCATCACTGCTTATCTCGAATATTACTTTATCTAACAAAATATATTCTATAACATGACCAGATAATTGATTGACTGACATTGACCAGCAATGAATTAAAGGAAAACATGTAATTCGGATAAGTGGTTTTCGCGTGAAAAGAATATAAACGGACAGACAGACATTGAGACGTTGAGCTTTATAATATTTCTAGACAGATTACATACATAATTTTAAATAGAACAATGGAATATACTTCCATATTACAACGAAAGAAAATATGGAAAATGTTTAGATATTACTTTATAGGCTAAGAAGAAAGAGTTTAACACGCTAAGGCTCTCTAGAGGAGGCTGCCGGTACACACCTATAAGTGCTTGGCGACAGATTTTCAACTTGAGGGTGGTAGCTACCCTGGCGGCATTCGGAAAAGTCCTACCACCATGCTATGTTTTCATCACAATGTTTTCATTCACCGTAAACTCAGGCTCATAGGATTGATTTGAACACACGTCGTTCGACGCGGTGTCCGTACGCGTTACCACCACTGAGCCATTATTGCTTCAAAAAAAACTTTAGTAGACTTATTTTTATTCAAGCTATATATAAATTGAATTCGATGTTAAAAATAAACTTCGACATTGATTATATAGGGCATCTGTATGCATTATCAAAGAGGATAAATTATTCGCGTTTTGTGTATATTCCGAGAATAATATATCCGCTGATATAACTGTATCCGTCGAAAAATAAAAGGGATAGACGGCATCAACATCCTGCTGCTGTACGATTCCAGGATTTAACTAATATAATTATTATTGATAAATATTTTTCCTAATAAATGTTTATTTTCCTCATATTTTATAAACAGCTATGTACTCAAAAGTAATTAGTATATTGTTTTTATTTTTAATGTTTTTTATAGGTTTAATGTTATGGCCACAATTTCACCTGATATTAAGTGACGATGTATCCCAAGATGACACGCTAAGCCTAGTGGGGGATCTGTCTCTCAAGTGCAGCTGCCGGTACACATCCATAGGTAGGTGCTTAGCGACAGATTTTCAACTCGAGGGTGATAGCTAGACAGACGGGCTTTAAAAAACACCCAACAGTACGCTAAGGTTTTATCACGATGTTTTCCTTCGTACAAAGCTAAGGGTCATTGTAGAATTTGAACTTACGTCGATCAATATTACGATCGAATGCGCTACCAACAAGCTAATGGCGCTTCGATGACTTATATAATTCTACCGTTGTAAATTTGGCGCTCAGAGCATAAAGGTTGGACGACCTTTTTTAGTGTTTTCTGTAAGCAAATGTTACGGGCAAATGTTACCAGAATAATAAAACATATCTGGACCTGGCAGATGGACGAGCGTGTCCTCTAAATCAACAAAATTTGCTATAATTCAATGACAGTGTTGTCGGTACGACACTGACTCGAGGACGCCAATTCGGCGTAGTTTAAATTGCTGCTTTTTTTATATTACGCCGACGGTATCTATAGATACCGCGCTACCTACAATCAATAGCTCCTATAATACGGCAACTTAATATCTTATAGCGCGGTTTTGATTGCCGTTGTTTTTATAGTAAGACGACGGTATCTAGTTGAAGCGGCGCGGACACAAATCATAAATTTATGGTATCTAGAATCTTTACCTGAAGGGATCTCTCATCGTAGAAGCAGTGTTTCCGATATGAATTGATTTCTCGAATATATGATTTTGCATTTTCAATTGACATCGGTACCTGTTTGTAGATGTAGTCATCTAATTTTAAATTGAACTGCATCAGTCTTGATGTAATAAATTCCTGTAAAAAAAAAACCATAGGTATCTAGTATCTCGCGTCGAATGATTTGATGAAAGATCTACAATGCTTTTGTTATGTTGTATAATATCATTATGTAACCGTTGCCACGTGGTAAATGTATGTGTATTTATTGAGTTGAAAACCATAGATTAATTATTGGTTTCCGTGCCACTTCAACTACGAGTAGATACAGTTAGCGCACTATAAATAAGCGGCAATCAAAACTACGCCGTACGATATTAAGTTTTTTTTTATCGTGATTGGTTTTGGCGTAGTGGCCACAATCTCACCTGATGTTAAGTGACGATCTGGCCAAAGATGGTAACACGCTAAACCTAGTGGAAGACTGGCTCTCAAGTGCAGCTGCCGAAACACACCTATTGGTGTTTGGCGACAAATTTTCAACTTGAGGATGGTAGCTAGCCAGGCGGGCATTAGAAAAAGCCCTACCACCATGCTATGGTTTCCTCACGATGATTTCCTTCATCGAAAACTCAGGCTCTTTGCAGGGACTCACTCGACGCGAAGTCGTACACGCTACCACTGAGCCATCATCGCTTCAATAGCGATGGCTTCAGTTGCCGTATTCTAGGAGCTATTGTTTATAGGTAGCGCGGTATCTACTATCTAGTTGAAGCGCAGCGGAGACTAAACATTAATAAAAGGTTGAAATCCAAGTACGGACAAAAAAAAAACGTTTTCCGTTGTTTTAGCTGGCCAAGTGTGTCATTTAGCTACATTCTTCGCGACTTTTCTATTTTGGTCGACAAATTCAGATATGTTTTCGCTTTGACCGAACAAACAGTCTGCTCATAATTAGCTATAATAACATAAGAATAATACTAACCTGTAAGTGTCCCACTGCTGGGCAATGGGGCGTCTTTCCACCCGTCAGCCTACGACGTATTTTGATTTCAAATCAACAGTTACATACTTAGATTAATGATTAGCCATCATCATCTATCATTAATATATGGTTCTATACTTAAGTATATTTCCCGAACATTTCCCAAGCGTTTAGGTTACCTCACGATGTATTTTTGCACCGGCAGTCAACAGTGAATGTACGTGTGACAGCGAATGTATAAATGATTTAGTAACAAATAGAATACATTTCTTTTTATATATACAGACTAGCAACTGTCCGCCACTTCGTACTCGTTAATTACAATATGAAACTAAATAACAATAAAATATAGCCTATAACTTGTTGTAGATTGTATAGATTGTTTAGAATCTGATCAGTAGATTCAGACATTAAGTATCTCCTACAAATTAATTCACAAATTTTACAAACCTCTGTATAATATTATTAAATTAAATACATAAAATAAAAATAATGTGTATATTCTTTGTCACATTTTACCTGTCTATTCGATAAATTATTTTTCTTAACACTTCGGCGAGGCATTATAAAATAACTCTAATCACAGAATACTATTACTACTAGCGGAGTTTGACTTTCTAAGTCAGTGTTTTATTTTAATGTACGTTTTCGCGCCTTTTTTATTTATAATACATGCCTACGGCAGGTAAAGGTCATCAAATTATTCAGTTTGTAAAATGTTTAATTTTGATATAATGTCTTTCTTTTACATTACAATATGTTAATTTAACTCTATTTCTGTCTAAGCTATCGGGCTAAATATAAATATATGTGTGTCTTTCAGGTAGTGGATTTTATTCTAATTCATAAACTAATGTTTATTTGCTATATTATGTAATTTTGACGGCATCTTACGTGATGTAGTTTGGTGCATAAGTGCAGTGGATTTATAAATAATAACTAGAAATATGCATTTTAAATTGCCACAAAAACTCCCTGGACAGTTTTAAAATGGGATCGCCATCTTGTTTGAAGGTACCTATATTTAAAGATTATAAGCATAATTATAATTATAAATATTCACGTGGCAGAATTGTGGGTGGAGGCAGTCGCCATTAAATAAAAAAAAAGAAGGGAATAGAAAACATAGGTATACCTTATAGTATTTTTAAATTGATTACATAACAATGTTTTTTCAATCTTAATATGAAAACGTTATGGACATTATGCAATACATAATATACTAAATTTAATTATCTGACTAAATTCATAAAAAATAATATAAAATGTAGATAATTATAAAATTATGTACAATTCAAATGATAAAAGCTTAGCAATCCTGCTTATAATAATATTTATTCTGCATAACATCCTGAATTATAATGATAAATTTACACTTATCGGAAGGATGTATTATTATATAAATTAACGATTTATATAATGGGAGATAATTTTATATAAATATCCCTGGCGCTTCAGGATTCAGTTCGATTCTGCCACCCAAGGCAGCAACTCGTGCTATTTTTTTTAATAATAATAAATGGCTATATATCATAGCTAAAAAAATGAATTTAATTCTACACGCGTTTATATTAATTTACGTAGCATTCATCTGCGAAGCTGGCTACGGAATTCCGGACCCCGGTGGTGCTCAAAATGCGTGAGTATCTTTCGTTCAACGAATGCTTGTTTAAATTTAGTTTCTTTCTAATTCGTTATAGGTTTATTGTTTGGCCACAATCTCATCTGATGTTAGTGACCATGTGACCGAAAATGGTAACACGCTAAGTCTAGTGGAAGGATTGGCACTCAAGGTCAGCTGCCGGAACACACCTATAGGTGTTTGGCGACAGATTTTCAACTTGAGGGTTGTAGCTAGCCAGACGGGTATTAGAAAAAGTCCTACCACAATGCCATAGTTTCATCACGATTTTTCCTTCATCGAAAGCTCAGGCTCATTGCAGGGATTCGCACTCACGTCAATCGACGCGATATCCGCGTCCCCTATACGCTATCACTGAGCTATCATTGCTTAAAAATAGATCCATTGACGGCTGTTTAGATTTATTTACTATATTTCATAATTATCTTTGATATGTAGAAAATATTTAATTCAACTATACTCGAACTTTAGTAGTATAAAAATTAAAACACAAATAAAAAAAATACAAAAAATAATTTCCGTTACCTACAAAATAAAAAAATAGAATACAAAATAGTAGTCGAATGGTAACGATCGGTAGAATTTCGAACCGATGACCTTCAGTACGATCATCGACCGTTTTTAATCTTAATCTTCATATAGGCTTAACGTTTGATTACACTTTCACCTTGTGTAAAATGACTGTGGCCCATGATAGTAAGTAATACGATACGCTTAGTGGAGAACTGGCTCTCAAATACAGCTGCCGGAATACTATACTCGTATGTGCTTATCGGCAGATTTTCAACTTGAACTTGAGGTTGTTAGCTCGCCTGGCGAGCATTACAACACCATGCTATGGTTTGATCACGATTTAACCTGTATCTACTGAAACAGTCTCGGAATTCTTAGACATTTACTATTTTGAATTATGCATAGAGTTGAAAGAGCAAATCGGATGAAGATGAAGGATATCTAGAGTAAAGCAAACGTGAAAACTGAGAACTCAGATGATGCGTCAAATATTATTGATTTTTTACAAAACCGGTATTTACAGTAAAGAAAAAATAATATTATGGTGGTAGAATTTCGTCGAGTGTTACGTGTTGTCAAATTAATATCCTCAAGTGGAAATCTATCGGTAAGCAGTTATAGTATTCACACTGCTGTACCTGAGAACCAGTTTCATTACCAGGCTTAACCATCTTCGGTCACATGTTTACTTTTTTTAATTTAATGACAACGTTTTATAAATAATTCTGCCAATGTCGGGTGGAGAAAATATATTTAGAAGCTTCACTATTTAGTAGTCTAGCAAAACTGTCAGCTTTCCTAGAAGTTTCATGAAAGTTTTAGTGGCAATTCAGAATTTATAGTCCTTGTTGTTATTATAATTCAATTCACTTATGCACAATAATCAATAAAAATATTTTATGCAAAACGTCCTCCGATATTACAAAATATAGGGTGAAATAACGTAAGCAAAAAAATTAAAACCATTACATGACAGATTATCCCGCCAAAAATTCCACATCTATACATATTATAAAACTTAACGTCTCTCTGTCTGTCTGTCCGTTTATTTTCTTTCCACGCGAAATCCATTTATTCGATTTACATGGTTCTTTCTTTAATTCATAGATATATTTTCTGACCAGGTTATAGCATATATTTTGTTAGATAACATAGAAAATAAGCAGTGACGATAATGGTGGATCAATTTGGAAAAAGACGCTTTTGGGGCGTTAAAATGATTTACGCCTAGTAAATCATAAGATATATATCAAATTAATGTTCTACATAATTGTATATCTTAAAAAGATCTACAAAAAAGACAAGGTTGTGGAGTTCATATTTCAGTTTATTATGCACGCGGTAATATGATCATAAGCAATTTTTTCATATATTCATTAAAGGGTTTAGCGTTTAGCAACAATCTCACCCCAGTGAACACGTTACCTTGGTTTGACATCACATTTACATAACATATGTCATAATTACTTAATTTTACACGTATGATGTAAAGGTGATGTCAAATGTAGGTCGTTTGTTTACTGGAACCTGATGTTTGTTTAGTGAAGATGTGGCCCAAGATGTTAACACGCTAAACCTAGAGGCTGGCTCTCAAGTATAAGTATCTGAACACATATATAAGTCCTTGGCGACAGACTTTCAACTTGAGGGAGGTAGCTAAGCAAGGCATATCACCTAATACTATTAATGGAACAATTCTTCTATGTTTGCTTCAGCCAATCGGATGTTCAAGCTCCTGCCTACGTACCTGCTTATTTGAAGAATCAGAGATTTTCGAAAACCTACTCCGGCATAAAAACTGGGTATGGCGGTACTAAAACAAGGTACAGTGGAACTAAAACTCGTTATTCCGGCATCAAAACTGGTCACGGTGGCACCAAAACCGGTTACGGGTATACCCGTGTCACACCATCGAGGTACTCGGAGACGAGGTCCTGGAATTCTAACTCTGGAGAAGTGTAAGTAGAATTAAGTCAAATAATCGTTTTCTTTTGTTTATTTTGGCAATAAATCCTCCTTATTAACATATATTATTTCTCATGGGTGTTTTTCCTGGTAACGCCATATCTCCGTTAATTCTTAATTTAAGTTAATGGTTCAAACATCTTATGTTCTTCTTCTTTTTCCTAACTTGGTAACCGGTCTTCTTTATTGAAGACCATTACTGCCATTATCGAGTGTACCTATATAGTTTCCAGTGTTATGACGATTTGTGTATCCTAACAAGATGGCGGGTCTTTTGTTAGAACTTTCTAGTGAGTTTTTGTGGCATCTCAGAATTGATGATCAATGTTATGATTTCCAATCCACTTCACTTGTGTACAATAACCAAGCTTTATTATGCAAAACACAATATAGGGTCAAATAACACAAATTTATGAATAACAAAATAAAGACCACTACATGAAATGATCCCCCTAAAAACTCCAACATCTTATGTTCTCCACTATTTACGGTACCTACATAGACAAATAGATTAAAATTAATGTTTTCGCTAAGAAAAACTTACAAAATATTAACATTATAAATGCCATCTGTTCATACTAATGAAAGTAAATTCAAGGCGCCATCTATTTACGATTTGTTTAACTAATATGACAGCTGTTAGTTGGAATGTTTACATTCTATAATATGCGAAATATTTGCAAAGGTCAACTAAAGATTATTACTGCAATTATAAAATGCATAATTGTTTTGTATAACACTTTCGTATTAAAAAGTTAGTGTTATTTGGTAAGTTCTTATAAAATGATTGGTAGCAAGCACTCCTGTTAGAAGTTTCCAAGGAGTTTTTGTTACATCTCAGAATTCATCTCCATTGTTATTATTTGTAATCCACTTCACTATCTATTGCAAAATGCTACCGAGATTAAGCAATAAGAGCTAAATAAGTTTGTGAATAAATAATAAAAAACCACTACCATCATGATCATTTAAGATCCAAACAGAATTTTATATACCTAGTCATACTGTTAGTAATTCCAGTCTGTAAGTACTTGAGAGGCACGCATGGAATTGCAATACCATGAAAATCCCGTCCACTTTCTACCAGGTATTTAACGAAATGCAAATTGCAATGAAATACATTCAGAAAGTTATTCAAAATAAAAGTTTTAAGTTTTGCAAATCCTTAGGGAATGCAAATTTTATTTAATATTTTTATATTTATTAATTGTGAATAATGGCGCATTATATTATTCTGTTTTAGTAAAATTTAATAAACATTTTGATTGAAAAAACACCAAATAACGATATTTATCCTAGAAATAGAGAACAAAATAAACCGAACTGTTAAATAATTAAATAACATTGTCATTGTTAATAATTTTAGATTAATTTCATATTGTTTTACTTCATAACACTAAATTTATAAAATATATTACAGTATTACGTATGTAGGGTCATTGTGGTAACAGTGGGTCACCATTTTTTCAGAGTCATATAGTTCCGAAACTATACAAGCTATTGATGACAATCTATAATTTTAAAAAAGTTTGGCTATTTAGTTATATTTTATTCTAAGAAGTCTTATAAATATATATAATAGTTTTTGACTTATTTACATTTAAAAAAAAAGTGGGCACTGACCCACTGTGCCCTCGGAAGAGTACACAGTGGGTCAACCCCGGGGCCACAGTGGATCAAGAGGGTATTTTTATGTAAAAGACAGGTAATTTTTAATATTTTTAATCATTATTATCAAATCAGTCTTTAAGGTAACACTTGGAGCATAGAAAGTATTTAAAATTAACTTAAGATTACAATAGACAGCCAAAACACTAAATAATCTCAAAAAGATAGAGATTACACTTCGAATAACAATTATTTGTTAACAAAATGTAGCTTTAAATTATAAGAAAATCGGAAATCTTAATCAAATTAAAGACCACTCAGTTTTTAAACATAAAAATAAACCAACATAAAGCAAAACAGAAATCCTACTCTTTTTGAACAATTTAGTGGCACTTTGGTTTTTATGGATTAGGAACCTATTCTATGAATCACAATAATTGAAATATTGGTTTCAAACGTTAACTAACGGATATCGATTTGAGAAAAATCAACATTAAAATAGTAGTAAGATTGTTGGCGTAAGGTGCTTCCTCCTACACAAGGTTTAGGCAATATAAGTTTCACATCATATTCCTTAACATATGATAAATCAGGATTACTGGGCATATGAAACTGATATTTGCGATTTGCTCGGAGAAAGCTAACGTAATATTCTAAGTTCTCATTACGTTCTTGCAAAATTTTTCCTACATAATAAACACTTTTTTTCTTTGATGCAAAACGAACGAGAACGTAATCTTCCTCCTTTGGAAATCGATGCAAAACATTGCGCAGTAATTTTTGATCAGTTAGTATTTCAATTTCGTTTTCATCTTCCTCACACCAATCGGAGTCTTCGTCATGTAGAGAAATATTTTCAGCTTCATCCTCCGATTCACTCTGCAGGATTTTTCTAACAGCTTTTTTATTTGGTTTATTTGTTTTGGTTTTCTTTAATAATTTTCTTTTATTAGCTTCTAATCTTTGTAATCTAATATTTTCCTTCTCCGGTGTATCCGTTGCGATTAAGCTACGTCCATGTTTTCTCCTTCTTATATTTATCCTTGGCATAGCTTTAATGGGTTGCCTAAACTGATTGGGACTTATAAAGGATAGTGGCGATGTGTTTTTCGACATAGAGCACTGAGGCTCTGATGTGTCTTGCTGAGGATCGAACGAAGACAATAACTCTCCCTGAAAAGGTGAAGAATGCACTATTCCAGGTGGTATTTCGTTTTCTAGAATCGAGGGACTATTTCGCTCATCCTCGCTGATATCTTGTAATGATACATCAAATGGATTTTGAAGGACATTAGGATTGGGACGATCAGTCACAGTACTGGATAAAAAGTCTTCATCTGTGAAAACATTCCTATCAAAAGGATAAATCCCAGTTTTTTTGAAGGAATGAATAATATTCGTTGGGGTCATGGCCCTGGTAAATGCAGTTCCTATCAGCTCAGCTAAATCATAAATCGTTATAGGTTTCCCTGGATTTTTCAGTAGCCAAGATTCCATAGCGGCGTTGTAATACGTTTTAAACGGAGAATAAATACCCACATCCAAGGGCTGGAGCTTTGCTGACGTATGAGGGTGTAGGGTCAATATTATAACACCGTTTTCTTTTGCTAGATCTAAGGCTTCGATAGACAAATGCGACTCATGATTGTCCATAATCAATAATGAAATATTTTCTTTGGAGCTCGAAGTATGTTTGATGAAATGTTTCATTGTTTCGAGAAATAGCTCCCTATTCATCCAACCAGACGGTGTAGCTAACCCTAATGTTCCAGGGGGAGCACCTTTAATCATGTAATCCTTATAGTTTTTCCTAGGAAAAATAAGTACCGGTGGTAAAGCTTGACCAGCTGCACTGATAATGCAGCAAGTTGTTACTAGGGTACCTTTTTCACCGCTCGTTACTTTTCCAATATTCTTACCCTTGGGACCAATTACTTTTTGGGGTTTCTGTACTGTTGTGGTTGCAGTCTCATCGAGGTTGTACACTCTTGTGCCATCAGCAAATGAAGATTGCCTTTTATAAACTTGTTCCAGATTATTGAAAAAGACTTTCACAGTTTCCTTGTTGAACGAAGTTGCTCTAGCCAAGCTGCAAGCCTCTGGCTTGCGTAAAGAAAGATCATTATGACGCTTGCGAAAAGATTTTAACCAGTCAATGCCTGCTATTTGGTTCACAACCCATGACTGTGGCATTTTAATTTTGTTTATAACTGCCATTTCATATGCAACTTTTCGACAGTCTTTTGTTGTTAACCCGTAAAACATAAGAGCGCAATTTTTATAGTATTCGGTAAGTGCTTGTTCTTGCTCATTCGTGAAAACTTTGTTAATGTCATAATGCGGCACAAGTCTTACATTTTCAATGTTTGTGGACGTCTTTGTTTTAGTTGCATAACGTTGCAGCGTTGAAAATGGAATTTTCTTTTCCTTGGCCACGGCACGTATCGTTTTTCCCGCCCTAATTTCTAGGAGAGCTTCTTTCATATCCTTTTCGGTGTGATTGCCTATTTTCCTACATAATAGACGTTTCCTTGGCATTCTGTAAAAAATAATATTGTGAAAAATATGGACTTTATGATCATCTTCGATCGTATTTAGATACACTTATTTACCAGTACCAGCAGGTGTTCAAAGTGTACACAGTGGGTCGACTCACTGTGCCCATTTTGGAAGTGACCCACTGTGCACCAACCACGCCATTTTAAATTTATAACGCAATAACAAAAACTTCTACTGTGCTGGCAGTCTCTTATTTCTGTCAAATGAAATCTTAATAATCACTCGTTACGTCGATATGATAACTCAGTAGATAAAATGAATAGCTACGGAAGAAGAAAACAATAAAACTTACGTGATTTTTTTACTTTTGCTGTCTTAAAACAGAAATTCACTTTTATAACGTACAATACACTCACGAGCAGCGCACTGACTACAGCGGTGACGGTCACACGGGAGCACGAATCTAGTGTGAAAGGGATGCAGCTATACCCCTACTCTTTATGTTCAATATGGTGCTGACTCAGTGTACCCACATGATCCACTGTTGCCACAACGACCCTATACATACATTCTTTTTTTATATATAGATACTAACGCAATTTATACACCAATACATATAAATATGCATTGGAGTTTTTGGCGGGATCTCAGACTGTCATGTAGTGGTTTTTGTTTTTAATTCATAAATTTGTGTTTTTAGACCCTATATTGTGTAAAACAGGTGGCATTTTGCATAATAAAGCTTGGTTATTGTGCACAAGTGAAGTGAATTGAAAATAATAACATAGAACATGAATTCTGATATGCCACAAAAACTCCCTGGAAGGTTCTAACAAGGGAGCCGCCATCTTGTTAGGGCCCTGAATTCGACATAAGACTGGAGAATTTCCCTCGCTTTGGTTAACAATATAAAAGCTTGACACTGGCCCAATGCACGAATAGTGGCAGCCATAATTGAGAAGAAGAAGAAATATGCATCTTAGATGTTACTACAGACTATAAATTATAATCTTACCAAACGTCAAATTCGATCCAGTAGTTTCTGCGTGATTGGCGTACAAAGTATCAGACTGACAGGAAAAAAGTTCAAAAATTGTCGAAATGTTTCCTGTCCGTGATTATGAATTTATATTTATTTTTATTCTCAATATCTTTAATGTATAGATTTCGACTCTTTACTGTTTTAGTATAATTATAGACAGTTGATCGATAACACAGAATATTTATTTATTTTCAGACCAAATTACGGTGAATTCTACAACAACGCAAACCGGCCTTTTGCACGTAAGTTTTTTTTTAATAATTCAAACAGTGCCTGAGATTGTGCCATATTAACTACATTGATCTAGCTTACTGGCTGGTCATCCAGATGTGTATTCCGATTAATTCTTGCTTGTACATGGTCATCACAAAATGTTTTACGAATAACGACGACGACCTCAATATTGTTTTGTCTTTACTACATTTTACAATGATATTTATAAAATGTCCTTGATATTTATTATTAGACCATCATAGATTAATTATTGGTCTCCGTTGTGTTTCAGCTAGATACCGCGTCACTTAAAAACAATAGCTCCTAAAATACTGCAACTTAATATCGTAGTGTGTAATGATTATTTGAAATGACGCTTGACAGTGTGACAGTATTGTTGGTATGACACTGACTCGAGTATGCTGATTCGGCGTAGTTTAGATTGCCACTTTTTTATAGTACGCCAATGGTGTCTAGTTGAAGCGGTGCAGAAACCAATCATTATATTATTATTTTTTCAACAAAGGTGACAAAAAAGCATACGGCCCGTATGATGGTAAGCGGTCTATCTATGGTCATCATGTTGTCTTCTCGGTTCACATAAGTAAGAAGTGCGGTAGAGCCTGACCAATTTCAAGCAAACAGGCTGGCAATACGCACTGGCATATTAGCCGTTCCAATTCAGTCCTAAGAAGTATTAGCATATTATTGACTAACTTCAATTTGGAGTACGGTCCATTTTGAGGATGAATATAAATACCTACAAGCTATTATAAGCTACAGTGACCCCTAAATTACAGATCAGCACTATACGCCATACAAATAAAAAGTGGACGTGTGTACTTGTACGCAGAAGTTGTACTCGATGTTACGTGTCAACACAACATCACAACATCCAGTGTGACTATCTTCACTAAAATTAAACAATTAATTTAAAAAACATAGTGTAGACTGTTTGTTACATTGTGCTCATGCATCTTATAAAATCTCTATCATCATTTCTTCGTATTATCTCGTAAAACGCGCTTCAAGAAGTATACATAACATTGCGCTAAATTTATAATACTGTTACTAAGCGGCGTTTTGTTATTCAATGTTTAAAAAACGAAACACCGCTTAGTAACAGTATTATAAATTTAATATTAATACTGTTTTTAAGAGGCGTTTTGTTATTTAAACATTAAAGAAGGCTTAGCAACAGTGTTATAAATTTAGCACTTTATCAATTAATTAGCTAAAATAAAAATGTGATAATACGAAATAAAACATAAACACGAGAACGATTATCGCACAGCGTGGGGGTGCTATCTGTTTGGACGGAAGCCGTGCAAATCTACGCTCACCGACACGACGTCCGTCCGATTATTTCAGTTACGTAAATCACGACCTAAATCGTAAATGTCATTGATAAACTTCAATTCCAACGGTTTATTAAATAACTGTAGGTCATCGATGCAAATATATATGCCTATATGTACCTATATATACATGTATATGTATCTCTCCTCGGAGAGAAGCTACAAGAAAAAAAATATTTAAATTCTTTGAGATTATTTAAAAGACTCTAGTAACCTTTGTAGTTGGCTCTAGTAGCATTGTTTCGAACTGAACTGACTACACTGTTAGCCTGAGGGGCCCTGGAGCCTTTACGGCTTTTACAGCTTTACCGGGCTTGGGGGCGAGCGCTTAGGGCACTCAGCCACGAAAGCTAAGCAACAACATCCGAGGGTGCCAAAGTGGCCGGACCTCGGCTCGGACTGTTGCGCGTATGCAATTAAGTCGCGATCTGACTAATTCCCTATCCGTAATTCGATCTAAACTAACTATACATATATACATGTTTCTGCCCCCTGGGAGGAGGGAAGGAACATGTGTATGTGTATTTAGTGGTCTGAAATTTTTGTCTACTCTAACTAGGCAAAAAAAGAAAAAAAAAGGTCCCTTACAGAACCTATGTACCTATGTGTGTTGTGCATGTGTGTATAATGCAGTGTCATGTATGGCTGTGAAAGCTAGTGATTGTACAGTCACTTGTATCGCGCGAGCGGCTGCTTGGCTCAAGGGCTCCATGCCGATGGATCGGACCTAGGCTTGAGTTGCCGCAGAGGAGGGCGGTCGTGGCGGGTGTGCGGGAACGAAGTTAACCGTACGTCCCCTGCGGAGGGAACGGTGGTTTCGCGGGCGTGGGCGCGAGCACGCATATGTTGCGGGAGCGGACGCGTAGTAATTATTAGCTTTCTCGATGTCGTCGTCGGGATCGACAAAGAGATTTCGCGGACGGCGTTTATAACGTTTGGCAACGGGGATCGAGTTGTCTGGGACGTAGTTCACGGTGGATTTTACGAGCGGGTTGGGGTGATTCGAAGCGCTATCGAAGTATCTCCTGGTGAGATATTTCACATAGGCTTCTATCGAGGGAAGCCTCATGTCCCTGTGGAGGTCCATGTTCCTAACGAAGGCTGGAGGGTCAAGCAGGCGACGGAGAAACCGATTTTGGACTCTTTGCATGCGGACAAAGTTATGTTTGGACATATGTGCGAACGCTGCGCAGCTATATGTCAAGATCGGACGGACGCACATCTTGTATAGTGTAAGCTTATGTCTTAAGGACATTTTGCTTACCGAACTGAGCAGGGGCCGCAAGCGGGAAAGGATCCAGACGGCCCTATTCCGGACTATAGTAACGTGTGCGTTGAAGTTAAGCTTCGAGTCGAGGGTGACACCCAGATATTTAGTCTTGGTGGCCCAAGGGATATTCCTACCGAATAATGAGAGGGGTCCTACCGTGCGTGGTAGTTTACATGTATGCGGTTCGAACATAATCGCGGCGCTCTTTACCGGATTAATAGCTATTCGCCACGTTCGAAACCACTCCCCGAGAGTGGTTACGGCACGTTGGACTGCGCAGGCGAGATTTTTTCTATGTCTGTTTGACGCGTATATGACTGTGTCGTCAGCGTAGAGCCCTACCTCGACCCCGGGGGGCTTCGGGAGGTCGCTGACGTACAGATTGAAAAGGCAAGGCGCCAGAATGGAACCTTGCGGGACGCCTGAGCGTATAGGGTGGGCGGTGGATAGTACTCCTTCCACTCGGTAGTGGAAGGTGCGGTCGCGTAGAAAATCGTGAACTAGATGAACTAACCTATCCGGGACTTCTAATTGATGTAGCTTGTGGACCAGTCCGGCGTGCCAGACCTTATCAAAGGCCTTGGCTACGTCGAAAAAGACCGCAAGCGTGCGGGCGGGAGCAATATTGCTCTTGGCGAAGTTACTCGTGATGTGCTCCGTGAGGCGGTGCACTTGATGTGTACACGAGTGACGGGCGCGAAAACCGAATTGTTCGGGCGGGTATAAATTCTTGTCGTCTATAACGACCTTGAGACGGTTCAGAAGGATCCGCTCATAGAGTTTCCCTAGGGTGTTTAGGAGACTGATCGGGCGATAGCTTTCGGGAAGCGAAGCTTTTTTGCCGGGCTTGCGAATACCTATAACTATAGCTTTTTTCCAGACGGCTGGAAAATAGCAGTGGGCTATGGCTGCATTGAAGATGCAGACCAAAAGAGCTATGAGGTGATCAGGACTAGTAGCATTGGATATTTACTTTAAAGCAGTTGAATTGTTTTTATTATCGAAATAATAAGCTTATAGTAAGTCTTAAGTTCGAAGTTATTTTTTTATTCTTTATTTTTGTTCAGAGCTCTTTGTAGCGCCCAGACTATTCATAATAAAAGTTAATTTTTCAAAATAAAAAAGTTTAAGGATAACAATAAGTTGGAGTCTCTTTTATTGCAAAAGGTTATCGAAGCCACGGTGATTTCCTACGAAAAGAATGGAAAAGGTTTTTCGCGATTTCTGTCATTTTTAGTACTCTAACCTCAGTTGGTCCCATAGAGTTTATTGATCCTGATAAGAAACAGGATCGATTGGCTTGTAATATTTTTTTTTATTTATCATTTTCTTGCTGGCGGTACACTTAAAAAAACTGTAACTGCAAGTCAAAATGCCTCAAAAAGGACTGTTCTCAGAAATTTTTCCTGCAGCTACCTGTACATATGTATATGTACAGTATATGTATGCATATGTATGTAGGTAATTATGTTATGAACATTTTAACTCATTTGTGCTCGCGACCTTATATGCCTGTGTAAGTGTAAAGATATCTAGGTACGTGCGCGTGTCACGAGGTACAGTCAAATACACGTAATTATTCTATATCACTAACACTAGAAATATCAAATGATGAACATTCGGATTCGCTGCTATCACCAACGTTAATTATGAATTCTGTTTACATACCAAAATGTCGATTCTTCTTGTTTATTTTTCATATTGACAAATATCACGCAATATCTCTGCATCAATTTGACTTGCACGATATTATTTATTAATTTTATTATTACTGTCACGTTTTGTTTAACGTTATAAGGAGAGATGTGTTTCTATTTTATTTCCTTAAATATTTTCTGTAGGGTTCAAAATGAATATGTGGTAGGGTAGACGAAGAACTTTTATACCATTTAGTCTAGTCAATAAGTTCAAAATGGTGTTAATTCGAGATAAAATTCTTAAAAATATGAGCGACAGGCGACAGATCATTCGATTCGGAATTACATTTAGAAAAAAGTATTTTGAAGATCTTTCAATGACATAAAATACTATAAAAATGTTTAGTAAGTACTGTTTTCTGCGGCAGTGCGCCCAATGCCGTAATAGTAGCGCGTAGCCCTATTTTCGGTGTTAAATAAAAATTATAAATAATGGAGATAGATTTCTGGGAGTTCGAAGTTTTTTATTGGAAATTTCCTCTTCTTTAAGGACTAAAATCCGTTTGTTTTCATCTTATTTTGTTAATAACTAATTTTTTCACAAATGAAAACATAAAAGTTTAAATAATTTACCTTTTTTTTGCGACGTGGAGCCCTTCACAATATGCTTAAGATCACGCAATGAAAGTTTATAAAAGTTTATTATATTGTTTATTATAATTTTTTAAAGTTAACACGAAATGAAATCTATATGTATGAAATCTAATCTATATATAAAAACTATGAACCGCCTGCGACTTTGCACGAGTAAATTAAACCTTAAGATATCTAAACTTTTACTTACATGAAAGACATTTTTAGCAAACCCTTAGTGTTCTATTAAACATTTAGAAAAATAAAATGGATGTTGGTAAATAGATTGATAAACTCCCAATTCGTTTGACCATCATCATGAAGGTTGGTAGATCTAAGCGTTTTGTCACGGAGATGGATTATTATGCTATCCCTGAACGTGGTATGTGACGCTATGATCGAGTTATTGAATACTGAATAGGGCAGAACAAACTCAGTGCGGCCAGTTAATATGGCAAAAAGCCCAATGTCCGATATATTACTTCGGATAAGAAAAAATAATAATTCACAGTTTTCAATTTGTAAATCTTTTAACAGCAAAATGCGACGCGGAGTGTAAGCACAACGGTATATGCGTGGACACCAATACTTGTCTTTGCCCTGCGAACTATTACGGCAAATATTGTGAATTCGAGAAGAAACCTTGCCTTACGTATCCGCCGCTTCCCATGAACTCCATGAGGAAATGCACCTCCGAGTAAGTACTTTTTTATAGTAGCATGGCAAAATGACGGCACAGCTCCTGATGGTAACACAGCACAATTCAAAAACAACGCCGACACCGAGATATCGGTAGTCTATCGCCGGTCGCGGCTGACTGCAAGCTGGATATGAGAACTGGATATTTTTAACACGTCGGGTACAGATCCCTACCACACCGCTTGATAAATGAATCTTGATAAAGGATCTCGGAACTCGACACGTCTACCCATGCCAATATGTGTTATACCTGGTAGGTGGTCGCGATTCGACAGAATTTACGTGTTCTACAACCCAGCAAGTATCATTTAGTTAAGATATAGCAGTTGCAAAAAGATTTTTTTTTGACTGATTTGACGACCCAGTATGAGTCTTCTCTCTTCTTCATGTGTTGAATCTCACGCAGACCCCACTTTGCCTCATACGTTATATGCTTTATAGCCTCAAAATATTAAATATATAGGATAACCCTAAACCCACCAATAGACCTGATTTATATCATATTCTTAATATAACTGTAACACTGACGTGACTGACAGATAATGCATTGCTTAAACCGGTGAGTCTAGAAATATGAGAAATTTATCAGCTAAGGGGGTTAAGATATGTAACTCTTCGCTGTGACCAAATGGTAAAGGAGAGGACATTATCAGAAAGGGCTATCGTGAATACTTAAAATTTTTTGAGAAATCGAGTGATGCTTTAGGAGTACCAATAGGAAATCCCAATAGGCAATGATTTTTGCCAGGTTATGCGCCATTACTTGCATGGACGGCTACAAGTTTATTGATGGGTCCACGGTGGCGAATATGCGATGTGTCGACGGCCAGTGGCAACCCACGCGCGCTGACTTCACCACAATTCCTGACTGCCAGCCGGAGTGCAACCCGCCCTGTCTGAACGGGGGTGTCTGCCTTGCTTTAAACACTTGCCAATGCCCTGCAGCATACCGAGGACCGCAATGCCAGTACTGTAAGTTCTCTTGACGACTACGTTATTTTAAATCTTTTTCATTTCGTAAGTAAAACATAAATAAATTAACAATGTATGTATGTTAAATGACTTTAAACTAAAACTTTAATTTGCTCGACACTTTAAGAAATATTTTAATATGTTAGACCCACAGTTGATATTTTGATTTGTAATAACCGGTAAGTTGCCGATAAACATTACGATGTAGATATATAGATATTTTTTTAATTTTTTAAATTATAATAACTCATGTGGCAGCAGATAAATATGATTTATTTGGAAAAATATATATATATATAGACTTTTATGTATAGTCTTATATATGTAGTATACAGGTGGGAAAAACGAATGGGACATAGAAGAAAAGTATATTGAATATTGAAGTTAGCAAATTTCACTTGAAGGAAATATTTCTTTATTTTATTAATATTAATATAAATAATAATTGCATTTACATACAAGTTTTCTAAAAAGCATACCTGTGCCAGGAATCGAACCAACTAAAAATGCAAAAACCGACATCATAATGTTATTGTGCCAATCAATAGGATCTGTGATAAGGATGAAATCTCTCGAATAAATATTTTATCACAATTCAAGAACACCATGATCTTTAACTTTAACTAACATTACCTAACCTAGACTACTCGTATGTGCTTAAAAAATTTAAAGACATTTCAATTTTCTTAGAATTTCGCGATGAGAGTACCAAAATAAAGGAAAGATAATGTATGATGTATAAATAAATAAATAATAATTATCAGCTATTTTTTTACATTATTAAAGATAATTTACATGATTATTCCTTTGCCCGTTTCTTTATTAGATGAGATATTATGAAAAATTAAAAAATATATGTAGGTCATTTAAATTTCACACATCTCGATAAGCATTTTAATTTCTGGATATGTACAAACGTAACAATTAAATGACCTGCAAGATCTCCAGATCTTACGCCGCTGGACTTTATCTATGGAGTCCCGTAAAAAAATTACCTACAAAAAGTTCTAAGAGACTGTAGAAGAGTTAATGATAGAGTTCAAGATGTTATTATGAACATTCATCCTAACACATTACAGGAGGTTACACATAATTATTAATATCTGAAAAGACTAAATCTGTATACTATACAAGAAAATGGATCTCATTTCGAGTATTTTATCAGTTAAAATATTAAAATGTTTACGAAAATAACAATTTTCATTAATATCTTTTTTTAGGAATAACTTGTATATTCAATGGAAATGTATCTAAGTATCCTTCATGTTAATTCGATATATACGAATTGTTAAATTTCATGGTCTTCTATCTCACATAGTGAACGTCGGTTTTTTGCAGTGTGAATGCAAAAAACCGACCAGTGCGAAAAATCTGTGAATGCAATTATTCTTATTTAAAAAAATAAAATAATGGTTCCTTTATGTAAAATTTGCTATCTTCAATCTTTAATGTACTTTTCCTCCGTGTCCCATTCGTTTTTTGCCGTCTTTCTACTCATTGCCACGATCGATAATTTGCTGTAGCTGCACTGGCCTTTCGCTTCCATTAAACATCCAATTAGCCAAATCTCGAGACTCTTTCAAGCGTATGGCTACGTGTTTTCCACTAGGAGCAGTTAAATATTAATTTTATAGACTTTTTTCAATAACATTTATTATTCACCTTTCTCGTTCTCGCTTCGAAATCTCATAGAGAATGCAAGCAATGATGGGTCAGTGGTAGCGTGAACGGACATCGCATCGATCGACGTGAGTTCGATCCCCTGCAATGAGCCTGAGCTTTCGATGAAGGAAAATATCGTGATGAAACCATAGCATGATGTTAGGGCACCTTCAACTTGAAAATATGTCGCCAAGCACCAATAAGTGTGTTCCTGCAGCTGCACTCGAGAGTCAGTCTTCCACTAGGATTAGCGTGCTAACATCTTGGGTCATATCGTCACTTAAGATCAAGTAAGATTGTGGCCACAACGCTACACCTATAACGATAAAGAAAAAAATGCTTATTCAGTGATCCACTTGTACAGTAATGTTTAATAAAGCAAATAAACAAATATATTATCAAAATTGCTTTTGATGGAATATTATTTCCCTTGGATAAAGCAGCAACAGACATTTTAAAAAATGTTTAATATCTCTTAAAAACTATGTTATTACAGCCACAAGCGTCTGTGATATTCGAAAGCTGGCCTTTAATGGCGGTTACAAGTGCTTCGGCAATGCGGATAGCTTCAGCTGCGCGCTAAACTGTCCCATTGGGTCTACATACAGCACTCCACCGGCTGATATATATACCTGTACCTACGCTACTGGAGTATTTGAACCTCAACCGATTCCACACTGCGTTTTCAGTAAGTGACCACCTATAAACGTAGTTAAAATCATTTTTATTATAACTTAATCGGTAGCTTTTATTGTAATAAAATAAATTGTAAGTTAATTAGAAGCATTTAATATATGATATTTACTACCATTTTAATATTATTCATCATTTATATTATAATTATCATCATTGGCCTTTTCGTCTATAACAGACGGTATAATCAGTGTTTCTTGGAGAACCTTCTTTTGTGGCTGTATAAGCCATTCCACGCAGCTAGGCTGTCGCGGGTGAAGTGACCTCTCCTCAGACACACTGCATCGCCTGGGACACAGTTAAGAAAATACAGGGTTGCCCAAGACCTGTACCACCCTCTCGGCCTCACCAACTGAACCCGCAGGAACGACATGTCGATACGTGCGGCGTCGGGTCGGCTGCAGGGACTTGGCGCACATTTGGGTTACACCCGGGATATAATTATCACCAAATTAATATTTAGCGTTTCCGAATGGACTTAAAAACTGGAAAAGACGTTTGAAGATTTTCATACTTACATATAAATAATATTATACCTAATGTAATTATTTACAGTATTATTATTTTTTCAATTTGCAGCCGACGTTGTCGTTATAACTCCAACCAACCATCACCCAAATTCAGTGAGTTATTTATTAATTAATAATTGATATCAATCAGTCAAATCATTTGCGGCTAAATATAAGAAATAGAAATTATACCTTTCATTTATAATTGAGAATACATTGAAAATTAAGTAAAGATAAAATTATTGGGATTACTTTAGTATAATTTCACTTCACTTCACTATATATTTAAAATATATCACAAATACATACATTCATATTTTATATAAACATAACTTAAACTCAATTTGTACACAAAAACGTCCATACGTACTAACTGTAAACACAGACTTTAAACTACAATAATAACAAATTTCATCTAATTCGGTCAAAGAGATTCTGCGTGATTGGTGCAAACTAACAGGCAGACAGACAAAAACTGTCGAAGTGTTGTCTGTCCATTATTCTAAGACCCCCGTAGTATTTTGTATTTTTCCATCAATATCTTTAATGTACAGATTTCGACTCTACGGTTTTATTACCTAAAAGAATAGATATTTGATTACTTCGTCAATTTAAGTATAACTATAAATAATACGTATTGTTTACTAATATCCATGTTAGACCATTCTGTTTACATTTCTTAATATATTATGTTGTAAAATTTGTGTTCCTTTATAAATTATTATCATTAAAAAAACATTGTTCATAATGGTATTTTTCAGCTGACTTTTATACTTTTAGGCTCCAAGAAAGTTGGTAAATTAAAGTAATTTTAATTCCCTGACAGTTAAAGGATTTATGTGATGTCTAACGTACTCACTAACCTTTACCCTTTCTAGTATTGAAGGCAATAATGTAGGTACTTCATATAATAAAAATAAAAGATAAATTTTGAAAGATGTATCATATCCAGACGTACTACACCCATACCGATACAACAAGTGAAGATCACACCGTTAAAGAGGACAAGATAGCTAACACCCACGTCGGAGACAGTCACAGTAAATACATTACCCCACCCGGCAGCCACTACGGTGTAAAGGACAAACCTGGGCAAATCATCGTTCAGGACTTTACACCCAAAGGCGGCACTTGTTTGAGCTGGGCTGGAGTACATTACAAAACCTTTGACGGCAAGATTTACAGGTATATATCAAAACCTTCCATATAACTTGAAATGATATTAGATAAGTTAATTAGTTTTAAACATAGTTTTGTTCATTAACATCTATCTTTAAATGAAATTACATCAATACTTGAGTTTCATGAACAACATCTAAGTTTGCACTAAGTAGTTCTTCAATTTCTTGTGGGATAATATTTTTAAAACTAAAATAACTACAGATAATACTACAGGCGATATATATGATGGTAAACATATACTGAAACCTAATGACAATTGTAATACAAGGAGTGTTGTTGTTACATTATCTTATGAACATTTTAAGCTTTATTTTATTTTAGACACTTGGAAAAAATATAAAAACACTATAGGATTCCTTAAGTTTCATCATCGTTAAGGTTCTAATTTTGTTATTGTCTGGAAAAAAGACTTAGTGGGGTTAATACAATTCTTAAACAAATTTTTTACCATCCTCTCGTAAAAACCTTCATGTAATAGGTAGTATTAAAATTTGCTAACTATACTTAAAATATTTACAGAAATATGGTATCGCGATTTTACAACGTGAACGGATTTTGTAATCCATATTCTTCCAGTTTTTATGTATTTTGTAGATTTGTTGATTTCCATTCGCTTACAGTTTCCAATCACCATGTCAACACGTTCTCGTGCGTGATGCTAAGGAGCACAAATACACTGTAGCTGTCCGACAAGGTGTCTGCAAAAGACAAAGCTACTGTCCTAGTGAACTCACTGTCTACTTGGAAGATAAGCCTTATGTATTGGGAGTTGGAGGTAAGAGATACTTTTGATAAATATCACGAAGTAATTTATGACAAAAAGCTATATTTCACTATTAATAGAAGCTTAGTTATAGCGGTTTAAAAGAAATAATTTCGTTAAAATTCACAGAAGAAGGTACGGTGGTATTCCGTACAACTCGCCGATTGATTCCTATCCCAGCTTCATTACCCGGTATCCGCGTCTCAATGCCTAGTGACTACGTTCAGGTCAACTTGGATGCTGTCGGAGTGACCATTAAATGGGATACCAATGTAAGTTCTAGAAAGGAAAGTATATATTGTGATAACAGTAATTAGAATACGAAAATTGTGATTACGTCATAGAAAAGTTAACTGATAAAAGTTTTCTATTAATAATTTGCAAATGTGTTATTTATTATATGAAAACCATAAATAACAAACAAACGAAGGTGTAATTATGAACTTTTGAAAATTAACACTTATTTGCAAGTATAGTCTATTTAATAAAAAATGTTTCATCTTCTAATAACAAATCTGTTCAAAGTCTAACACACTTCTAGAAGCTTTTTACATCACGCACTTCTGTTCCCAGAACATGATTTTGATCGAAGGCACTGTACTTTTATGGAACAACACTGAGGGTCTTTGTGGACGTCTGGATGGAAACAATGAAAATGACTTAACAAACAAAGACGGCAGCTTAGCGAAGACCAAGACAGTGTTTGCTAACTCGTGGCGGATCAACAAGATCGGAGGTGAGAAATCTATATGATGCACGCATGACATATTAAATTTATTAATTTATTGTCACATCAACGACACATTCACAAAATATCGAATTAACAATTAGTCATTCACAAGTTACAAACTGTGTGAATGTTATTATTATATACCGCAGCACAATGAAAACAAAAACAAATTATAAATATCAAATTAAGTGAGTGATTATAACATGTAAAAAAAATTAAGTTAAAAAATCAAGTTCGCGACAAATTAAAGAGCGTATAGTTGATATAATTTAGAACGAAAATTCAATAATGAACAATGAAAGATGTCAATATCGGCATCGTTATTGTTAACTTCATTGTACAATTCTTTAAGACGATTCAGAGGTGAACAAACGTTAGTTCTGACGTGTTTTATAAAAGGTTCTTTGAATTCGAAATCTTGGAACCTTTCTACGAACATTTAAATTTAATTCTTTTAATACATCAGAGACAATAACAACTACATTAACTAGCTTATGTAAAAGAACAAGGTCAAAAATCTTACGTCTATTTTGCAGTGACATTAGTTTAAAGTGCTTTAACCGAGTATTGTAATCAGCGCGGTAAGGGCATTTCTGATCTTTCCGGGCAAGGAATTTTGTGAAATTGCGTTGTATACGTTCTAAGCGATTAATATGGATATTATAATGAGGGTTCCAAATACTTGTTCCATACTCTAAAATGCTCCTAACCAAGGTTTTATAAATATGTAATATTGTTCTTATGTCACGGAATTCGTTACACATGCGCTTAACAAACCCACACAATTTCCAGGCCTTATTTATCGTTGTACTTATGTGATCAGTAAATAATAGGTTGCTGTCTATCTCAATTCCTAAATCTTTAGTCTTTGTTTTAACTTGCAAAGCTTCAGTACCTATCAAGTAACTAGAAGGAATTACATGTTTATTTTTTGTAAATTTAATGTGTACACATTTGCTTACATTTAATTCCATCTTGTTATCGGTGCACCATTCTTCAAGAGATTTCAAATCTCTTTGAAGGAGAAGTGAGTCATTTACATTTTTTGATTACCTTATATACTTTTAAGTCATCCGCAAACAGTAAACATTTGGTATGTTTGGTATAACAAGTAATATCATTAATGAATATTAAGAATAGTAATGGTCCTAAATGGGAACCTTGTGGAATTCCTGATGACGCATAAAAAGGACTAGAAGTATACCCATGCACCACGACCCTTTGAACCCGATGCTCTAAATAAGATTGTAACCACACTAAAATAGGACCATGAATACTGAACTGTTTCAATTTTTGAATAAGTATGTTATGGTTCGCTATATCAAAAGCACTACTAAAATCAGTATACACTGTGTCTACTTGAAACCGGGCATCAACTGCCTTTGAGATGTCACTTACATAATCCAGTAGGTTTGTGATAGTAGATTTGTTCTTACTGAACCCATGTTGATTCTGATTAATTATATTTTTAGTATATGATGCTAATGGTGACATTATAATGCTCTCAAATATTTTAGAAAATATATTCAAAATTGATACTGGTCGATAATTCTAATCGTATTTTTTTCACCTCTTTTAAAAATTGGGACCACATTAGCTTCCTTCCATAACTTAGAAAAAGTTGATGTTTGAACAGAAATATCAAATATAATTTTTATTGCAATGTCAAGAATTTTGAGGTTCTCTTAATGAAAACTAGAGGAATGCCATCTGGTCCCGCTCCTTTGCTCGCATCAAGTTTCTTTATCGCTTTTAGAATGAGGCCTCGCTTATTGTAATATTTCCTAGTGAATTTTGAGGAAATATGCATGTCTTAGTCAACGTAACGTTATTGGTACCAGTAGGATCAGAGTAAACAGAAGAAAAATGATCAGCAAAAAGGTTGCAAATAGATTCACCAGTGTTAGCTACAACATTGCCTAATTTCATTTCAGTAGGTATATCCGAAACTCCCTTTCTACGTGCTTTAAGAAATGACCAAAACTTTTTCGAATTATAAGGCAAACACTTCTCTTTGCTTTCAACATACTTATCATAACTACATCTGATCACTCTCTGAATGCGTTTATTCAACAACTTAGTTTCTATAAGGTCCCGTGGGTTTTTGTGACGCTTGTACTTTAATCTGACCTTGTCTTTTTCTGAAATTAATATTATTAAAGCTCTCGTATACCAAATCGGATATTTTCGTTTCCGTGGTTTTATTTTTGGAACCGTACGCTCTATTATGTTTTTTATGATATCATACATTTTTTTTATTAAGATATTGACATCCTCACTATATAACTCTGATTTCCAGTCAATTTGACTCAGTTCAGAATTTACTAGTTTATAGTCCGCGTTTCTGACATTATGAGTCGGTGAATACTTTACTCTTGAGAAAAGAAACACTTATAAAATCAACAGATATTGCACGTGCTGGATGATGCAAGTCCAGTTTACTTAAATGACATGAAGTTTCACTTACATTAATGCTTTCAACATTTCCTAAGATTAAATCTAAAATATTTGGTTATAATTTTTTACAAGGTTGTATTGGCTAAGATTATTGCGCGACATAAAATCAGTCCTAATGTATTTCCCAGAATATATGGAATTGCTCGATTCGACTTGAGATCTTTTTCCCATTTTATAAAAGGTAAATTAAAATCACCGAAAATTATAGTTTCACATGGATTGGCATCAAAAACCTTATCAGAATTATTGAAAAATGTATTTAAACCAGAAAGTATTATAAGGAGGAGGTAAATAGATAGCACAAAGCATAAATTCTTTTGTTATTTCATTAACTTTTACTTTAAGCGAGATCCATATATCTTCACAGGAGCTTTCGTAATGAACTATTCGTTTCGACTGTATTTTTTTTGATACCGCTATTAAAACCCCTCCCCCATCTTACCTCCTAAATAGGTTGACTGTCTGTCACATGCCATGTAAATTACATAATTTTCGTAAAATAGTTCGCTATCATTCACAGAATCATCCAACCATGTCTGTACAAACCAATATACCATAATTCAGCTGTAATGATGCCAATCGAATTTCTTTTAATTTGGTTCGCATACCGCGAACATTCTGATAGTATATATTGAATTTTATTATAAAAATGCAGTCTTAATACATTGCACACAAATATTATAGTTTAGTTACACAATCGTACGATTTTACAATTTTAGCGGGATACGTATCGTCTTTACGACAAAATATGCGACCGTTCCGAATCCAGACATATTTGATATCCTTCTCTCGTGCAATTCTTCTGGTTTCAGCATGTAACGCCTTTAAGTGAGGTGAAAGATGTTCCGAGACGTAGATAGGACTTTTATTATCTCCATAGCCTAAATGAGTAGAGTTAAGTTTCTCGTTCTTGTTGCGTTTATTAAATTTTATCACAGCAGCAATCACATTATCTCTTACTCGTGCGCTCGGCAATTTTACTATAATAGAGCGCGATCTCTTGCTTGACTCGTTAAGTTTCCGGACTCTAATGCAGTTCATTATCTCTATATCTTTGAAGAGTTTTGATTACCTCGTTAATATTAAGTAGATCAATATTGCTGCTACTTTTATAGTCTTGTGCTTTTGAAGGTACCAATATAGTGATTGCATATCACTTATATCATCAATATAAACCATTCCTGGGAGTATATTTCCGTACCAAGCTTGAATGAATACAAGTATAAGTCGAAAATGCACACTTTTCAGATCGGCCATTTTAATGATTTCATTTGTATGGTAAGCCCTACTAAACAAACAACAATTGCGGTGTACCAATAATAAGTAACCTTATATACTTATTTATTTAAAATAAGCAACTCTGATGCCATTTTTGGTTGATTTTACCGAATATTAAAAATTAAGGGGGAGCATAATATGAAGTATATTTTATAAGTTATTGTATAATACTTTAATTTCAGATGTATGCGACAGTACTCCTACAGAGACGAATGCATGTGCTTCAAAATCTGACGAGGATATGAAAAAGGCACTGCAATTCTGTACCAAGATATTTAGCAAAGATAAATTCCGCAAGTGTTCGAAGGTATACAGTGTTTCATAATGAATTTTCTTTCGTTTATAAATCTGCAAACCTTTTTCGCTTTCATCTGATATATTATTATTTATGTACGTTTGTTATGGTTCCATGTACTTGTTGAAATCCTTGCAGTCAGTAGTATTTTTCAGTTTGATTTGTTCAAGTCAGTCTTGGTATTAGCCCGGCTTCTATTTTCAAATACGTTGTCATTTCAACTCATTTGTCATTCTTTCGCAATTAATTACAGTTTTTTTATAAAACATTTTTTTCTTTATATTTAGGTAATGGATGTCACTTACCTCTTGGAGACATGCCAATGGGACTACTGTGCTTGCACGCAAAACCTCAGTAAGTATTTCTTCAGCTACGGTAAAATTTTTGATAGTTTCTTATTTACGATCCTTTTGTTCAACTGTATTACGACCATTACTCCCATGGCGATTAACCTTACACAGTACGACTTTACAGTCCTGTAAGACTCATGAACCCAATTGATACTTTATAAGGTACAGAGAAAACTTTGCACCTGTCGAAAAAAAAAGTTTCACATGTATTACAGATTAAAGATATTGAGTAATGGTTAATGTTATGTCTTTTTTTTACAAAAGTAATTAACAGACAGGCATGCAGTCAACTTGATATTATTTGGTCATTGCAGCTCACAATTTGCTATTACTAACATTGAACAGGACCGTATTCCTGAGGCTGGTTATTAATAGGTGCCCGGTAAATATTAATTGGCTGATTTATCGATAGTAATTTGCATTATCGAACAATCGATAGTCTGGTTTTAATTATCGATATTAGGAATTTATTAGTATTTTTGAAAGTTGCTATATTTTAATAAGGCTACAGAATATGGGGCTGCATTTTCCAAAAGATCTCACGAAAAACGTTTTTTTCCGAGCATACCTTATCGCCCAGATATTAAATACTAAGAAACAATCCATACTGTCGGCTTTTCAAACAATCTATGATAAACGAACACTCTGAGTTTTTTTATATATTATGGGTTTTTTATATATATTGTGGTTAAAATTATATTAAACAATGGCAGACATATGTAAATGGTGTGGTACAGTCGCGATTTAATACAGTTATTATCTGCGACTGTATCTCATGAGTGATTAATGATAATGAATAGTTAATGATTTTGCCGAATATGAAATCATAAGGATCATTAGTAAATATGGTTTAAATCTTGTAATTTTTATAGCTCCAGAGGAATGCGCTTGCAGCACAGTGTCGGTGTACGCGAAGGAATGCCTCCGACATGGCATTGAAGAAATGAAGTATTGGCGCGATGCTGAGACTTGCCGTAAGTAAAAAATCTCTAATTAATTTAAAAAATATTTCAAAGCATATAAATAAACAAGTAAATAATCAGAGCCATTTTAACTCAAGAGTGTAGTGAAATGGAATGCACTTTTACGATCAAGGCCCGGGCGCAAGCAACATTAATGGCATCATTCTAGAAATTATAAAAAATAATTATTAGAAGTTAATAACATGAATTTCAGTTTATAATGTAATAAATCGCAATTCAGTTACGGTTATAGGTACTATTGTAACTTGTTGTGACGGTGAAACAAAACATGATAAGAAAATTTATACGATCGAAAAACATTATCGTATTATATAGACAACTAACGCGAAAAACATAAAACTATGGATTTTTCGGTTTTAAAAACAATTATAACTCATCGTGGACTGGCATTGTGTTTGAGTCCTTTACCTCTTTTATTTCTTTCCATTTGCCTAATAAGAAGACGTTTATAGATAATCTAGCTGTGCTGCACGGTTTCACCCGTTTTAAATTTATTTGAGCAACTCTCCTACGCGCCGCCGTAAAGGCACCCATTTAGCCTATCGTTGGTCTCACTTTCCGTACATGCCTACAGCTAGCCAGATTGCTTGACTTTCAAGATTACTGTTTCGCTCCTTAGATTTGTACCGTGAAGTTATAAAGCCTATAACGTTCCCAGATAAATAGGCGATAAAAAAATTTGACATCTGACTATCAGTTACAGTGATTAGCACGATCAAACAAATATAAAAAACAGTCTCTTGTGCTATATAATTTTAGTACCTATAGATATGTAATTTATCTTATTTTTACAGCAATGAAATGTCCAGATGGAAAGTTATACCAGGCGTGTGGGTCTGAAGCTCAACCAAGCTGCGCGTTCCCGTTAGTACCGGCGAGGTCTGATAACGCTACTTGTGTGGAAGGTTGTTATTGTCCTGAGGGTCTGTTATTAGAGGCAGGCCGCTGTGTTCCCAAGTCAGAGTGCCCGTGCAGACTGAGGAATAAAATCTTCCAACCCGGAACTGTTCTGCCAAAGGATTGCAATACTTGGTTGGTATCTTGTAAAACTTATCAATACTAGTTGGAAACGATAGCCATATTATTAGCATGGTGGTAGGGTATTTTCTAATGCTCGTCTGGGTAGCTATCACCTATATAAGTATTGCACAGCTACTCTTGAAACCCAGTGCCTCTAGGCTTACCGTGTTACCATCTTAGGCCCGTCACTTAACATCAGTTAAGATTGTGATTAAACACTTTAGCTTTAGAAAAATATTAGAAATACATTTCGCTTTCAAGCACGAAGTTTTTCTTTAATTGAATTCGATTCGTCATTGTACGTATGTTTTGAAATACCAAAAAGTAAGCGCACTATATTTAGGATCATCAAATTATGCAAACTGAAATCTTATAATTTCACTATTAATGATGTTGTATAAAAAATAAATATTACGAGTTATTTAAAAAAAAACTTTCATAAAGGTTAACCTTACTTCTTCTATAGTCAAATAAACTCACATTTACCTTCTACTACAAAAATGCTTCTGTTAGCGCTGGTTGGCTTCTGTTTCTAAAACTAGCATGCTAATTAGTTCAGACCACCTTCCCAGGTACATTACAAATGCACCATGATACGGAAGGCAATGAAAGAGTAAAGGGACTCACCCAGCTACTGCTTTTTCTAAAGTTTAAGAGGCCTCCTCTTCTTTCGCATGCATTTTAGCATGCACCATGCAACTTTCACTAGTTAATCAGGAATACATGTACATTATTCAATTTAATTCATTTCCTAGTCTACTTGAACATTCGCCGTTCAGATTTAAACTCGAGCTGTGACACTGGTAAGAGAGGTAGGAGAGAAAGGGATAGGAAGGAAAAAGGATGGACTGTATCATTGTGCATTGTAGACATTATTGTACCTATGTATATTTTTAACCTAAACATCTTTAATGTTATGAATTCTAGACTAATTGAATTGTCCAGTGTTAAAACAACGTTAAGCTACATCCCATTATAGTGTCCCACTAGAAACCACTGTTCTTTGTGTATGATTATTATATCAAACAAATACCCCGTAGCACATGCCAAGCCGGCGAGTGGACATGCACTCAAATTCCTTGCGGAGCCCGATGTGGTGCTATTGGAGACCCTCATTATACTACATTCGATGGGTTGCGGTACGATTTCATGGGACACTGCACGTACACCATGCTCAGCGCTGAGAACGTCACTATAGAGGTCGAGAATGTTGCCTGCTCTGGAGCTATTACTGAGGTCTGTGTTACACCTACCTTGAAAATTTGTTATGTATATGGAAAAATTTAGATACGCTTGAACTTGTTAATAACAACAGGCAAAATTTACATACTTGAATTAAATATAAAAATAACGCTTATATAGTAAAAGAAAAAAAGATTAACCTCGTCAAATTTCTTGCTGGCTATTCTTGATGACTGGAGTGTTTTACGAACAGGTGGTAGATTCATAAGTACCTTCTTAGGCGCTAAGTTGAATAAAGTATTTTTTTGACAAGATTCTTTTAATTATTTACTATTTTTAAACTAACTAATTTTTAACTTTTTAACAATTTTAGCATTTCTATTTCTGATATATTTTGTTGTTAAGATTCAAAAATAATCTTCTCTTATAAGGTCTACTTATCTTTTCTAGACATTACCGTTTAGGCAGACAACGTTATCATGGTCATATAGAATTCTAGCCTTATAATCGTAACTTCTCCATCCAGGCAATGAACTTAAGCCCATACAAAGGTGAAGGAAAGCCGTCGTGCACGAAAGCCGTCACACTGATCTACGGACCGACAAGCGTCCATCTCAAGCAGGGTGGTTTCATACTGGTTAACGGAAAGGAGGTCACCTCACTGCCCGTCGTTGTTGGAGACATGAGGATACGAGCAGTCTCTTCGCTGTTTGTTATTGGTAATTATATTTTAATATAAGCCTTAACTAGTTCGCTAAAGTATTGAATACCTGTTATAGTACCTTAATTTGACGGCTCGCGATTCTGACAATGCAATGTTGTTTGCTGGGTTGCTATACGAGACGCCAAGTGTGGCACCTGTCATAGTGGCACGCTTTCGGCTTGTAGCGTTACGAGATCAATGCTGTATATTTAGGCATTAAGCAGGGTGGCAGGAATCTGTACACGACTGGGTAGCGACCACGACACCGTTCTTTTGATTCACTTTTGGACTGTTTCGAGATCAACCACTGTATATCCAGCTACTGAGAGGCTTGCAGGCTTGCATAACAACGGCGACAGACGGTGGATTACAGATCGCTTGGTGGTCGTCGTTGGTTTTTGATTTTTCTATGCTTACAGTTACAGTGTAGTCACGTTCCGTGCTACCATTGAAAAAAATGTTGAGTGTATATCGACTGGTATAACAGATAGTGGTTTAGGTCAAGATATTTGTAGGCCGTCGTGATGTACGTTATTAGGTCCTTGACAATCGTCTCTCTTCTCAGGTTTTACTGTATATACCATCAGACGTAGTATCAGTTACTAAAACTCATAAAGGCTAGCTACTAAAGATGGAAGAGTTTTCGAAGGTGATAGAATAATACATACACAGTTTGGCTACAAAAGGACTAGTGACCCACTTTTTAGCAGTTTTCACCTTACTGTGCTCAATTTTAAAAGTTTTGGCTTACACATCGACACATGAAGTTCTTCAAAGGTTTTTTTTTTCTATATCAAACTTTTAAAAGAAACTTTCTAGAAGAGCAAAGAACCTAATTTTACACCACCTTTCAGTGCAACTCCCCAACAAAGTGGATCTCTGGTGGGATGGCAACACTCGGGTCTTCGTAGATGTACCACCAGAATTCCACGATAAGACAAAGGTTTGTATAAAACTAGTCTTTCGCTCGCAACTGTATCCGCACTGCACAATATATTTTTAAAACACAAGCAATATAATATTTAATCAAACAAACATTTTATTATTTAATTAAAAATACGTAATATTTAGTTATCTATGTGAACAATAACCTGTACCAGTGACTAGTAAAACAAGTAGTCTCTGCCTGTACGGATTAATTTGCATAGAAATCAAAATCGTTTTCATAAACCTTGCATAAAAGTATCTCTAAATGATGGATCTGTTTCCCGCTAAGACCTATTGACTTCGTACTTGGTCATTTCTAGTTAGAGCTGAGCAAGAACGTTTTCTGTATAAATTACAAAAAGTATATTTGTGATTGGGTAAATAAATAAATATAGTACTGGACATCTTATTTTATTGGTATGGGACATTCCATTCTCAATAAAACTTGGGCACAAAAAGATCTGGGAAAAATAATCTATTTCATTTCAAAATTTATAAACTTAAACTTTCAAACTTCAAAAAAAGAGGCAATTTATCTGAAGTTAATTTTATAAAATTAGATAAAATAGATCTCTTTAATAAATTTTCGTTTTCTCTAGTCTTTCTAAACGCCTATTTATTAATTTTATTGATTTTTAGTTTACTAGTTCTAACGATTTTTACTTTACTAGTTACATCTATTTTTACTTTATTAGTGACAACGATTTTTACTTTACTGGTTTTATCGATTTTTACGTTACTACTATCATCGTTTTTTACTTTACAAGTTTCATCCATTTTTATTATACTAGATTCATCGATTTTTCTTTCTAACTCAGCTAACCTTCATTTTTTTCTCAGGGTCTCTGCGGCACGTTCAATTTAAATCAAAAAGATGATTTCTTAACGCCTGAGAACGATATTGAACAGTCTGCGTTGGCCTTTGCTAATAAATGGAAAACTAGAGAGCTCTGCACTGACGTCGACACGAAAGAACCTGAGCACCCGTGCAAGGCAAACGTGGAGAACAAAGAAGCAGCTGAGAAGTACTGCAGTATGTTGAAGAGTAAACTTTTTGAAGGTACTTTTCCTTTTTTTACACTATTTAATTTTGTAGTAGATCTACAGTATACAATACACATTGGCGTAGGGTAATGAAGGCGGGTATTTTTGTTTAAATAATAATTAAATTACATTCAATAATAATCAAATTTTGTAATGTAAACAAAAACCATTTCATATGATATTATTTGATTTCATATTTTAAAAACTTTTGTAAAATATGAAACGTGTTTATTATAAAACATACATATGACATCTGTATTTGTACGCTGTACAATACATCTATACATATTTTAAAACTCAACGTTTCTCTGTCCGCTTATGTTCTTGTCACACGAAAACCACTTATCCATATTTACATGGGTTTTTAAAATTCATAGGTTTGTTATCTGGCCAGGTTATAGGATATATTTCGTAAAACAAGCAGTGAAGATAGTGGTGAATCAATTCGGAAAAAAGACACTCTTAGAGCGCTTAAATAGCTTACGCTGAGTAAACCGTAAAATTATGTCGTAACGTAAATTATGAGTAACGTAAAAAGGGTCAGCGATAACATATGTCTGTCTTCAAAGGATCACCCACAATAAGCATTTTTGTTTTGAAAAACTAGCAGGCGATCGCCGTGTGTGCTTAACTGACGGCATTCTGTAGTCCATGTGACCGGAGCCGCGGACATTGCTAGTAATACTTAAGAACAAATTTATTCTTGCCAAAAAGTTCTATAGAATTTATCTAAATTTTAGAGTCTTTGAATTTAAGTACCTATCTAAATAAGGTAGGCGGCAATCTAATTGGTTGTTTCAATATAATGAAAGAACAAAAGAGATCGTTGACAGGAATGGATGTAATCTATACTATAGCTTGACCGCTGTAGGCACGACCCTCCTAATTGTCTGCGGGACGCGGGAGGGGAACAAGACCGACCAATAATCTAGTCTGTTGCCGGCAATAGACGTTTGACGTATTTTTATTTTTTTTCTCGGTTTTATTTTTGTAACTGAAATTGAGTTGGTTGAATAAGTTTCACACAGGTGAAACCGTGGATAGTAGTATATAAAGAGATGTTCTTTTTTCAATTTAGATTGTCATTGGCACGTGGACGTGGAAGCTTACTACGAGTGGTGCGTGTACGACATGTGCGCGTGTGCCGGTGACGTCTCTCGTTGTCTTTGCCCAATCCTCGGCGACTACGGCATGGCCTGCGCTAAAGCGGGAGTCATCTTGCAGTGGCGTTATAACGTCAAGGAGTGCGGTAACTATTGAATTATATGTTACTAGACTAAAAGAATTTTCTAAAAGACAAAACTAACGCTTTGCGTCTCTATTTTTTAATATTGCATTGCATTCAGTACAAGTCATGTACAAGCAATATGTTGTTTTGAATTAATATAAGTAATCTTTATGTAGAGTTGTCCTGCACTGGTGGACAAGAGTACACAGTGTGTGCAGACAGTTGCCTACGTAAGTGCTCGGACACGTCTCTAGTGGCCAACGGTGGTTGCAAGCCAGTCTGTGTTGAAGGTTGTGCTTGCCCATCTGGACAGGTTAGTACAGAATAATATCAAACGGGCAAGGGATCTGTTTCAATATGAACCGTAAAATGGGGAGAATTAGGACACTTTCCAACTTCGATGTAGATTTTAGTGTATTGCTGATAAAAACATGAAACTATAAACTGATCCAGTTCACCTTGTCTTTGAAGTAAATTGAGCCGTAGAGGCCGCTAAAAGACTTTTTCGAAAATAAAAGTAAAATCGAAAGAATTTCTTAAATTAAGCTTTATTCTGATCACAATGATATGAAATTCGTGTTTTAACTCCTTTTATGGGGATCACAGAATTCCAATTTTCTTCCTTAATCAAAATAATCCCTAATATATAATAAAATCCGAAATAGTACAGTACGATGGCGATATCTTCTCTCTATGTTTTTTTTCAGTTACTCGAAGACCGATAGAAAATATCTGTATTCAATATAATTTAAATAAATCGATATAATTTAACAATGAAGGACCTATTTGGGTCTCAACAGTTTAAGAATAAATTTCTAGTTTCTCTAGGTTTGTAACTACTTTTAAAGGTTTTTTTTTTAATTCTGAGATCATTAAAACCACATTCAAAGTCAAGTGTACGTATGTTGTATACTTTCTTCATTTACAAAATGTAAATAGTAAAGATATACTTGTGTCATTTTTAGCTTTTAGACGACAACGGTGTGTGTGTGCCGGTGGGGCTATGCCCTTGCTACCACAAAGGACTGCAGTTTAATGCTGGATATAAGGAAGTTAGGCCTGGCAGACGCGAAAGGGAGCTATGGTAAAATATCAAGACTATCAATTTCTTTTTTAAATTTAATTGTGATGAAGACAATATGCGAACCTTACGTATATAAGTGATTTTACTTTTTGTATTAAAAGTTATAAAATCGGTTTAGAACACTCTCTAGTCATATTGGCTGATTAGTGCACCAGACATTGTTCTTGAGAAGCTGTTTCTAGCTCTGTTGAAAAATTTATAGTGAATGTGGTGGTCTTAAACTGGATTTGAAGACGTTTTCCCATAAGAATGATTCGAATAATCTTACTGGGAATAGGAAATTAAATTAGGTATAACTCATATAAGCGAAAGATAGACAACAGACTTATTGCGAGTATTCATTATATGTTATTGGACTTAGGTAGTGTGTTAGTAGTATATCCTTGAGATAGTTCACTGACTAAAGTTGCCAAAACTTTTAACAATCTAAATACGGTATTTACTGTTAAATGAGGAATACGGAGTATTAAATATAAAACGATTTCCTTTTCTAATATATTTATTTTATTTGTAACATAGCAACCATTTCTTTATCACTTTATAGTCATAGAGAATTATCGATGGGATGCGCATTGTTTTTCATCATTTACAGATCCGCATCCTTATATCCTCCCCCGGTTTTAGGTTCTTTCTTTGACTTTGCTTCATGATTTCCTTAATACAAAAACTATCTTAGAGAATGGAGTACAAGTGACGGTTATATTTTAGCACGTGCATCGGTGCTAGTTGGGATTGCAAACCAGCAACACCAGAAGAGATCCAGAATTATCCGCCAGCTGAGGACTTGAGAAGCAATTGCAGTGCTACTAATAATATGGAGTTTACTACGTGTGAGATTGCTGAGCCGCTTACTTGCAAGGTAAGTCCGTGAATTAAGATAATTATTATTTGTTATGACTATAGCTAGATTAGATTTTTGTGACGCAAAAGGGTTAGAAGGAGCAAAGCAGCCATGTTTTTGCTGCTGTGTTCCAGATTGAAGGGTTTAGTTGGCAACGCGCTCTGGCATATGAGGCGTTCCACTTGGTCCTAAAGAGTTTTCTTTATAGTAGCTCGGCAAATTGACTTCACTCTCCCTGATGGTAAGCTTAGTACAATCTAAACACTACGACGCCAACCGCTAGTTCATCGGCAGGCGCCGCTGTAGCAACGTCAGAACCTCGGTCCTTTCGAGGTTGGTAATACCTAACTACACGCTGCAGTAACATCTTAACATCAGATGGACAGAATTACTTCAACTTCAAATACTTCAACCGTTAAAAAGAATAGCGATTTTACATTAATAGTCCTATATACATTTATATTTATATACAATTAATCCTGTGTAATTATCCTAAAACATAGTCCTAATACATATTATTTTGTAAACAGACAATTTTTCATTACTGCGTTTTTTAATAAGTAACTTTGTGGCCCAAGCTTATTGGGAAATTGGCTTTCAAGTGTAGCTGCCCAAACACACCTATAGGTGTTTGGCAACAGATTTTCAACTTGAGAATGGTAGCTAGCCAGGCGGGCATTAGAAAATACCCTACTGACCAGCCCAGACTGGCCCAGAGTCTATCCTGCTCCGGAGGACCACTAAACAAGATTGCCCAACCTGGGGCGAGGTCTAACTCTTAAGGACCACTAAACAAGCTAGCGAGGACAACCCACTATCGCAGGGTCACTGAACGATTGACGAACACACAATGACCCTTAACTATGACTCACTCGGTAGGCGAGACAGCCCGCAAACCAAAATGAGCTCTCTTCCCGCACACCTCCGTCCCTGCTTACACCCAACCTACCGGGCGTAAAGAAGGGGAAACCAAACGGGATGCACGGAAGAGACACGATTGAATTGTCCTCGGCGTGACTTACGGTGAACTGGGCGCTGGCGGGTAAATAGAAACACGATGCCGAATTTACGTTCACTATATTCTTGATACAGTCCACTTTGTACAATAATTTTCCCTTTAACACTAAAGTGTCTTCTCGCAGGGTTTCTTCAGTCTTAAGGTATCTTGAGGTGGATTGACTTCTGTGTATAGCGATCTGAGCGATCTGAGAGCGATCTGACGAGTATGGAACCCGTCGCTATATTTATATTATTTTCAAAGAAAGTGGCGCTGCTATCTAATATGCTATAACTCTATTTTTCTCTCTGTCTAATTCTATGTACTATCGCGGTTCCTGGAAATTCTTATGTACAAACATTCTTACTATTTTTACAATAATCTTATAAGATTCTAACAGGTATTAACATTTTCTTATTTAAACATGTGTTGAAACTTGTAATTTAACTTATTTTACACGATTTATGTATAAACTACCTTGAAATACTCTAATTTTTACAATTTTAAAGACTGCTAGACAAGGAAGCCTTATTTATCTACCTGTCTTTTTCTAACAATTTTACATAACAAGCGTTTGCTCTCTTTATCGTGATTGGTCACCTCGCGTTTGTTGTCAAACATTCTTCAACTACTATTTGTGATCTTGGTATAAATATGGCGACTCAATCCTAATAATTCTATAACATAATATTAACAAACATGAGTATTTCTTACATTACGTAACAATTATACATCAAATTACACATTAAAATAATTGTAAAGACAAATCCTGAAATGTTTAACTTACGCGTAGTCAGTATTACGATATTACGAAAACCTTTTTCTACAAATTCAAACATAGCTTATTTAAGTAACGACTACAAACATAGCTTATGAATAATTATTACTATACGAGTTATATTACTTTTAACAAGTTGATTAACCTACACTTATACGTATTCTGAATAGTTTTAAACTAACTATATATAATATTATTAAGTCATGCGATATCATCATTCTGCGTCGCTAACAATCATGGTAAGGTTTCATCGGTATGTTTCCATTTGCCAAAAGTTCAGGCTCATTGTATAGTGATAAGAACTCACGTCGATCGACGCAGTCTTCGTACACGAATTAAGACTGAACAAAAAGGCCTAAAAACTCTACAAAGTGTTTTTTTTTTTTTACAGAATATGCATCTGCCACAGACGGCAACTACAAGTGAATGCCGTCCGGGATGCCAGTGTAAGAAGGATTACGTTCTAGACATGGTGTCTAAGAAATGTGTGAAGAAGACAGACTGCCCGTGCCATCACGGTGGCCGCAGTTACCCTGACGGACACGTTATGCAGGAGGAATGCAATAAATGGTATGTCGATCTTGGTCGCAACTCTTAATCACTTAAGGCCGAACAGACCGGTTATACCGGTTACGTATAACACAAGCAATTTGATTTTGTACTTATGCCACGTACGGATCATGGGTTGTTACACGACTGGTAAATCCGTTTTACAAAAGGCGACCTTACTACAGTGGACCAGTTCGAGCTGCCCGACAGATTCGTAATGAACGTTAGAAGGCGCTTATTAATTACGTGATCTCAAAATAGGGAAGGAGTTTGGCAAAATCTCACGTCAACTATTTAATTTAGAGAATTAAATTATTATATTAATATTATACAACCAAATAAAATGTTTTGTGAAATCGTGCATGTAACCGGGACTCCTTTATAATATAGCAGTATTAACGATATGATATTTAGTGGCATAAGAAATACATAAAATAAAAATATACACAGTATAATAAAAATATTTTTTTTTTAAACCACGTAATGAATGGAGGACTTCCCTTATAAATTTGACTAGTGTGTAGGTAGATAATATGCAAAAGTGCAAGTTCAAAAAATTAATCTGTGTGCTCAATCTATGCCGCCGTTGGATTTATGTAACGTATTAAGTTATACATAACGGCTATTTAAAATAAACTCAAAATATTCAAAAGTGTAAAACTGAGGATAGTTTGGAGGCGCCGGGTATCGATCCCGGTACCTCTCGCATGCTAAGCGAGCGCTCTACCATCTGAGCTACGCCCCCGTTAGATTTTTTTAGCGTAATAATTTATACATAACTTCTATTTAAAATAAACTCAAAATTTTCAAAAGTGTAAAACTCAGGATAGTTTGGAGGCGCCGGGTATCGATCCCGGTACCTCTCGCATGCTAAGCGAGCGCTCTACCATCTGAGCTACGCCCCCGTTAGATTTTTTTAGCGTAATAATTTATACATAACTTCTATTTAAAATAAACTCAAAATTTTCAAAAGTGTAAAACTGAGGATAGTTTGGAGGCGCCGGGTATCGATCCCGGTACCTCTCGCATGCTAAGCGAGCGCTCTACCATCTGAGCTACGCCCCCGTTGGATTTGTTTAACGTAATAATTTATACATAATTTCTATTTAAAATAAACTCAAAAATTTCAAAAGTGTAAAACTGGGGATAGTTTGGAGGCGCCGGGTATCGATCCCGGTACCTCTCACATGCTAAGCGAGCGCTCTACCATCTGAGCTACGCCCCGTTAGATTTTTTTAGCGTAATAATTTATACATAACTTATATTTAAAATAAACTCAAAACTTTCAAAAATGTAAAACTGAGGATAGTTTGAAGCGCCGGGTATCGATCCCGGTACCTCTCACATGCTAAGCGAGCGCTCTACCATCTGAGCTACGCCCCCGTTAGATTTTTTTAGCGTAATAATTTATACATAACTTCTATTTAAAATAAACTCAAAATTTTCAAAAGTGTAAAAACTTAGGATAGTTTGGAGGCGCCGGGTATCGATCCCGGTACCTCTCGCATGCTAAGCGAGCGCTCTACCATCTGAGCTACGCCCCCGTTATAAGATATCAACGGAATCAAAACCAACACTCCAATTATACTGTACATTGATATGCGTATTGCGTACATTCGCTTACCTTTCACTTTTAGAGTATACAACTATCCGCATTTGCCTCGAGGGTTTTCTGTCAGCAGTAATTGTTTGACCTTACACTAAAACAATAGTAAATACTATGTCAATACTTAGACACATGTTCCATAACCTTAATACCTATTTAAAATCTATTTGGAGCATTTATAATTTCTGCTACACTCTTACTTAGTTGCCACTAATCTATAAATATATCTTTTTCTTTTTTATATCATAAAGCAGAAGAGTATTTTGTTTGTTTGTTTAAACACGGTAATCTCTGGATCTACCAGTCGGATTCGATAAAATTCTTTATAATATGATAGCCAGATTCACGACGAATAGTATAGGCTATTTAGCATTAGGCTACACCCCTCGGCTAGCTTTAAATATTCATTTTTATTAAGTAAGTCGGAAGTAACATTTTTCCCTAACTGCTTTATCCGCGTGCGCTGTCGTAATGGTTAGTGATACGTAAATACAATGTTCTTCAAAAAATTGTTCTTTAGTACATCTAATAAAAAGTCCGGGATACCATATGTCTATCTCTTATACATACGCTAGAATAAGGTATTTTGTAACAAAGTTTTATTTAAAATTGATTTATAAGCATTATTTTTAGGCATGGAATATTATTCCTTACAAACAAAAGTTACTACTAAGTTACTTCATCATCAAGACAATTTCATGTAGATAAACTTTGTGCATTATAGCATGTTATTTGGACGACTAGTTTGGGAGATAATGTAAAATTAAAATAATTCAACACTCGGTCAGGGTCTATGACTTAAAAGCAGTGGCGCGAACGAGTGACGCATAAACCCTGGCCATCCGATAAAAATATTGTCTATATTGAAGTATTATAAATGATCAATCAGCATTTTTTTTAATTATACGTGGATGAAACCGCGTGGCACAACTAGGGATGAATAAATTCGGGGAAAAACGCGATTTTTATTAATTAATTAAAATACGATTTATAAATGTTAATATATATCTTATCTATAGATATTAATATATCTCTGGTTCTGTCTGTACGTGAATGTTTTTACATTGATCACGAATATGACTTTAAAAAAATTGTTCCGTCTTTTTGCCTTTTTGTATGTCCGGATTTAATTCAAAAACGGCTAAACAGATTCTTATGAAATTTTGTACACGGTAAGCTTATTTAATTCCTCGATGATAGATTATATTATAAATTGTCAATAACACGAGTAAATATACAATTATGAGACGAAAATAATGACCGGGTAATAAAAGCGTGCGTGAACCGCTAGCATTTAATAAACAGGTAAAGTTTGTGAATATGTTTGTACCGATTCTAAATATTAGGACGCTGCATTATCTCTGATTTGTGTATACTATATTATTATTAGATTTATGTTTTAAATTGGAATTAAAACGGACGAAATCGTGGCCGAATACTAGTAAGTATTATAATATATTTAAAAAATATATTAGAAATCGCAATACTTGAAAACCACTGAGCCAACTTTAATGTACTTTTCAGATGAATACAGGATTGAACTGAAAGAAAACTCTAAGCTACATGTTATTAGTTTTTCATGGGGGCTAGCCGTAAAGATAAAATACAATAAAAATAACTCCAAAAATTGTATCCCGTATGTCCACAACATTATTTATACAACGTTAATTTATTTTAAGAGACAATCGGTATAATGTATTTTCATTGTCATTCGTAATATGATGCGCGCGCAGCTCTCAATTTTACCCCGCACTAAACCCGCCAATCGAAGTGTAACTTGAAAGAAAATAAAAAGTCTACCTATACTAATCCTAATCCAAAGAGATGTGTAGTTCCTGTGGAATATTACAAACTTTATAACGTGAACAACCTCGCGGGCTCTAGTTAGTTTGTTGATTATTTCTATTTTTGTAGTAAATTAGACATTTTTAGTTATTTAATTATTAAAGTGAAACTTTTATTCTATCGCCCCAGAATTTTTCGTTTATCTATCGCATGTCGCATTACATTACACTGTCGCAAATAAAATCGAATTTTATGCCGTGCCATGCCGTTTATCGAATTCGGAACATTGTATATGTTAATGTGTTATTAAATAATGTATGTCACATGTGTTCAATAATTTGTATTTTTTTTAAGTTTCCCTTGCATCGTGGTTTCATAAAACCACACAATAATTATTTTTAAGTCTTGCTTTTCTACACGAATTTTGAAGAGACGGTCTTAAATATCTATGTATTAATCTTATATTTCTCCGTTAGCGAGTGCAAGAGTGGCAACTGGTCATGCACCCAACGGAAATGCGCCGGCATCTGCACCGCCTGGGGAGATTCCCACGTGATCACTTTCGACGGGTCAGACTACGATTTTGAAGGTGTCTGCACCTACCTGCTCGCTAAAGGCGTTATGGATAGTAGTGACGGATTTGATGTTGAAATTCAGGTATGTGATACTAATCTCATGGTATATATATGGCTCTAAATACCCCACTTTTGGAGAAAGATGAATCACCGCGCCAATCTACGATATATTGACAGTTTCAAATACCTAGAAATCTGTATTTTCCCAGTACACTATAGTACCTAGTTCAAAAAGAAATCTTATGGCTTTTAGATTTTCTTACGATGTTTTTCTTCAGCGTATACTCATTTTAATTCAGTTATAGATCAAATAAAAAAATACAAACATAAATTAAGTTATACTATAAGGTTTAACCAGCACCGTGGATATAACTACGGGAATTATAATGTTACCAACTATAAAGGTTGACTCTATATATATATATATATATATATTTGTATTCTTAAACTATATTCACACTATCGTAGTTTTTAACAATCTATTTATTTACTGCGGTGCAGTAAATACATTTATTTATTGTTTAAGTTCCTACCTACGTACTACCTATCTACGTTCAATTTATAACTAAGCCCGGTAAAGCTGTAAAAGCCGTAAAGGCTCCAGGGCCCCTAAGGCTAACAGTGTAGTCAGATCGAAAAAAAAAAGTTCAAATTATTTGTAATGATTCCGCAAGGTAAAAATGACTAATTAAACGCTTATTTACTATTTGTATCTAGAATGTTCCATGCGGTACAACAGGAGCGACTTGCTCCAAGTCAGTCACTCTGAAAGTCGGCGGTAACGGCAACGAGGAGATCGTATCTCTCACCAAGAATGCACCTATCCCTGATATCTCCAAGCTTAAGAGGTAACTAAATATCATCTTGTGTGTTAAGTAGTATTGAAAATGATTTGAGGATTTGAAACTTAAGCGAAGGGTGCATACAGAAATGAGTTTATTTTATGACTAAACTACATATGCTCGTACTTATGCAATTTTTAGTCAGTAAATAGCTATCGCCGAATGAGGGATGCCCATCAACAGTTGTCCATCGCTCATAAAATACTAAAGCGAAATACAATAGGTACCTCATTTTACACTGACGGATTCTAGGACAGGATTCACTGAAGCTATTAGCTAAAACTGAATTAAAAAAAAATATTTTTAGAAACGTTAAATTTATATACCAGCCGGCCTGCATATCTGTTCAAATTACGCTTGAAGGACCCAATGTACATGAGGGAACACATTGTATATTGGCAAAGCCCGGACACTCTCAATTAGCGTTCAACCGACTTGATCCGAGATCCCCGTACGATATACATTTGTGTGTGCGCTCGTACCTGGCTTTCTGTACTTCCTATTTTGTGGCATTATTTTGAGACCGATCGACGTATATATGTTAGTTTATTACAATTGTTATGTTAGTTTATTAAATATTGATGTATATATTTACAAAAGAGCACAGTGTAGGTAGGAATCTCTAATTAAATGATTTTAATATTTAATTGAAACATTAATTATGTAAATAGGATCAAAATGCGCGAGGCTGGCGCGTACGTTTTCCTGGACGTACCTACCCTGGGTATGAGCCTACAGTGGGACCGAAGCTTGAGGGTCTACGTCAAAGTGGATTCAATGTGGCAAGGAAGGGTTAGTTGAATTTCACAATGTCATAAATTAATCGAAAAATCTATTAAACAGAGTGTTAATAGTTTATATAATTTCTATTTATAACTTATCGTATGCATATACTTTTTATTAATACTGTATGACAATGACATTTGTATTTAATGAAATACTCCTAAAAAGGTAGAATTAATAAGTTTTGTTTGGTTTACATTGTTACCCGTACATTGAAACCCTGTATATAGCGTAATAACCACTTTCAACAGCGAATCAATACGTCATTATTTTTACAACAATAAATATTGATTTCACTTAGGTCTTTCATCAGTCCAGGTTTCTCCAGATTTGTCCTAGTTTGAAAAGCGTCAGGGTAGTGTCCGGACGGGGTTTTTAAAAAGCATCCGCAGCAGCTTTTGCGACCAAGAAAAATCTGATTAATTGATCGGATTGATTAGTAAACAAATGGAACCATTTTTTTTTAATTAGGCTAACTTAATTCGAGACTTCTAATTTTGTTTAATTTTTCTAGTTTGTTAATTATTAGTTAGGTATTTAATTTGTTTTGCCGTTATGGATCGATGTTGTCAAACAGTACTAAATAGATCGAAAACAAGCAGTTTAAATGAATAAAAAAAAGTAAATAAAGATGATATTTTTGTTTTAAAACAATTAAGTAAAAATAGTTTCTCCATATATTCGGGTGGTTTCAATTTATTGTCCGATGTCAACAATGTAGGCTATGACAGTTCTAATTTCATTAAACTTCAAACACAGTAATAGATATAGAGTCGCAATTATTTCTTACTTTCGTATTAAGCCCCACTCCGCACATGCCCACAGTCGCACTCGTTCACCGACACTGTGTCGATGTGTCACTGACATTGCTTAACACGTATTTATGTATAGCATTTGCCGACATGAATTTATTTGTAATATTTAACCTATATCACTCAGGTATAATTCGGTTTCCTATCATTGAATGGATTTTTAGAATCAGTTCAGTAGTTCCTGAGATGTTTTCCTACAAACAGAGGCACAAACTTTACCTATTTATAATAGCAGTATACAAAGCAATAAAAAAATACAATTTAAAGTCAATTATTTGGGATAATAAATAGTTATTTTCTCTTAACGCATTCTTATAGGTTGTAATCTTAACGTAATAATAACGTAATCTTTAAGTATAAGTATAAAATAAATTATAGTTTCATTAGCATTGACTCCTATATAAATAGCATATAATAAGTTTCAGTATGATTAATTTGTTTTTAGGTAAAAGGTTTGTGCGGTAACTACAATGGCGACATGCGCGACGACTTCCAAACACCATCCGGAGGCGGTATGGCGGAGTCTTCAGCTCTCATCTTCGCTGACTCTTGGAAACTCAAGCCCACTTGCCCCAAACCTTCACCAGTTACTGTGAGTCCATTTATTTCATTATCTCTAAGAAATAACCCAACCCTAGAAGTAAGGAACGCTATTTCATTTAGATACCGAAACACAATTCGGTTAGGAATGTGTTTCCAACTTGAGCTAAGCTAGCATTAGAAAATGATTTCACCACAATGTTATAATTTCACTAAAAAACTGCTTAAAGAATTCAAACTTACGTTGATCGACGCAGTTTCGAAAATACAGTTGGAATTTTTGCCACTTGTATATAAATACCGTGGCAAAAGCTAATAGGTAGCAAATGATACACTGCCTACTCAAATAATGCTTGGTGCTAAAGTTTTGTTCATTGATTTTAATGTTATATTTTATTAGTGTGAAGTCAGTAGTGGATTCAAAGACCGGGTCTGTGATTCTTTGAGGCATCCAAATCAAACCTTTAGAAGTGCCTTCAAAATTTGGAGTCCACCCAGAAAAAGGTCATTAAATCTACAATCAGTAATAAATATACCATCAAAAAAGGAAAGTCGCCCACCTGGGAGTTCGACAAATACTTACTTGCTATGTTATTACTTTTATTTTAAAAAGATGGGTGAAAATGAGAGAGTCATTTAGATACGCCACCCGGAGCCTCTAAAGGACTTAGTTTGCCGCTGTTTGGAATTATTGAAAGAATTATATGAGACGGTAAAAATACGACAGGATCACTGCAAGCAACGTCCAGAGCGTGCTGACTGGGCTGTGAGCATGTGCGGTGCGATGAAGCGGTTCCCGTTCACTTTGTGCCACGCTGAGGTGCCGCCCGGCGCGTTCGTTACGCGCTGCGAGCGTGACGCCTGCGCCTGTGACTCGGGCGACGACTGCCAATGCGCGTGCGCAGCGCTCGCCGCGTACGCTTACGCATGCGCCTCACGCGGTGTCACCTTCAACTGGAGATCGCAGGAACTCTGCCGTCAGTATCAATTCATAAAAGTTTATTTATTATATTCAGAAAAGTGCAAATCCACATTGCGAACCCCCTACATATAGCTGGATGCTATAATTATTTAATTATTTAAAAATTGTACTCCATTGGTTATTACGTCTTACGTCAATACATAGTGTATTGACGTATATTTAAGTGTGGAACCCTCGCTATAATGTATACATATCTCGTATTGAATGCATCTAGAAACGTTTCCTTCGATACCTACAGTGTGTTCTACATTACTCTTACTATTTAGCTAATTATGTAGAGTGATTTTCTTCCATTCTATGAACGACGTAAGAACCAGAACTCCTATCGAAAATTCAGTTGTGTACCTACAAATATAACATTAAGAAAACCTAAATTTTTGTATGTATCATTTGTAAGGACAAAATTTATTTATAATCCGGGCGTTCAAACAATTTAATTCTTTAGATTATATTGTTGACATATTTAATACTAGTGTGTCTTCCCTAAGGCGCAGTTTATGCAGAGACTTTTTCATTAATTTTTAAGTTATTTTTTAATAATTTTAGTTTCTGTTAATTTTGTTTCTCTTCGTGGCTGACCTGATCTTTTTTGTATATATTTATCTTTTCAATTTGTGAAAACTTGTAATTGGCCTTCTATTTCGTTTATTTTTACTACTCTTTCTATTAGGTGTATTTCCTATTAATGTAAAATAAACAAATCAATTTTCTATTTGTCTCAACAGCGATGCAATGCGACGAAGAGTGTTCCAACTACCAACCCTGTGTCCCGGCGTGTCCAGCTGAAACTTGCGACAACACGCTCTATTACACCGAGATGAAAGTCAGCTGTGAACACGAAACCTGCGTTGAAGGTTTGTTAATCGTTTTTGTGAAAATGTTATGACATAAATTCTAAAGGAAATTGGGTTATATTTTTGGATCAATCTATTCATTATTTATTACACAATTTCATTGGGCAATTTGATCATTTAATACGATAATTTCATATAATCCCAAATTTCGTATTTTGATAAACCCGCTAACGATTTCCCTTAGGTTGTAAACCCAAGAAGTCCTGCCCGGAGGGTACGGTCTACAAGAACAGCTCTCTGTCAGACTGTGTTCCGCGCGCAAAGTGTAAGCCAGTATGTATGACTTTGGAAGACGGTCGCGAAGTGTTGGAGGGAGAGATCATAGAGGAAGACGCTTGTCACACTTGTCGATGTTCAAAGAAACATAGAGTTTGTACTGGTCAGCCTTGTTCTACTGAAGCGGTAAGTCATACTTCTTCTACAGTTGAAGAATGCGGTGAGGCCGTTTTAATTTCGGTAACATTATAATATTACTAGAATGCTTATTGTATTTCCATATTTAAAAATTCATAGATACTTAACATACATTTTTCTTTTGTTTTAAAAACCTTCCTAATTATTATGACGTAACTGTCATATCGCGGTAAATAAATAATATCAGACATGCGAAATCTAATACAAAGTGAGCAATCCTTGTATATTATTATGTCACCAGATAATTGTACGAACCGTTAGTTTATAAACGATCTAGTGAGATTGTAAACTATCAATATACTTTGAACGGACACTAAAGTTTGCAATAAACCTGTTATATTTTCGTAAGCTTACTAAGATACTAACTGGATTAGTTAGGTTAGGTTGAAACTGTGATCATAACTTGAGAAACATATTAACCGTTAAAATTCACATTTTTGAAATCCTAGTATTATGTTTTTTTTATTTAATAGACATAATTTCAAATGGTCAAAATTAATAGGGTCCTTTTACAATCTCACTAGATTGCTTATAAACTAACAGTTCTTACTATTATCTGGTGACACATTTACTGTAATTAGTTTTTCGGAGACGGCTGGCTCTAAGGATTCGGAGTTATTTTTGTATTTAGATAAAATGTTACTATCAAAGTTTATCTAGATAATCTTCAAATCTATCGGTCGCCCAATTATTTATTATCATAAGTAAATAAATTATGTTAGTGACAAAACACAATGCATATATAATTGATTAACTAATTAAAGAATGTCCTAATTCAACAGCCACACATCGGATCTACGGAACTATCGACCGAGAAACACGTACCTCCCAACGAGGAGCCACTGAAGTGCGCAACTGGTTGGACTGAGTGGATCAATAGAGGACCACCGGAGATTGGACCCGACGGTGAATCTATCGACAACGAACCTTTGCCTAAGCCTGAAGAATTGGTGAGTTGGTTTAATTGAAAATTAATAAGTTGTTTTCATAAAACTAATATGGCAAACAGGCGTACGGCCAGCCTGTTGGTAACCGGCTACCATAGCCTATAGATGTTTGTAACACCAAGGAGCTCTGGATATCCTACTCAACGCAGGAACACAACACAAGGATTTTTGGCTACGATCTTTTGTAGGGTGGAAGTATTTTACCATTTGGACCGTAGTCCTGAGGCTAGTTGTAACAGGTTGCTACTCGTGGGAATTGAGTTGGTGCGCCTCGTGTGCCAGCGCTTTTTGCCAACACACTGCATTGCATCTTCGGTCTTCAAATTGCTCCACGTAAAGATGTATATAATGGATATTTAATCCTTTAATTGTTTTTTAGCAAATCGGCACACCCATGTGCAATGCAGACATGATAACAAAGGTTGAGTGTCGAACTGTAGACGGACACAAGACACCCAAAGAAACTGGTTTGGATGTTGAATGCAGTTTAGAGAAAGGACTGGTGTGCAAAGAGGTCGGGAAGACTTGCCCCGACTTTGAGATCCGAGTTTACTGCGAATGCATAGGTAAGTTCTATTGATCTGTGAATTAAAGGGAAATATATTTTCTATACAATTTCTTATTGTTGCAGTTGTCTATATAGAAGAAATCTTCTAAACTCTCTTTTAATATTGGTAACGGTTGAAACTTTATATAACTCCAAACCGAGTTTAGTTATGTAGAAGTCTGCAAATTTATGGATATATAAGAGAAAACTTTAGGGATATGGACGCACCCTTAGTCTTGCCATACGGTAATTTTCGCCAAGTATGCGCCTTTTATATATAATAATAATACCAGCCTGATTGTTCCACTGCTGGGCAAAGAGGCCTCTTACCGAGGGAAAGCACGACGTTTTGGTGATTTCAAATGCTGAGAAATCCACAGTTATATACATTTCCCATATACGATGATACTACTAGAACATTTCTCAATCATTCGGCTTTCCTCCCTATGTTTTCCTTCCCGTCAACCGTTAGTGTTACCAATTTAAATTAGTAAATATACGCGAATCCCGAAAAATTGGTTGGTACATGCTGGGGTTCGAAACTGCGGATATCGTATCGATATTCCGCTGGTCTAAAACCACTCGATATGACGATATGATTCAAGCCCGGTAAAGCTGTAAAAGCCGTAAAGGCTCCAGGGCCTCTAAGGCTAACAGTATAGCCAGTTTGAGAAAAAAAAAGATGATTTGACTTATATCCGTGCTAATAAATTGTGTACGGTGAGAAAAACTTGTTTCTTATATGAATGATATGTTGTTGTAACTTCCAATTGATTGATTATATTGGCACTTACTGCTCTTGCTTCTTATGATGTGCAGTCACGGGTGACAGCTAGTTTACTTTTGTGCAAAGCTGAATCTCTCCCTTCCAAATGTGATAGTTATAGCTACACTAATTTGATTATTACCGCGCTACTTATTGTAGAAATTTGTTGTGAGAGAGTTGTTTTCATAACCGAACCCTTTAATATTAGTATAATTATTATTATCTTCAGAGTCGGAGGTTTGCAAGAATTCGACGCGTCCTAATGAGCCTCATCCGACGGACTGCAGCAAGTTTTATGAGTGTGCACCGAACGGTTCCATGGTGAAGGACTGTGGCCCTGGAACATTATATAATCCGGTAGCAATGGTATGCGACTGGCCTGCGTCGGTACTTTCCGTCAGACCAGAGTGTCTCATCGCTGCTACTACTACTGGGGCTGCAGGTATTCTACAATTTCATTGTGGGGTGTCCAGTGTTGGACATAAGCTTTTTTCTCTCATACGAAGGTTGTCCGTATCTATAGGCCTTTGTCGCTTACAGGACGTTTATAAACTCCAAAGCTTTAATTAATTAAATATCAGATTGTAGACATGTAACTTTTTTTATTACAAAAACAGTTGAACTGGCAAATTGGTATACTGAATTTTTCTACTTCTAGTCTATCAGTTCTATAAGTTTATTTGAATTTATTTAATAAAATAAAGATTCAAAGAATTTTAATAAAAATTATTGATTCTAATAACTATAGAAGTTCTTGTAAGAATGAAAACTAATAAACGGTTTTATCTCCACAGGAATAACGACGACTAGATTCTCAACTACAACTCCAGCAGAAACAAGCACACAGTCGCTGTGCGCACCGGGGCTGGTGTTTTTGGAGTGCGCATATCCGTGCGATAAGTTATGCGACTCCTTCAAAAAAACTTTACAAGAGAAAGGAAGATGTCATCGAGAGGTACCTTACCAGTTTTATCTTTAAGCTCCGCACTAAATTATTAAATTCTGTTTCTGAAAATAAAAGTAAGTAAATCCAACAAAAAAAATCATCTTCCCGTAGATCGTAATTGAGATCTTAGATGTAAAAATTAAAAGCGAGATAGAGAAAGGAAATTAATAAAATTATTTCCTTCTAGAAATGCGTGGAAAGCTGCGTGGAACCATCAGTTGCCAACATTCAATGTGACTACGGATCATACTGGCGCGACACGAAAACTTGTGTACCGTTAAAAGACTGCACTTGTTATAACGAGGGACAGATTGTTAAGGTAAATTATTAACTTAGTTCCATTTAACAGTTTACTTATAGAAAACCACCCGCTGAGATCTGAAGATATATCCAAATCTAAATGAACGCATTTGAAAACAAATCTCTCTAGATCCCCATATAAACATGATGCAATAGACCCTGTATTTTTAGACGTTAATTAGTATAAAAAGCATTGTAACTTAGAATTTGTCCCTAAAAATTAATGTATCTAACATCTCTAAATAAGCAAATTAGAATAAGTTTCAAAAGTTAGAAAAAATGTTTGATTCCAACTAGACAACAATATGACGGAATATCTGTTAAACCATTAATAGACTTTTGTGTAGATCACTTTAGATCTGTGAAACTACATAGTCATTGAAAATATATAAACCTAAATAATTTATTAGTCGTAGGTACAAACTTGGGAGAGATTTCAACTGTCGTCTTTTCTGTAATATAAAAACAAAAGAATTCTCCCTGTTTTGTCTTTGTTACACTTGTTAGACTAATAATGTTGATTGCTTCAAATAAAATAACAAATTATTGATAATGATATAAACAAAAATAAAACCTTATATTATTAAAATAAATCACAATACCGCTGGCCAGTTGAAAGAAAACGTCTTGTGATTTTTAAGCTCGTCAGTATATTTTTTTTATGTTATAAAGTAACAAACAAGTATGCAGCCCATCTTAGGTTACCAGCCTATAGCTATGTAAATCCAGCCTCAAAAAGACCGCAATACCGAAGCCAGTATAATAGGTTGTTACTTGAGAGGACTAAATTGGAACGCCCCAAGTGCCGGTGACACTCTTCGAACCGAACACAGCGGCGCGAGCAGTCGAGCACTGCTGCTTTGCGTCAGAAATAGGTTTGCTGATAGCACTCCCGCAGTCGAACTTTGCATAGTTTCGACTATTCTTAATTAGTTGTAACGAAACTACGAACCAAAAACTGCAATAAATATTAACTAATACATTTATTATTACATTAGTACTGAATCAATGCAGATATGAAAACAACAAATGTTAACTCAACGCACCGCTTGAGTTATAACATTCACTTGCTTACGTATGACGTCATGCGCTGTGATCGGTGTTTCGCTTAACATGAAGAACAGTATAAAATCTTAGACTTTTTTTTAATTTATTAATTATAAAACCGTTGACTGTAATATTAGAAAGATTATTTTCAAATACATTTTGTTTTTTTTTTTTATCAATTATTACTGTCCGGTTTTCTATTAAAACGTAAAAAAGTAATTAAATGAACCTTATAATTTTGCAGCCAGGCGGCGTTGTTGTGGACGGGTGTCTCAAATGCCAGTGTCTCGACAATAATCTTCACTGCGATAACACGGAATGCGTCTCTATCGACGTACCTTCGCATGGCTATACACATTCCTCATACATATTTACTTCACCAAGTGCGATCTATAGTACACCTACAACCGTTTTCTCTACTACGACAACTCCATCTACTACAACAACTACTCCTTCAACGACTACTACAACGGAAGCGGTGACTACCCCGGGTACCACCACGACTACTACAACGGAAGCGGTGACTACCCCGGGTACCACCACGACTACTACAACGGAAGCGGTGACTACCCCGGGTACCACCACGACTACTACAACGGAAGCGGTGACTACCCCGGGTTTCATCACGACTACTGCAACGAAAGCGGTGACTACCCCAAGTTCCACCACGTCAACTACAACTGCAGCAACCACGACATCAGCACCACTCATAATAAAAACAACTGTATCACCACCTCCTGAATGCGCTCCTGAGCGGTAAGAATTATTACATTTTTACATAAACTTTTAAAGTTCTAGTGTATAAAAGCAACTAAATAAACGTTCGTAACACCAGGAAAATGGTACGATGAATTTCTGTACTCTCGTAAGATTAAGAGCTAGGAAGTCGTAGTTAAACTGTTGCCTTCCTTCGCCTAGGAGTGGGATATGTGGTGTAATTTATTTTTATGTAATACATGTCTCCTCTAACAATAAATTACATTACTTGTATGCATAAAACACTCGATGTTGCTTTGTGTATTATACTATGTATATATAAATATACTATGTAAATTGAAATAATGGTTTTTATAAACAGCTACCTCGATCTCATGTGGGGAGACCAGCCTCTTCCTGATTCGGCGTTTAGCGCCAGTTCATCCGCCAGCGAGCTATTTGCGCCGCAAAATGCTGTGCTCAATGCTCACCCCGGGGATGTCACAGGTAATACGATCAAAGCCATTTATCTGTATTAAAAATTGATTTATACAGACCAGGTATAAGGAAATAAGGTCTGTGTAACCTCTGGAAGCTTATAACGGGAACATTGGAGTTCTTTATTTATTTACACATTCCCAATATCCCAATATTAATCACATAGTTAAGCGGTAAGGCTTTAAACTTTGGGTGTTAGTTAGATCTGTAAAGAAGTTGAGCTCGCCTTTTAAGTAGATAATATCCAGTCTAGTATCACATGTAATTTAAGACAATTTATACGCAGAAACTATTTCTTATTAAACAAAGATTTGTTCTTCTGTATTGCAAATCTATATTTCATATTTATAAATGGATACATCATTTGAAGAAAAATAGGAATGCTTGGTATTTATTGCAACAGTCCTGCACAGAAATGACGATCAGAAATTTCCATCTTTGTTGATCCTAACAAAATTTTATAGTTATGACAGCTATATTTTCCTTTTATTTGTGTGGTAAAAAAGGTAATATAACTCAATAAGTTTTATTTTATTTTATCAGCCGGTAGTTGGAATCCAAGCACTACAGACAAGAACCCGTACATCCAAGTGGAACTACCTCGACGGGAGCCCATATACGGTATTGTCCTGCAAGGCAGTCCGCTATTCAACCAATACGTCACTAGCTACCAGGTTCTATATGGAGACGATGGTAACACCTTCTCCACTATTGATGGACCTGATGGAGAACCTAAGGTAAGTTGATAATATTGATAACAGCTTATGTACTCCACGAATTTTGTTTCCTGGGTGGTAGGACATGAAAATTGTGTCATGCTTAAGCATGTAGCATTCCGGGACGAATCTGTGTATATATACAGTAACCAAGCGCAGTGCAAGGACTTGTACTCGACTGGATCGCGATCACTGAAACATGGTTTGGATACTCTGCTTACCATTTGATATAAGATAGTCACTTTGCCGTGTTATTATATTTAAAAAAACAACACTACGTCATAGCCAAAAGTAGGGTTAATGTTTTTAGCCGTCTGTGTATGTTTGTATTTATGTATGTTCCACCGTAGCTTCTAATATACTCATCCGATTTTGAGTACTGACTGACTGACTGGTGTCAATCGACTCGTTATTATCATCTGGGTAATATAGGTTTTATATGGGCATACATACATATTATAAAACTCAACGTCTCTCTGTCGGTTTATGTTCTTTCCACGCGTAAACCACTTATCTGAGTGTCATGTTTTTTTTAGTTCGTAGCTATATTATTTGTCCAGGTTAGATTAAGTAAGGTAAGATAAAGTAACATGCGAAATAACCAGTGAATATAATGGTGAATCAATGCGGAAAAAAGACGCTCTTGGAGCGCTTAAATGACTCACGCTGAGTAAACCATAAGAGATATATCAAATTTATACTGAAATAATTATAGACTTTAAAAAGAGCTACAAAACGATAGCATATGTCTATCTCGTAAGGGTCACCATCTATGGCATTCTATGGTATAGATATACTGCGAGCGCTATCTATCGTCAGTTAAGAATATCAATCGTCTAACATCGTCTAAGTCGTATAACGGAAAAGTTTAAAATAAAATAAAAAGGTTTTATTCCTTTAATTTTAGTTATTTTTTCCGTAGTCGGGTTATAGTTTTTATGACACATTTTTAGCTTGAAATAATGCCGGGGTCCGTGCAAAGACTACATTTCAATAAATTGCCTGGTTGAATCCTTGCAATGAGCTCGAGCTTTCGGTGAAGAAAAACATCGTCATGAAACCGTAACATGGTAGTAGGCCATTTTCTAATGCCCACCTGGCTAGCTACCATCCTTAAGTTAAAAATCGATCACCAAGTACCCATAGGTGTGTTCCAGCAGCTGTCCACTATTAGGCTTAACGTGCTGTCATCTTGGTTGTTAGGAGAGCTTGTGGCTCACAATATAGAGAATTAAAATAAATCTGAGTACCTATTTATCAGAAAAAACGCGATCCTATTATTTATAATGGTGAATCTTTGATTTTTTGTTCTTTAAAATTTATGATGTATCTCAGGTGTTCCGTGGTCCAGTAGACAATACCACGCCTATGAAACAGATGATAGAACCACCAATCGAAGCTAAATTCGTCCGCATTAATCCCCTTACTTGGCATGATGACGCAGCAATACGTTTCGAGCTCATCGGTTGCCAACAGCCCGATACAGAGACTCGTAAAACTACAGTTGGTATTAGTGTGAGTATCTTTTTACACGATTCTTATGCAAGCTTCAGTATATTTAATTCAAATAATTATAGACTTCTCATTATTTTACCGAAAAAGTATAGGCATGTTCAGTAATCGCATCATGCAGACTTATTAGTAACGTCTGACAGTAATTTTACATCCTTTTATTCTTAGCAAGTATTAAAAGCATTGAGGTTTCCAATAACTACATAATATCTCGGATTAAAATGTATTAACATATTTAATACAATTATAAAATAAATTTAACAACAGACTAAGGCCAAGAAGTGTTTTTGAAAAGAGAGAAATATCCAGATTAGATATTAAAATAGCCTAAACCGTTGGAGCGTTTAAAATGTTTCTCTATAAATTTTACAAGTGGAATATTTAAAAACGTTGTAGTATTTTTTGGAATATAATCTTACGCACTTAAAACTTGACGCAGCCTGAACCTATGCTGTGTACGGAACCTCTCGGTCTGGCGGCTGACATACCTCTCGACAGCATTCAAGTCAGTTCCAATAGTGAAGCTCGCCAAGACTTGAATATGAACGGAGAGAAAGGATGGAAACCCTTGTATAGCACTCCCGGAGAATGGGTTATGGTAAGAGTTCTGATATTATTTTGTATTCTTCTCTCTTTGCCTAGATATTTTGAATGCGAAAAAGAAATAATTTCACCTAATAGCTAAAGCGCAATTGAAATAGTAATCAATACAATACCGGGTAGATTATTCTACTTCAAGGAATATGTGAACCGAAACTACAAAATACTGCCTTTCCAAGTAACAACCGTCCGCAGCGCCGGTATCCAAGCAAATGACTACTTTCACTTTTAATTTCACTGCCCTCCAAAAATTTATGAGCTCGAACAATAATGTTGTTTGGATAACATCGAATGTAGGTACCTATTTTCTATTATATTTGCAATTTGTTTTTTTATTTGACCTATTGTCTTTAGTTCAACTTCCAATCACCAAGAAACTTAACTGGAATCAAAACCAAAGGCGGTGTTAACGGCTGGGTGACCACCTACAAGGTCTTGTATACGTCTGATCTATCAACGTTCAACCCAGTAGTAGACATCGATGGGAAGGACAAGCTGTTCCCTGGGAATTTCGATAAAGACACGCCTGTTACTTCAGAATTCAATCCGCCAATACATGCCCAGTATTTGAAAGTGCTGCCGATAACGTGGAAAGACAATATCGAGATGAGGGCCGAGCCGATCGGCTGTTACGAACCTTACGGTAAGTGTTGAGGTTTTATAGCTGACTTTGTTTCTACTAAGTCAGCGAAATGAGTAGATTTCACACAATAGTGAGTAAAGTACAGTTCAAGAGTCACAGAGACTTCTGTATGACAACGACGTGTCATGTATTCGTGACATTTGATGTGGTATATAAGCTAATACATCACTTGATATTATGTGAAGTTTTAGTCATTATTTTTCTCATTGATGTTGTGAACTGAGATTTGTCTTGGTGTTTTGCGATTGTCCGCTTGCCGGCCGTCAGCCATCCCATACTTGGGATCTTCTTGTTTGTATCTAGTTGACAATAGCTTATCTATTTCTGCTATCTTCGTCTTTAAAGACCTAAACAACAACTGCCTTGCAAGTAAACGAATATATAATTCATTTTATTATCGTAATAGTGGCTTAGTAATGTGGCTTAGTGGCCACAATCTCACCTGATGTTAAGTGACGATGTGTCCCAAGATGATAACACGCTCAACCTAGTGGAAGACTGGCTCTCAAGTGCAGCTCCTCATATCTCGATATAAACTAATCTAGTTGTTATAAAGATGATATTAAGGAATAAGTATAATATAATAATAATTCGATTATTTAATTATATAATTAATTTTATTTTTGTCCCTATTATATGTCCCTATTTTGTCCCTATACTAATTGACTCTAGAAGAAAAACAGATTACTACATGAAGGTCGATCGAATACTTCTTCTTCTTTTTCCTAACTTGGCAAACGGCCCTCTTTATTGAAGACCATTACTGCCATTATCGAGTGTATATAGTTTCCAGTGTTATGACGATTTGTGTATGATGTGTTTACCACAAGATGGTGGCTCCCTTGTTAGAACAGGATGTTGTTGTGGCATCTTAGAATTTATGATTCATGTTATTATTTCCAATTCACTTCACTTATGCACTATAACCAAACTATATTATGCATAACGCCACCTGTATTACACAATATAGGGTCAAACAACACTTTATGAATGAAAAACAATAACCACGACATGACAGTTTGAGATCCCACCTAAAACTCGATCGAATACTTATAAAGGTTCAAAGTTCTTGAGTGAGATTTGAACATTTATGTTTTGAGCTAAATTTTGCTTGATGTAATTTTTTGTGTGTTTACAAATAATTGTATTTACACAGGAATAAATAATTGAATTTTGACCATTTTTAATCTCTTGAACGACCCTTTAAAATATTCGACTCATCTAAAAATTTTCGGTGGGCTACTCAATTACAAAAAGTAAACATTTTCGTTCGGTACTAAAAAAAACAGTGAAAATGGGCCATTCTACTAACCGTAGATGGTAATCAACGTACTAGTAAAATATCCTTCTATCATGTTACGTTTTCATCTCAATGTTTTCTTTTGTTGAAACCTGAGCAAATTGCATGATTTAAAACTATGTCTTTCGGTAAGTCGCCAGAAAGCGCTATAATACAACCGAGAAACCATCGCATCAAATAATAAAACTTAGAGACAGAGAGAGAATATTTAGAAATTACAACATCTCTGATGTTACAGTGGTTGTGGAGACAACTGCAGTGCCAATAATCACTACGGTGGGAGCTTGTCTCTTGTGTCCGGGTGTGGAACCCGCAGAGTGCGAGTGCTCCGCCCCCAACAACTACTTCGATGGGGAGAACTGCGTTTCGCGAGAACAATGCCCTTGCGTCGAGTCATTCATGACGTGAGTTCATTTACTTATTAAACTGTTTTTACTTACTGTAGTAGTTACGGTTTTTTTTTTTTGTAATTAATTCCTGTGTTTTTGTACTTCCTGTGTAAAATACTTAATAGAAAAAAGGATTATTTTAGATATTTATTATTTATATATTAATTAATTATATAAGCTAACGGGTAATCTGAGGATGCCTTGAGGAAGGGCAAAACACATGTAATTATAAAAGCCGCTCACGTCACAATTAACAACGTAACAGATTCAATCATTTCCACGAGGAACTATGAACTTAAAATTATTTACGAAATCAAAAGTTATTACTAGGTTTGATCGGGTTTTAGTTTATTTAAAGTCTATAAAGTGTTTATTATAAGAATGATTCTAAATAATTATATAACATATAGGAAACTTAAAAATATTGCAATATTTTATTAAAACATAATAAACGAAATTTGAAAAGTCTTTTTCAAAAATATTAGATTTTTTCATATTACATAATTTATATTATATAATATAATTTTTATATTACATAATATTGAAACTTTGCCTAACAAATGCCGCATGTAACATCGAAAAGGACCTCAGCTTAGCATATGCTATGGCAAATTGCCATAGCGCTGATTTTTAGCTGGTTCGATTAAATTAGATTAACCTGTATACAGTACAAAACCAATCAAAGAATATATATTTAAGTTTTGTTTTTGAAAACGTACCTTTGTATGTAATCCCAACCGTTTTCAATTACTCTGACTTCTAAAAACTCTAAACTCCAATTTGTTCCTGAAAACCCTTTGGCTGGCCTTATAAAAAGGATTTTCTGTGTACAAGTATTAACTATTTCAATCATTTTAACAGATACCCCGTTGGATCCACGTTTAGAGGAGCCAACTGCGATGAGTGCTTGTGCAAGCTCGGTGGAGTTACAGTCTGCAAGCCCGTCAAGGAATGCATATGTGAAGATGATGTAAGTCTTTATAATACAGTTTATTTTTAGTCTCTTTCTAAAATCAAATATAATCTTAGGGGACAATAAATTCAAAGTAGAAACTATTCATTCTTTAAAACGATAATGTATTGATGAAATGCATCGCGCAGTAAATAAACTCCGATAGAATTTCTAAACACCCAAAGCAGCAATTAGACAAGGAAAAAGTGATTGTAGAGTAGGGTATATGTATTCAACTCGGTAAAAGCCTCGAAAAAAAACAGTGTACATAATGTTTTTCAACTGGGATTACTAGACTGTTTTTTTTATTTCGTTATAGTTTTTAGCGTTGTGTCATAATCTCATCTGATTTTAAGGGATGATGTGGCCCAAGATCTAACAGGCTAAGCCTAGTGCGAGAACTGGCTATCATGTGAAGCGGCCGGAACATTTGAAGATGGTAGCTAGCCAGAGGGGCATTAGAAAATCCCATAACGCCATGCTATGATTACATCACGATGTTTTCCTATACTGAAAGCTCAGTCTCATTGCAGTGTTCGAACTCACATCGATCGACACCATGTCCGTACACCCTACCACTGAGCTATCATTGCTTCTAATATTATAAAGCTTAAGAGATTGAAAATTCTGGAAATTACGGTTGAAACCGTGGGGATATTTATAATTTTAACACTAATCCGATGTAAGATAAATAAGAGCTATGGAATTTAGTCCAATTAACCGGTTCAGAGAAGAAACAGTATTTTAATAACGTAGGAATAATTAGAAGCTGCTTGTTGAAGATACGTCTAAATCAATAATTTTACAGAACCTAGTTCCAAAGCTGGCACCATCGACATGCGAATGCATCTGCGAACCTTGCCCGACTGGTAAGAAGATATGCAAGACGAGCAAATTCTGTCTGCCTTTCGAATCGTGGTGCGACGGACTACAGGACTGTCCGGACGATGAGCTCGGTTGTACCACGACAAAATTGACGACTATCACTGAGCCTGTAGTTGTGACAACTGTTGCTCCAACGGCAGCTGCGACCAAGCCTACAACTCCTGCTACTACAACAACCACCACGGCCATTTCGACGACAGCCAAACGTAAGTCTTGTACAAGAAATATTAATGCATCACGCTCAAGATTGAACGACTTTTAGCTTTAAAAACACTTTTGGTCATTATATTACAAATATTACTTATCTATAAATTGTCATATTTTATGTATATATATCTATAAATATTATAAAACTCAACATCTCAATATCTGTATGCGAAAATCACTTACCCGATTTACAATTTTTTTAATTTAAATCATAGCTATGCTATTTGGCCAGGTTATCGGATATATTTTGTAAAATAAAGTATTATATGAAATAAGCATTGACGATAATGGTGAATCAATTCGGAGAAAACAGGAAATTGGATTGCTTAAATGGCTTACGCTGAATTAACCATACGGATATTTTTCTACATAATTATAAATTTTATAAAGACCTAAAAAACCAGTGATAGCATATACATATCTTATCACCCACGATAAGCATTTTTGGGGCAGAACCATTCCCGCGTGTGCTCGACCGACGGTATTCTGTAGTCTACGCGAGCAGAGCCGCGGGCATAGCTATTTAAAAAATAATTTCGTCCATATAATGTAAACAAGACTAGAGCCTTACCTGTAACATTATATCACTATTAAATGAATTGGAACAGATGCCACTTACATATGTTGCATGATTTTGGTTCTTATTTTTCTTTTTCTAATAAGTTTGTATGTGTCAAAGTATTTACAAGTTTCTGTATCAGTCTTAGTCTTATAAAAATACGAATAAAATCAAAGAACGATAAGCTTTAATATAAAAAGGACCATAAACACAAACTTGTTTATTTTCTCTATTCTATTAAATCCATCTTATGAATGTAGTACTATTTGAGCTATAATAAATTTCAGATAAATATAAAAAAAGCGGCAGATTCCACAAAAAACGCATCCCAAAACGAAAAAAGTCGTCACTACCACGTAAAAGTATATTTGATCAAAATTTTAATTACCTTATGCATAATAATAATAAAATTATGCCCAATCTGCACACAAAATCTTTTGCATAGCTTAATGCACAATTTCTAATATGAAAATGAGCTATATAACTATATTGCTATGATATTATTTGGACAATATTGGCTATTTGCGTAATTTATGGAACTCCGTATGAACAGGTTCTTCAGCTTCTATTAAAATTCTGCATGGATATCGGTGACAATATAAATCTTAACTAAAAGTAGATTTTAAAAATAATGTTTGTAAAGGTGTGAAATCATCCAAAATAGGCATCGATTTGCGGAAACTAAGACCGTGATGACCTGATAGTTGTGAAAATGTAAGGTGAATTAATTTTGAACAATCTATTTTCTGTTTTACTATAAAAGAGAGGATTTAAAGAATCTAAGACTAATGACTCGTTGCGTTATCACCGATTTAAAAGCCTTCAAAGCTTTCTCTTTAGCCATATAAATATTATATTCTCACGCATTCTTGAAAATTGTCATATTCGGAATTTCACGATTGACATTTAACTAAAAGTCTTAAAGTTAAACCATTTTAATTTGTATGGTGAATCCTCCATTAAATTCGGTTCTTTAACACTTATAAAAGCTGTAAATACATATCGAAAGGCTCCAGCATTCAGCTCCTTGATTTATGTTGCACTTGGTAATGTTGTGAATAATAAAAATACTTCATCACCCACTGAATCGTGCCAAATATGACAATTACGGTGTATAGGTCATTTTTGAAATGGTAATTATTTTTGCAGCTGCCGAATGCCCTAAAGTGGAATGTCCGCCTGGATACTTCGTTAAGTACATATCATCTACGTCATTAAGCTACTCCAGATCTACTACTTCTGATCTACCCCCGCCGAGACCAAGGGTTTCTTACCAGCGTTATTACAGAGGAGGGTATGCTAAGGGCGGATACGCTAAAGGAGGATATTCTAAGGGAGGCTATTCTAAGGGTGGCTATTCGAAATCAGGATTTTCTAAAGGAGGATTCTCCAAGGGTGGTTACGGTAAGAGAACACATCAACTATTTTTGAGGACATTACTATATATCACACATGCATTGGTAGCATACATGTAGTTTCTGGATTTTATTACTGGCAGGTTAACGTAGTACATAATAACACGAAATACCAATATAAGTCTAAATATAACTCAATTCTATAAATGTAAAAAAATTATCCATACTTGTTAAATTTGACTGGGAATATTCACCATAATTTACTAAGTAACTGATTTTCCAATTATTTTCCGGTTTTTTTTATTGTAGTACGGCAGAAGGTCGACAATTTGCCTGATGGTAAGCATAATACAATCCAATAACAGCGGTTACCAAGAGAGCGGTGGTGTAGTCGGGTACAAATCCCTGCCACCCCGCTAAATTACTAATTTTACTTCTTCTGATTCTGTAATACGACACTTTTTTTTTCGAATTTACTATTCTGTTAGCATTAGGGGACCCTGGATCCTTTACGGCTTTAACAACTTCACCGAGCTTGGGATCGCGATACACCTAGCCATGCCAATATGGTTGGCGGTAGGTAGTCGCGCTCCAGTTACATAATTATCGTGTGACACCAAAATGCGTAATACAATATCTATCTACAATAACTGTTTCAGTATTCATTTCCATATTTTCTTTTTACAGGATTCCCGTCCCTGCCTCAACAGAATCCAGCGTTTACTTTGGACAAACCAACATTAGAGACAAATAAAGACAATTCAAGTAAAGAATGTCCGCAGTTCAAATGTATTCCTCGACTGCCGCCGCCATTCAAGCCGGGATCGACTCCAAAGCCCGTTGTTTGCTCAGTAACCACTTGCCCGGATGGATATACTCTGAAATTGGATAAAGTGCCAATCGGAGCAAACAAATGTCCTCAGTAAGATTCTTTTCTACTATCACTTTTTGAAATACCATAGGTAGCGTCTTTTCTATGCTTCTTTGTCTCCTTCATGCTTTGCTTTCTGGGTATAAACTTTTCAGTAACTGTGATTAGTTAGTTTAAAAGTTATTATAACACTAGCTGTGCTCCGCGGTTTCACCCGGGTATAATTTAAAAGAAATCGCTGATTTATGATTTATAATACTTATAAATCAAGCACAATATTTCTATTGGGCGGCCAGGGTTATGCGTCACAACTCACACGGCTCGTTAATTTTAGATTATCATTGCACACACACATATATAATATTTTATTATTAAGCCTTTATTGCTGCTACTAATTACACATATAAACTAAAATTTTCTTAATCTTTACACATCAGGTGTCCCGTTATTAGTGGTCAGCGTGTCATGTGACACGTAGGCCTCTTCCAGCTGTTTCCATAATATCCTATCGTTTGCCTTTCTTGGCCATATTGTACCTCCAATTTTCTTTATGTCATCTGTCCATCTTTTTACTTGTCGACCTCTTTTTCTTTTACCATCCCGTGGATACCATTCTGAAACAATTTTTGTCCATTTTATCTTGCTGTCTCTTGTCATGTGTCCTGTCCATCTCCATTTCAATTGTCTGATTTTCTTTATTATATCTTCCACTTTTGTTATTAACCTTATTTCCTGTGCTCTTGTACGATCTTTTAGTGTGACGCCTATCATGCTTCTTTCCATTCCCCTTTGACATGTTCTCAGTTTCGTGTAATGTTTCTGCGTCAGCGCCCACATTTGACACCCATATGTGAGACATGGCAGGACACATGAAGCAAACACTTTTTTCTTGGCTGCCATAGGAAAGTTTTTGCTTTTAAATATATCTTTAAGGGACCAGTATCTTTTCCAGGCACAAGACACTCTCTTGTCTATTTCTGAGTCAGTTTGGTCTTTGAATGATATTATTTGCCCTAGGTATACGTAATCTTTCACATATTCAATGTTTTAAAATCAAATATAATATAATAACATATAAATATATATATATTGTCAGAAAATCAATATTAGACTAATTAAAGTTATTAGCCTTAATAAATCCTTATTCAGTTGCTAATACTTATTTCTTGGGTTTTTGGTTGTGATAACATAATACCTAGGCATTATAATAGTTTGAAACCATAACATAATCGAAATACGGTGCAGTGATGTCATTCGCTCTTCTTGGTGTTTCACAAAACATGGCGGATTGCTAATAGTTTTATGTTTTAATTTTAACAGATGTATGTTCATTTCGCTTTTAATATAAATATAAATATATTTTTTTGGGTCTTTTCAACTTATTTCATTATTTAAAATTAATATTTCAGTAATTCCTTGTTACAGTCATCATCCCTATTCTAGATAGCCTATACTATTCCACATGAAATCTGGCAATCACATACAAAAATATTTATTCGGTAGTTCTAGAAATTAGCGTGTTTAAACAAACAAACTCTTCTGCTTTATTATATTATAATACTTATAGATTTTTTGAAGTTTTAAAATGTGACTATATCGTAGTTAGAATTGCATCTAGTAATACACCCTTCTAAATGCAATACATATATTTCGATAGAGTCAAGCTTGTCCTTTGACATATGAAATTTAAAAAAAAAGTATATATCGAAAGGAATAACTTTGTTATAGATACGAATGCGTGCCGCCTCCGGAGCGACCAGCATTCTGTAACGTTACGGGGAGAACTTTCAATACGTTTGACGGTACCGAATACAAATATGATATTTGCTACCACGTACTCGCCAGGGAGAACAAATTTGACGCTTGGACTGTCATCCGTGAGTAACTTATAATATGATTCATATTGCAAAAATCTTTTACCACGTCTACATTCTACACAGAAAAGTGTTCACTGTTTTAAAAAGAAGTCAGTTGACCGGACAAACGTCGAGAGTTAATGCTCTGAGTCAACAAGATGCGATGATGGCGCAGTGGTAGCGTGTACGACTTCGCGTCGATTGACGTGAGTTCGAATCCCTACAATGAGCCTGAGCTTTCGGTGAAGGAAAACATCGTGAGGAAACCATAGCATGGTGGTAGGGCATTTTCTAATGTCCGCCTGGCTAGCTACCACCCTCAAGTTGAAAATCTGCCGCCAAGCACCAATAGGTGTGTTCCGGCAGCTGCACTTGAGAGCCAGTCTTCCACTAGGTTTAGCGTGTTACCATCTTGGGCCACATCATCACTTAACATCAGGTGAGATTGTGGCCACTACGCCAAACCTAAAACGATAAAAAAAAAGAAATCATTTTCAAAAGGATAAGGTCGCGTACAAGAACAAACCTGCAGTATGCATTCAACTTCAATTACGTGAATCATTGTATCATGATATTTTATAATGTATCATGGTATGGTATTTTGTATTTTTATTTGTATTTGTATTGTTATTTATAATTTGTATTTTGTAATATTATCGTAATCATGGTATTTTGGTGTACTTTTGATGGTTTCTTTATTGACCATATTGACTTTTAAAGCAATAAAAAAACAGTACAACGCTTTTTTCGTTCATTAATAGTAACCAGTATCTACAATGTCATCTTCAACGACTATTTGTTTTAACTTGATCTTGCAAGATAATAAAGAAAATAAATTTCGTATATATGTAGAAGCCACCAAAAATATGTGTTCTTTCTTTATTCAATCTTCAATCAGTTTTATCGACTTAGGGTAAACAACTTTTATAATAATCTTTAATCATTCGCTCACCAGTCCGCAAGAATTGTCAAGAAAACAGCTGTCGAAATGAGTTGATGGTTGTCCAAGACGATCAGCGTATATTGGTGAAACCCGATTTAATGATAGAATACAACAATTATAAGTACACGATCGAGCAGACGAGGAAGATTTGCTTCGAAAAGAACAGCTTTGACGTGGATAAACTCGGCAACGGCGTCGCGATCAAGTCGAGGAAATACAAATTCATGGTGCTCTTCACGAAAGACGGAGACGTTAAGATAGCGGTAAGATTTATACAAATTACTAGGGGTCCGCCCCGGCTTCGCACGGGTAAAGACATATTTTAAAGATGGATTTTCATACAAGCTTTCATCCCCTTTTTCACCATCTTGAATTTCCAAAAATACTTCCTTAGTGCTCACCTACCGTGTAAATGGTCCTAGCCCCAGTAGTTTGAGCTGTGCGTTGATCGATCAGTCAGTCAGTGAATCAGTCAGCAAATCAATTTCTAACTTTATACATTTTATATAATATAATTTAGATAATATTACTTTATATTAGAATAGTAGAAATTCTACCCATAAACATCGTCAGCTCTCCGATGAACAATAATACGTTTTAATCGAATAATCATAATACTTAATTTTTTCTAATCTGCGAGATTACAGTATTAAAAAAAAATAGTTATTTATTTTATAATGTTGGTCTTTTGATAAAAAGCGTAAAACAATACCAATCTGGAAATCTCGATCTTATTTAAATATTTTTTCCTTCGCTTTTTGCGAGTCACGTGATTTGTCATTCAGAAAATGTGACGTCATCGTTCAATGAGTATACTCAGTTGAGTGAGACTATAAAGGATTTCTAAATAAGCGTTGAAATAGTATATTAGCTTCAACCCTTAAATGTACAGTGATGTATTCCTAAATCAATAAATTAACAATACTTTTAAACTATGAATAAACTTTGGCACTTTTTACTAACCCTTATTTTTTTCTGAGAATAAGTAGACATGCATTTATGGGTTAATATTATATGTGCTGAAGAAATGTCATAATTGAAATTGTAATAAAGTCTACTTTCCTCATAATATTACTTTAGTTTTATTTATTGAATGATGACGTCACGCCGCTTTTTTGCGGTATAATATTGTAATAATGTAAAATAGTAACTCCCGAGTATTATTTTCAACATTTGAAGTGCTTAAAACCATTTTCCATGAGTTTTTTACTCCCAAATTGCGTCTTCTGACATATTGCCAGGCATCTCTTTACATCGTGTTTTTACCAGAAACAACATGATTTCTTTCACTAAGTTCCGGATACTTAGGGATAACCTAGCTTACCATTGACCGCTTTATATAATTTGTTTTACGACGGAAATAACAAAAAAAAATGAAAAAAAAAAAGATCTCTTAATACTTTTTGGAATAAGTATTATCATTTTTATAATATCCATAATTATAACACATATTCTGTGAAAATTTCAACCCGCTACCTGTTATGGTTTAAAAGAAACAGCTTCTTAAAGGTAGGACGGACAGAAACAGGGACGGACCATTTTTAGACCTTAAAAAATAATGAATATAACGACATATTTGCCAGGTCGCGAAGAGTTACATGGGTTCAGTTGATGGTATGTGTGGTGCGTTCGACGGGAAGCCTCGTAATGACCGGCAGCTACCAGACGGGTCGCTCGCCAGGAGTATCGACGAGTTCGGACGAGCGTGGGCCAAACCTGGTCTACCAGCTGATGCATGCTCACCCAAGGTTGTACCGCCCGTCAAGCAGAAGAAAGTCTGGGAACTCTGCTCCGCTATTACGTAAGTGAATTATAAAGATAGCCAGTTCTACTTAATTTAATAATGGTGCAAAATATCGTAATTATCGAAGAAAATCGAATCACAAATCCAAAAATTCAAAACACAAGCTGGTCTTGCACGTTTTATATAAATTTTGGTTGCGCTTTGACCTATTACCAAAGTCTACCATATTTATTATATTAATTTATATCAATAATAGCTATGCCCGCGGCTCCGCTCGCGTGAACTAGAAAAATTGTTGTTTCCTGGATAAAAAGTATTCTGTGTGTTAATCCAGTTTATAAGTTATCTGTGTGCCAAATTTGATCCAAATCCGTTCAGCTGTTTTTCTGTGATTGAATAACAAATAATCAAGCTCACTTTCGCCTTTATAATATCATACTTATGATTAAAGCGTATTGAAACAAAAATTTAAACTATTTATTATCACCCGTTTATAGGAAAGAACCTTTGTCTGAATGCGGTAAAGTTTTGAACTTGAACAAATGGCGTCACATTTGCTTGGAGAAGGTATGCGAGTGCGCCGACCTGGTGGTGAACGGCACCAAACGTACTGAGGAAGAGTGCCGTTGCCTGCTGCTCGAGCAATTAGTAGCCGAGTGCCTGGCCGCTAATAAGGACATTGATATCGACACCTGGAGAATCAAGATGGATTGCCGTAAGTATACATTCAGTCAAAAAAGTATCGGAATGGATGATTTATTTTTTATTGATTCCAAATTCAATTTTTTTTTTGTTGTTAGATGGTACAACTGTGTTTCATTTTGGCGCGGAGTTTGAGTTGCATCTGTCATTTAGATTAAATACAGTGCTGTTTTTAGTTAGATCATATCTAGGGTGTATTGCGAATTTCATAATGGACAAAAACGTCGAACAAAGAGTTTTTCTTAAATTTTGCATCGCCAATGGAATTTCATGTTCGGAGACACTGAAAATGTAACAGAAGGCTTAGGAAGAATCGACTTTATCAAAAACACGTGCTTATATGTGGTGCACGTACAAAGCGTTCAAAAGGGGTCGAGATATGCTGGAAGATTTCCCTCGCTCTGGTAGACCATCAACGTCTTCAACTGCAGTTAACAAAGCAAAAGTGAACGAAATAGTGACTGAAAATCCTCATTCAAGTTTCACAGAGATAGCCGCTGAACTTCTGTGTCTCACGAGTGGATCCGTATCATTTTAAATAATCACTTGGGTATGCTTTATATTAGTGACGGATGTTTTATCTTTATAGCTTTTCCGTTGTTTAGCATAGAGTATCATGCATTGTTATCCATTCATTGTAGATTAAATTGAAGATTGTGTCAGAGAATAAATACTGGCAGCGGTGCACCCTTACTCTTAAAAATTTGAATTAAAACTGAGGAGAATTGTATATTTCACGCTAAAAACCTTACCAGTTCAATTTTCTTGAATCGGAATAGAACTTCAAGTTTCCAAGTAATGACATTGAATTTTCTTTTTTATAGCGGCGGATTGTCCACCACCCTTGGTGCACTACGATTGCTACCGAAAACGATGCGAGCCAACATGCTCGGCGTACAGTAGCGCCCAACACGTCTGTCCGATGGAAGACGGGCAATGCTTCCCTGGCTGCTACTGTCCTGAGGGCAAACTCAGGAAGGGAGACCAGTGCGTGGTGCCGACTGACTGTTTGGATTGTGAGTTGTTTGAAAATAAGTCTAGCATGTACATTTCATAATGAGAAATTGTCTACTCCTAAGGGAGGCATAGAGTTAATCGCGAACAGCCCACGAGGAAGCATTTTCAAACACCATTGAATCTGTTGTTCCGTGTTTTCCCACTAGACGGTAACATTTCTCAAGGCGTTCAGGTATATTCATGACGTTTGTCTTCATCGTCCGCTGATAGTAATAATAATCAAATTCAAATCAGTTAATGTACACAAATAGGTACCAAAAAATCTCCATTACATGCTGCTCGATAGAACTCATTACTATCGACTAATCGATTTTTAATTGACTAATCGATGTTTTACCAATACTAATTGTTATGATATAAATACAAATCGAAGGTACTTGCACTGGAGTCGGCACGCCGTCCAAGTACGTGACATTCGAAGGCGACGACTTGCCCTACCTTAGCAACTGTACCTACGTCGCCTCCAGGGACAGGAATGCTACTGGTCAACATCAATATCAGGTTAGATTGCTCTCTATACAAGGTCCATGACCTATATATTTGACACCACCCACACATCATTTATGTAAAATGTATGTAAATAAGACACATGTGATGTGAATGTGACTTCCGACTAAGATTACGTTTACTCTGGGAAGTGATAGGTGTCATCTTACATATATGAAAATCTCGTGTGCGCCTGTTAATGATCGATTAACTTCTGAACGATTCAGCTATATACTTGGTTTGTCGGGACAATGGTCCATAACTATGTTAAGATCCGATCGAGCGAAACCATTAACTACTGAAAAGGGCGGTGTCTGCCGCCGCAATCAATATATTATTAATATATTTTTTATTATCTATGATTTAGGCACTTATTTTGATACATGGTTATGTACTACTTAACTTTTAGTGATGACTTATTTTAGGCTTGCGTTTAAAAACAACTGAACCTCATTTTATTGGAAGATCGCAGCCAAATAACCTTGTGTTGTATTCCTGCAGTGAGAAGGGCTTCCAGAGCTCCTAAGTAAGGGTCGACAACGCGCTTGTGATACTTCCTGTGCCACAAACGTCGATAGGCTACGCTAATTGCTTACCATCAGGCACACCGTACGCTTGTTCGTCACTATAGTTATAAATTAAAAAAAATAATTGGAGATAGAAAGTAACACATTAATTTCCGAAAGCAACAGTAATAGGTCTTAATTTTTTTGTATATAGGTTGTGTACAGTACTTGAAAATGTCTTATCACAAAAGTCCTGTTTCTAATAAAATATTTAATCAAAAACTTTATAAACTAATAATAAACTAATAAACCTTTAAACGAACCCATGACATTTTCCTTTTTCTTGCAATTTATCCATTGAGGTAAAACGTAGGTATGTATGAGTTTATCAAATAAAAAATTATGATTTTTTTTTGCTCACCTCGTTTTTTTTTAATTATGGACTTAGTTTTATAGTTTAAGTGAATATTCTACTTTCATTACAAATATAGTGATGAAATTTGGGTCTGCATGATGTAATGGAACCACATTTCCCATAATATAACAAACAGGCATAAATAATGAAGTAAGTAAGCAGGTGAGATGATAACAAAATGTACTTTGGGCCTTCAAATTTAAGTGTATCTTTTTGTAGCATATTTTCAATAGTTATCTACTTTAGTGGGTATTAATAATAGCTATTTAGTACGATTGTCACATGTTCCAGGTATTCGCAACGAACGGTCCTTGCGAAGATAACGTTGAAGCTACTTGCACAAAGAGTATTCACCTCGTGTATGAAAAGAACATAATCTATATCACCAAGGATCCCAGCACAAAGAAGGTATATTTTTAACTATTATGCAGCACAGTATTCGTATATTTAAATTTTAAATCAAGTACTGAATCCTTATTCAAAAATATATTTTTTTTAATCTCCTGATTAGTTCGGAGGGCGCATACCTTCGTCTGAAAAGAAATAACAAAAGAAACTTGTTTTTTTTTTATCAATCGTTTAATGTCTTCTCGCAATGTATGGACGCGTGTCAGCCACGGTCCACAAAGAATTAAGCACTCAAGATATGCCAAATACAAATGTACATTATAATAATTTGTTTATGATTAATTATGTATACCATGTACTACATAGTATTTACTTTAATACTTAGATTAAAGCAAAACTGTAGCTTTTAGTTCGGAAGCATACAAATCATGTCATCATTAATGACGATAAAAAAGACGAAAAATCTGGTGAGAAGTTTACACAGCGTATATTTCACAGCTGATAACAACAGTCGGAGATACTGCGGTTTACAAATATCCTTTTAAGAAGGACTGGGGAACTATTAGTTTGCTGAACGGTCAGGATATTTCTGTTTCGCTACCGGACATCCACGTCGAGGTACGTACAATATATTATTTACATTATATGATTAGTTGATCAAAATTTCTAACTACACAACATTCACCAAGCTTTTCACCTCAAATAAACTATACAGCTCTTGGAAGTGTATGCCTGGATCATCCACATTCACTGTGGTTCTTAGAGTTAACGCACTTAACCAATAGCGCAATTATGGATCATAAGACTAACCGCATAACTAGCAATAAATACTGTCCAATTCCTGCGATTTATTTCATAATATCCATTATAATAATTTCTACGAGTATAAGGCTTATGAAATACCTAAATAACAAATAGAAAAAATAGCGCTCTGAGTTAGATAAATCGAATTATTGCTAATGGTGGAATTTTCTATGAAGCTACCTTTAACCCCAAACAAGTACCAATCAATTAAGAATCATTTCGACCCACAGCTCACAGTGATACAATCGAAGATGGAATTCAACGTGCGTGTTCCATCGTTCCTGTACGGAAACCGAACTGAAGGTATATGCGGTGTCTGCGCCGGTTACCAGGACTACCTCATCACCAGCAACGGAACTGCCACCGAAGATTTGGACGAGGTTAGTGCAAATAATTCCTTATTTCCGAATTATGAGTTTAACACGATAGCCACCATCTTGTTAGGACTATGTTTAGAGATTACAGAAATAACTAGAAAAATATTATATTAACGTGACGTTGGCAGCATTGTGGATGGAGTTGCCATTAAAAATAAGTAGAAGAAGAATTTCCGAAATGTAAATTTAATTATTTCGACTACAGTACGGCAAGAGTTGGCAGGCGAGTCCAGAGGCTTTGGAAGCCCTCCACATACCTCCCCAGGAGCAATGCACCGAGCCACCGCCTCCTGAAGAGTGTACCGTCCCTCCACCAGAATCTAACCCTTGCTACAACCTGTTGAATGCAGACAAATTTGGTCCAGTAAGTTTAATACTTCCTACTCCACATAGAGATATTGTGAGATGTCTTTGGCGACTATTAGCATTGTATTAATTTCATAAACTATAGTAAAAAAATCTTTAGTTTTGAGACACGTTATTGTTTTCAAAGTAGAATTTTGAAGTCAAATCTAAATATGGCGATTAACAAGTAGTAGTTAATGATCTTGTTATCAGTAAAAGGACATTTGGTCTAGGTTAAATAAAGTATATAGGATTTTGCAGTCTACCTTTAGCCCTTAAAATAAACCAATTTTTTACGACACCAAAGACTGTAAATGTCTCTTTCAGGCGATATTAAAGTTTTAAAACTTATATCTTTATTATCTATCGAATTTCAATTATTTTTTGTTCCTATTTATACACTATGTAGCATGTGCACCGACGAATAGTATTGGTGGCTTTCTACTGCTCTGTGTAGTTACCAGATAGGCCTTACGATATTTTTAATATGGCCTCCCTAAAGTGGAAAAGATTTTTTTCATTATTTATATTTAAATTACTTTTGCAGTGTCACGCGCTAGTAGACCCATTATCATTTGTGGACTCATGCGAGGAGGATCTGTGTGCCAACGTGACTGACGTGTGCCCCACACTCGAGAGATATGCAGCCGCGTGCCGAACGCAGGGCGTCTGTCTCGACCATTGGAGGGAAGGCCTCTGTCCCTATCCATGGTAAGCATTCGTTCTATCTTCCATACTAGTAGCATCACGGTTTTTAGCTAAATTAAAAACGTTGTCGAAGTCCGCAGTGCATAAAAGCAAATAAATTAAAAAAAAAAAAAAAAAAAAATTAAGTGACACACTTTTTCATTTGAATGCAGTGAAGCGCCGTTAGTTTACCGATCGTGCGTTGATTGCGAAAGAACTTGCGAGAACAACGAAGAACTGACGAGTCAACCTGAGAAGTGCACCAACAAACCTGTCGAAGGCTGCTTCTGCCCTGAAGGAAAGGTAACTAAGAAACGTTTGTGAGGAATTTTGCCTGTTTTTATTCACCTTCCGAAAAATACACTTGAACTATAGGTAAAACATTTGGAACTACATCACTACTCGCCAGTGATCAAACAATAAACTCTCTTCCAAATAAATATTTGGAACAATTACAGCTATACGCAACTCGAAAATAACGGAAATCTTCATTTTCTTATTTTATTTTAGTAACGTGTAGAATGCATGTGATTGAATCGTTTGTTATGAACCTCTACCAGATGTCAGCTTTAAGCGAAGAGTATTATTGTTAGGGCTTGAGTGTTAAACCTGAAGGTAAATGTAAGAATTGTATAATATTATTAAAAACAATTGCAGGTCCGCGTCAACAACACGTGCATAGAGCCATCGAAATGCTTCCCGTGCGATGCAAAGAACGAACACTTCGCTGGAGACGAGTGGAAGGTACGATTAAACATCTTTATTACATTACATTACTTTTCATCATTCCCCCAAATTACACATACCTACAAGTTGCGAAAGCTATCATCAGAAATCAGCTATTTGCGATAGAACGCGATAGATATGGTGATTATTGTATATAGGTGCTATTGTTTTTTTTAGAGATGGTAAAGTGACTGCCCTTCACTTGTTAATAATTAATGTACAGCCTAAACGTACCGGACCAAATTGAGTCACTATTACTGGTTTTTCATCATCACTCTCCTGTATCTATTTATGGCTTTGTTGTATCTCGAGATGGTTTTTCATCATCACTCTCCTGTATCTATTAATGGCTTTGCTGTATCTCGAGATGTTTTTCGATAATATTATTTAATAGTGTTAACGTTTTAAGTTATACAAGGAACTCTTGTGCAAAATTTCATGCTTTTAGACCACGGCTATCCAATTCGTTTTGGAGATGGTCAATAATTTCGATTCCATGACAGCTCGCGGGCCACATCGCAAGGTGTATTATTATTCTATGGGACACCTACTGAATAATACTTATAAATAATCATGATACAAATAGATAGATATTTAAAATGATACCTACCCGTAGTTGAATAATAATCAAAAAATTAAAAAGCTCGATAACAACCGTGGGGCTGCACCCATAACTACCTTGGCGGGACATTTTATGACTCCCGGGCCTTGTTCTAGAACGACCGGCTTAAGCTGAGTGTTGCTGTATAGTTAGCCTTAAGAATTTTAATAAGTATATAATATTTTATGCGAAGTTACAATGTAAAAGATAACGTAAGAACCGATGGTGGTTGGTTGTGGTAGGAGGACGCTTGCACGTCGTGTTCGTGTAGCAAGGTGCCGGGGAAGAACGAGGCGCATGTGTCGTGCACCACGCAGCACTGCTCCGCGCCGCTCTGCTCCGACCTGGAGAACATGGTCACCAAGCCCGCGCCACCCGGACGTTGTTGCCCGGAATACTCTTGCGGTAAAAACTATTAAAAATTTAACATCCAAATAACCATTTGCATGTAGCTTTCTTACTTAATGAATAATAGTCAATTTCTTTGCCATTTTACAATGACCGTGAAATGGAGTTGGTTTTACATTATTTTTAGCCATAGCAAAGGTCTGTGGCATTACTAAGATTGGACTCAATTAAAATAATAAAATGACCCATCATTGTCTGCAATTATTTAATAACATTACAATAATACTTTATTTTAGTGTGTGCTAACAATTCAAATACTGACACTAGTAGACTTATTAAATTACCCTAAACTTCATATAAAATCAGTTTTATACTGAATTTTTATCCTTGGCTATTATAGTAGTTATTGACAAAATTTCATTAAGCCAAAATTAAACATACATTTCCAGTACCCAAGCCTCAGGTGAACTGCGAAGAGCCCAAGAAAATGAACTGCGGCTTCGGACAAGTGTTAAAACAGAGGAAAACCGCGAATGGGTGCAACGAGTATGCTTGCGGTAAGAAATCGAATGACATGTATTTATTAACCATAAAACTATCGTTATTTTGCTCTGAACCTGTGCAGTTTCAAACTATGAGAGAATTGTTACTTTACATAAAAATACTCCTAAAAGTCTGATCAATAATTACATACCAATCTTAATTATACCGTTGTTTGCATAGCTAGGTATGAATTACTATCATGTGCTCCGTTTTCGTGGCACTTCAAGCAAGCGGTATCGTTGACTCAACACGGTTTTGAGATTGCAATATCCACTTCTTCACACCTAGTGTCTTTCTTTGATGATTTAACCGCTCTAACTAACTACTTGACCAAAGAAAGTGTGCTGATGTGATTTACGGCGATTTTAGTAAAGCTTTGACAAAGTTAACCTCAGTATTTTAACTCAAAAATTGACAACAATTTGGATTAATCTTGTTGGTGTTCTGTTAATAAGTAAAGAAGGTAGAATTCCCTTATCCTGAATTTTATTTAAGACTAGCTGTGCCAGTGGATCCGCTCGCGTGGTCTACTAAAAAAAGGTTGTTTATTTTTTGTGCGGAACTCTCATTATTTTTCCCTAATTATATGCCTTATAACATCAGCTATCTGCCAGTGAAAAATCCCGTCAAAATCGGTCCAACCATTTCGGAGATTACTTGAAACAAACAGACAGACAGACAAAAAATTAAAAAAATAGTTTTTGTCATAGGCATCGTTTATACTTTCATATGCGTTTAGTAAAAACCTGTTATTTTGACATTACAAACAGACACTTCAATTTTATTATATGCATAGATGCCTTGACATTACAACTTGTAATAGTTATGCAATTAACAATAAATTAACCAGAATGCAAGCCACCGAGCGAGTGCGAGCAGATACCAAGCGATAATGAAGTAGAAATCGTCGAACCCGGAATGGAGCGGCTGATCGACAACAGCGGGTGCTGCCCGCGCGTCGACTTCGTCTGCCGCGTGGAGACCTGTCCGCAGCCGCCGGTCTGTCCGCAGTTCCACGACCTCAAGACCAATAACATCTCCGGGAAGTGCTGCCCAGAGTTCTCTTGCGGTAAGATTTTTATCGACGACTGAAGGGACTTTGTTGTGTTGAACTTAGATGTTGTGTTAGGTAGTGTTTTTATGTTTTAGCGAGATGTATTTGAGCTCCAGTAAGCAATTACAGTACAGAGTGCTTGTGTCTTAAACTCGAGGCACTGAGAAATAAACAAGTCGGTTTGAGAGGTCGCCCACAGCGATTCAGTAGCGATATAATAGCAAATAGATCGCGATACAGTCGCATCGCTACTATAGCGATACTTCATGGATACAGTCGTGCGCTGTAGTGTTTACTTGTAAATAGCCGTAATAAAGAATTATGTGCCGAAGCGTTCAATTTTTTTTTGTGCTTATTATCGGGTCAATGCTATAGCGTAGTTTGCCTGTTAACCTTTACCCGATGTCGTCCGAAACAGTTCCACGTTAGTAGTGAAGCTAAATCAATGCAGTCGCACGTTTGCACCGAAACGAAAGCAATGCCAAAAGCCTGAACCGATTCCCGATTGTTTTTCTACTGTCGCGCGTTGCAAATGCGAAAAACGGCCAAGAGTAACGATGCAGACGCCCGTTACCAAAACGCTAACTGAATCGCTACAAAAAGTCGTCGTTGGCTACCACCCTTAATCATGGATATCTTTACTTTGTGAAAGTTGTAGTTGCTCCCAAAGTAGAAGACAGACAAAACATCATTCATGCACATCTTAAAAATAGCATTTTAAAAGTTGATAAGCCGTAACTTGGTCTGATTAAATACATGGAGCTCACTTAGCTCATTATTTCCAAGAAAGTAGATTTTTGTAGCTATTCTAGTCTAAGCCGTGTTTCGCAATTTTTTAACGAAAATATTAATTTTAAACTATTTGTCTATTTTTGTCAACATAAACTTTAAAATAATGTATTGACCATTATTTTTGGTGAATAATTAAGAGAGATGTGGCGTTTGCCAAAAAATCATCTTTTGAGAAATAATATATAGAGATTATTGCCAATTGTGTTTGTAGTGTTAACTTGGTCGATTGTTCACAGAATTACCTAAAGACAAATGCGTAGTTAAACTCGAGTGGGAGGCCGCTGCCAAAGGAGGAGAAAAGTCTCGTCCGTTGGCGCAAGTTTTACTCAAGGATGTAAGTATTAACAGATCCCACCCTAAAATATTGCTTGGTCATTGCTTGCTTAGTAAAATATTTCCCACTATTTTAGCAGTATGAGAAGGTGCTCTTAGTGTAAGCACTTCTGATTGAGACCACGAAGATTGTGAATTCGGATTTCAGCAGTACCAACACAGATATTATTAATCTGCTCTGATTAGTGCTTAGAATTTAATCTCTTGACTATGCCTGGTTAACCCGTAACTTTGTACCCATTCGTAATACAAATCATCATCACACTGAATATATCTTTCTATTATTGGAAGAAATTTTAGAATCGGATCAGTAGTTCGAGATTACTTCCTACAAACATACTCCTCGACTGTCCGCATTGTAAATGACGCAGACGTTATTAAGTTCATCGAGCCGCTTCAGCTGCGCAGGAACATCGCCTCGCTGAGCGTGTTCTACCGTCTCTATCATAGCGAGTGTTCTGAAAAGCTGTTCAACGTAAATTACCTCCATCTCAGCAAGAACAAAATAGTTCTCTTCGCCATATCTTTGCCGGATTGTGAAGTTGTGGAACTGTCTTCTTCCTTTAACATGCGACGACTGGCGATTGATATTAGATTTGTACATCCGTCGATGGTCACCGATTTTATTGGATGTACTGTGCTTACCATCAGATATAGGGACGTAAAATTTCCGTGCTTCGTTTTTTAAAAAGAAAAAGTCATAAGCTTTATCTATTTAAAGAGATTGCTTGTTTGTTTGAATGCCCTAATCTCCGGAACTTCCAGTCGAATTTGTTAAATTCTGTTTACGTATTATAACCTATTTAGGGAAGTTTAGATGCTATATAACTTCACGTTACGACACTGAAAGTCAAGCGGTCCGGTAAGCTGTATGCGACAACTAGAAGTGAGATAACGATGGGCTTCACGGATGCGTCGGCGGCTGCGCAGTGAAGAGTTGATCGAATAGATAAATACCATACCATCCACAACTCTATTTTAGTATGTCCAATGGTTTACATGGTCACAGATAGGATAAATTACTATTGCAATTTTGTCAATACGAGAAGCCTCCTGTTCTCCCTTTAGTAGAATATAAAAACCTGTTGAGGAAAGGTAACGCTTGATGTGTAATGTATGATGCAGATTGGATCAGTATGGCTGGACGGTCCTTGCCGGTCGTGCAAGTGCGAGGCGGCGGCAGGAGGAGCGTCTCCCAGCTGCTCGGTGACCGAGTGCGCGCCGATCCTCAGCACAGAGCAGTTCGTGGTGGAACCGCGTCCAGTGCCGTTCACTTGCTGCCCGCAACCATTGCAGGTCGCCTGCAGGGATGGAGACAACATCTATAAGGTCAGTTGAATTATGTACATTTTTTTTGTCTTTATTAAGTGCAGGCTGCCGGCACACAGCAGGTGGTTGCTGGCCAGGCGGGTATTAAAATATGCCATATAATATACCACATTGCTAAGGTTTCATTAAGATGTTTCATTTAAAATTACCGACGATGGAAAAGTGATGATGATTCTAACAATACAAATAAATAAGCTTTTAGTGTTAAACATCTAATTGTGCGTTTTGGGTAATATCAATTGTACGAAGCCGTCACGGAGTTTTACATGGTAACGGAAACGTCAGGATTATTTCAACGCCATCTATCTATGATTCTGCGTACTAAATTATATTTTTATTATCATAAAATTTGTTTTTAACACCATCTAAAACTCAGATTTCAAATGTATTTTTGTTAAAATTGAGAATTTTTCTGTTTCACTTTTACGTGTCATGTGATTGTAAAATCAATTTTCCAACGTACATTTTTAGACACCAAATTGATGATTACTACTTACGTAACAGTTTCATTATTTGAAAAATATATTTTCATTTTACTATTTCATTGATTTAAGGGTTTATTTACTGTATGGCTAGTTGTCCCGGCAGACGTTTTTCTGCCATTACCTATATATATATATAGTTTGACCTCAGTGTCATCTATCCCGAATTTCTTATCCTGAAAAGTAATATATCTATAACGAACAAAAATAAAAGAATTCCGCACATTCATCATTCGAATGGCAAGTTATAGTCTTGAGTTCATATAAAAATCGAATAGAAAACAGTCTTTCCGGGTTTTGAAAATTTACAAATTTGCCGGGTAACTTATCCAATTTTTCTTCCTTAAAGTCTTATTCAGACGATTACTTACATTAAAAAAATATCCAAATCGGTCCAGCCGTTTCTCAAGCTTACCCACGAGCAGCATTTCATTTTTATTTATATACTAGGTATGAGTAAAAATGTCAGTGAAATTGTAAATAGTGTACTACAACTGGACATTTCACTACTTATTGAATAACAACCAATTTCCATGTCTCACATCTGCCAGTTGTCTCACAACTGCTCATTTCCCTAAACTCGATATAATTATACTTAATATTTCACTGTGGTATAAAAACCGTCCTAGCCGCACATCTAACAACTTGTTCCCAAAATGTTACACAATGAAAAGAAACAATATCCCGGGTTTTTCATAATATATACGGTCACCTTACTCTTGACGCGTTTGAGTTCTGAATCGAATCGAATAAAATTCGATTTGGCACTCTCGAAATCAACACTAGCGCACGATCGTGTTGTGGCTCTGTCGAAACTAACTTCGTATACATTTTTATGTAAAAATGTTAGAATTAAAAGAATCCAAGCAATGATTTACGGTGACTTGTGTGTGTAATGTGACCGGATACAGATCACGACGTTGATATGATTCGATTATAAACCAATCTTGATTTTTGATTCGGTTTGGTTCAAGAGTACACTACACTACACTACACACACTACACTTGTAGTGTGAAATCAAAAAATCAAAAGTGAAACCGAATCAGAATCAAAATCAAATTCTAATCAGTATCAAGATTAGCTGGGGGGCTAGGTCCAGTAATTGCCTTTCGACAACGCTCTTTGCATTTCATATATTTATCGTGAAATTCTTTCATTTTATAACTTTTATTTGGGAATTTTTTTTTATATCGTATTCTAAAAAGATATAGTTACTGTCATAAATTACCATTTATTAAGCGTAAAACATATACAGAAATGTGTACTAATTGATATTGTTTAGCTCAATTTTATTAAACGAATTCAATATCAAGGTTGGAGAAAACTGGACGTCTCCTACTGATGCGTGTGAGAAGTACCAGTGCGTGCAAGGAGATGATGACAAGCTCCAGAGGGTGACTAGAGTGGAGCATTGCGATACTGACTGTCAACCTGTAAGTAAAAGTTATTATTAGCAATTTAAATCACTTTTTACGAAAAAATAAATTAGATTTTTTTCTGCCTATAATAATGGTTTTTAAAATCGTTTACTTATGCCATATTAAAAAATAACTCAAACCAGTCAAATTTACACCTATGGTTTTAATGTTGATCATTTAACTTTTTTGTTTCTTCTATTTTGATGATGCATTATTGCCAGTGTCAATGTTATTATTTCTGTAGTCAATTTATTATAATAATCCGGATTCAGTTCGCTTATTTGTTCTTATCATGTTAATTGTTTAAGTTAAAACTCCAACTATAATCTGACATTGTGTTATTAGGGTTCGAAGTACTTCCCAACGGAGCCTGATTCTGGAGAATGTTGTGGTAAATGCGAACCGGTCGCTTGCATTGTCGACGGTAAGGAGCGGCCCATCGGAGAAAAATGGACTTCGACGGACTTCTGTGCAAACTTCACATGCGTTGATCTAAACGGCACGGTATGCTGGCATAACTGTTTTCTTTTGTAGTATTGTTACATAATCTATATCCATTATTTAGGAAACTAATTTCAAAAATTAATTATAGAGGTAGACAATAATTTCTAATCCTTGTAAGCTTGGCGGGCCGCCTATTGAATATAATATTTGTTTACACCTATAATAGATTCAGATATAAATAGATAGATATTTATGATGAATAAAGTATAAACTGTTTTTCTATAAACCAGTTACTAGAGCCCAATTCTCAATTGTCACTAGCAATATTCATAAAACCACCAAATTCAAATCTACTTTCGATTGTATTATGTTTCAATTTCCAGTCCATTGATCTATATCTGTCCATTTGGCCGAATAGGTATAGATTATGCATATTCTGCTTAACTCTTTCAATGCGATTATTACCAAAGTATACGTGAACACATATTGTGACTTTAAGAAATTTGTTTGTTATACCAGTTACCAAAATATGCCTATATACCTACGCACCTTCCTTAAAATATTTTAAATTTCTCCAGTTACAAGTGCAAAGTTCAAATGAAACATGCCCTGAAGTGTCGGAGAGTCTGAAGAAACAGTTCGTGGTGAAGGAGGAGAAAGTACCCGGCAAGTGCTGTCCCTTGCAGGAGCTGACCGCCTGTCGCGTTGGTGATAAAGTATACAAGGTAACTTACGTCAAAACTAATGTGCAGTTAATGTATATGTTTGGCGGCGTGAGTCGAGGCGCGGGGTATGTTGCGTGTCATACAGGTTATGCTGAACCACGATTGGTCATTGTCAATGACGTCAACGTCATTAGGTTACCAGTATGCGCGAATTAAGGCCTCTCGCGCACTAGTGCAGCCTGGCTATGGCAGCGGAAATATTAAGCAACCCGTTTCAGCAGCCAATTAAAGGCCAGTCATATCGAAACTCATTGCGAATTTTGTTTCGAAACACAAAATACATCTGGCAGCTACGACAAGTACGCGGATACACAAGGCAGCCACATACCTACTTACTCAATTGGCTACCTTGATGCAACGAGCCATGATATGTTGGATTGGCGGTATGTGGCTGCGGTAGCAGCTTGGCTGCCTAGTGCGCGGGGACTCTAAGTAACCTCAACTATCACTGCTTCGTGTTCGCGACCAGGACTTGTAACAGCAAATGACTTATCTAAAATCTCCATGTGCCGTTATCTTTTCCAAATTTGAGATACTTGTTAGTTAATAAAATAGCTTCAAATATCAAACTTAAATGCATGTCCAAATATGAATAGTGAAGTTTGATATGAAATCCACATCGTTTAAAAGTGAAATTAAATAAAATTACATTATTAATGTATCTACCCGGGCATCAGATTTTGAGGGGCGTCGTAGTACACAGGTCAATCGGCATTCAGCCAGAGCTGTAGCAAATGTTAGGAGATCTTTAGTTTTGTACCATAACAATTAAGAAAGTTTATAGCAAACACTAAAAAAGGTCGGCCATCTGAGAGGCCCACGAATATTTTACTTCTCTAGACACTGAGTCCCCAAAAGCGCTAGACATATGCTACTTCTGCTAAATAGCTAATCCGTTCCTACATTCAGCACTTTCAACAAGGATGTGGTCGTCAGGGACATGCAACCGGGGCTAGAGACGGCGCTGGCCAAGAAAACAGACAATGCCCACCATTCTTTAACGTCTTATGCAACTTTTTAGACCACATAAATATTGTTTCAAAAATTAAGTGCACATAAAGTAACATATTTGCAGATGGGAGAAAATTGGACATCTCCAACTAATGCTTGCGAGAAGTACGAGTGTGCGCAAACCGAGGAAGGTAAACTGGAAAAGATCACCAGAGTCGAACATTGCGACTCGGACTGTCAACCGGTAAGAATTCTACTAGTTTGCTCAGTATTAAAATCTTCTGTTAACATTTAAGGTTCATTCTGCAATCTGCAAAGATGTTTTACTCTTTGATAAGCAGCCATGGAGTATACCTTGATTATTAGAACCAAACCAAAGACTAAGGTAGTTTTCACAGTAAAATCTAGTCTTGTGAGGACTATGACACACAGGCGATGAGTTCTCTTCTCTTAATTATCATAACTGTTGCACTTATAATCGCTTTTACTCGTAGTACTGTAATTTTAGAGAATCACAGTAAAAGAATCTTCGTGAATTACCAATTTGTTTCTGTATTCAAATACAATTTACACTAATTTTACAACTCTGAAGAAAAAGACAATATTTGTTGATGGAAGTAACTACAGAATGGTTTCAGATATTTTTTTTCTTTTGTTTTATTCATATATATATGCAATGTGTTTGTTGTAGGGCTGGAAGTACTTCCCAGCCGAGACTGAGAGCGGTGGATGCTGCGGTAAGTGCAAGCCGGTCGCGTGCGTCGTCGACGGGAAGGAACGACCTATCGGAGAAAAGTGGACCTCCACTGACTTCTGCACCAACTTCACCTGTGTTGACTTGAATGGAACGGTAATTATGACGATTCTTATAGCCTATAAATTAATAAACAACATATATTTTACGTCCAAAAATGTCATCAAAATCGGGTCAAGCCGTTTTTACGTTAAATCCGAACATACAGACTGACAAAAAAAGCCATATTCGTGATCTGTGTTCTTTATAATAGATGTGTATATCAGTAATTTTGGAAAAAAATACATGTATAGGACTACAGATTTATTCATATAGATAATTAATTTTGATCTCCCGATGTTTCTATGTTATAGAGAACTACCTGAAGAAATATATTTTATACTTAGTTGGATTCCGTATTTGGTTTCAATACTGCCTATACGTTGATTTATGAAATAAGGATATTTGAAGTGTTTTGAAGTGAAAGCTTCTTTAGCTCCGTTGTGATTTGAAACTCGATGAAACGAAAAAACAACAGTAAAATTAGACAACCATATACATCTCCAGGATTTAGCCTACGAGAGAATGAGATAGAATACATTTACATTATGCACGCTTAATGCAAGTCCTAATTTTCATGTTTGTCATCGTCGTCGGATTGGCCTAGTGGTGTGAGACGACAAGACTTCATACGCAGAACGCACGAGTGGTCGATAGTTCGAATCCCGCTGATTTAGGATATTTAAAAAGAATCTTCAAAGAAAATGTTTTTTAAGGTTTTTTCTTCTGATTCGTGTGAACTGCTGCACAAACAAAAAAATAATCCAATTATTAAAAGTTTATATTATTTTATTAAGTTGGCAATATCCGGTGAACACGTTACCTTGGTTTGACATCACATTTACATCATATATGTCATAATTACATAATATTACACATATGACATAAGGGTGATGTCAAAGGTCGTGTGTGCACGGGTAATGAAATAATTGAAATCTGTTTTCCATGATTGCAGCTCCAAGTACAAAGTTCTAACGAGACCTGCCCCGAAGTGTCCTTGGCTATGAAGAAGGAGTACGTTTTGAGTGAAGAGAAGGTACCCGGGAAGTGTTGTCTAAAAGAGGAACCAGTCGCTTGTCGCGTTGGAGACAAAATTTACCAGGTATGGTATTATTTATGGCCAATAAATTGCCAATACCTAAGCATCTGTTCGATCTACGCGAAACCCGATGGAGTTTATCGATATTTATTTTTACAGTATTTATATTGTTTATAGTAGTTATAATTTTCACTGAATCATTCATTACCGTCATTCACGTAATGATCCACCCTATAATACTTGTTTAACATGATTCTTGGACTTATTATCTGGCAAATCGGTAATGTGCTTAGGGTGTTTATTGTAAAACCTAATACAATTGTTTAAAAAACTTTTATTTGTCGTACCAAGTCTAAAAGATTACTATTTTATATTTATTTTTAGTATTGAAATTGTGCCTCTCGTTTACAAGTACCAATTTTTAAGACAATAAATTACCTATTGAAATCTTAATGAAATTTTACATAAGTTATCAAATTTCCTGTCACTCTTCTCGATGACTGGGATCTTTTCCGAATCGTTAGTAGTAGTGTTTTATAACCTACTTAGGGTGTAAATAGAGTTTTTTTTTATTTTTTTCGATCTTGAATAGGAGATATAAATTAAGCAATAAGTTCTCACTAAGGGCAGCCCGACTGGTGGAATACCTACACCCTACGGATGATCGCAGACATATAATCTTGTGTTGTGTTCCTGCGGTGAGTAGGGTTTCCAGAGCTCCTTGGTGTAGGAATGTTCACGGTCGGCACGCGCTAGTGATACCTCTGGGGCCATATGCTTGTTTGCCAACTTAGTTATAGAAAAAGAATCTGTTTTTAGGAGGGACAAACATGGCAAACGTCGGACCCTTGTAAGAATGTGAGCTGCGCGCGCGACCTCACGGGCCGGCTGACGCACTCGGAGAGCGTCGAGAAGTGCGCGCGCGACTGCAAGCGGGGCTGGAGCTACGCGGAGCCGGCGCCGGGCGCCTGCTGCGGCCGCTGCGTGCAGACCGCTTGTATCATCGGCGAACAGGAGATCAAACCAGGTCAGTATAGAAACAAATAATTCATTTCTATGGTACACAATATAATTCATAAATTAATATAATGTAAAAAGAACTATTAAGTAAATCACGGAACCATACATATCTAATATATAAGGACATATTTTATAAATTTGGAGCTTCACTTGAGCGCGTTAGTATTCTAATGTTAAATTTTTAATAATTATAAATGATGCATAAAAAAATCGGAACGATTCACGTAAATGCGTTATTTAACTATTTATTATCCTTACTATAATATTATAAATGCGAGAGTGAGTTTGAAGTACACGCAGGCGAAGTCGCGGACAGAAACTAGTAAGAAATATTTTTTATTGAAGTGAAACTTCTTATGCGACTTCCAAGCGTTAAACGTTTAACGCACATTATTGGTCTCTCTTCTTTGTGTGAGCCAGAGCGAGAGAGCAATATATTATCGGTCTCTCCTCTTTGTGTGAGCCAAGCGAAAGAGTAAATGTCGGTGTGTATGTATGTTGCACATTGTTTAAATAAAATAGAAAATGTCTTTTAAAATGAAGTTTCACTTCTATCGTGTGTGAATCGCACACACACCTTTTTTTTCTTTCTTAAAGTTAAAATTATAATTTTTGCCATGTGCCACATATTTTGATAATTATTGAAATAAACTTTACTAAAATTTCCCAGATGGTATAATTAACGACTTATAATAACTAACCATTGGAACGGTAAATAATGTAAGTTTTGACGAAGATTCAACTTGTGACTTTTATACACCCTTTTATTGCACCGTACTAAAATCAGGGTGCGTAAATATCCTATACTAGCTGTGCTCGCGGCTCCAAACAAGGCGATCGCCGACCATTTATTTTAAAGAGAAAAATGCTTATTTGTGTATTGTGTTTCATTCACCTACCCATTAAAGGATATAGACTCAACTCCCATTTTTTATTCATACGTTCAGGATCGACGTGGACGTCCGCGGACAACTGCACGACGTTCTCGTGCGACAGCGCAGGCGAGGAGGTATTTGTGACGTCATCGCGACAGCTCTGTCCGGACGTCTCTGCCTGCAACCCTGAGGACATCGTCAACGAGACCTGCTGCCTCGTCTGCAAGGAGAAACCGCAGGCGCTCAGTGAGTTCATATTTATTTTGTTCGTTTTCTATCGTTGAAACTTGTTTAAGATTGTTCTGCGGGGCTCAATCAAATATTGTGCTATATGTATGGAATAATTGTAAAATTTCGATATTCCACATACCTAATCATTAAGTTATAACACCATTCATTAATTAAAATTTAGAACTCGACTACATTTCACAGATTCTTTAAAGATCGACACGATTTACCCCCGTGAAAGAATAAATTATATTTTTTAACTAATTAAAGCTTTTAGGTGGTTTCAATGTAGCTATGATGCTTCTATGATAACCTTTTCAGAAAAAATCTAGTCAACATGGGAAAAAATCCCACATGAGCCTTAGATTTGACTGAAGGAAAACATGTTTACTAAACCATAGCATTTCCAACCAACTACTCAGTGAACACGTTACCTTGATTTGACATCACATTTACATCATATGTGTCATAATTGCATAATTTTTACACAAGCCTGGCAGAAGCTGTCGCCTTGAAAAGGAAAATTTGTTATCGAACCATAGATCTCTTGAGAGCCAATTCCTCTAGATTTAATGTGTTACCATCTTTAGCCATATTTTCACTAAATATCAGATAAAATGTTGTCAAACATTATGGCCACGGTCAATCTATAAGGAAAAACTACCTACTATCAGCCATGTATTATCTTTTGTTATTAAGGAACTGTTAGTAACAGTTGTTTTCAGTAGTGGTTTATAAAAACAAGAAACACAATTTTCGTATATTTATAATTTTTTTTGAAATTTTAAGGTAAATGCGTGCCCAAGAGCATCCCCAGTCCGGAGACTGTGGGTCTAGTGCGCGTGCACTTGGGCTCTCACGGGTTATGCATCAACAGACGGCCCATCAAAGGATTCAAGGAGTGTCGAGGATCCTGTGACTCAGGCACTGTTTATAACAACCGTAAGTTGCTTAACAAAATATAATAACCGTATCAGTTCATTTAACGGTTAAAACAGGGCCGTAACCAGAGACGGGGCACGGGGATTCAAACCCTCGTAAAATTTGTCCAATCACTTATCTACTTTACGAGTTTAACGTCTACTTCATTTTATTACATTAAAGTATGTAACTGAATCAGTTCACATCAAGTGGATCCCTCAAGAATCATACCTTAAAACATTTTTTTATGTCAGTTTAACAACTTATTTTCAAATAAAAATTTGTTGACTTCGATTGAAAAAACAATTATGAGAAAACCGTTGAAGGTAACTTGATTAACTTTCCAATTATTACTGGGCAAATCAAATGTTTTGATTTAAAAAGTATATTATTTAAATTACTAATCATTAAAATATATAAAATTAAATTCTATTATCTTGAGAAAAATAGGGGACCCAGTTGACGTGAACTTACTCAACTGTATACTAAAAATATGACACACGTTCCAGTTTGACCCCTCCTACCCTTGCATCATCAGATGCTGCTTAAATATATTGAAAAAAAAACACATCAAAAATTATATTTTAGTTGCTCACTTATGTATAGAACTCCAAAATTTATTACTACTATACCCAGCGATTTCCTAAGCTGTGCATTGTTAGTCAGTAAGTCTTAAGAATTTTATTATGTACACAAATTTCAGTAACAATTCGTTTTTTTTACATAGTCGCACTGCATAGTGACTGCACTATGCCTAATGCTATAAGCACAGTACAAACCATAAATAACGTCCTACACCGAGAGATCGGCAATCCATACAGTAGACGCCGTCATAACAGCTCGCAAACCTCTTGGTAACTGAACAACTGATTATATTCTGGCTGATACCGGAATGAGAGACGCCTAAAAGCAGTAGTAACATACGCTCAAATTTGGTTCGGTAGACCAAATCCGTTCTCGCTACAGACGACCGGATAGACAGATCAGGATTTGACAGTTACTTGACGTAGGCCTTCAAGTGCTCGCTGTTATCATCATATCGTTGGACACAAAAATTATGGTGGTAGTAATTAATTTGGTAATAAATGGTGGCATCTAATTTCTTCTTTCACATCTTCTGCGGTGGCGGCCTTATCAAATTTTGAGTAACACTCTATAAGTATTGTAAATGCTTGCATCCCGGTTGCAATAAAGTTCGGTACGGAGCAAACCATATCCGATGTGCAAACTAGTGGATCGAGGCCGACTCAATTAATAATAATAATGTTAGCAGGACTACTCTATAGACGATCAGATGTGGTTCCGAAGCGAACCAAATTCGTGGTCTGTTTCAACCAAATTCGAGCGTGTGTTAGTAGTTTAAGCGTGCCACTATGACAGGTGTTTAGACCTAAACACACAGTTGAATATGTGTTCGTATTTACAGAAACAGGCAGCCACGACTCCCGTTGCGAGTGTTGCACGGCGACCCGGTACGGCGGGGTCAGTACGCAGCTGACGTGCGAGGACAGGTCCGTGTTACCTCATCGTGTGGCATCACCAGTCGCGTGCGCCTGCCAGCTCTGCGGCACTCCGCCCGCCGAGCCCGTCCTGCCTGCACCCTCAAAAACCGGTAACTAACTAAGCACTTTACCAAATAATAGAAACGAACCTTCGAAAATATTGAAACGGCGGTAGTGACCATTATACATCGATTAATTTGCATTTTTTTTAGAGGACTTACATAATATATGGCTGCATTTTCTGACTGCAATAAAAGATTTGCGCGAATAAACCTTTCTTTAGTTCATTAACATTACTAAACAATTTTTTTCTTCGATCTTTTTACTCTGTTAGCCTTAGGGGCCCCGAAGTCTTACATGACTTTTACAGCTTCACCGGGTTTAGCGGGCGAGCGCTGAAGCCACTCAGCCACGAAAGCGTGACAGCAAGCTCAACTGAGGCTACCAATGTGGCCAAACGCTTGGGTTCTTCCCGAGTATGCAACATCGCAATTTAATCCCCTATACGTAATTAGATCTAAACCAACTAAAACATATTATATACATGTCTCTTCTCTTTTGGAGAAGAAAAGAAACATACATGCAAACAAGTATATAATAATCTCACAAAGGTCTTATCTAGCCTATCTTATCTTATATATCTATATAATAATCTTAACTAGCCAAAAAAAAGGTCTCTTACAGAACCTATGTACATCTTACCCTGAGTACATGTACCAAAAGACCAGAGGCCTTGTACTCCGCCCGAACGATCTGTTTTTTTTTAAGAACAATGGCCGGTCGCCCTGTTATTGTTTTTTATTTAATAGGTATACGATATTATCCCTGGAAAACGCGTGACTTTTTTACACTGTCGTCGCTCGGTCGCCTGGATTTTAGATATAGTACTAAGAAACAATTAATAGTTTTTTTTTATAAAACAATCGATACCTACTTATTATAGTTATTACCCTCAAATTATAAATTTGTAACCAATTACCAAACAGCTTTTCTTTTCAGTCACAATTCAGATCGAGCTCATTTTCTATGCTTAGCTTGATATAATTTAAAAACGCTCGGCAACAACGTTTGTTTGAATTTTCTATTAAATAAAATTGAAATAAATTATAAGTAGATATGTAAACGATTATTTAAAATATATGTGTTTTACAGGATACTACGGAGCGAAGACCACTCCCGGGCGTACTCGTGACAGAGAGGAATTCGAGATTCCGGACATATTACGGCGTTTTGGTGAAGACGCAGTAAAACCGAGGCTTCGATAGAATGTAACTTTGTTATTATAATCTTTGACTTCTATCATAAAACGTACAAAACATTGCTATTTAACACGTACATATCATTTTTTTAATTTATTTTTCTCCTATGAAGTACTTTGCTGCAGTTTTTTTTTACTAAATCAATTCCTAATTTTATAACATATAAACATTTACTGCAGAGTTATTTTGATAATATAACTTTTTGGTTTTTTGTTAACAATGTCATAACTGTGTCAAAGTTTTTAGGTTAAGTTAATATTAAAAAAAATATTTTTAAGAATATGATGAAAATGTAACCGTTTATACTAAGTACTTAATAGTTAATAAAAAAATTAAACTACTTGGATATTTTTTATATAAATTTAATATTTAAAACAATGATATATTTTTTATCTAAGACAGCACTGAGCGACAGAGATAACAAAACAGTATTTATTTATAATCTGTGACAATTATTGTTACATAAAAACACTGGGACATAAAATACTATTACCATTTTCTGGTCACATACAGACACGTTTGTTTTTTTACATTCAATTTTATTTTCACAATTTAACAAACCCTACTGCCCAGATTTGAGAAAAATGCAGATAGAGCCTGTTCTATCACAAAAATGTCCCATCTATCAATTGTGTTAATTTTGAAATGAAACTTCAAGCACATGCGATGGCCAGAACCCCGTGTGTTTGAATATTATATAAAAAATATGCCGCCTTGTATTTTAATTAAGTACATAATAAAAATTGTTCTCGAAAACAGAAAGAGTATGGTGTCATATGTAACAGAGCGTATCTTAATGTTATTTTCCGTATTATTTGTTACTGACAAAAATATAATAGCTAGGTTAAAATGAATAGGTGAAAAAAAATTTCCTGGAAGTTATAGTAAAATCATGTATGTAGATGATGATCATTTAGAGATAGGCACGCAGACGCATGATGGACGGTTTGCGGGACGCGGGGCGGCGGGTGTGTACGGATATACACGGCATTGAGTATCATCTATATATCGCTATATCTTAAAATCAATATTATACGCCTGTAATTATTGCAACAGGGACAGATATTTTATGATAAATAATACATTTAATACACATAAGACAACAAGTCTTTTATAAAAATGCCAATAAAGAGGTACTATATTGAAAGAAAATTGTGCGTGTAATGGATGCACGCATTGAGTGAAAATTCTATGAATTTAATGTTATATATTGACAATATAATTGGTTAAAAATGCGTTAAAACATTCATTGTAGCGTCCGTAATTCCATTTTGGTAAAATAAGCTCATGTGTTTCAGTCACAAAAATAAAAACGCGTAGGCCTATACTTCAAACGTGTATTGCTACCGGCGGCCGGCAACAGACTAGCTCATTGGTCGGACTCGTTCCCCTCCCGCGTCCCGCAGACCATTAGGAGGGCCGCGCTTGCGGCGGTCAAGCTACAGTTGTAGCCTGCGTGCTTCACTGGACGATAAAAGAGTATCCTTTTCATATCCTAATGCCATATTATTATATTGCATGTCATGATAGACTTCTATGCCAGCTGTTTGGGCGTGGTTGATATACAAAAACATTCAACAACGTACTTTCATATTTATATATCTTTATATATATTAGATATTTCTACGATGGCAATTAATCGAATAAAAAATACACTATTTAATAAGTTAACTTTTATTTTATATCTTTTAACTTTTGCAATTTATCATATAAAAAGTGATGTATAAAAAATGTGTCAATGATTCAAATATAAGTAAAAAGACCTAAAAGTCTCCCCACACCGCAAATAATTCGTTCTCTATTTTAATTTATATATATTAATCACAACATAGATAAATGGTGTTCTTTGACAACCTGAACAAGGAAAATACTTTAAAGGCTCAGTGGTAGCGAGTGTGGAGACTGCGTCGAGCCACATGAATTCGAATCCCTATAAAAAGTTTGAGCTTTCGGCGAAAGAAAACATCGTGAAGAAACCGTAGCATGGTGGTAGGGTATTTTCTAAAACCCACCTGGTTAGCTACCACTATCAAGTTGAAAATCTGCAACCAAGGACCTATAGGTGTGTTCCAGTAGCTGCAGTTTGACCACGTTAACATCAAGTGAGATTGTGGTCACAACATTATACCTAAATATAATAAAAAAAACTAGAAAACGAGATTAAAAGTAGCAGAACCAGAATCATCACATCAGTAAATAAGAAGATGCAAGCATACATTCCTCGGTCAATTTGTGATTAAAAAAACTATCAAGTTCCTTTCTAAATAGATATATCTATACTATATTTATAAAAATGCATGTTTGTATGTATGTTTCCCTATGGACTCTAAAATGGCTGGAGCGATTTAGATGGAATTTTCTTCATATTAGCCCAGCGGGTGATCCTGTAAGTGTAAATTTCGGTAGTGATCGGATAAAAAAAAAACTGTGCCACAGCAACGCGTAGCCGGGTTTGCTATATAATTAATTATTTAATTAATATAATATAATTAATTATTTAATTAATATAATATAATAAATACACCTGAAGAGATTTTTGTTTCTTTGCTTAAACGCGCTAATCTTTAGAATTACTAGGCAGATTCTATAAAAATTATTTTTGTATATGATAGCCAGAATCATGAGGAATAGTATATGCTGTATAACTTCACGCATCGACCTTAAGGAGCGGAGCAGTAACTACGAACGTCAAGAAGTCTGACGCACACGGGCGCCATGGCGGCAGCGCCGTGGAGAGCTTGTCAAATAAATTTAACACAAGTGAAACCGTGGGACACAGCTAGGGAAAATATAAAATAGAATATCACACAATACTGTAACATAACTTCATATTTACTAAAAATCACTTTCTTGTATATCATTATTTTTCTCATTCTCTTCCATATTTTGCGTTTCAATTTCTTCGCCCTCCTTCTGTAATTCCTCCTCTTCTTTCTGCTTCTGCTTTCTCACCATATCTGACAGATATTTACACCTTTGCATACATTCCTCCTGAAAATTATATATAAAAAATTAGCCTTCGCGGGACGCCGGGGCCATGTGGGCATGTGAAACATCTATACTGTTTTATATGGAAATGAAGGATAAAAGGATGATTTATTAAAGAAAATAGATACATATAGCATAATAAAAAAATATTACTGGATATAACACCGGGTTATCCCGCAAGTTCAGAATCTTGGCATGTACCAAAGTATCGACGCACGTGGGTACGTGAGTACGTGGGTACGTGAGTATGTGGGTACGTGAGTACGTGGGTACGTGAGTATGTGAGTACGTGGGTACGTGAGTACGTGGGTACGTGAGTACGTGGGTACGTGAGTATGTGGGTACGTGAGTACGTGGGTACGTGAGTACGTGGGTACGTGAGTACGTGGGTACGTGGTTACGTGAGTACGTGGGTACGTGAGTACGTGGGTACGTGAGTACGTGGGTACGTGAGTACGTGGGTACGTGAGTACGTGGGTACGTGAGTACGTGGGTACGTGAGTACGTGGGTACGTGGTTACGTGAGTACGTGGGTACGTGAGTACGTGGGTACGTGAGTACGTGGGTACGTGGGTACGTGAGTACGTGGGTACGTGAGTACGTGGGTACGTGAGTACGTGGGTACGCGGGTATACCGAGAGTCGAGCCGCCCTCCAAGGCACAAGCGTTATACCGTGGTCGGGTCTCTTACAGGTACTCGGAAACTTGCTAAAGCAACGATGGCTCACTGGTAGCGTGTACGACTTTGTGTCGATTGATGTGAGTTCGAATCCCTGCAATGAGCCCGAGCTTTCGGTGAAGGAAAACATCGTTAGGAAACCACAGCATGGTGGTAGGGCTTTTCCTAATGCCCGCTTGGCTAGCTACCACCCTCAAGTTGAAAATCTGCCGCCAAGCACCAATAAGTGTGTTCCGGCAGCTGCACTTGAGAGCCAGTCTTCCACTAGGTTTAGCGTGTTATCATCTTGGGCCATATCGTCACTTAACATCAGGTGAGATTGTAACCACTACGCCAAACCTATAACGATAAAAAAATATCGTAAAACATCATTGCGGCTACCAGACTGTGATGTGTCTATTTCAATAAGGAGACAGCGAATAATGAATACTTTTGTCTTGCCGGGTACAGCACTGGATATCTTCTGCCACCGGTCCCCCGCGCCTCCTTTAGGGTACTTGGCAAGAGCAGTCTCCAGCGCCTTCTGCTGGCTCTGCGACCAGACCCCACCGCCTGATATCTCCTCAGCCTTACGAGTCTTCACCTGTAAAACATTTCAACTAATATAACAATACATCAGCTGCTGACCTGCATTCGCTTTTATCTAGGTGCGTCCAACAGTGACTATGTTGTCATAACACCATTTTGTGGTCTTTTTAGTTACATCATTCCTTAAGGTTATCACATAATACAAAAATTATTTACCTTTAAGCCTAACTAGTCTATTTTGGATGAGTTTTTACTTTCTCACACATAGGTACACTCTCATTCTCTCACACACACACACAAGCACACTTGTCCTCTCTATTTAGTATTATTCAACTTTATATATAGTATTATCAACAATGTAATTCTTCTAGTTGTAATTCATAGCGCAAAAATTATTATAGTGTGGTGAAAAATATACCTTTTTTGGCTGCTCCGGTGGTATCTGGTGTTGTTCCTCGTGGGCCGGCAGCCGGTAGCAGTTGTCCTTGAGCTTGTGCGCCATGTGGGTGACCTCGGGGACGGGCCGGTGCATGGCGTCCGCGATGCGCTCCCAGCGCTCCGTACTCCCGCCCGGGTACTTCTTCACTAGCCGAGCGAGCTCTGCTAGATCGTCGTCCGTCCAGAGGCCGCCGGATATCACTGGTGGTGACTACGAAAATATGGACAACAATCATCTCGCTAATTTATTGTCCTTTTCTTATGTTGATGTGGTTGCAAGTGTAAGGCTCCTACGTAAGGGTGGTGATGGCCATACAGATAATTAACGACCTATTTGTAAATGTACTCATGGAACAGTACAATATATTACGTTGTGGTGACAAAATGCGACCAGATGTGAAAGAATTTATTTTAAACGACGACTGCACGTGACCAAAGCTCAGAAATATTCGGGCAATTTCGTTATACTTCGGTCCAGTTACAAGCTCTTGAAAACTCTCAATTACCTGCTCGCCGTTTCCGAGGATAGACGTGCTGTTTGTATGGTAGTATAGTGTGTTAATCAATAATTAAATAAATAAATATTTATTCTAAATTTGATGTGAACAGGACTACCATTGCCTCTCTCGTTCTTTCACGTGGACAAACGACATGTGTTAAAACGACACAAGAATAGACGCCACTTATAATTCTGGTTTACTTTTTTAGTAGCCACATTAATTTCCTTATAGCTTTCTATTTATATCTCGTAAAAAAACATCAGAATAGTCAATTCATAGTGAAAGAGAAGGTCAATGAGGTTTCTTACTGATGGTTTTGGCATGGGTCTAGGGGCATCGGGTTCCTCTACAGGGTCGAGTAAGCACTCCCCGTCTCGCGCGGGCGGCACCCAGCCCTTCCGCTTCCTAGCGCCCGCTCCGGCCGCTTTCGCTGCTTCAGCAGCTGCGGCTTCTCGCTCCAGCCGCTTGCGGTCCTCCTCCTCCCTGTAAATCAACTTATTATAAACATAGGACGTCTGGTAGATATGAAACCCCTAAACTACATATATTTATTTACAAATAAAAAACAGGATATTCTTTATTAAAATAAATTTCAATGTTATTGAAATTACACATACGTAAAGTAGTGTGTAAGTATGTGTAGTAGAGAGAGAATCGTTTAATGTAAATGTTGTGAATGGAGTGCTGAATCGGAAATAGTCGATCAGACGTGACGCTGGCCGAAAGGTACGTAGCGACGTCCCATCATTACTTTTTTACTCCAGTCAATCCGCCATTAGATGTATTACTTCAAAATAATTGTATACAGCCTAAGCGAGTAATCAGGTATATATATATACGCTACAGCGTGAATTTTAATGTTTCAATTGCAATTGCAATTCCAAATTCACTAAGAGTTCTGATAGCTCAAATCAATCAGTCACGAAGAAAAGCCGAATGCGAGGATGTCGAGCACTCCCGCTTGATTGGATCGAGACCAAACTCTTCAAAAAACACAGCATTATAGCCTAAAGCTTCTTGATAGGTTTCACAATTATTTTTTTATAGTAGCTCGGCAAAATATTGATTGTTTTAACTTTGATGGTTTGGAATTATCCTGCACTTATCAAAAACAGTGCTTCATTAAAAATTTTCAACATTGTCAAATTTAATCTTATCAAAATTTAAATACTTAATATATCTTTATGATTATGTACATAAAGAGATTATTAATTATGTATTTATTATCAATAATCAATTTGTCAAGTATCATTAGTACACTAAATATTATATGGGAGCGATTATCATTAAAGTATCTGGATTTACAGTATAGGGATGACTTCACTTTTTAGAATGTATGAAAAGAAAATAAATATGGAATGTTCACACAAGGCCATCATTGTGAACGAATTTTTGAATAAAACTCAACAAAAATACATCGAGCAACCACCATATTCACCAGATATAACTCCAGCCGACTTCTTTCTTTTTCCTAAACTTAAATTACCACTTCGTGGCACCCGTTTTCATTTGGAAGAAGACATAAAGGAGAATTTGCGATGAGAACTAAACTCAATTCTGGAAAAAGCGTTTAAAAAATGTTTTGATGATTAAATTATTCATAAGTGTATTGTTTCTGAAGAAGCATACTTTGAAGGCGATAAAATAAATTTGGATGTATAACTAACTTTTTTGACAGAGTAGTAAGTGAGATAAAAATATATTATAAATAACAACAAAATATACATACTTCTTTTTTTGTCTCTTAGCTTCTTCTTCTTTTTCCTTCATCATTCTTCTAATTTCTATGATAGATCGTGGCAAAGCCAGTATGCTCCACCATATAAATCTTGGTATTTGGAATGGCAGTGTATCTTTTATACTAGGTCTGGGCAACTGATCTAATAATTCTGCAATACCTGTTTCAAAACCAGATTTCCTTGTGTGCTTTTTACCTCTGGTGTTTAATATTTGTTCCTGTAAACAACAACTCATATTAAAAGCCTACTAGTCACAGTTGGTGATAATGCAATAAGTATTGAAGTAGATGAATATGTCTTGACCAACTGTAAGCTCAAGCTTAAGTCCACATTTCAAAGTAGTATTTCTTGACATTTGAAGTCTTAAGGCAGAAAATATATGTGATATTTGTTATCAACAGCAACATAAGCTATTGTTAATTCTATTCTGTAGTATAAATTCAAACAGAGCCCATTCCAGTATACTAAATATAAGAGTAGTATTACTTAACATTTTAAGATACATGTCTACTAAACAAAATTTACTTACAGCGGTATACCTCTTTTCTGCGTATGCTGCCCATCCCACCGCATACTGTCCAAATGTTATTATAATAAATAATATAATAGATCCTTCAGCGAGACCCATTTTTCTCACATGCCTATAGTAATAAACAGCTGAACGCCAATTCGGAAGACCGTTTTTGAGCACTTCATTATACCTGAGAATGAACAGACAATGAAAGAAAATGGTTAATTAGTTGTTTCTCATCTCTGTTAGGATAGAACATAATCAAATACTATTTATTGTACATCAGTTAATTTTTTAAAAGCAATTACTAAATAACACATTATATAGGATAAGCCTTACATGGTTCTTTTATAGTAGCACACATAATAACATTGATGGCAAGTACAGTACAATCCAAAAAACAATGATGACCATCAAGAGCTGTTTGACGCCGTCAACCGTTTGACTCAGCTGGATAGACAATTACAGATGCCGAAAAACTAGTCACAGTGACAGGTTAATTACTATTTGCATGGTAGATCCCTACCACCCCACAAATGTCAAACCTTTGTGGGGAGTAGCAAAAATATACATGGAAATAAAAATACAAGCAGTATAGAGGACTTAATATTTTTTTATACTAGCTTGGCAACAAGACTGTACATCATCTGATATAAGTACAGTACAGTCCACAAACAATAGTGATCATCACTGATACAAATTTCACCTGCAGCCGGCTGCTGAAATGTCTTTTCACACCTCGTTTGCTAACCTAGGAGAGAACATGTTGGCTGGGATGCCATTTCACGTCTGGGCAAAGGTAAGATTATTATGTTTGGACCCAAGCACAAGCCTAAATACACATATGATGTTTTTTTCTTACTTCTCTCTCTTTCCAGGATCCTTGAGTATATTATGAACTGATACCAAATTCCTGAACTGCACATCTGCATCTGGTGAATCATTCTTATCTGGATGCAATTTCAGTGTCAACTTCTTGAATGCAGATTTTATTTCTGATTGACTGGCTTCCTACAACATAAAACATTATCTATATACATCAGAAAAGTTTCATTCCTAAGACTGTAATTGAGTAAATTCAAATATTTATTTAATTGAAAGAGAAGAATTTAATTTAATTTGTTCTCCTATTTCTACTATCAAAACAATAAATCATGAACATTACAAAAGGCTTACTGGCCAATTCTTTTGTCCATACAATACTTGTATCAATCATGAATCAATAAAGTGAATGATAGGATTGATGACCATCACACAAATGTCTTCAATTCTAAATTTAATGATGTGTGTCAAATCAATATTTTCTTATTTAACCTTTCGGCGATTCTTATTCAGCATATATGCCGAATTACGAGCCAAAATTATTTTTTTATTGCATCATTATCCCCAATGGTTTAAGTAAAATTTATTTATTTATCTGTTTATTCATTACTTTAAGAATATGAATGTTATATCTGTGTCAGAGTTATTATTACTCTATCATTATTGATATATATAAATGGATAGACGGGATTTATAAAGCTATTTGACAACCTAACTAACCTAACCAACCATGCGCAACTAAGATTGTTTAAAATATAAACCAAAGTAACTAAGAAAATAATACTACTATAATAAGGCAAAAGAATAAAATATTTGCACTACCCAAGTCAAAAAAAAGTTATTAAAGAATAAATTTACATAATACCAATAGAAAATATTACTAATATTAAATAACAATAAATTTTTAATAATAATAATAGCAAGTAATTGCTGAAAATAACATAAAACGTTTCTTTCTCAAATCATAAATGTGATTTAAAAAAGTTATTTTCCTATTTATTTCAGTTGCATTAAATTTAATATTAGCCTTTTAATTGTATACTACAAAGGAGGCAAACAAATATACGGCCTGCCTGATGGTAAGCAGTTACTGTAGGTAAGTAGGTGATAGGTGCCAACAGATTTGCTGTTATTGTCTGGCCAGACTTTAGGAAGCTGTAGTGAATGACAGCAGTTCTGGTCCACCAAACACTCTCACATTTGGGATAGGATTTGGCCAGTTCTCCTGGATTAACCACGGTTATAAGCATTTCCGATTGTCATGAAGGATCCATTTTTCGTCACAAGTAACAATATGATTGAAAATTATCTTGTTATTGTGAACAGTTGAGTAAGATAACGCAACAAACACTAGTTGAAATAAGGTAAGAGAACATATGCTAAAATTTCTCGTTCTTTAGTGTGAACGCAAGCGGGTATCAAAAAGTTTAAAAATTCTAGTTATTTTGTAAAAAAACAGCTCTCACTTGAGAAATTCCCATAAGTTCGTAAAAGTTCTGATTAACTTCTTCGACCACGTCAAACACTTCTAAATCATTGTCATCCCACGCCGCTGCACTGGGCACCAAAGCACATACAATTAACAGCATCCAACGCATCTTATAAACCATTTTTTGAACAATAGTCAATTTATAAAACCATAATAAATTTATTTAGTAATAATTAATATAACGTTAGACTCCGATTCCACACTTGGTCCGAAAACGTCACTGAAAATCGTTTTCACCATGACATTTGACAGCTTTGAGATAGGCATGAAAATTTAAAATCGATTAATTGAATAAACTTAAAATTCGCATGATTTACATACTTAATTTTTTAAATCAAATGAAACACTGAATTGATTCACAGATTCACATTATTACTAGAGCAGACGGAGTACTCATTGCGATTTGTTTTGTGACATTATTATAGACAACAATAGAAGCGGGTAAACCGGCACCGACTGATTTTGATCTAGCAACGTAATTCACTCTTTTCCATATTCACTTAATGTTCGGCATATATCCGCTAGCAGTATGGTGTGAATGGATATTTTAAATTTAAATTATAGAACACAATATTTTACTTAAATATTTCCAAATATTAAACAAAATAACATATTTTTGATTAAAAATCTTATAAATTATTATAAAATTAAAGTTTGATTTAAATAATAATAACAGATTGATATATTTAGTATGTAAAAATTTGTATGATTTTTTATTTGCCAAATTAGGTACATAATTGAACTAAATTTAATTACGATCGCCACAGATTATCTACAAATACATTTTAACAGTATTTAAATAATTATGAAATACATTTATATTTAATTTATTAAAAACCTCTAATTGATAATAATTATAAAATATGTCTTTAAATAGTACACATCAAAAAATGTCGTTGTATGGGTTAATAAAGCCGATTGTCGATAGATATTTTAGTATAATCGGAAAAATCCTTCTTTGAAAAGTTGCAAAGTGGCCGGAAATATTACGGCTGCCGAAAGAAGTTGTCTAGATCCAAAACGAATAGTAAAATTAAAGTAAAAAAATATATTATTTATTCAGTGGACAAATATAATTAATCTATTGTTTTATTTCTTGATTGTTTGTACAGTAAACTGATCCACTGAACTTTATATTTTTTCGGAAATCAACTTTCAATTTTCTAAGCAAAAATTAAAAATCAATTTAAGCATCGATTAATTAGGAAATGACCTTTTAATGCACGTTAATGAGAATCGATTCTAGTGCGTTCGATTTGAATTGAATGAAAATTGATTTTTATTTAGCAAGAACAATGGAATCGTTATACTTTCAAAATTATTATTTGTAGATTGCCAAGTGCCAACTTCATATACACGTAGACAGAAAAGATTATAGACACAGAGATCGTGTAACCGGATGTAAAAACGAGATATTTTAGATGTGTTAGCGATCACTTTATTCAGGTTCCTTAATATTTACCATTGCACGAACGCTCAAAACACTGTTCAGTGTAGGCATGAGACATACCTACAAATATCAATTCCCGGTCTTCAAGGTGCGGATATAGCCGAATACCCGGTAGAAATACCTTAAATATTGTAAGTGGGTGGATGCAGCCTAGACATGAGACATATCTGCGAATATCAATACGCGGTCTACATTGCGCGGGTATCGAATGAAGTGAGATATTTCTTTGTTTAACTCTCTCAGCTAAGGTAAACGCGACAAAAAGTGAAAGTCGGTTGTTAACGTAATCACTTCAAAATCACAACTGACATAAAAAATCAAAACAAAATCGACGCCCATAAAACATTGTTGATTTCAAAATATATTCGAACACTATATAATAATTTCTATCCGTATAATCTTAAAGAACACGCTACCATGAAAAAACTGTACGACAAAATAATAATTATGCTTTAGCGTTGTTACGCAATTATGTACCTTAAATTCATACGTATTTCTATCAAATTTGTCTCAACGAATGAAATCGTTGAGTCATTATTATTGTGATATATAAAAAAATGCAGCCTCTATATTCCCGTATTAATAGCCAATCTGTATAGAAAATAATTTCTACTTGAACCTCGTAAAAAATGAATTATATCAATGTGATTCTATTATCAACTATCATTTATGGATCTGTACGGTTCTGAGATAATAACTATTCAAAAATGAAATTTACGGTAGTAACGCTCGTTAGGCCCTAGTAGATTTCACCTTAAAATAGCTGCTGGCTTATTTAGTCCTTTATTGTATCGATTACCCTTTTCTGTGAAACACACCACACCGAGCTGCGCAGCACCGGACAGTAAAGGCCAGAATAATAACATAAGTTATCGAGATTGTCTACCATATAATCGATTTGGCAGGACATTTTGTTTTCTCGTGTATAATTGTTAATTGGCTTAATTTAAATTCAATGACCTTTTTTCTATACATGCAATACGAGAATTGAGTGTTGGTACCTACTATACTTTTGTATAGTAGTTTATATGTGTAAAAACACAATGATACAACAAAACTTGAGTCATTTTCTCGAAACTCCTTCCGTGACTTACTGCCACAGAGTACGTAGCTTACTGCGCGTACTGCCATTTAGTTATGAAGTGGTATTAGCTAGATAAAATAAATAAACAAAATATGTTTTTTAATGAATTGAGATATGCAATTCCATTTGGCAACGTAGTTGAACTGAGCTATTTTAAATACTTTTTTTATTGCATAATATATTATTACTTTGCTGGCTGGGGTAGGGTAGGTGTTGGATGGGCGCAGTTTAAACGCTGTGTAGTCTGTTTCTACGCGCTACGAGGTCGTGCTACACTTCTTTAATTCTATGCCTACAACGTAGCTGGCAAGACGCCATTTCATGACATGCTATACTAATATGGTAAAGCGGAAAAGTTATTTGTTTGATTGTTTATTTAAACACGCTAAACTCTGGGCCAGTCTGATTCGAAAAATTATTTTTGTATAAGATAGCCAGATTCATGAGGAATACTATAGGCTATCTATCATTAGGATACACCTACATACATTTTTGTTAAGTAAGTTGGAAGAAACGGCGCACTCGAACTGCTTTATCCGAACGCGGTGGCGTAATGGTTAGTGATACATAAATACAATGTTCTACAAAAATATTAATCCTTAGTACATAAAAAAGATCGCGATACAATATGCCTATCTCTTATATATAAGCCACTAAGGCATTATTATTAGCCATGGCATATTAATCCTTACGACCAAAAGCTACTTCATCATCAAGACAATATTATGAAATTAAACTTTGCCCTTTCTAGCATGTTATTTGGATGGAAGCATAGTTTGGGAGATAATCGAAAATTAAAATAATTCAACACTCGGCTCGGTTCTATGACTATAGGTGTAGTGGTGCGAACGAGCCGTGTGACGCATAGCCTTGGCCACCCGATGAAAATATTGTCTGTAAATTGTATATAAATCATCAATCAGCGATTTCTTTTAAATTATACACGGGTGAAACCGCAGGGAGTAGCTAGTAATTTTATATTCTTCGCTGAGCGCTACGCTGCCAATTGGGTCTGGGTCAATCGTATAAGGAGTCAAACATTAGTCAACTTTCACATAATATATCAAATCTAAATTTTAACATATTTTTATGGAATAACTTATTAACTTTACCTTAAAACATCATTACAGAAATACTGTGACTAGATGTCTACTGGCTGACAATGAAAAGCAGCTTGCCACACCCATGCGACTCGCATGTCACAAGGTTTTCACTATGTGTGTAGTGGTCTCAATTCAGTTGTCTCTAAGACCTCTTTATATTATAATTATTTTCTCGTTTTTTTAGCAGATTGCACTAAATTAGGCTAAATTAGGTATTTAAGACGTTATTTCATTTTTTATTAAAATATCAACACAATTGTGTACAAATAATATTTTTAAATTCAACGTACATATGTTTGTAAATATAATTTATTTATATAGAAATTGAATTGATTTCACCAATTCGGATTAGATGATCCTAAGAGATTAATTAGAATAATTATATTTAAATCAAACGGTTTTCATTAATTTTATGTTAGGGATAAATATTGTAAAAATTAGTTTTATACCGAGAATACCGAGAAATTAATAAATATCCTATATTTGGTTATTCAATGGAACGTCAGTAACGATTAACAGGATTATTTCTTGAGTGTTTCGATTTCTTCGTGATATTTTTATTTAACAGTACATTCTTTATTTTAAAAACGCATCAATTTTCTATTTGAAAATATATTTTGTAAAAAAGAATATTGTCGTAATATTTTGCGTTTCGAAAAAGCGAACGAAGAAAGAGCGAAAGCGTTGTATAGAATGTTAAAACGAACTAATATTTTTTTACTACCCTTTATATATTCCTTTGACGGTCCCTTAAGCTAAATTGGGCCAAAATACTATATAGCGTGCGGTTCGGTAAGACGTGGGTGGTCTTAAACTCAATTTACTGTAGACATATAACTGTCTTACTGTCGACACAAATATACATTTGCGTCTTGTAAAATGTTTCGATCCGCTTTCGTTTCCAGTATATGTATACAATATTCAATTACCTAGAAGAAAATATTTGTTGTCCAAATAATACAGGCTAGTTCGAAACGATCTGCTTGGGGTTAGAATGAATTCCCCTTGAGAACATATAAATACAGAAAATTCATAAATTCCAAGCTTGAAATTAACGACCCAAGAAATATATGGTTTGCTTAGAACACAGAAAATATAAAATGTTTTAATTTTCTTATAATGAGTACTTAATTGTGTAACCGACTCCATTTATATTGTTTTACCTGTGGGTAGTAAAATGCCGTTTCACGTAAACAATTTATTCGTACTCAATGTAATCATCAGGTGTGTTCCTCTTGTAGTTCTTCTTTTACTTCGCTTGTTGTTTCCACTTCGCTATCGAAATTAGAGCAGTCGTGTCTCGTTTTTTTTTTTCGAATTGACTATACTCTTAGCCTTAGGACCCTGGAACCTTACGGCTTTTACAGCTTCACCGGGCTTGGGTGTCGTGGCTCGCGATACTGCTCGCTTATATACCCAAATGAGACGCTCACGAAATCTCTGGAAGGCGCTCGAACCCTCAACATGTTGTAAACAACTTACGTCATCGTAATTAAAAGTAGAGGAACGCTTGATTTATTGCCCATTATTTGTTGACAGTTGAAACAAGTTGAATAATATTGATCAATTTTATATCTTATTAATTATGATAACATGATGTATACTTCTGTTTTGTAAAATTTTATTAAATTAAAGCCGTTTTCGAGTTAAATCCAGACATAAAAGGACAAACAGGCAAAAGTTGTTTAACCGTTAAATTTGAGACGTTCTATAAAACAGATATCTATTACAATATTTAAAAAACAGAGTACAGACAGAATCAAAGATTTATGAATATAGATAACGATAGATGTTTTGGAACTCTTATGTAATTGTTTCATGAGCAGGATTCGATCATAGACAGTGGCTGCCAATACTTGGTAATGGTATAAATCCTGGATACATGATGGCTAATCCCAATATACAACTGAGGTTGCCAACTGACTGCTACTTACTAATTTGCTTATTTTACCTTGTACAAGTGATGATTTTGAGGTATATTATTCGAAACAATCTTTCATTCCAATATTCACAGTATTCGATTCGAATATTGATCTATTTCAAGAACAATAAGTAGATACGAACCGAATGAACACTCTAACCCCGAGGTCCTACCGCAAGGGAGTTAGGGGTCGTTTCTTGAGCGTCAGGCGCGTCCAATACGGCAGTCAGTTACTCGTTGCCTCGCGGGAAGCAAATGGCGGTGTAAGATGGCGAGAGTCCGGAGTAAATTAACTATTACGCGATTTGAATGTGCATTGTGCACAAGATCTCTATCCGGCAAATGATGTAAATCGATGAAGTGCCAAATTAAGCTGCTGTCCGCCGAAATGAATTTCGCCTACCATGCTTTGTGTATTTTAGGATTTTTGATAATAGACATGCCTGTTCCTGTAAGTAATATGTTTTTATTCAAAATTCATCTTTAATTTCACTGTAGGTAAAGTATTTTTTACTATTTATATGAATTAATAATATTTAACTTTTTTTGTGAATCAATAATAATCATTAAAAGAAATATATCTTTGATAAATGTATGTAATAAACATTACAGTATTAACTAATATTACGTATTATAAGGAAAAATTGTTTTCATTACCGTTTACGGGTAAGTACTTCTGGTAAATCTGTTGCAAATCTAGGTAATGAGGTTAAATATAAGAATTTGTGGCATCGCGCCTTTGCTGTGTTTGACAGCACGATCGATTAGTCAGAAAACATGCGCAGTGCTAATCGAATTCCCGCGCAAAATTATATTTTATTATACAAAAGAATCTAAAATTTATTAATATCTAACTTTTTAAATTTAATTCGGCCAGATTACATAATCGTTATTATTTAGCCCCTTCAGGTAAGTACAATTATTGATCCTCTAAATCTTGTCAAAATCTATCTCGTTATTTTTATTTTGTTTGATGCAGATCCTTATTATTATTTTTTTCTATGTGCAGATTCATAAAAGTGAAAAGATATGCAAAAAAAAAATATTGTACCTATTCAATAATCTCTGAAAACATTAAGATTTTTTTAGAAAATTGTCGTTTTCAGGAAATCCGGTCTATACAGATATATTAGGTACTCGTAATATAGGTATATATCGTTTCTTTTGAACTAGATACCTACACAAAAGATAAAAAGCTTGCTCCGACCTCGTTTTATGAAAACATTACAACATACACATACAACATACACTAGGGAACGTAGTTTCAGAAACGTAAATATTGCATGAAAGGAAACTCTATGAATATCCGATGAAAGTTATTTCTGAAGTCTTCTCAGAAGTCGTTGAATTTTCCAACGAATACATTACAATCTAAATTTTATACTTGTCTTTTGAGCTAGAGACATCGTGTTATCTACCGTAAAACAGTATCTATTCTGGCTATCTATATCTATCTATCTATACTCTATATAAACAAACAAACTTTATTTAAATCAACCACTTAGGAAATATTCTTGGATTGCACTAGTTTATATCAATGACATAGTTGACGAACAACTTATTAGGCGCGCCATACACGATGGCGTTACTATAATATTTTATGTTACGATATCGTAATTCAGTCTCTTGACAGTCTGCTTAGATATCAAACATACTTTTTCTCTGAATTATATTTACAGAATGTTTAAATATGAGTAACACGGCATTACTATTCGATTTATTAGACAGCTCATCAGACAATGATTCTGATTTTGTATTCGATATATAAATTGTATTAGCAGTATTAGCACATTCTGAAAGACGTGGTCGTCGTGACGTAGATGAAAACGTACTCGTAGATAGTGTTGGAAAACATCGAATAATCAATAGTCATTAGTACTCATTGCTTATCGAGTAATCATTGGTTGGGATAAAGCTATGTATAGTTTATTTCCAATTCACATAATGTAATATAATATTTTTGTGATTAGAACAAAGATTCGAGCGAATGAGCTTTTTTTAACTCAACAAGTTGTCAAACTATGTAAGCTGTGGAATACACGAATGACCTTTTTTCGTTATGGTCGCTCGACGCGCTACCTCACAGTCCGTACTACGATATAATTTTTAATCGATTAATTGTTAGTTTAAAAAAAAGTATATACACGAAAATAAAACGTGTATATATGTGGTATGTCATGTAATATGTATATACATATTATACTATGAACATTTATTTATTTGTATTTTATTAAAACATGCAGGGCGGCATGACAGTAGCGATCGCCGATGGATTTAGATCTCTTGGTGGTCACCGTTATGTTTGGATTGTACTGTGCTACCATCAGGGCAGTACCGTTAATGTGCCGAGCTAATATGAAAAAGCAGACATTAAAATAATTAATTTAATTTAACTGTTATTACCGCTAGTGGGTGCTGGTGTCTATTAACGTGGTATTATCCATGTGCATTATAATTTATAATTACTAAAATAAAATAATGAGAAATTATTAATTTCTGCCAACATAAATACTCGTTACCTGTAGATAATCATTGTTATCCAAGCACATAAAATATTAGACGTACATACGTACATCTTAAAAGTAATTCCCGCCTTATCATGCCTGTGTAAACAAAGCGCCTTGTTTTTATGAACGTAAAGTAAATTTTAATGCTAATTAATCTGGAAAGTCGTTTTTCTTCTCCATATAAAAATTAAATAATTTGTGGTTTTTCTATGTAATATAAAAATATCTATCAGTCTAATGCGATAATGTGAAATTCAGGTTTATTCTATCAAGCATAAGGATATTGATTCCAATAAATATACGGTAAGTCATAATATTCGGAACCTGGAGCCTTTACGGCTTTTACAGCTTTACCGGGCTTGGGGGCGAGCGCTTAAGGCACTCGGCCACGAAAGTTTTGCAACAACATCCGAGGGTGCCAAAGTGCCAAAATTTTTATCTATCTAACTAGGCAAGAAAGAAAAAAAAAAGGTCCCTTACAAACCTATGTACCTATGTGGTGTGCTTGTGTGTATAATGCAGTGTCATGTTTGTCTGTGAAAGCTAGTGAATGTAGAGTCACTGTATCGCGCGAGCAGCTGCTTGGCTCAAGGGCTCCATACCGATGGATCGGACCTAGGCTTGAGTTGCCGCAGAGGAGGTCGGTAGTGGAGGGTCCATCTGCAAGTCCTAACAATTCACGTTCTAAGGACAATTAATGCAGCGTTTTTTATGAAGAACAAAGTACACTGGATTTCACTAGTAGAAAGTCAGAGCCACATAGGTAAACAGAGCTAGTAAAAAGTTAACTTTTATGGCATTCCTTGCCAGTCCAATCGGTAACAAAATTATTTAACCCGAGACAAAAATTTAAGTCATTGGGTATACGTTTACAATAACAATAATTACAGCACGCAAGCGAGATCGCCTGTATAGAGGAGCAGTGCTCGGTCCCATGCTGCCCCCCCACTACTGCTACATCGCACCAAGACGAAGAACTGTTCAAGGAATACGGATATCCATGGTATTCACAATGGTAAATGTTAAATTTAAATTAAAAACGGTTAGACTTATAAATTTTAGTCTAAACCCTTTTTGATTGGAATTTCACTTATAAATGTTATAACCTCTTTATGAACTTTAGACTTGCTTCCTGAGTGATACATGTGTCAAAAAGTGATATTATAAAGAATCTATTGAAGTACAGTGAAATGACTTTGCTCCAATGATAATTGATAGTTGCTGAAAATAGCGATGTGGTGCCTGTAAAAAGTGCTGGATATCTAGTACAGTTGCTGACACTTACCAATTAGTGCCAGGTGATAAATTTTCAACTTAAAGATGGTAACCAAAGGATCTGTTATGTTTAGTTTCATCTAAAGCTTGGATGTTCACAATATGTGAACTATTCTCGTTTCAAAATATTTAAATTATTCAGAATGTCAAATTTTTAATGCTATAATATAATTTTTCTTCACAGGCCAGTTCTTTTTCTCCTAGCAACTCTTATAGGCATCCTATTCTGTTGCATTTGGTGTCTTCTCTACAAACGCTCTGGATTTGGGCTTGACATATGCTCGTTCTCATGCTGCCTTCGAAGACCTGTATCGGAGAGAGATTCAGCTGGCTCCGTGTACCCACCACCACATTACAGCCGCTGCGGCTCCTTCCACCAAGCTCCTCCTCCTTATTCTGAGGTATGTTTCGTAATACCTTATGGTTATCCCATATTGGTGTTAAATTTCCACTTCTTAAGCTATTGGTCATTAGTAACTAATAGATGGTCCGTAAAATAATTAAAGTTTTCAACATAACTAAGAGAATTGGATTGCTTAAATTACAGTAGTATAATCAAATTTACTAAAGCTATACTAAATGAAAATACAACTATGAAATGATAAGCAAAGCAGTCGTTATGTTTCGTAACTTAATTTACATCATCTATTCATTATTTTTTCTCAAGATACCTTGATCTACTTTTGTTCATTACAACTGCGCAAAGTTCAACTAAAAAGATACTTAACCAAGCCTAGTTAAGAGTTGCTCTTGAAATCGTTCAGCACCAATGTACTCATTTGAAACTGTGCTCTTTGAATGGACAATTTGGCCATTTGCCAATTCCGCAATTCCGCTAACCTGTAATACATTTATATATTTTCCATCAGGTTACATCTAAACCAGATCTGTACCCCCTGGTCATAACTTATGGAGAGAATGATGCCAAGCAAGGTGGGAACTACTTAATGGTGCAATACTTCCGAAACTACGTCATCCGTGCCCCAGGTAAATCTCTCTTGTAATAATTATATACGTTTTGTTGTGGCAAAATCCGTACCTCAAAATTAACTCAAAAAGCGGATGAATAAATTTTCGTACTGAACTATAGTGTAATGTTTATAACTGTTAGTATATTATGTTATCCTTAATGAATAATCTTTAAACTTCGTCAACATTAGGCGCTCCAGTAAATACCGTGGGTATTTTTGTTGGCTATATTTTTGGAGCTTGAAAAATGAACAGCTTGTTCAAAATTCAATCCAATACCCTTAACATGTCTCATGGATGATTCAATCAATATTCATAAAGTAATCGGCTTGAAAGATTATAATAAACTTAGACGGATGCTAATTCAATTATCGATGTCGGCTTGCAACTAAACAGTTGCTCTCCGACTACATAAACACGTGAACAGCTTAACATAAGTAACCTTTTTGTTATAGAAGGTAAAACAATGCTAGATCCGCTTAAAGAAATATTTAAGAAACATACAGGCGGATTGAAATTAGTGAGACTAAACATCACTACTGTTAGTAGCATCAACTGGTTAAATTACTTTTAATTTTAAAAGTACTAAGCTATGGTTCTTGCTATGATTGCTAAGCTATGGTTAATTATTGTTTACAGGCTCTCTATCAGCGACGAGTACTGCAGAATCTCTCAACTCAAGTTTCATGTGTAACGCAGCAAATGAAGTTAGTATCTCCTTGTAGAAATTGAGTGGTTTGTTAGAATTGTATTTGAATGTTTTTTATTTAGAATTAATCTAAGATCCAAACTTTTTCTAAAAGATATAGTCCCAAATAAAAAGGATTAGCGTATCTCGATTTTGTAATTTAACGAAACTAAAACCGTTTCAGCCACAGAGTATATAGATATCAGCCCAAATCGAAAAGAATCGTTATACGAGCACTACGATGTTTTTAAATATATTATCGTTACAGTACTCCGTAGTTCGCAGTAGTCTGTATCTGTATGGTCATGTCATGGAATAAATTTGTTTTAGGCGAATTCGATCATCCCGCCTCCATACTCGTGCGCGAGCAACTACGAAGAGTGCGGTACCGTGGGTTGCGGACGGTCGCTTTTACGATCGCTGTCCTCGCTGACGGAACCGCGGGAGACACGCATCGTGCCTCCACCCCCACCGGCACGTACCCTTCAAACCCCCGAGCCGACTGCACCACCTCATCCTCGCCGCCGAGAGCCGCCGCATGCATTCCGAGAAAATCTCATCACATCGCCTATACAGTCCCTTGTATGTTGTTTTTTTTTTCAAGTTAAGAAAAGGTTCCGACGTGATATTGTGCTCTACTCTTTCCCTCTGCTCAGTGATGTACGAACACACCGTTGATCGAAGTGAGATTGAATTCTTACAATGAGCCTGAGCTTTCAATGAAGGAGAACGTCATGATGAAACCAGCACGGTGGTTGAGCATTTGTTTTTAATGCCTAATTTGAAAATCTGTCACCAAGTACCTACAGGTACTTTCTGTAGTGGTTCTGTACTATGATGTGTTTCGGTAGATGCAATTGAGAGCGAATTCCCTAACTAGGCTTAGCATGTTACCATCTTGAGAATAGGTAAGATTATTTCCAAACGAGGCTAACGCTATACCTATAAATATATATAAAAGAAATGCCACCCAAACACTAATGACAGAGACAACTGACAACGACTAAAAGAACAAAGCACCTAATATACTGGACCGCAAAGAAAATCTACAATATCTTCAAAAATAACTGATCTAGCTTTACGAAATAAAGACTAAATTAAAGAATATTTAATCGCACATAAATTAATATATAAAACCTTTTTATTTATTTTTGATAATTGTATAAAAAACTGAGAATGTAAAATAATGGTCGTTTTTGAATTTAGTACCAAAAATTCAAATCAATTGTTTCGCGTTTGTTTTAGTTGGTTTGGTTTGGTTTAGTATGGGATGAACTGGGACAACGTGTATGTCAGTGGAATCCGCCGCCAATCACGCTACGTGAAATGAAAAAAGCTCTAATAGAGAAATGGCAAAATATTCCGCAACATCGCCTCAAAAACCTAGTAGAAAATATCCCAAATCGCAGTATTGCGAGCTCGCGGAGGCAACACAAACTACTAAAAGGCGTGAAAACGGCACATCTGTAAGCAATTTACATTTACGAAAATACTGGAACAACTACATACGCATTTTTATTTAATTCACATTTATTAAAAATAAAAGGCATGATTATTTATTTTTATTTTCTTTTAAACACATTAAAATATTATTTAATTTTGTCTTTATTTCATAAAGCTAGGTCAGGTACCTACTTTTTAAGATATTGAAGATTTTCTATCCGACTCTTTTCCTTTGCGGTCCAGTTTATTTCATAAAAACTCCGTACCTATCTACACATTTTTTTCAGGATCCATCATTCGACATCGATATGGAGCTGATAGATTGTGAAATGTATGGCGAAAGCGGTTGTAAGCCGAGATTGGGCTCATCACCTCCAGGACACCGATCACCTTCAAACCCAGAGGAAGCTAGGCTCGAACATGAACCTTACTGCCTGAGACATCTCTTCGCTTGCCCCTCACCCGAAATAGCAGGTGCATGTGAATCCCCACCACAGCCAACAAGCCCCACACAAACGTCTCGGGAATCAACACTCAGAAGACCAAGCGACGAGAAACGACACCGGCGCTTGGATACTGTAAAGAAAACCCTTAAAATGAGAAAATCGAGCTTATACGTACCACTTTCTGTGGCTTATCCAATTGTCAGAACGTCTAGGATATCCCCCGGATCTAGAGTTTCATCAAGGTCTGCGCCGGCAACACCTTGTAGCTCTCTTGTACCTAATCTCCTAACGTTTACTCAGAGAGTTTCTGCATCGAGACTTAGTTCGAAATCATCAAGGCTGGAAGAAGAAAAGGATCCATTACTAGATATGGAAATACGCACTGATCACAAATTTTAAATTTTTTGTGTCATTGGTTTTTATCATAATGTACAATATTAAATCGATCCATTTGCGCTCGAGGACTTTTAGATTTAAAAATATATTTTATTTGTTATGTGACGTAAAGTGATTACTTACTCAGAAAGGCACATATTGCTTTTTGTGCTTTTAAAGTATTGAAATAACTTAAAGAATAATAATTATTATAAATGTCTTCTTTTACTTGTCTCTAAATCATGTAATACAGTGACGTCAGAAAGGTACGACTGGTGAACAGATGCTTAAGATAATTAAAGGGTAATATTAACGGCCTAACTTAACTTTCTCAATCTCAACAACTTGATGAAATAAATGGCGAATAATATAATTCTGATTGTTGTAATTATTCGTGCCCATTATGAAGTATGGCAAGAAAATTTAGTATAAATGATTATTAATTCTATTATTGCATGTATAAAGAAGCTTGTTGGACCATTGTTCACTTGCATTTTTAATAATAATAAATATAGAATTGAAAAGTTATATGTTTTATTTCATCTGAATACTGCTTTCTTTACATAATAAATGATATTGGCTAATTAAAGACTTATAAGAGTTTACGTCAATGTACAATATATATTATAATAATTTCAATGAAATTCTGTTAGATTACAATGACATAATCGATTAGCTTATGAACAAAAATATATTAATCACTACAGACCTATTGAATATTCGAGTGAAAACAAATTAACTGTCAAAGTGACAAGTGTCAAGTCAATTGACATTGACATTATATACATAATAAACAAGAACATCATAGATAAACATAATTTTGTTTCCAAAATTTTATCATTGCACTTATTTGTTTACAAGAGAAAATACTAAAAACCGCCAAACTGTCGTCCAAAATAGATTTGGATATGAGTATGCCGACTGATTTCGGGCCGGATTCCGGTGGTAGAATTAAGGTAAGTTAGTTTTATCCGCCCTATAAATGATTTCCAAAATTATCAACGCTCATAATGGAACGAAACTTTATGTTAAAGGATATCAAATTGATTTTGATAATTTAAAAAGAATATAAATTCAATTTATTTCATTGCTCTAACTTCAGCAAAAATCTGCCTTTCGGAATGATCATACTACTCTGTAAAAAAATACCCGGAAAAAACAGGTGTGTGTGCGCAATTCAACTTCGAACAAGCGAACAATCTTCATTTTAAAAGATATTTTATAGTTCATTTAAACAGTGTGCAAAATACATACACACCGACATTTGCTCTCTCGCTCTGGCTCACACAAAGAGGAGAGACCGATAATATATTGGTCTCTCGCTCTGGCTCACATAAAGAGGAGAGACCGATGTGCGTTAAACGTTTAACATTTAACGTTTAACGCTTGGAAGTTGCATAAGAAGTATCACTTCAAAAATCAATAATACACAAAATGTTAGTTATTCATCCAAATTTATTTTATCGCCTTCATAGTATGCTCTTTCTGAAACTATACACTTACGAATAATCCAAACATCAAAACCTTTTTTAAACGCTTTTTCCGGAATTGATTTTAGTTCTTGTCGCAAATTCTCCTTTGTGTCTGCTACCAAATGAAAACAGATACCACAAAGTGGTAATTTCAGTTTAGGAAAAGAAAGATGTCGGCTGATGTCATATCTGGTGAATAATGTGGTTGCTCAATGGTATTTGTTGAGTTTTTTTGTCAAAATTTGTTCACAATAATAACCTTGTGCAAAGGCAAATTATTGTGGTGCAAAATCCAAAAATTTTCTTTCCACATATCTGGTGTTTTTTCGTCGAATTTTCTCTCTTAAACGCCACATAAGGATCAAATAATATACTTAATATACTATAATATATTTACTGTTTGACCTTCTGGAAACAATTCCGAGTGCACAACACCGCGATAATCAAAGAAAACAGTGAACATAACTTTGACTTTTGATCGACCTTGGAGTGGTTTTGTTGGTTTCAGTTCAGTTGGAAGGCACGACTCCGAAGCTTGTTGACTAGTTTGCATGTCAAACTCGTTTACAGTTTATTTTACAGTATATTTATTTACAGTCACTATTTCCTTCACTTTTGCAATTTTAACTTCAGTTGAAGATGTTGATTGCCTACCAGGAGGAGGAAAATCTTCCAGCATATCTCGACCGCTTTTGAACGCTTTGTACCACTTATAAGCAAGTATTTTTGATAAAGTTGATTCACCGTAAGCCTTCTGTAACATTTTCAGTGTCTCCAAACAAGAAATTCCTTTGGTGAAGACAAACTCTTTGTTTGATGTTTTGTCCATTATGAAATTCGCAATACACACTAGATATGATCTAACTAAAAACAGCACTGTATTTAATCTAAATGACAGATGCCATTCAAACTCCACGCCAAAATGAAAATAAAAGATAGTGGTGCCAATCTAACAACAAAATTTGAATTTGGAACCATAAACAAATCATCCATTCCTGATACTTTTTTGACTGAATGTGTTCTTCATTTGAAGGGCCCAGCTGCAGAGGTCCCTAAGTAGACTTAAGTAAAAACTTTTTGATATAATAGCATATATATGGATAGCATGGTTAAATTATGTATGTAGTTTCATTTTCTTCTCTAAGCCATATAGGAATATATCCAATTGTCTTTAAATATTTCTTCTATAAACTTTAAAGTTTAGTTTTAGGGAATTCTACAATTCAGTTTTCCAGTTATTACATTTTAAGCACTAGTATATAATTCATTTACATTATTATGAGCATGTTGTGGCAACAAAACAAAATAAAAAATAATTGGTTACTTCAAAGGAACACAATATCTTATGGTTATAATTATATAAATTATGAGCTTATTAAATTCCTTAAACTTTGAAAAACTATGATTTGTATCTGTGACTCTATGTAAATAGTGAGTAAAAAAAAAGTAATTAAGTATCAATTTGTATTTATTATTTAATAAGGGAGCGTTCAATTATTACGTAACGCAGGTTTTGCAGATTTTTGGTTACCCAACCATCACCAAGTGACCATTTTTATCTGAGTCACAATTATGTTACAAAAAACTTTACGCGACCGTTCAAAAGGGTTAAAACAATTTTACGTAACAAGTAATTCAAGACGGGAGGCCCGCCCCTGTAACATATCGTAACATTTCAGAAGACCCCCCTTCAAATTCGTTACGTAATACTTGAACACTCCCTAATTACTATTCCTTCAAATTAAACTATTCTATATCAGTTGTTCTTATTTGAATATGAATTATTTTTCAGGGTCTAATGATAGTAAAGCCGATAGTTTATGGTAATATAGCCCGTTATTTTGGTAAAAAGCGTGAAGAAGACGGTCATACGCATCAATGGACTGTGTATGTCAAGCCATATGCCAATGAAGACATGTCAGCTTACATTAAGAAGGTTCATTTCAAACTGCACGAGAGTTATGCAAACCCAAACAGAATAGTGACAAAACCACCATATGAGCTAACGGAAACAGGATGGGGAGAGTTTGAAATTGTCATAAAATTATATTTTCATGATCCTAATGAGAGACCAGTGAGTTAAGTTATTTATGTATAAAATTTGATTAATTGGCCTTCTAGGTTCCACCTTTGGTACTTTTTTTTAAAATTAGCTGGTAAAGGGAGCAGAAGACTAACATATCTTAGATATATGGACCGTTTATTTTGAAAGTGGTGTAAGTCCATTTTCTTTTGTTTCGAGAAAATTAAAGGTTTACTATATTTGTTCATTTAAAAATACAGGCAAATCATATGAGGTCTGGCATTGTTTCTATTGTTTTATCAACATTTAATTTTTTTATATAAATTTGTTTTTGGCTAATTAGACTACGATAACACATGTTTATGTGCTGTAAATGGCCTTACACCACTTTCAAAATTAGACAATTGTAAAAATCGTTTAATTTCAATTTTGAAAAATCAAATATCGCTTAAAATATACTTTATTTTAATATAATTTTGTTTACACATACGCATAACAACACATACAATTTTATTTTAGACGGCAATTACATTGTCATTACAAGATACTGAACGGTTTTCCAGGACGTAGAGGTAATAAATTGATAATTTTAAATTCTGCGTCCGTCATCGTTGTTTTATAAAAAATTGTATATGGTGCAATTTTGAGGAACCTCAACCAACATATTTGCAACCAATTGACCTGTTCCCCATTAGTATTTTTTTTATCTGTTTTTTAGTTGCATTTTGGAGATTTTTTGTTGAAATGAAATTCTTTCGTTTCATTTCATATAAAATGAATTTATCCTGTTTTCTACATTGCGCTATTACATTATAGTAATCTTGTGGTGTGTACACAAAATTCATTTTTCTCAATGCCATTTCTATGATGCCAAAATCTGCATCGTTCGGAAGGTATGAATGCCCCAAAAGTAAAAATTTGTGGTCAATTATCTCAATGCTGTTTTCCGACTGGACAACCTTCAACCACATCAATGCCATTTGTAAATTTCGATTTTGCCCAGTACACATGCCACTGTAGGTAATAACATGGCTTTGGGTCGTTACATTTTCTAAGTGCTTAAATAACATGAAGCCACCTCTTGCGATCCCCTAGAAGCAATGGTTTCGTCCCACACGTACATATTAACTTTATTATTATGTAAATTGTGAAAACCCTCGTTTAAGACGTACATATTTCGTTTGTAATATTAGATTGAGACAGACAATTTCGGGTATGGTAAGGCTTTTTGTAAAAGTGAAAGCAAAGTATTTATCTGGATTTTCTGATGCTAGAATTTTATCCTCTTGTAATGCTTTTCTTGATAATTCAGCATTTTGCAAGTGAACGTCATGTCTTTCTACAAGAGTCATTTTTTCGTAGTCATCAGATGTACTCTTAATTTTCATGTTTAGGATATCGCATTTCGCACAGGTATCTTTACGTGGCAAATGGAAGCGAACTTAAAATCTCGTCAGTAGCTCACTAGTTCTTCTGCAAGAGCCATCCATTTTTCCACGCATGTCATTCGGAATGTTCTCATGCGATTTTAGGATAGGATCAATTCGTCCAGTAGATATTTGGAAAGTATTAATAAAAAACTTCTTACATACTAAAATGTTTCCACCAGAAGTGACTAGGGTAAAATTTATAAGCATATACTCTTTTAGTGCCCGAATTATTTCTAGGCCGTCTTCTATTGACAGATTTTCGTTGAACACTACCATATAAAAATACATTTTGCTTATTAAAATCACCTATATTCCAGAACTTATCAAAAATTTCCATACGTTGTGCTTCATTAATACGTTCTATACATTTCTTCGAACAATTACAATTTTTGGATTCAAATTGTTTTACAGGAATGAATTTTCCTCTTTTTGTATAGTACTTTTGTCCATTATTTCGCTTAATTTTGTTTATTTGTTGTAAACATTTTTCTTTATTTTGTTCTGCAGAATCCGTGATCTCAATAACAGTATCTTCATCTGATGAAGATTCTACCTCTATAATTCTTCTTCTCATTGTTCGATTCGTTAATTTGTTGTTCCTAGCGGAATTATTTTCATCTTCTGAATCTAAGATTATTCTTCTGTTTATATTCATGGGCTTTATGTCTGTGTGAATTTATTTATAATTAAATAAAATAAATATTTGCAGTTGTTTTAAGATAATAGTGGTTTACCATTTGTTCTTACCTATATCACTACCTAACTAACTATCTGATGTTAATATGAAGTTAGCCATTTTAACAAAAAAATAGAATAACTAACCTAAATTAGCACCTCTTGACACGTAATATCACAAATATTATAGTCTGAAAGTTTGTAAGTTTTTTTTTGGGTAAAGGTATCGCCAAATGTACGTAATAGATTGGATTAAAATTTAATACAGAGCTAGAGTATGAATTGGAATAGTACATAGGCTACGTTTTATTTAAAAATTCAACTCCTAAATAATATAAAATTAGAAAAATCGTAATAAGATTGCGGATTTTTCTGCAAAAAGATGGCGCTATTGTTGTTTTTGTTGTTTTTTTAATTCGCCAAAATACGGGCAAAGATACGGAGTCATACAGCCTTGTCGTATTTATTTTCTTCTCACAGGTTATGCGCTGTACATTTTCTAATACATTTCTCTATTTTTTTAATATCTATCTTTTAACTTACGAGTAGTGGAAACACGGAGGGGAAACAATGCAAATCGTCCGCGGGTGAAACCGCGGGACACAGCTAGTATAAAATAAATGAAAAATAACAAAACACTGATCGGCATCCATCTGCTATGCCACCTACCTCTGTCAATTGGACTTACACCACTTTCATAATCGATGATTATGCAATTTCATTTACCGACCGATTTTAAGTTGTACAAAACATGGGATTTTTTGAGAAATTAAACACGGACTAGTTATATAAAAAAAAATTACATTAAATTAAGCATGAATTACGTGATATCTCATTTTTCTCAAAAATGGACTTACACCACTTTCAAAATAAACGGTCCATATATAAAAAAAATAATTTTCAAAACAATATACGTAAATATTAATAATAGTTTTATTATATTTAATTATGGTATACCGAATTTCTTTTCATAATTCTACTACCAAATATAGACTTTTCTTAAATGTGCTGATGTTTAATTCGGCGAATTCTTGACGACTACAAATAAATTAATATAATTATCTTTATTTATTTTATGAAAGTTTTGAAAAAATTCTTACCTCTTACCATTTCGTGGAGGGGGACTTCAGAATTTTCTTATCTTTCTTGCAGAGGTCAAAGTGTTAAAAAAAATTAAAATTTGATTATTTAATACTTGAAATCTTGAAAACTTGAAACATGACTTGCCCCCATATCGAAAAAAGTGCGTTCTGTAATTGGATAACTTTAAGGCTCATTTTATTTCAACAGGTAACATTATACCACATATTAAAGTTGTTCCAGTCGCCACTAACAGAGGGAGCTCCACCCACTGTTGGTCGTGCACTCGTCAGCGAGTCGTATGAGGAGATAGTCTTCCAGGAACCAACACAGCTAATGCAGCACCTTCTATGCAATGTGAAACCCATCACCAATGGACCTTGGTCACATGATACGGATTGTAAGATTTCTTTATGCACTTTTATATTTATCAAGGTATCATAGTGTACAGTGTGTACATAGTGTAGTGTATAGTGTATAGGTATACGCTCCGACCTCGGCGCACTCTGACGATGAGGTGGAGGCTATGTATGAGGATATCTCTAAAGCCATGCATAGTTTCAAAGTCTTTTTTTTTTTTTTTTTCGAACTGACTATACTGTTAGCCTTAGGGGCCCTGGAGCCTTTACGGCTTTTACAGCTTTACCGGGCTTGGGGGCGAGCGCTTAGGGCACTCAGCCACGAAAGCTAAGCAACAACATCCGAGGGTGCCAAAGTGGCCGAACCTCGGCTCGGACTGTTGCGCGTATGCAATTAAGTCGCGATCTGACTAATTCCCTATCCGTAATTCGATCTAAACTAACTATACATATATACATGTTTCTGCCCCCTAAAGTTTCAAAGTCCACTTCACGGTTGTCATGGGGGATTTCAATGCAAAACTGGGCAAACGAGACGGCGATGAGCTGCGAGTGGGGCAATTTGGAGTAGGAAACCGGAATCATCGGGGCCAATTACTGGCCGGCTTCATGGAGAAGGAAGGCCTTTATATGATGAACTCTTTCTTCAGAAAGCGAGAACACAGGAAGTGGACCTGGATGAGCCCTGACGGTGTAACGAAAAACGAGATAGACTTTATCATGTCGACGAAAAGGCACATATTCAATGATGTCGCTGTGATCAATGCGGTAAAAACCGGAAGTGATCACCGTATGGTAAGAGGCACATTGAATCTTAATTTGAAGCTCGAAAGATCTCGATTGATGAAGTCTACGCTCCGCCCAGCACCGATCCAACTCCAAAACCCCGAGAGCTTTCAGCTGGAACTCCAAACCGTTTTCATTACCTAGAAAACAGCGTGGACAATTATAATGACGGGTTCGTGGAAACTTTCCATACGGTTGGGTCCAAGTTCTTTAAGATCCGCCGCACAAACAGGACCAAAAAACTCTCGGACTCTACTCTAAAACTCATGGAGTAGAGGCGTGAGATGATTCTGTCTAGAGGTGATGCCTGTGCTTATCGGCAGCTTAATAGACGGATCTCAAAGTCACTGAAAACTGACATACGCCAATTTAATACTAATCGTATTAAAGAAGCGATAGAGCGAAACAAAGCCTCCAAAGTGTTCGCAAGAGATCTGTCTATTGGGCAAAGCCAGCTAACAAAGCTGAGGACTGAAGACGGCAGAATCGTGTTATCCAAACCTGAGCTCTTGAGAGAGGTCGAGAAGTTCTATGGACAGTTATACACATCAACACAGAAACCCGTTACGAATCTAGCTAAAGACCCAAGAGCTAGATTGACTCGACACTACACAGAAGACATCCCGGACGTCAGCTTGTATGAGATTAGTATGGCTCTCAAACAGCTTAAAAACAACAAAGCTCCCGGAGATGACGGAATCACAGCCGAACTATTGAAGGCGGGTGGTAAACCAGTCCTGAGGGCCCTTCAGACATTGTTCAATTCCGTCATCCACGAAGGTAAAACGCCGCAGGCATGGAACAAACGTGTGGTGGTACTCTTCTTCAAAAAGGGTGACAATACCCTATTGAAGAATTATAGGCCCATCTCACTTTTGAGCCATGTTTATAAGCTGTTTTCGAGAGTTATTACGAACCGTCTCGCTCGCAAGTTTGACGACTTCCAGCCTCCCGAACAAGCCGGTTTCCGAAAGGGCTTCAGTACCGTAGACCATATACACGCATTACGGCAGGATATACAGAAGACCGAATAGTACAACCTACCCCTTTGTTTAGCGTTTGTGGACTACGAGAAAGCCTTCGATTCGATTGAGACCTGGGCTGTACTACAGTCTCTCCAGCGGTGCCAAGTTGACTACCGGTACATCGAAGTGTTGAAGTGTTTGTATGAAAACGCCACTATGTCAGTTCGACTGCAGGATCAGAACTCGAAACCTATCCTGTTGCGGCGGGGAGTCAGACAAGGAGATGTTATCTCTCCTAAACTGTTCACCGCTGCACTGGAAGATGTTTTCAAGGTTCTGGACTGGGAAGGACTAGGCATCAACATAAACGGCGAGTACATCACCCACCTTCGGTTTGCCGACGACATAGTAGTCTTGGCTGAGACCATGGAGGACCTCCGTGCGATGCTCGATGACCTCAGTAAAGCCTCTGAACGAGTTGGTCTTAGAATGAACATGGACAAGACGAAGATTATGTCGAACGTCCATGTAGCGCCAACTCCCGTGAAGATCAGAGACTATACGCTTGAAATTGTTGAAGATTATGTTTACCTGGGACACACTATCCAGTTAGGTAGATCCAATTTCGAGAAAGAGGTCAATCGACGAATCCTACTCGGCTGGGCTGCGTTTGGGAAGCTACGTAACATATTCTCGTCCAAGATACCGCAGTGTCTCAAGTCGAAAGTCTTTGACCAGTGTGTGTTGCCAGTGATTACATATGGTGCTGAGACGTGGTCGCTAACTATGGGCCTTATAAGAAAGCTCAAAGTCACTCAAATGGCAATGGAGAGGGCTATGCTCGGAGTTTCTCTGCGTGATCGATTCAGAAATGAGGAGATCCGCAGGAGAACCAAAGTCACCGACATAGCCCGAAGAATAGCTAGACTTAAGTGGCAGTGGGCTGGCCACGTAGCTCGTAGAACGGATGGCCGATGGGGTCAAAGAGTTCTCGAGTGGCGGCCACGTACCGGAAGACGCAGCGTGGGCAGACCCGCCACAAGGTGGTCCGACGACCTGGTAAAGGTTGCGGGAAGTAGCTGGATGCGGGCAGCACAGGACCGGTCGTTGTGGCGATCTTTGGGGGAAGCCTATGTCCAGCAGTGGACGTCTTTCGGCTGAAATGATGATGATGATGATCATAGTGTAAAAAAGGTAGTTCAGCAAATATCCGTCCATTGCTGGCATTGATGACTTCTACATAAATAAATTTATAAGTCATATAGAAACAAGAGCAGAAATAATCACATGCACTTCTTCTTTGTGTCAGCACAAGTCTTATTTTTATTTACAATAAAAACAGCTCATGCTGTGGTGAAAAGATTAGTCAGTCAATGAAATTAGGATTGGGATTGACTGCCCAGGGTGCACCGGACATACTAGAGATCGTTACTCGCAGAGACTTTTTCATACACCACATCATGAATGAATACTTTCACTGAAATACAATTTTTAATTACAATTCATACTATAATATTATTTACAATTACAAATACACATACAATTTTTTTTATTCCATTATTATGAAAGGGACAATATGTTTTGGCCGGGTTGCCTATTAAAATGTACCTGCTAGTATTTTTGATTAAATTAATATTAATTACTTTGTTGAAAAAAAAAAATGATTTACCATTTGTTAAAATAAGTGCACTCCACTTCATAGGCTTATCTGTAGAGACCATAAAATGCGTTAGTTGTCACCGGTCACTAGGCAGTCAGGTGTAAGCATGTGTTACATTTATACGTTCATGGAGTATATTCATCAATTATATATCAAAGCAATTTTTTTTTCTGTTAACGGTAAACTACCTGTACTTATCTAAAAGTGGCCGCAAATAGGGGTCACCAACTGTTAAAGATCATTCAGAGTGAAAGGGAGTTAGCGCGCTACATCATTTGTTAGACAAGGATAGTGATAGTCAGCTGCTCGAGTTTTGAATAGACAGACTATGGAAGCCACATTAGTTGTATAAAAAAATTAAGAGGTTATAAGAGGTGTATATAAATTTCCATATTTTTTTCCAGTTGAAGAAAAGAAGAACAAAACTCTAGATAAGATAATAACAGCGCAAACGAAAGTACGATCGGAGATATCAGACCTCAAGGAAAAGCTCAGTCTTGCTAAGGAAACTATAGCCAAGTTTAAAGAGGAGATAGCCAAGTTACAAAACAGCTCTGGTAAAAGTTTAATGACTGGTGCATAATTTTTTTTTACTATATGGAATCTTGGGATTGCTACCGTTGAATCCATACAGTGTACAGTTTTCCTAGATCCATTTCGTAATTCTGTTATATCGTAGAGATCTATTAATACATTTATTTGATCTTGATCTTTAACTTATATGTTCCAATAAACAAAATATTTTTACAACTCGAAGGTGTAGGTGTTGAAGTGAAAACTTCTTTAGCGCCGTTGTGATTTGAAACTCGATGAAACGATAAAGCGACAGTAACAAGAGACAACAATATACATCTATAGGATTTAGCCTACGAGAGAATGAGATAGAATACATTTACATTATGCACGGTTAATGCAAGTAGTGATTTTCATGATTGTGATCGTCGTCGGATTGGCCTAGTGGTGTGAGACGACCAGACTTCATATTTTTTCTGAAGGTGTCACTTCTGACACGTATGAACTGCTGCACACATATTTTCTTTTTAATTATATACATTGACACAATCTTAAGTTGACAATCTTGATGTTAAGTGACCGTGTGGCCCAATATGGCAACGCGCTAAGCCTGGTAACAACTGAATCTCAAGTGCAGCGACCGGAACACCTAATACGTTTTGACGTACGAAATTTTATCAAGGCAATTACTGTAATATATTACTCTTCTGTAAATAAGATCTAATAAACGATAAACATATTAGATTTGTTTTATTTTAATAACCTGATGCATACACCTTTTTCTTAAAAATAGAACGTTTCCATTTCAGAAATTTCGCGCGTGCCAACATGATTAAGTTAGGCATAAATTTTAATAATGTAAATTCATTTTATTAAAATAATGTTTATTTATACACCGTTAAATTATTTTACACAATTAAAACAGTCGTTAGAATTAATTCACATTATTATCAACAAAATGTACTCTGTTGTTATCAATGATGGATAACTTCATTATGTCCTTTATGTCGCACTTCAGTGACATGAAGCGCGCGCATCTCTTAATTTTACTAAGAGCGCCAAAACCAGTATAACTTCAAAAAAATAATCGTCCAGCAGTCAAAATATATTTTTCAATACGTTTGCTCAAAAAATGCATTTACGAAGCCTGTATACGTTGAAAATTACAACTACACCTTTCGTCTCATTTTCTCATTAGTAGTAAAGTGAGACAAATGTATTGATAAAAAGTGCTTCCAAGGTTCGATCATTCAGCTTATTTATTCTCGTAATGTAAAACTCCTCGGTGGAATTTTTATATATTTTATTAAGCTATACAACGGAGCGTGCGGTAAGTTTTTTACCGCACGCTCCGTTATAAGATGCGTAATATTTAACTTTCAAACAATGTACACATTCGTAAATGCATTTTTTAAGCACATGTGTTGAAAATAATTATTACCTCTTCTGTTCAAGAGTAGCGGAATTCTCCGCTTTAGGATATCATCCATGCTAATTACGCCATTGCTTAACGTGTTCCTATTATCAATCACAAAATTATTTATCACTTAGATTATGGAAAATTGCTAGCTTGCACTAAATTGCACTTGAAAAAAGTGTAAGTATGTCGTGTGAAATATAGCTGTTTTTTTTTGTTCGCTATATGTTTAGCGTTTGGCCACAATGTCATCTGATTTTAAGTGACGATGTGGCTCAAGATGGTAACCGCTAAACCTGGTGGGAGGACTGACTTTGAAGTGCAGCAGCCGGATCACACCTATAGGTATTTGGTGACAGATTTTCAACTTGAGGGTGGTAGCTAGCCAGGCAGGCATTAGCCCTATCACAATGCTATGGTTTCATCACGATGTGTTCCTTTACCGAAAGCTCAGTCTCATTGTGAATTTGAACTCACGTCGATCGACGCGATATCCGTACACGCTACTACTGAGTCATCATTGCTTCACTTCGCTTTGGCGCCTGTAACACTCATTATAGTGCAAATATAAGAAAAAATACTGAATACGGCATGACGTATTTCGTGATCAGCCGGTGCATATCCTGTTCCTTTTTACGCAGGCCAGCATGACAATGGCGACTCCCTATAGATGGTTAATTACTCTGTGGTCTTGGACTATACTGTGCTTACCATCCCTTTGCTCTTTGCCGTACTATTATTTAAAAAATAAAAACTACACCCTATATTCTCTAGCCTCTTCTTACCTACGTTATCAGATCTTATACCAAGTATTAATAATTATCACGCTAGGCTATAATCATAGATTTAATATGTAATTGTTCTATCTATGTTTTGATCACACTAACCTTAGGACCTATCAGACTAATGTGAAATATTATTTTTGTATTATACGATCCGTTTGTTGAGAATGGTTTTAGGCTATATAACTTCACGCTACTATTCCAAGGTGCGGAACAGAAGAAAATTTAATGCAAGGGAAACCGCACAGCTTGTCTATAATACTATTATTAAGAAGTAAGTTAGTAGGAGGTAATCTCTGATTCTAAAAATTCTTTCAACAATAATAAGCTACATTATTTCTGAGTGATATAGACTATTTTATTCATATTAAATTGTATATTGAAATTACATAACACGATGTCTGGAATGGTTGTTAGTCATGTTCATTAATTTAATATGTATAGGTACTATATTATAAATTATGTTTTGATGCTTGATGGCTTAGTGGTAGCGTGTACGGACATTGCGTCGATAGATGTGAGTCTGAGCTTTCTGCGAAGGAAAACATCGTGATGAAACTATAGCATGGTGGTAGGACTTTTTCTAATGCCCGCCTGGCTAGCTACCATCCTCAAATTGAAAATCTATCGCCATGCTCCAAATAAGTGTGTTCCGGCAGCCTGCACTTGAGAGCAAGTCCTCCCACTAGGAATAGCGTGTTACCATCTTGGGCCACATCGTCACTTAAGATCAGGTGAGATTGTTGCCACAAAGTTACCTATAACAATAAAAAAGGTAGAATAGTTTCTTCAATCGTGCTATTCTCAGAAACTACCTACCAGTCCACTGTGAAATATAATTCGTAAATCAATTTAATAAGAAAAAGGTTCTAGGACCCTTAGCAGCGGAGTGATATTATTTCAAAGCTTTTATCTAATTTAATTTTAACCGTAAAAAACATTTTCACACTACTATTATCATCAAAATGGTTTTGCGGATTTGTAAAACTAGGTTAATCAAAGTCCATGTACCTTTTACAATATAAAGTCGGTGCATCGGTAGATCGCGTGCCCCGGACACAGCTATAACGTATAGATATTTAATTCAGCCCGGTCTAAATTAATAAAATCCATATTATAGTAATGGAAGGATTTGTTGAGTTTTTTGTAGTTAAATGATCATCAGATACTTTATGACCGCCATCAACAGCGGAGTCAGCTTCATTGGGGGAAATATTTATTTAGTTTATCTTTTTGTTGGTAGCTCAGTACACAGTGAGCAAGCATTGCTTAAGTTTATGAGATAAGTTTTAAAGCTCGCCTATATTCAAGGCGTGTGAAATTTTATTTGCAGTTTTTTTTTAAAGTAAGCACATTAGAATCCATAAAATAATAATGACCACCGAAGGATCAACAAGTTCATCGCCGATCGTCGCGCTTACAAGCTGGCTTGTAAGCTTCTTAACCGCAAGATATCATTTTTTTAGTCTCCTATGCCTCTAACGCATATCATAGTTGTATTTGTGTTACAATTCATTTATTACTTCTGCGTCTTTTTAAACTACTTAATTATCTATTTTCCACTATTCTGTCGTCCGTCTTTTCGATCGTATTTCCCTAATTCTATACTCTTCCCCATTTAATTATTACAATTTCTTATCCCTAATACAATGTTCGGCCTTAAAAATGTCTTATTCTATACACAAGCTTCCTTTCTCTTTTATTGTTTCTAACTATATCTTATGCTTTCACCATTTAGGGGAGAGGCGTACAAAATGGCATAGGCGGGTAAAATGGTTTTTTCCGAAACCACAGACATACTAGTTATCACAAAGGTCTGTAAAGGGCTGCTTAGTAACAGATCATAACCTGTGGCGGATCCAGTCGTGTCCGTTGGGCCGTCTGGTGAGGATACGTGTTTGTTTGATTTTTGCAGTCACAAGTTTTACTCAGGTTGATTTTGTTTCTCAAAAAAGTGAGTATTTTTTCATGTTCATTTGTTTGTATTTAGCATTAATTTATTGTAAATTTACTAAATAACTTCGAGAACGTTTTGAAATTACAAAATTCTAGTTACAATTTTAGTTATTGTTTTCTAATGTTGAAGGTTATGAAGTGGACAAAATGGCATACATCTTGTTCGGGTAAAATAGCATACTATGTCATTTGACCCACCTTTTTTTCAGATAATTCAACATCATAACTCGCAACTATTCTAGAATAACAGACCGACAGGGTTGGTATAAAACCTCCATGGAAAAGGACTACGTAAGAAACGAACAGTATTTTTGTTAACTTCAACGCCAAATATAGAAGAAGCAAAAGCAAAATCCACTCTTCTACCTGTTCTAAAGAAACACACAAGAAAGGTTAAAAAGCTTTGGACTTTAGTTCCTATAGTGAAGATGATTTATCTTCCTTACAAGTTTTCACTGAATCCGGGGATGATGGTGGAGATTGACATTGCATTTATTGAAATGACCTCTACTCCAGGTCCAAGCCTAAAGAGGTCTGGCTAAAGTGCCTGAGCTGTAAAAAAAGGGCTAATGCGTCATGTGCAGATTTTTCGAAAAAGACAAATTGTTTTACGTGTGAACTCTGCATGTAATTGATTGATTTTCGTAACAAATTTGGTGTGCCATTTTGTCCACACCGTGTGTGTCATTTTACCCGCCTAGGGCGGACAAAACGGTTTTTGTTCAAGTTTTTATAAATGCTTAGTAATTCTATTGTTTTTGTATTGAATTGATTGATCTCTATAATTCTAAGTAGGTAATGAACCAAAGAATACATAGTTACTTAAAGTGTTCAATATAATTAATAAATAAAGATTTGATGACAGATTTTATAACTAATATGTCATTTTGTACGCCTCTCCCCTATGTTTGAATCGCTAATATCATTTACTAGTTGCGCCCACGGACTCACGTGGACTACAGAATACCGACGCTCGAGCGCACGCGCGATTCGCGCTGCCCCTGCTTACAAGACTTGAGACAAAAGTGCTTATTCTAGGTGATACTTAGAAGACAGGTATACGCTATCGCTTTCATTTGTGTTACTCTTTTTAAGGTCTTCAACTATGTACAACATTAATTTGATATATCTGGTATGGTTTACTCAGCGTAAGCCATTTAAGCGCCCCAAATGCGTCTTTTTCCGAATTGATTCACCATTATCGTCACTGCTTATTTCGTGTTACTTTATCTTACAAAATATATCCTTAACCTGGCTAGATTACATAGCTATGAATTAAAATAAAAAATATATAAATTAGATTATTGTAGATTATGGCTTATTCTGTCTTATTTTTCTGCAGGATTTACATTAGCTGATCCCAAACGTGGCAATCTAGAAGAGAGTTACAATGTTGGGCTTATCGCCATTTGCATAGTGGTCGCTATCCAGATGGGTACAGCCGCCTTACTCTTGACGCGTTCGAGTTCCGAATCGAATCGAATAAAATTCGATTTGATGAAATTTGGCACTCTTGAAATCAACACTAGCGCACGATCGAACTGTGGCTCGAATCGGAACTAACTTCGATCGATTTTCAATCTAGCATATTTTGTAAAAATGTTAGAATTCAAAGAATCCACGGTGACTTGTGTGTGTACTGTGACCGGATGCAGATGACGACGTTGATATGATTCGATTTAAATCAATCTTGATTTTTCGATTCGGTTAAGTTCAAGAGTAGGTACACTTGTATGTCGAGTTTGAATAAAAAGTGAAATCGAATCAGAAACAAAATCAAGTTCGAATCAGTTTCAAGAGTAACCACCCTAATCCTTACCAATCCGTCTGATTACTGGTTATAAAGCGGCTGATTCAGGAACACGACACACCTAAGCGTGCTACCATGGTTGGTGTTAGACCTATGTATAATCGACGCAATCCAGTCGCACTCAATAGTTATGGCATTAAAATGTTATAAATAACTATTTTTAAATCCTGTCCTTCATGAACAACCAGAAAATCTCTAGAAAAGGTCGTCTGGCTGTACATAGCACAGTTTTAGTTCTAACACTCATGTACGGAAGTGAAAGCTGGGTGTGGCCGAAAAAACATGAAACTAGAATAAATGCAGTAAAAATGAGAGCGCTAAGAAGTATAATAGGAGTGAAATTGAGTGACAGCATAAGAAATAGTGTAATAAGAGAACGTTGCGGTGTGAAAGAAGATATAGTCACACGGATTAAGAAAGGGATGCTTAGATGGTTTGGGCATGTAGACAGGATGAATGAAAGAAGATTGACTAGACAGATTTATAAGATGAGTGTAATTGGGAACGTTGGAAGAGGAAGGCCTAGACGAACGTTCCACGATCAAATCGGGGACGTTTTTAAGAAAGGTCAGGTCAACCGACGAGCATGCATGAAAAGATTGATGAATGTTGAGGAAGCGAAAGTTGTATGTCAGGATCGTAGCAAGTGGAAGGTCGTAGTCTCTGCTTAGCCCGTTGGGAAAGAGGCGTGATGTATTTATGTATTAAGTACTGCGGAATATCGACCAGATATCCTTTAGTTCGACCCTCGGTGAGCACCAAATAATTTTTCTGGATTCGCGTCTCTACATTTAGTCATTTTAATTGAATTAATAAAATTTTCAGTTTACGGTTAAAGAAAATATACAGAATCCTGAACTTATAAGAAATGTTCTTATAGTGTAAAGAATATAAAATTGTAAATCTTACAGCGTTTGAATCGCCAATACGGATTATGTATTTAGTTCTTTTAAGAAACAAGGCAACGCGCGTTCGTGCATATTCGTATAAATATCATTCACCCCAACGATCGAAACGCGTTTTATAATAAAAAATCAAACCTAACTTTTAGATACATATATCTATATAAATAAAGTGATTGAGGTTTACCATTGTGCGTGCATTACGGAAAAACTACCGGATTGTTTTTTGTTTTAATCCTTAGATACTTGGTCCCTATAAAAAATATCACGTTAACTTCATAAACAAATAAATCTGTAGCCCACGCGAGCGGAGCCGCGAGCACAGCTAGTTATGAATAAATATTTTAAATTGAAATAAATATTAGACGTAATAATACCTTTTTCGAAACTAGTCTATTCACTTTTGACGTAAAAACATCCTTCAGTCCTTTCATACTTGACCTGATTACATTTCCCGCAGTTCCGCGACATTGAAACTGTATTCAATGATTATTGTTTACCTATTTTTCGATTGTAATGCATTCATAATGAAACTTTAATCGATAGTGCTCTTATAATTACTTTTTAAAAGCTATTTTTATTTGGTTTTGGTCCTCACTAATATTATAAATACAAAAGTTACTGTGTAGAAAGAGACCTGTAGACGAACAGAGTACGAGAAAACGCAGACAAAGTCATAGGATTAAAGCTAGTTTTTCGATATTTATATTCTACATAAACTTTAACTAGTCCCATGAAGGTTCTTAGTTCAATTTTGTTCTCTTGCATATACGTTAAAAACAATGTTTTCTAACCTATCCGTAGTAACTACATGCAGTGAAAGTAAATATTTAATGTCAGTTCTTCTAACTACAGATAGAAAAAAACTACTCAAATAACAATCAGCCCGTAATTTTATCCCCGAATGAAAGCCCGGAAGCATGCGTGTCTACTTGTTGATAAAGTCATGCAAGTCCAACAAGGTCCCTCCGGATTTTAGACTAACAGGCTGAAAACAGCGCCTATTTCACATGAATTTATTCATTATTTTACACAAAATTGTTCGCGCATTACATAGGTACCTATAACGTTTGAATTTCATGACTAATGCGTAGGTAGTTTGTTAAAATTTTACTAAATATTCATTATTTTACACAAAATTGTTCGCGCATTACATAGGTACCTATAACGTTTGAATTTCATGACTAATGCGTAGGTAGTTTGTTAAAACTTTACTAAATATTCATTATTTTACCACAATTGTTCGCGCATTACATAGGCCTATTACATGTACCTATAACGTTTGAATTTCAAGCCTAATGCGTAGGTAGAAGACCTCTACCAAGGAAAATCACTCTTAATTACCACTGTAGCTCATGCCCTATTAACCATTTCAAATATCGAGAAATCTACATAATAGTTCAATATTTATTGACTGCATGATGGTACTACGATATAATATCTTGCGTGATTTCCAGGATCGAATTTGCAAACATTACGTTGGATTTATTGCTAATGTCCAACAACAGGAACGGCTACCATAAATAAACAACACACTTTCCACTACGCAACCAAATAATTATGAAAGAATAAATCCTATAAACTATAGACACACTTTATTTTTAAAATATCAAACCACAAACCAATTAACCTCGCACAATATAAGAAAACTTTGAGCAACATGAGTAATATCATAATATATCGACAAAATAATTTCTTACATGCAAACATCACTTATATTCTTTTTTACAATTGTAATGTACTTAGACGACACACGAAACACTCTCTTAATCTAATCCAATCTAGAACCAACTGTTCTCCTTTTTCAACCTCTGCCGATACTGCCCGTTTATCTCTAGATTCTGAAATATCTCTGAAAGTTTGTTCAGCTTCTGTGACGGTGTTTGAGGTAGGTCATCAAATCTGCTGAGCATTTTATCGTCCTCGTTCTGGCAAATCTTATACGTTTGCCTCTCTCTAAGACACAACAGTTTTCCCGTTTCAGCCATCGAAGATAACTTTACCACTTTTAGAGCTGCATTTTTGAACCTCGTCTTTGGTGAATCTTTTAATTCGTCTTCGTTGTTTTTCTTCTCCGAGCTACATTCTTCAGATTTTTGAGTCTTTTTCGGTGTATCGATTTTCTTAACATTTGCAGCAGTTACATAGACCGGTTCAAGAACTTCATACGTATTCTCACGGAGTAATTGGTGTGGTTTCTTCATCTCATAATTTTCCACATAGTTGTTCCGTACGTACCCATTTATTCTGAGCGGGGTCAGTGGTTTCGTCACACTTTGTAATTTCACGGATTGATCCAAATCTTCCCTTCCATTCAGATTGAAAACTATCAATTTAGTATTCGACCTTTCGAGTTTCTGCCCAATGGCCGGCAAAGGTAGGAAAGGAGATAGAGAGGCTTTTACAGGGATATCGTTTTCAAGCATTCTTGTTTGTGCAGTCTTGTTTTTTCTCGTTTTGAATTTTCGCGGCGCGTATATCGTTGTTAACGCGCGCGTTTTACGCGAATCCAGAGGAGCGAGTGGTGCGGGTAGCATATGGCGTGCGGAGGCTTGTGACGGCACTCGCCGACAGTGGCCGGCGGCCTTGGGAGCCGTTGTGCCCCACGCCCCCCCCTATTGAACAGACCACGTGCGCCACTCGCCCTGACCGATGTTCACGTCACGGTGGTGCATCGGCGCAGAATAACACGGAATCGCTTATCGCGTCAGAAACATTGACGAATATTATTTTACAATAATTGCTTTCGATGTTTTTTAGTTTATTTATTTAATTATTTCACATAAAATTCTTTGTTATTTTATGTCAATGTCACTTATTAAAAAACAATAGAAAAAGTTAAATATGTCGTTGTATTCTATATGATAGAGACTGCGTAACCTTTTTTGTATTTGATAGCAAAATGCAATAAAACTTTTTATCTGTAAATAAATTAGTTAGCACACCTTAATCTTAGGCTATGTTGAAAACTAAAATTCTCATGGGTGTTAGTAAAAAATTGGTTTAATAAAGTTATTATTACCATTTTTGCTGGGATCTTGTCTGTCATGTAGTGGCTTTAGTTTTTAATTCATAAATTGATTTTGTTTGGCCCTATATTGTGTGATATAGATGGCATTTTGCATAATAAAGTTTGGTTATTGTGCACTAAAGTAGGTTGGAAATAAAAACATGGATCATCAATTCTGACTTGTCACAAAACTCTGGAAATTTCTAACAAGGGAGCCACCATTTTATTGGAATACTGAAATCATCACAGGATACCATAATTAATTAATCGATAATGGCAGTAACGATTTTCTATAAAGAGGACTAGTTGCCACTTGCCAAATTAGGAATAGGAAGAAGAAGAACAACAAAAAAGGTGTGTGTGCGATTCACACACTATAGAAGTGAAACTTCATTTTAAAAGACATTTTCTATTTTATTTAAACAATGTGCAATATACATACATACACACCGACATTTACTCTCTCGCTCTGGCTCACACAAAGAGGAGAGACCGATAATGTGCGTTAAACGTTTAACATTTAACGTTTAACGCTTGGAAGTCGCATAAGAAGTTTCACTTCAGAAAAGTATTTTCATTCATTCTGTCTTCGTAAAAGTAGTCAAAAGATTAATAACAAATTCTTTAAAAAAAAAAATATGTTAAAGGTCGAAAGATAAAACCATTTTTCAAAGCAATAGCTTCCCACCCACGACGTCATTGATCTTTCGGGTGTCGGGTAAGTGTAATGACCATAATCGTCACTAAATCGATAGAGTGACCTTCAAAGCGACTGTGTGTCACAACGGTTGTTGCCTTATGGAATCCTTAGTTGTAGATACCTGACTCATTTTCATAACACAGAAAAGATTGGCAGAACCTTTCCAAAAGGTTTTACTGTGTCAAAGCTATTTGTACGCCATAGCAACAGTGCTTGCTCTGTTATGGTTGCTGTGGTTAGCATCACGCAGTAGTAGTTGAGCCGTGCTAACACAGTCCTCAGGAATAGCAAACTATTAGTTAGCTACCTCATTTGAGACTGTGTTCTTGAGAATACTTATCAATTATCATATTATACATTTGACATCAGAAGAACTGTATCAGTCCGATATGGACACAATGATGGCTCAGTAGTAGCGTGTACGGACATCGCGTCAATGGACGCGAGTTCGAATCCCTGAAATGAGCCTGAGCCTCATGTTGAAAGTCTGTCGCCAAGCACCTATAGGCGAGTTCCAGCAGCTGTACTTGTGAGCCAATCCTTCCACAAGGCTTAGCGTGTTACCAGTTTCGGCCACATGGTCACTTTGATCAGGTGAGATTGTGGCCACAAGGCTAAACCTACAACGATAAACAAAGTAATTTTCATTGAAAAAAAAAAAGTATTATGATGAAAATAAACAACTGTTGTGAAAAATATAGTTAGATAATATATTGAACTGGCATAGTTATGTAAATTTTTTTTTATTATTTAACCTTTAAACTATTATTATTACCATGTCTCTTAAAATCAAAACAAATGATTTTTTATAAATACTAATTATTAATAAATCATTTAACTTAATACTTCGACATAATTTATTTCCCATTAACAAGAAAACGTAAAACCTATTCAGGTTTAAGAATAAAACAAGAATTTTACAGATAAATTAAGAATATATAATAGAACAAGAGAAAGTTTGTGACGTAGTAAACTAATAAAAACAAACTACTTAACCTTGACTGGGAGAAGGACTGGTGATGAACTTGTTTACGAATCATCAAGAAAGTCGAATGACATTGTATTGCATGAAAGCGAGGTAGTTCAATAAATTTCAATGGCACGGTTCAATATCGTGAGAACTAACATACTTAGGTTGTACTATTGAAAAAGGATACATAATATTACGAAGGAAATGAAGCCTTCACTTCAGTCCAAAGTCGAACGTTTAATCATAAATTCTCATCGACCAATGTCAGGGTTAAAAAACCACTCGTCGGACATTATTATCATATCGATTTTATTAATAATTAATGTACTTTTCGACTTCTATGTTTTAAAGGATGAAACAAGGTTATATTCGTACAAACATGAGTATTAGACTACCAAAAATAACACAAGCAGTAAGTACATAAGTTTACGCAAAGAAAAATTTGCGGAACATTTTTTTCGAACTGCAGCCAAAGAGTTTGGAGGTTGCAAGACTCGTAATTTTCCTGATTGTATGGAAATTAACAGTCATCCAATAGTGTTACAGTGATGGTAACAGACCAGTCACAATGACTCACTGAAGGTTTGTCGCGAGATTCGAGATTAACCAGTGTATATCCAATTGGGTTTCTGAATTTTGATAAATGGAAAGACCATATATAAGTTTTATAACAATACAATTTTTTTTTTACCGCATTATTTCAAAAGTTATTTCAAATAAAAACTAATTTTCGAATTCAGTACCTACCGAAGACACGTCGACAGCTCCCGAACAAACCCGAGCGCGTGTGACGTCATAATGTTATTTTCTACTCATTGTAGCACACGGCTGATACAGTGTTTTGACTCTTAATCGATGAAATTCCTTTAACATTATGACGTCACAAACCTGGCGATCAATCGTGGCGCGTTCGTAGTCATGTGATTCTTTTTAAAATATTACAATTTTCAATTGATTTTTATTAATAAAAAAAAATGTTTAAACAGTTTTTCCAATTGATTATTATCATAATTATAATGAATCTTTAAAATGCATAAAAAATCGATATTCCTATTTTTTTAAAAACACAATTGTCGAGAGACTTGCTGGCCGGTATGACCACAGAGTACAACATTATATGTATAATACTGGTAGGGATGACAGCAACAACCGGCGATGAATGTATCATCTATCGGTGGTCACCGTTGTTTTCGGGTTTTTGGTTTGACGTAGTGGCCACAATCTCACCTGATGTTAAGTTACGATGTGGCCCAAGATGATATCACGCTAAACCTAGTGGAAGACTGGCTCTCAAGTGCAGCTGCCGGAACACACCTATTGGTGCTTGGCGACAGATTTCCAACTTGAGGGTGGTAGCTAGCCAGGCGGGCATTAGAAAAACCCTACCTCCATGCTATGGTTTCCTCACGATGTTTTCCTTCACCGAAAGCTCAGGCTCATTGCAGGGATTCGAACTCTGGAACTGGATTCGAAAAAAGACGCTTTTAGGGCACTTAAACGGCTAACGCTGAGCAAATCATAAGATATATATCAAGTTAATGTGCTACATAATTGCAGATCTTAAAAACGCACAAAAAAGTTTTTTGGGAGGAAGACGTGTCCCCTGGACGCGTGCAGGGCTCTCTGTCGGGAGGAAGACGTGTCCTCTGGACGCGTGGAGGGCTCTCTGTTGGGAGGAAGACGTATCCCCTGGACGAGTGCAGGGCTCTCTGTCTGGAGGAAGATGTGTCCGCTGGACGAGTGCAGGGCTCGCGTGCTGGGTCTATATAAATATATATATAGATGGATGTTGGTATATATGGTATGATGAACTCAAACACCCTTTGACTAATTAACTCTTAAGCGAGATCTCTTTTCAATAAAAGTAAAGTAATTCGTTATTTCTTTGACTTTACGACATAACAAAAAAAACACGACAATGTGATTTCTGATTACTTTTAGGTCACTATTTCAAAAAAAAGGCCAAATTAGTATTATGTACTGTGTCCATGACATTGACATTTGACCTTGGTATGAGTGACCTTTGCGTGCTAAAGTCTGCTTCATTACTCAACATTATAAGAGTCGCCATTGAGGAAAATGTTCTACAACGCAGTTTATAGTTTAATAAATAAAAGAATGGTACATTCTTGCTAGTAGTAGACGAGGACCAAATCAAAAAATCGAAATAAAAGTAAGTCGATCGGGTTTATAAACTTTTTGGTTTTACTGTTCCTATTGATACGGCACGACAAGTTCTTTAAAACAATTTTGGAAGGAATATTTGAGGGAAAACAAGGAAGATTTAGACGAAGCTTTTCAAAGAAGTGAAGGGTAAAGCCGTGACATATTAAGAGATCAAAAGTAAGTAATATATATATACATTCGCAATTGTTTCACCGACAAGAGCTGAACTGTTAAATTAAGGAAGATTTCTATTGTTAGTAGTTTGTATTTTTAGTGGTTTATAGAGGGAATCACTTCTAGACATCACCGTCATTCACGTAAACGTCGTGCACGCACCCGCGCGCGTACTGTATGTATTAGTACAATTCATTTACAATAGGTGGCGCGCGAGTCGATTCATTTCAAAGGCAACGGGAATGAAGGGACATGGAAAAGCTTGTAATTAATAAAAAGAGGACGTGTGGGTTAACATTTGACGGGCAAGTTACTGAACTCGAAGATCGCCAGTGCCGCCAGGGAGTGCGATGGTTTGCCCATCACTAGCACTAATGACAACATGTCTATAAATCCTTTAGTTTTATTATCGACGTACTTGCCCAATTATGTCGTTTACAGTGTTATCTTCTATATCTATAGGTACATATTATAAAACTCGGCGTGTCTCTGTCTGTCTGTCCTTTTATGTTCTTTTCACGCGTGAAACGATTATCTGATTTCCTTGGTTGCTTTGTAAATTTATAGCTATTTTATCTGGCCAGGTTATAGGATATATTTTGTTACGTAAAGTAACATACGAAATAAGCAGTGACGATAATGTTTAATCAATTCGGAAAAAAATACGCTTCTGGGGCGCTTAAATGACTTACGTCGAGTAAACCATAAGAGATATATCAAATTAATGTACGATATATGTAATTGTAGATTGTAATAAGGTGTACAAAAAAGTCAAGAATAGCATATGTCTATCTTCTAAGGTTCACTCACAATAAGAATTCTTGCGCTGGACCGACGGCATTCTGTAGTCCACGCGAGCAGAGCCGCGGACACAGCTAGTAATCGTAATAAAATAGCACATTTTTACATGGTCACTTCGTCATCACATCATCTTTCACTTCTTTGGAACATATTTCTCTTTCTCTTATAAGTTCAGAGTTCCCCTCACTGACCGTTCTCAATGTTAAACGTGTATATTGTAAAAAGTATCTATTTGATCAAGTTTCGTGAAGGTCGTCTACTGTTCATAAGAATTAGGTTGTCATGCAGGTATGTTTTGTGTCTAGATTAGATAGTACAAATACTTAACAAATGACGAATGTCAAACAATGAACAGCAATAATTTTCAAAATACCTACTATACATTGGTGTTACAGAGTACATTTGTATATAGGAGAAATTGGTGTTTATTGTCTATAGAAAATATGTAGTCCTTTACAGTGAAACTTTTATTCTATTATATCCCCAAAAATTTTCGTTCATCTATCGCATATCGCATTACAGCTGGCCGTGGAGAAGGGATAAAGTGAAAGGTGCGAAAAAAAGTTTTACTTGCATCGTGGTTTCATAAAACCACTCAATTTTTTTTTACCATTCAACGCGACAGCTTTAAACCAGGTTAAACCATTTAAAGTGTCATACACATTGTACACATGTAACCTCGCTCAGACGAATAGAATGCCCATGGAAGCGAACCGCTCAGATTCAAGCGTGATATTTGAGAGGTTTTTTCGTCTTTGCGCACGAGGGCGAGGCTTTAAAGATGGTTTTGTGTGCAAAAATCCTTCACATAATAAATATACATATTATAAAACTCAACATTAAAAAAAATATAGACACAAATTTTGTTGCAAAATTATTTTATAACCTGTTGACAAAATACGAGTATATGGGCTTTTATGGAACGTGATTGTTCATGTGATGATTATATCTTCTATACAAATTATAAAACTCAACGTCTCTCTGACTGTCTGTCCGTTTATGTTATTTACAGCGAAATTCGATTTACATGTCTTTTTTTACTGTAACTCACAGCTTTGTTATCTAGCTATTAGAATATAGGATATATTTCATAAGACAAAGTAACATACGAAACAAGCAGTGACAATAACGGTGAATCAGTGCTGAAAAAGACGCATTTAAGGCGCTTAAATTGCTTACACTGAGTAAACCATATGAGATATAACAAATTAATGTTCTACATAATTGTAGATCTTAAAAAGACCTAGAAAAAAGTCAGCGATAACGATTGCGATATATCTATGTTCTAATGATCACCCATAAAAGGCATTTTATCTTCCGTCTTTTGAGCGAGGGCAGCACGATTCGCGTGTGCGCTCGACTGACGGCGGCATTCTGTCCACGCGAACGAAGCTGTAAGTAAGTAAACAGACTATAGTATAATCTCGTTTGATAAAAACACTTTGAAATAATACGATAAATGTCGAATCAGATTCAACAGTTCCTCCACTTTGCCATTTATTGGTTGGCTATCAATTAAGATATATTAATGATAGCAATTCATCGGTTATTAATTATCGTTTCTACTTTTGCTCCCCCCAGTATAGCCCTAGTTCGAACAATACTGCAATTTCACGTCACACCCAGTACACATGTTTTGTAGCAATCTTTTTTTCAATGTCACATAACTGTTTTGTCGTGCAATTGTTTGTTTTAAGTTTTATTATCTATAATTTCCCTGCATTCAAATGTTTATAAATGTATTCAGTCGGTATTAAAATCTTAAAAACTATTTGTTAATTGTGTTTAATAGTGGCTTACAGTTGAAAATCGTTCCGTGAGTCGACGAAATGTGATTTAGTTATTCGCAAAAATTAAGGTGAAGCCAAACGACGTTCTGCCTGAGGTAGGTGTTTTTTTAATAATTATTTAGCGAGTAGGTAATGACAAGCAGTAGTTAGAGTTTTATTGTAATAATGTTATCATACATTTAATTTAGTACAAGGACAACTACTAGGACAGAGGTTAGGTATTTCGTTAAATAAATTTTAAAACTTACTATTATCCTACATAACTCTATATTCTTAATTATTTTTTTTGTTTTTTGATCCAACTATACTGTTAGCCATACGGGCCCTGAAGTCCCAGATGGCTGTTTTACAGCTTCACCGGGCTTGGCATAATTTTTAAAATGTTATCAATGCGGGTTAAACTGAAAAAGCCAGTTTATAAAATTGTTATTGAAATACTATTCTCGTTTTAAGATATATTTATCACTAGTTGTGCCCGCGGCTCCGCTCGAATGGTTTACAGAATGCCGTCGGTATTGTGGTGAACGTCGCCCACCGGTTGTTTTAAAGATAAAAATGATTATTAATTTATTTCTATGGTTTTTTTTAAATAAAAGTAGCCTAAGTTACTCCTTATAAAATCAGCTATCTGCCAGTGAAAGTCCCGTCAAAATCGGTCTAACCGTTTCCAAAATTAAACGGAACCAACAGACAGACAAACAATCATTTTTTTTTAAATTCGTTTCTGTTATAAGTACCATGTATAGTTTCAATACATTTAGTAAAAAACTGGTATTTTGAAATTATAAAGAGACACTTTAATTTTATTTTAATTTGGAACTTTTGTATTAAATACGAAACCCCTGATTTACTACTGTATACCTTATGATATTTCTCATTTAAATTAAAAAAGAAAATAAATATTTTTTGTATGTATATGTTATAGGCAATGTATGAAATGGCGGCATTCTATAGAATGCCTAAGAGTATCCGGCAATGTATGAAATGCCGCATTGCTATTTAGTAAAGGTATTAAATACATTTCCGATTCGTTTCGAATATCACATGGGAGTTTTTGGCGTGATCTCATAATGTCATGTGATTGAGACAAACACATACATCTATAGGATTTAGCCTGCGATTGAAAGAGATAGAATATACACGGTTAATGCAAGTTCTGATTTTCACGACTATATTCGTCGTCTAATTGGGCTAGCGGTGTGACGACCAAACTTGTACGAACTGTTGTTTTGAGGTATGTACGTCATTTATAACATTTCCTACGCATTCTATTGAGATTCTGGCGCTCGCCTAATGCATTCTATAGAACGCCTTCTATACATTGCTTATAACATATATATTGTATCGACTGTTGACAAAATAATTGCATTACACTTAATTATAACCCATAGAACACGTTAGTTTGACATCAAATTCACATCATAATATGTGTAATATTTACATAAATTTTACATACAGGTGTTAGGAGACTGTCTTTTCATAACAAATTTTAATTTTCATAACAAGTTTTTTTTTAAAACTCGTTTTGATAAATACAATTTAATTACATGAAAAATAATACTTTCTGGATTACGTGTACTCAACATAGAGAAAAGAAAATGGATACACCCAAAATGTAGAAAGTCAATATTTGTTTACACAGAATATATTTCTCGGGTCCAGAATCAAACTTGAAATGTAAACATCGAAACCCTTCTCTGTTTTCATGCTGCAAATAATTAATTCATAAATTAAAATATACCTACTTATTACTTAATAGGTTCTTTTTTAGCGTTATAGGCTTAGCTTTGTGGTCACAATCTCATCTGATCTTAAGTGACGATTGCCCAAGATGGTAAAACGCTAAGCTCTCAAGTGCAGCTGCCGGAACACGCCTATTGGTGTTTGGCGACAGATTTTCAACTTGAGGGTGGTAGCTAGCCAGGCTCGCATTAGAACAAGCCCTACCACCATGCTATGGTTTCATCATGATGTTTGCCTGCACCGAAAGCTCAGGCTCATTGCAGGGATTCGAAGCAAACGAAGCAGATAAAACGAAGACAGACGATAGCACTAATGACACCCTTGATGATGGCACAGAAAAAAAAAATCGATCCTGATTAAAAAAAATAATATTTTTATGAATTTGTGTTTCCATTGCTGGTTTTTTTTTTGTAATGTGTTTTTTTATGATACTATCGTTTCATTTAGCGGTACTAACATGATGGAGCGTAAATAATGCTAATAAAACGTTTTAAAAATATGATTTTTTTATCAGTATCGATTTTTTTTGTGTGCTATCATAAAGGTGTCATTTAGTGCTATCGTCTGTCTTCGTTTTCGGGAGCGGTCTCCTAACATCCTGTATATGTGATGATATATATGATGTCAGGGTGATGTCAAATATAGGAAGTGTGTTCACTTGGAAGTAAAATATTCAAATAACAATGGTGAACACTAAATTAATTTTGGCATTGTAGCAGTTCTTGTAATTACGGTATAGAAATTCTTAGCTAATATGTAACTACTAGAAGCCAATAAGTAACAAGAAATGAATACACAGTAATAATTTAGCATTTATTAATAATTTATAATAATCAAGCTTTGATTTTTAATACCCGAGTATTAAAAATGAATTTATCATTATAATTGAATCTATTTTAGCATAGTTATCACATTCTTGTATTTCATATATCATGTTATAGCGATAATGGCACGATAGTTGCGCCTAGATATTTATAATATACTTAACAGTAATATGGTTTTATGTCCACAATTATTATGTAAACGAGCACGTCACAATGCACTAGGACATCTTTTTTTATATATAGTACTTCAGTGGTGACAAACCAACATAAGGCCCGCCTGATGGTAAGCGGCTACCATAGCCTATGGATGCTTGTAATACCATAGTTATCACTAGCGCGTTGCCGACCTTGAACCCCCTGCCCTAAGGAACTCTGGAAGCCCTACTCACCACAGGAACACAACAAAAGGTTATTTGGCTGCGATATTCTGTAGGCTGCCCCAAGTAGAGAAAAATCGCCCGACCTCCCTTAACATACTGTTCTGGTAGTGGTGGTTCTATGGTCAAGCATATGTCGGGGTATTCTGGTTCTGTACTTGAAAGCCATATGTACCATCTCTGACTACATCACTTAAACCACGGATGATAGAACGTCACACAGGCCAGACTGTTAAAAATGTGCGTAATATATTATCATGTTTTTTGTCGAATTATATCAGGCTATGACTGTCACTCTTAGTGTAGAGTCCCTTGCAGTTAAACCAATAAATAAGCGAATATAATCATGGGCATTGCCAGAGAGAGCAGCTAACGGGCAAGGTGACGTAAGCGCACGGTCAGAGTTCTCCCGAAAGAAATAGTAAAAAATAACTTTGTCAAGCTAGTATAAAAAATATTTAAGCATCAATTGTCCAATATGCATTGTGAGATCCTGTCACCTGTTACTGACCATAGGGAATAGAACATACAATCGTTGTAATATTTTTCAGATATAAAATGGACTTCATCATCGGCGGTCTGGCGGGTGCGGGCGCCACTGTAATCACCAATCCAATGGATGTCGTCAAAACTCGGCTGCAACTCCAAGGGGAACTGCGTAGTCGCAGTGAACAAACTACCAGATATAGAGGAATCTTCCACGCCTTGTATGTCATAGCTAGGGCCGATGGGGCGCTTGCTTTGCAGAAGGGTTTAGCTCCAGCCATGGTTTTCGGTTTTACAATGAATTCCGTAAGGTTTGTCTGATTCATGTCTGATATTGCTATTCGAATACATACATAGAATACATTTACATTATGCACGGTTAATGCAAGTGTAGATTTTCATGATTGTGATCGTCGTCGGATTGGCCTAGTGGTGCGAGACGACTAGACTTCATACGCAGTACGCACGAGTGGCCGATAGTTCAATTCCCGGTGATTTAGGATATTTAAATATAATTTTTGAAATAACTTTTTTTTTTTTTCTGAACGATTACCCTTCTGAAACGTTTATACAAACTGCTGCACACATAATATTTTTTCTGTTTGTTTGTTTAAACACGGTAATCTCTGGAACTTCCAGTCAGATTTGAAAACATATTTTTACATTTTATAGCCTATATATTAAGGAAGATTATAGGCTATATAACTTTATACTTCGACTCTAAGAAGCAGAGCAGTAACAATGAACGTGAAGCATTCTAGCTAACTCTAAGCAAGTACAGGAAGTAAGAACAACATTAGGCTACATGGGTTCCTTTTCAGCGCGATGGCACTGTGAAGAGTTGCTCAAATAAATTTATAACGCGAACGGGTGAAACTGTGAATTGAGTCTTTTATAATATATAAACATATTTTAATCCAGATTAGGATCGTACCACATAGCCGAAGTTCAGGGTTGGACTAAATCCAAAAACGGTGACATTAGCATCAACAAAGCGATATTCTGGGCGGCTGCCAGCGGTGTTATAAGTGGAGTCGCTGCGAATCCTCCCTCCGTTTTAAAAACCAGGATACAATCAGCCGCCCACCCGAGCATAGCTGTTGGGAGACAGTTTGAATATAAAGGTTAGATGATGTTTAGCAAACCTTCTTAATGAGTTACACGGATATCAACTTGGCATGAATAAAATATTACATGAATTTTTTTTTTTTTTTTTTTTTATCGTTATAGGCTTTGGCGTAGTGGCCACAATCTCACCTGATGTTAAGTGACGATGTGGCCCAAGATGATAACACGCTAAACCTAGTGGAAGACTGGCTCTCAAGTGCAGCTGCCGGAACACACCTATTGGTATTTGGCGACAGATTTTCAACTTGAGGGTGGTAGCTAGCCAGGCGGGCATTAGAAAAAGCCCTACCACCATGCTATGGTTTCCTCACGATGTTTTCCTTCACCGAAAGCTCAGGCTCATTGCAGGGATTCGAACTCACGTCACTCGACGCGAAGTCGTACACACTACCACTGAGCCATCATCGCTTCAATCAAATACCTTGGAATGGCAATTTTTTACTTATAAAGCCTTTACCTGTTAAGGCGATACCTTTTGTTTCCACTGTGATTACTTTTCGTAGTGAGTAGGGTGTGATTTATCATAAAGCATTGAAGTCTACCACTTATTAATCTATTGTTGTCTCTCTTAAATAAGATACCGCTCTTAATTAGTTTAAATCAATTACAAAACCCATTAGCTGATTACGTCAACTTTGCAAAAATTCCATAATTAACAAATAATGATGATACTATCTTCTTTAAAACTATATTTTTTTTATTCTTTTAGAGAACTTATACCTTAATACGACAACAGAAAAATGTTCATTTTTAAGATAAATGAATACTATTGGTTTAAATTATACGTGATTAGTATGTAATAAACCCTTTGCATTAACCTGTTACTTTCAGGCTTGTTCGACGGCTGTATCACTATCTACAGAACTGAGGGTATGAGAGGATTCTTCGCCGGTGTCACAGGCACATGCACCAGACTTGCTATTGGCAGTGCAGCTCAACTTACCACTTTTTCTACGTAAGACTTATATATCAAATCGGCCAATAAATATCCAAAACTCTCTCACATCACTGTGCATTTGTATATGTAGTTCTAATCCAGAAATTTGACAACCTGGCTAGGTATATCATATGATCATTAGAATGATCTATATCTCAATAAACGTAAGGATTTGCCCATCTGTAGATATTCGTAACAAATATGATACCATTTAGACCCACTGCTCATCTTCTCATTCGTTTCTAACCTGGGTCCGCACCCAGAATATATCTACCTAATTGGGTATTTGAAAAAAATAAGAATATCGTTTTTTTATGTACTTTACAGCTTCATCATAATTATGATAATAGTCAATTGGAAAAATTCTAAAAACATTTTCTTTTTATTAATAATAAACAACTGAAATTTGAAATATTTTAAAAAGAATCACATGACTACGAACGCGCCACGATTGATCGCCAGGTTTGTGACGTCATAATGTTAAAGGAATTTCATCGATTAAGAGTCAAAACACTGTATCAGCTGTGCGCTACAATGAGCAGACATTAACATTGTGACGTCAGACGCGCTCGGGTTTGTTCGGGAACGATCGGTGCGTTTTCGGTACTGTATTCAAAAAATAATTTTTATTTTGAAATAATTTTTGATATTGCGAAAAAAAAAGTTTTGTTATAAAACTTATATATGATCTTTCCATTTATCACAAAAAAAATATACATATTTCAAAAACCCAATTGCAACTGTCGATTGATCCTCCACACTCGGCGGTACTTGTAATCAGGTAAACAGTAAAAATATAATAATCATTTATTAATATTTTCAGCACTAAAGAAGCACTTCTAGCGCATGGTGTTTGCACCAATTCACAGTTCGGCCTAGCATTCTGCGCGAGTGCACTAAGCGGTATCTCCGTAGCTTTAGTCATATGCCCGTTGGACGTCACTACTATACGCCTTTATAACCAGGGTAATTGTTTAATGATTATTCCAGAGTGAAAGGGGAGCTGCGTGCACGCGGTTTTTACGAGAACTCACCAGTAATGCTCGCATTCGTCGCAAGTTTATTCTGCAGTGTATTGGGTATTATAGTTGAAACACCGCTGGATTTAGCTAATACAAGACTATACAATCAGGGTAACAATGTCGTTTAACAATTGATTCCACTAACAGTGGCTGGTCCTCATAAATTTATGTATACATCTTTTTCTTACTAATTCAGATGTAATAATCGAATTGTGGTGTTCTTTGATCACTAACAACTGTAATAATTTACTTACACTTTTATTATTAAATTCATTGGGTTATGGTATAATGATATTTACGTTACCAAACTAATATTAATGACTGCTTCTTCTATTTCGTTTCATATTATGAACAAACTGCTATTTTAAAACGTTAGCGAAATTACTGTTAAATATATTTGCTGTACAATGCAGAAGAAAACTAGAACTCGGAGATAGATAGCCCAAATAATAGAGAATATAAAAGGTCAAGGGCGTATATATGGGATATGAGTTCCGACTATATTACTACCAGTTTTCGATAGATAACTGGCAAGTAATTTGGTTTTATTTATCATAGCATAGTATTTCCTCTTTATGATGTATATCATGATGTATGTATATGAATATATATGAAGTTTCGAGAATCAATATTTACTTGTATTTCCACTGCTTTAAGAATATTTTTTAAAATTTCTCTAACATCAATAATGTTTTATTAATTTTCAAATTAACTAGAACTTTCTTTAATTATTTGCAACTTTCACCCATTTTCTAAATATTTAAATAACGGTACTCTTTTTTGGGGTCTTTTATTTTTTGCAATTTCGCCCAATAAAACGGTTCTAAAAACGATTACGTATACAATAAAATGTCATCAACTCGCAGTAGCAAGTATTAGTTAGCATCTTTTTGAACTTGTGAACTAGTTTATATGCTAAAGCTGTCGAATAGTAATGTTTAAATCTTGGTCATAAAGTGACCAACGTAGTTGTGCCTTCATGGAATATAATTAATTCATTTTACTACCGTATCTTCAACTTTTCAGGATCTGCGGTTCAAGGCAGTCTTCTTTACAAAGGGGTAGTGGATTGCCTCACGAAAATATACAGAACAGAGGGTTTATACGGCTTGTACAAAGGAATCGGACCACTGTATTTAAGGATAGCTCCACACACAACGCTCTCGCTAGTCATATGGGATATGTTAAATAATTTATTGTTACATAATAATAACTAAATTTAACCAGTGGTTTTATTAATAACACGTTACATCGCATATCGTAAAAATAAAAAAGGATCGTAAGATTTTTAAGTTTTTCGAGATTTTTAAGGTTAGTAATAAACAAACAAATAAGGGGCTCAATTAAGTGAACTGCTCAAATTAAAACAAAGTCACAGTCACCTTCTGAGGATAGAAGTTCTCGATAAAAATATATTTAAAACAGTGGCCGAGTTAATAAGAAAAAAAAAAGAATAATATGCAATTTTTTTTTTATACTAGATACAATTTTCATTGCCCATCACGGTGAAAATTTTATTACCGTTGATAAACAGTAAATTTTTATCAAAACAGTAATAAGAATAACTATTCCAGTATAGTCTTTTATATAAACAAACCAGTATCAAGGTCCCAAGACCCAACGTACAGAGGATGGAGTGTGGACTACGAACCCGTTGGATTATTGAGAATGTTTCTCAATCAAAATCGTCACTGCCAACGAACCAGACAGCCGACACGACGGCTAGGCGTCGACAGGCCATACACTAAGATACGCTACATAATGTAATGTAGTCTAGTTATATTACATCATCAGCTATTTATTACTTCCGCGATACGCAAACACGTTACAAAACTACACATTTCACGTCACTGTACGCACGTTCTGTATCGCACAGTTATCTTAATTCAATGTCACGAGACAGACTTGTCGTGCAACTGTTTGTTAAATTTTATGTTATCTCTCAATCAGTCGAGTGTTTAATAATGTATTAAAATACTTCAGTGTAGACATAAAGTCTTAAAAGTTAGGTGCCTACTTAAATTGTGTTCTAAGTGTATTATTAAAATCGGTTATGGTATTGTAGTGTGATAAAAAGAAATGAAAACCTTAGATGTTATTTGTGAAATATCGCGTAAATAGCAACGGTGTTTTGTTTATTTATGGTATGTCTTTTTTATTATTCTATTGTTTAAATAATGATAATGAATACACTGAATCTTATGACGTTGATGATCGTTTGTCGACTACATACTTGATATTGATAGTATTGATACTAGCAACACTATTGTTTGTTATTCTATTTATCGGGAAGGTCATTGAGGCACTCTCGTTTTTCATTGAATTAATACTATATTGGTTCTCAATGTAATCATATATATGTTTAATAGTTTTCTATGTATATATAATCACTATTATTTTATTATTACATTTCATATTTCAATTAACGCAAAAACATTGCGTGTTACTCGCGTAATGTCAATAATATATCTCTACCAAATTTTAGTTAGACACAGTGTACCTACTAGTTAATCACATATAACAAATATATGTATAGGTACAGTGATTGTCTGAGAACCCAGACTTACACTAATTCGGAGTCAGGTTCGCGATATTTTGAAACTTGCCGATCAAGGTGTAATGACTGTTACATTGTCGATGGAAGGGCTCACAGATCAATTGTAAGGATTGTTTATCAATCATTTTTATTATATATATTTATTTTAACTTTGTTCATCCCTCATTACTTTATTTATCATATTTCCGGTCGCTTTCCGAAGGCATCTTTAGTTCATTAGGTAATTTATTATTTTAATATTGTAATACAAACTTCTTTTACGTTCGTATATATATATAATAAGTAGGTCGTATACAAAGATTGTATTTTTGGCTGAAAGAACTTTTCAAATTTAAAATATCGAACAGGACTGGAAAATAATTGAAACATGACGGATTCATTCTGATTTACGGAGAGGCTTGGATCGCTATAGAATACGTACAATCTTTAATTAGATTTGTTACTATTCTATTTATTGTTTGGACTCACACATATCTATCTGGAGTCTGTACAAAAGTTATAAGGTAAAACCACCAGTAATTGACACTACACCAATAGTTGACACTCTGACGAAGAAAATTAAATATTTGTTACTAAATTGATTTGAAGTCTTGAGTTTGTTAACCGACTTTTATAACTGACTGTACCTATATGTATTTATAACATTAAAAATATATCAGTAATCAGTGATTTTGGCCATCTCGATCTTTGGCTTCCTTTTTTTTCTTAATATTTAATTTTCTTCGTCAGAGTGTCAACTATTGGTGCAGTGTCAATTACTGGTGGTTTTACCTTATGTTATTAGAAGAGATCTCTCGAATGGTAATTGGTTTTCGAAGGAGTAGAAAACTTTCAATTCATATTTGACAAGAGTCTAGATTGTTTAAAAATTAATGGAAGTTGTGGCGGACGCTTTCATTCAAGCTGGCTTGGCGATGCAGCTATAGAATCGGGAGCAGAATGGATATCTGATGCTTGTTTGTAAATTCATATATCTACACAAACTTCCCATGACGGATGTTTTCAAGCAGCCCTGTTCCGGATAGTTACATAAACGTGGATTAACTATACAAGTGAACGTTTTACTTAAATTATTAGACTACAAATAAGGTATTCTGTATTTTATATTTTATCTTATATCAAATGCCTTCAGAATACATTCGGAATATCTATTCCGAATTTCATTTCATATACCTTTTAATATTATATTTTCGGTACTTATACCTATTTTAATTGTCCACGTGACACAATTGAAAAAGTGTCAAAATTTAAAAAAACATACCCCAAGAAAGGTCATATTTAGTTACAAAACAGGGAATAAGAAAAATAGGAGAGGATATTTTGCTTAAGAGGAAAAAGTAGTTTATTAATTAATGTTAAGAAGCCATATTTCTATGTCAAAATAATTTCAGCTTACGCATCTTAAAAAGTGTAACCTGAGTTACGCGAATTCGACTTACACGGTTACCGCTTGGCCACACCTATCGTGTAAATTCGGGATATTACTGTACAAATTAAAGCTTCTCTCAAATTCAATATTCCATTCAAACATCTGCTCCGAATTCAATTATTTTTTATTGTTTCAAAGGTCAATATAATGCCACTCGTATGTGGGTGTGACATCCGACCGTTTTTTAAATGTATCAAAAAACTACTCACAAAAATGAAATCCGCCTGGAGCCACTGAAACACTAAAACCGTCATTCACTAGGAAATCCAACACATATTAACTTACCAGCTCTAGACTGCTAAGCTTGCTTTAAATTTTGAAAAGAGGTGACCCGCTCTTCTGATTTTCATAGACTGATGTCATAGATTATTAAGGTAACATTGCTAGCTATATCTCTAAATTCGAATTTCGCTTTGATCCAACATCCGCATTCGAAAGCAGTTTCATTTCATGCATTCATCTTTCTAGATTTATATATATATTTTTTTATCATTATAGGTTTGACTTAGTGGCCACAATCTCACCTGATGTTAAGTGACGTTATGGCCCAGGATGGTAAACGCTAAACCTAGTGGAAGACTGACTCTCAAGTGCAGCTGCCGGAACACACCTATTGATGCTTGGCGACAGATTTTCAACTTGAGGGTGGTAGCTAGCCAGGCGGGCACCAGAAAAAGCCCTACCACCATGCTATGGTTTCCTCACGATGTTTTCCTTCACCGAAAGCTCAGGCTCATTGTAGGGATTCGAACTCACGTCATTCGACGCGAAGTCGTACACGCTACCACTGCGCCATCATCGCTTCGTGATAGTTATTATATTCGCTTAGTGGTAGGAAACAACTATTATATATACATAGCAAGACGCGTCCACCATCAACATGGTGGTAAATTCGTCACAGTGACTCTCTTTTAGATGATCTTGTTTTGGGATCAGTCACTTTATTCCAGCTACCAAGAGGCTTGTAGACCGGCATCACAATTGCGACTGTCGAGGAATTGCTGATCTCTCGACGATATCTGTCGTTTTTGGACAACAGTACCGTTTCTTTGCTATGCTACAACAACAAAAAAATATTCTTCGGCTATATTATATAGGTACTAGCCATGCCCGCCGCTTCGCTCGCGTGGACTATAGAATGCCGTCGGTCGAGTGCACACGTGTATCGTGCTGCCCCCGCTCAAAAGACAGAAAACAAAAATGCTTATGATATCGGTGACTATTTTATAGGTCTTTTTAAGATCTACATTTGTGTAGAGCATAAATTTTATAAATCTCATATGGTTTAAGCCATTTAAGCACCCCAAATGCGTCCTTTTCCCGAATTGATTCACCATTATCGTCACTGCTTATTTTGTATGTTACATTGTCTTACAAAATGTATCTATAACCTGGCCAGATAACATAGCTATGAATAAAATAAAAAAACATGTTAATCGAACAAGTTGTTTTCGCGTGAAAAGAACATAAACGGACAGATAGAGAGACGTTGAGTTTTATAATATGTACAGAAGATATCAGTTATCATAGAAGTTGAAAAGAGTTCTAAAAGCGATTGAACAATTAAGGATTATAATTTTTGGCACGAACTTCACGAATAACATATTTTTATTTATTATTATAGATTTAAAATGGACTTCATCATCGGCGGTCTGGCGGGTGCGGGCGCCACTATAATCACCAATCCAATGGATGTCGTCAAAACTCGGCTGCAACTCCAAGGGGAACTGCGTAGTCGCAGTGAACAAACTACCAGATACAGAGGAATCTTCCAAGCCATGTATGTTATAGCGAAGGCCGATGGACCGCTCGCATTGCAGAAGGGTCTAGCCCCAGCTGTGATCTTAGGGTTTACTATGAATTCTGTAAGGTTCGTCTGATATTATAATTCTAACTTGTATTTTTTTATTGTATTTTTGATAATATATACTAGCAGTGCCCCACGGTTTTACTCTTATTAAATTTAACTCTCCACCGATGGTGTTTGTTACTATCGGGATTGTGATTACGAGCTAGTGAAAGACAGATGGATGCCTTTGTTAAAATTTACAAAAAAAAAACACTATATTTCAGATTAGGAACATACCACATAGCCGAAGTTCAGGGTTGGACTAAAACCAAAAATGGTGATATCAGTATCAATAAGGCGATATTTTGGGCGAGCACAAGTGGTGTTATAAGTGGAATCGCTGCTAACCCTGCATCCGTCTTAAAGACAAGAATACAGGCAGCCGCTCACCCGAGTATAGCTGTCGGAAGACAGTACGAATATAAGGGTTTGTTAATTGATGTATTCCATAACCTGACTTGACTCATAATCAATTGCGGGCTCACTGTTTAACTGCACCTGATGATCTACTTTTTGTCGGTCATGCAGGTGGAGTAACTGATTTCTTTGCTAGTCGAAGACCGAGTGACAAATTTAATTCGCTGCAATGTTGTTAATTATTTTCTTTTCTTAAGCACTTATCTTGTTACTTTCAGGGATGTATGACGGCTGTGTCACCATCTACAGAACTGAGGGTATGAAAGGATTTTTCGCCGGCGTCACAGCTACATGCACCAGATTAGCTATTGGTAGCGCAGCGCAACTCACCACATTTTCTGCGTAACATATTTTGATTAAAAAATACTACTTAGAATGCTAATAAAAAAAAACGCTGCATTTGCACTTGTATATTAATCACACGAAAAAACAAATAGATAGAGAAAATCTAAAAGAAAATATTCTGAATATCCTTAAGTACAATTTTGTTGTGATTTTAATTAGATTGAACAAATTTCACTTATACGCAATATAATTTATATAATATATACTCTGGTTGTTCTTAAAATAGTAAAAATGTATATATGACTTTCATGATGACATCAAATAGGCTAGGCATAAGCACTACAATTATCTAATATTTTCAGCACAAAAGAAGCTCTTCTGGCCAACGGTTTTTGCACGAAATCGCCATTTGGCTTAGCATTCTGTGCAAGTGCATTAAGCGGTGTCGCCGTGGCTTTAATCATATGCCCACTCGACGTCATCACCGTCCGCCTATACAACCAGGGTAATTGTCTTGTGAAATATTCCAGAATGAAAGGAGAACTGCGCGCGCGCGGCTTCTACGAGAATTCGCCCGTCACACTCGCGTTCGTCGCGAGCTTGTTCTCCAGTATTTTGTGTGTGATTGTCGAAACGCCGCTGGATGTAGTCAATACACGGCTTTACAATCAGGGTAATGACGTCACTTGAGAACAGATTCCACTAACGGTGGTTGGGTTTCAAAAACTATGTCTTCTGCATAATATCAAATTTTCCTTATATTATTTTGGTACAAAATACTGATAAATTTAAGTATGTTGACTTGGTTCAAAATATTAACACATTTCCTCTTTCAAATTAATAACGATATGGACCGTACACTATTATTAATTAACAATTTATGAATATTTTGACTCTTTATTGCTTCAATGGAATAGTAAAATTGGATGAATGAATAGAGAAAAATCTTTAAAATTTGCATAATCTAGGACATTAGGACTTGTTTATTACAGTTAGGAAGAGAAAATAAATTATTATATTTTTCTACCTTTCACTTCATTTACTTTAATTTGTAATTGATAATCTTGTGTAATAATGAATAATCATTATTCAATACTGTATGCTAATTTTAAATCAAAGCTTATCGATCTACCGATGAGAAGTTAATTCCACTTCTTAATGTTTCTGCATACACTTACGCAGAAAAGTATTACCAACCTACTCCAAAGAAGTCACCGGCGCGGCGCGCCGAGTCGAACCGTTTAGTACAATCGTTTAATTTTTATTGGAGCAATTAAGAATCTATGAAATTAATTCGAATGATTTCTCTACTATGAACTGGAAATAAAATCAGTTTTCATACACAACCTGCACAAAAAAGGATTGTTGTCGAGCTGACTGATTTTATTAATATCAACTAAAAAAAAATTGTTAATTTCTATATCTCCCCAATCTATGAGACAATGATTCAATTTGTTACAGTTATCTTCAACATTTCAGGATCTGCGGTTCAAGGCAGTCTTCTTTACAAAGGGGTAGTGGATTGCCTCACGAAAATATACAGAACAGAGGGTTTATACGGCTTGTACAAAGGAATCGGACCACTGTATTTACGGATAGCTCCACACACAACGCTTTCACTTGTAATATGGGATATGTTAAATAATTTATTATTAAATAAAAATAGATAAATTTAATACATTTTTTATTAAGAATAGCCGTGACAACGGCTACGCTCTCGTGGTTTACCTAATCGAAAATAAAAGTAGCCTAAGTTACTCCTTATAACATCAAACATCATCTATCTGCCAGTGAAAGTCCTGTCAAAATCGGTCCAACTGTTTCAGAGATTAACCGGAACAAACAGACAGACGGACAGAAAGTTTTTTCGTTATAGGTAGCGTATATACTTTCATATGCATTTAGTAAACATGTGTTATTTTGACAATACAAACAGACACTTCAATTTTTTATTCATTTCTATAGATTCTTTGCAATTCAGCCTCTAAGATCATAAATTTGTTTAGTGAAGTTATATTTCTTCTGAGTAGAAAGTAAAACTGAGTGTTTTTTTATCATAGCTCGGCACATTGACTGTACTAATCCTAATGGTAAGTACAGTACAATCCAAATACAACAGCGACCGATCGAACTCTATCGGCGGTCGCCGCTGCAGTGTTTCCACTTTAATGATTTCCTTTCCCCACGCCTCAATTCAAATATCCCCTTCTCAGGGATTTTTCCCCTAAAAAAATTTTCTGCTGTAGTTTTTTCGATTTTCTTCTATAGCCTGCCCACGCCTTTGTTTGTTTTACCCATGATTTCCCGCAATTTCCCCTTTTAATGTCTCCCCTTTTTCTCCCCCTATGGACCCTAATTCCTCTCAAATGGGGAATTTCCCCTTATTGTGGAAACACTGCGCCGCTGTCATGCCGGCGGCCGGCCTGAATTGTTGCGCGCGCATCAAGTGACGGAAGTGCGACGTGATGAAGTTAGCCATCAAAGATAATAACGTGAATTCGTTTTACTACCTTTTTTATTTCATTATAATATTATTTATTAACACAGTTAAATTATTTATGCATAATTAATAAAAAAGTCAGTTAAATGAATTTAAATTATTACCATTGATAGTTAACTTCATCATGTTGTTGGCACGCGTTATAAATGTTTTGATGTTATTGTTGTTTTGTTACGCCAAAGAAGTAATAATTCTTAAGTGCGTACATAAGTGTTAAGTACGCACACTTATTTTTTTAATTATACCGCTTTAATGGTAATCCTAGTGGCTATATTGTTATCCTGTATAGAATGAAAGATATACGAAGAAAGGTTGTCTTCTGGTAGTCTGGCGGTAGTAAAATCTCATAAATCTCAGTTCAACGCGTGATGGAAAAAACATGTTGTGGCGACTTTTGTCTTTCGATTTGACTACACTGTTAGTCATAAGGGCTCTTAAGCCTCAATCGGCTTTACAGCATCACCGGGCTTGGGGGCGAGCGCTGAAGGCACTCAGCCGCGAAAGCGTGGCAACAAGATTCAAGGGTGCCAAAGTAACCGAACCTCGGCTTGGACTATTGTCTTAGTTGCAAATAAGTTGTCATCTGGCTAATTCCCAATCCGTAATTCGATCTAAATTTACTATACATGTATACATGTTTCTTTCCTGTAGGAGGAGGAAAAAAACATGTATACGTATTTAGTGATTTATAAATTTTGGTCTAAACTAGCCAAAAAAGTAAAAAAAGGTCCCTACAAAACCTATGTACCTGAGTGGTATGCAATGTGCATATATGTATAGATGCATTGTAATGAGTGTATTACCAACATACACTGTCACTGTATCGCGCGAGAGGCTGCTTGGCCCAAAGGCTCCATGATTTCGCGGGCGTGGGCGAGTTGTGGCGACCCTACTTAAGTGGAAAAAGAACGCGCCCAAAAGTAGAGAACTTCATCATTTACTAAAAAGTGCACCATGATTGTTGCAATCAGCTTACCATTTCTACTAAAGGTACTCTATCACTTAGAGTTCAACTAAATTTTTTTTTTTCTTAAAAAGCGCAAATACAATTATGTACAACCAGTAATTTAAGATATTCAAAGAAATAAAATATTAATATCATTAAAATCTCAATAAATTATCGAAGATCAGGAAAGTGTCTATAATTATTATAACGTTTTTACAATTTACTAAAAATTAAGTATTCCACAATTCCATATTCTAATCGTAAAATTTAAGAAACTTTAGCAATAGGCGGTGAAAACTGAATCTCCCAATCATTATCTAGTGAACTACATTCGGAACTTATTTCTTCATCATCACAGGAACAACTGTTAAGAGAATCTACGATTTTCTCTTTGGAGTAAGTGCATTCGTGATCGTTTGGATTGTAAGGTATAACTCCAATAGCTTGTTTGTACGCTTTTAAACAAGTCTTTTCACAAACTTCAGGATGATAAGGATCTGACCATACTTCTCTAACAGCCTCTCTTATAACACGTCTCTTCTGCCTCTCCCTCTTCTCAATTCTATCGACGTTGTCCTCTCTTGCAATTTTATAAACCAGCGGAGTCGGATCAACATTTTCTAAATGAGACGAAACCTGCATCTCGATGCGGTACTCACCGTCTTTTTTACTGACAATTAGAGTCGGCTTATCTTCGACATGTTTCTTTTGCTTTTTGACTGGTTTTATTTCTTCAACAGGAATGTGTTGTTGTTTCGCTTTTGTCAGCATTCTTAGGAGACGTTTGGATATAGCGCCTGGCTTCCAACCCCGAGCCATCTGCTTTATTAAACATAAATATATTTATGACATTACTATAATTAGACTAGCTATGCCCATGGTTTCACCCTTGTTACATTTATGCGACCAACTCTATACCTCACCGCCACTAACACTCTCGTACCAAGTACTTTCCGTACTTGGTAGGCAAGACGTAGAGCTTGTCAGATTGCTTGACGTTCATGATTACTGCTTCGTTTCTTAGGGTAATAGCGTGAAGTTATATATTTTATAAACTTCCTCAATAAATAGACTATTGAATGTAAAAATAATTTTAAATCAGACTAGCAGATCCAGAGATTAGCATGTTAAAATAGAAAAATAAAATCTCGAGATTATAATTATATGGAGAGTATGGATAACATATATATAATATTTTTTATGAAAAGTATATAGTAAACAGGTATATAAAATTACCCTTAATCACCCAATCGTAATGGCTTGCAAAACTTTCGTAATGAATTGATATGGCTGAGTGTAAGTGCATGTTGCCAAACACAATGCCCTCTAGACAGGAACAGGAGCAACAAGATAATAGCGGTAAATATATAGCGACGGTTTTTCCGCAACATTGCCTCAATATGTAAAATATTGAATTATATAGGTTTGATAAGAAACAAAATTAGTAAAACAAATAAACAGCTTACTTGATAAAAAAGGAAAACTTATATATTCCCTTCTTTCATGAATTCACCGGAGATGATCTGGATATTCCAGTTCCAGAAAAATGAAAAGCAGACTGAAAAAATCTTTGTGGGAAGCCGTTCCCGTGTTATGGTGAGATAAAAAGAATTAATACTAAATTATTAGACAATAAATAGTTTTATCTTACAGTTATGACGTTACAAAATTTAACTTAGCACTTACGTCCAATCGATTAACTTACTACAAATTCTTACATCAAACGGAATCACTTGGACACAGAACTCTAAACAACACTCAACGGATCTGCGTGGAAATGCACTTTGTGCTCTTAGCGGACATGGCCATAAGTCTCTCTGTTTGTTCTCGTTTCATCAATTCACTGTTAATGAATGAGTGGAAACATGGCACGTGGAACGCGCTCAAACTAATGCCCCTGTGTTTCAAATCATATAGCCTCTCTTTCGGTCTCTTATTTACGGAATCTTTCAATTTAAAATATGTCTTGTTTCCATGAGCGTCAATAGCTACAATACCTTTCTCAGATGGTATCGGATGTTTGCATTTCGACCTCTGCACGAAATAAGTACGAGAGTCATACACCTCTGAGCTTATTCTTCCGTCATCTCTCCCTGTCCCTTTCTTCTTCGGGTGTTGATAGCGTGGTACAGATGATTCCAGTGGAAGCCGCACATCCTCCCCTTGTGCCATTAAATCTTTTAATGCGGACAACAACAGTTTTTTATCTTGTCCATGCCCTACAATACCCATTTTAGATAATTGTTTAGGTGTTACATCTCCAAAACAACTCCATGTTGCTTCTGAAGCCAGTTTATTAGCCGGTTTATTATCAACAGTTCCTTTCTTTCTAACTTCGACGTGACGCTTCTTCTGTGGAGCCTTACCTCTTGGTTTTGGATAAAATTTCCATTTGCCTTGAGCATCAATGTATCCATCTATTCCTACTATTAGCCATTTACCATTTGTTGACTGAAATTTACCAGTTTCTGCTTCTACTTGTTCACCATTAGGACCTATGAAACTAATCGGTGCCCACCGTTCGTCAGGACCTACATATCCATCAACATTTATTTGTAACCATTCATGATCAGGATCCCAAAATCCTCCTAAATCACTACATTGTTGTTTTCCATCAGGTCCTTTAAAGAACCTTGGTACTGGGTTACCGTATCGATCCAGTAACTTTACTCTGTAATCCAAATATGTATACTGACTACTATTGTCAGTTTTTATCACTTTCTTTATCTTAAATGTGGGATCGTAGAAAGCGCTCGGAGGTGTAAACTCTACTATCCATTCATCAGAATCAGTATCGGAACCGATTGATAACTTTTCCTCAGAGCATGAACATGAAACATCTTGATTGGCCTTTTCTGCATCAGGATGAGCAGGATAGCATGGACAATCAGGTTCCTCAGCACCTGGTAGCAAGCCAAGTGCTTGTTCATAAGTTTTCAAACAAATTTCACGACAAACATCCTTAAAGGCGCTTTGAATGAATTGACGTTGTGCTCTCTCGAGTCTTCTGTGCTCACGTTCTTTACGCCTTTGTCGTTCACGATTCTCGTCTTCAGTTCTTCCTATCGTGTAAGTCAATAAAGGTTTTTCATCATAAGGAGGATTATTAATAGCTCTAGGCTTCGAGTAAGCCTTCATAGTTTCCATAGTAACGGTGAACTCGCCATCCTTTTTATGCACAATAAGTAATGGCCTCTTAAGTGGCTTTTTCTTTTTCCCTACATCTCTTTTTTTCTTTTTTGCTGACGCCTCATCAGGGTTCTTGGCTATTTTGAGCAATCTTACGACGTGTTTATTAGTTGCGCCTGGTTTCCACATTGGACGAAACTAAAAAAAATATAGGAAAAAATAATATATAAAAAAAATACAAATTCGTTCTTCACGTTAAAAAAAATGATTTGATGTGAAATAAAAATTAGATATAACATCATACCTTTATGCCTGGAACATTTTCAGCTGTCCATAACCAGCCCATGTTTTTCGGTACTGCTCCCAGCGTTCCCGTACACGGGAATGCGCATCGACTGTGTCCAATTTGTGGAGCTAAAATATTTTTACCTTAAAGATTATATATTTCACATAAGTTAAAGTTGTGATAAAATTACTTTTTGAAGCGATGATGGCTCAGTGGTAGCTTGTACGACTTCGCGTCGATTGACGTGAGTTCGAATCCCTGCAATGAGCCTGAGCTTTCGGTGAAGGAAAAACATCGTGAGCAAACCATAGCATGGTGGTAGGGCATTTTCTAATGCTCGTCTGGCTAGCTACCACCCTCAAGTCAGTTGAAAATCTGTCGCCAGGCACCAAAAGGTGTGTTCTAGCTACTGCACTTGAGAGCCAGTCTTCCACTAGGTTTAGCGTGTTATCATCTTAGGCCACATCATCACTTAACATCAGGTGAGATTGTGGTCACTAAGCCAAACCTACAAGGATAAAAAAAACTTTAAAAATACGTACGTATACCTTGATATCCATAATTAAATTTAAAGCGGTCATCTTTCTTTTTTTTCTGTTTGCCTTTTTTGGTATCTTTTTCGGATTCATCGCCCTTGTCTGCAACTGTTGAACGTTTTACCGATGTAGCTGATTTAGCTCCAACTTTAAAGCTTCGTTGGCTATCGTCAGCTCTCTTCTTGCTATAACCAGAACTACCAGAAGTGCTCCAAGTTTTTAGTTTGTTTTTATCAACTAGCTTGTGAAAAATTGGACACGGAAAAGGCATATCGAGACGCTTTTGACGTGCAAGATCTTCACCAGCATTTTCGTAGCCACCGCATACAGCACAGTAAGTAGTTTTTTTAGTAAAGCCAAAGGCACATTCACAAGAGCAATAACATGGATCTCCTTCGAACTTCATTTTTGCTTTAATTTCTCCAACTACCTGTTCAACTTTCTCAGAAATATCACAGCATTCTTTTGCTATATTGGATCTATCTAAAAAAATACGATCATCTGGTGGTGGTAAACGTTTGTCATGGTTTTTGTTATCGCAATTTACTTGCTTACACTTTGTAATATTTATCAAATAATGTGCTTGTTCTGCTAAATCAAAGGAACAAACACTTTTGGAACATGAATTTTCATCAGCTTTTCTATTATGACATTCATTGTCTGTTGTGGACTTTTCTGAATTTGCCTGTTTTAATGAAGCTTTGGAAGACTCCTTGCTTTTGCTAAAATCATTTTCGACAGTAAAGTATCCGACATAATAAACTTTATTACCAAAAGACCCATTATCGTCACCAAAGATGTAATCTAACATTTTATAATGTTCACGATTAATGCATGAGCAAGATTTATATTTCGAAACTATAATTTGATTATTTTTGTTAATATCTGTTACACTCTTTACAAGATTACTGATACTTTTGTTGGCATCATACAAGTCATGCATGATTCTGGTTTTTGGTATTCGGTAGGAAACCCAGAATTCTTTTTCATTTTCGTTATGCTTTCGAATTTGTTCCGGCTTATTGATAGTTTTTAGTAAAGATTTAGATCCTAATTGGATCCATTTACTTTGTCCACTACTGTACGTGGTTTTCTTTGATCCAATATCCTCTACTACGTCCGCAGGTTTGTCTCTGACTGTACTGAGAATCATAGTGGGCTTAGATTGGAATCCGGTATATATAAAAGTATCCTGATTGTCTTCAGACAATGATCGAAACTGAGTAGTAATTCTATCTCTTAGACAACTTAATTTAATATTTAATTTAATGCTCGCCATGCGTTTAGACGTAACTTCGTTAAATATATTATATTCTCCACTTATAGCTGAAGGTTTAGGTTCACGTTTACGATGTATCTTATTTAAATAATCAGTGTGTAAAGAGGTCCAAGGAATATTAGTTGAACCAATTCTATCTTCAGGGTTATCCTTACTCCACAGAAATAATTCCATAGGATACGTTTTCATATTTAAAATAAGCGATTTTATATTGCTCGTAAATAAAATAGATTGACCTCTTTTAACTTTGGGTTTACCTTGAGGCTTATTAGCGAATGTCCTAATGTTTTTTACTTTTATTCTTTTCTTAATTATTTTCTTCTTTAATATTTTAGAACAAGGTATTTGAACTTCATTGGGATCTTTTAAGTTTAGCGTAAATATATTAGCAAATTGGATCCTTATATAAAACTCTTTACAGTCAATATAACTATTGAGTTCTTCGACTATGACCTCAAACAAGAACATTGAATCCGGAAAAGTCATTTCTTTTAATTCATATTATTTGTACAACAAACGAAATAGTTGAAGTCATAAAAATGAAAGTTATAAACGTTTAAAATTATTTTCAAAATGAAAATAAAATAAATAGTACTTGTAATTTGTTAGTTTGCCAAAAAAGTGTCAAATTTTGTTTTTTTATTTTCTTATGTTTCGACTTTTAGGTAAGGAAGATGGACAGTTATTTTAATAGCTATAACAAAATAGATTTAATATATTAACTCTATACATAAAAATAGGACGAAGGTGGGGATAGTTGATGATCATAGATGTAATATGTATATTAAATATATGGTAATGATGAAGAAACGGGAATATTGTAATATTTTGTAAAAGTTATAGAAATTCAACCGTGACAGTTGTATTTAATCGAATAAAAATTGTAACAAATAGCGTAGTATGTACGCCGTACACCGTACGAACGATCGACATGAGTTCGAATCACTATAATGAGACGGAGCTTTCGGTGAAGAAAAACATCGTGATGAAACTATAGCATGGTGGTAGGGTATTTTATGTACTGCTAGTCTTACCACCCTCAAGTTGGAAATTTGTCGCCAAGCATCTATAGGTGTGTTCCGGCAACTGCACTTGAGACCCAGTTCCCCCACTAGGATTAGCGTGTGCATCATCTTCAGCCACATCATCAGCTGAGATTGAGGCCATAACCCTAAAACTATAAGAATTTAAAAAACATACCAACTTAACAGAGGAACATAAATAGCATTAAAAGGATTTAATTTCTGTTTTGTTTATAACGGAACTGGTGAATATATTTCACGTGAATACATTCTTGATAGTTATCATTACTGCTTAGCCTCTATAGAGAAGCGTAATGATATGTAACGATTCTTCCTGTGCTCAATCCTATATTAATATGAAAATAACATTACAATTACTGAAGTAGTTGTCAAGGTATGTCCGTTCCTACATGGAAAATATGCTTATTTATTATATTTTAACGACCGCCCTTGACTTTGTACGCGGTGATTACAATGTAATAATGTATAGGATAGAATATAGGGTAATTTAGCTTCCTATTAGTGAAAGAATTTTGAGAATCGGTAGTTCTGGAGTAGTAGTAGTGGTAGTTCTACAGTAGTAGTCCACCAACATACAAACTCACAAATTTGCCTCTTTATAATATTAGTATACTTACAGATTAAACCTGATATCTTATTCTCGTGGTCTTTTATAGGATATCTTAACCAAAAGTGAAAATAAAATATGAATAAGTTTAATTCAAATACTGAAATATATAGTGTTAAAAAAATATTAGACTTTTTAAATAAACATTTAAAAATATATAAAATTACGGCACTCTGGCTCCGGACTTGGATGAATTTGTTGTTTTATTTGCAAATGAACTGATTATGGGTAAATAATGCTTATTCTTCTGATTTTCATACATGGAAAATGTAGCTATTTCATTTTTAGTAGTATTGGAAGCTCTGTTAGCCATCATCGGTGGCTTTATATCTGCTAAATCATCGTACATCTGCAGACCCTGCATAATTTCCTGATATTTAGCCAACTTCTTAGAATCCATGTTTTTCAAGCCTTGAAAGACTTGCGGTGATTTGTTTTTTTTGTAATTTACTGAAAAATTCATAACTAGTGGATTTTTCCCTTTTGAAGAGTATGAAACAGTTTTTTTTAACTTATCCCCGTTGCCACCCTTTCCTGATACAGTTACTGCCGCCTTTTTATCTCCTTTATCTTTAGCTGATGCTGCAGGCACAGCCGGTTTTTTTATATCAGCTTTTCCCTTGGATATTGGTTCAGGTCTCCCAGCGTTCACGTCTTTCTTAGTATTCACTGTGGAACAAGTAAAAGTTGATTTTGCACCTCTCTTCTTCGAGTACCAAGCCCAATTACCATCTTTATCGATGTAGCCATCTACGCCGATCTTCAATGATTGCCCATTACTGTCAGTAAACATACCTTCTTCAGCCGAATAAAACATACCATCAGGACCTATAAAATTCATCGGTACCCATCGATTATCAGGTCCTATATATCCATCTTTATTTATCTCCGTCCATATGTGATCAGGACCCCAAAAACCTCCTAAATCACTACATTCCTGCTTTCCGTCCGGGCCTTTAAAGAATCTTGGTACTGGATTGCCTTGTTTATCCATCAATTTAACTTTGTAATCCAAGTAGTTGTACTGACTTTCGTTATCACATAACACTGGTGGATGCTTGGCTTTCGCATCCCACTTAGCTGCAGGTGGACTGAATTCAATAACCCATTCATCGCCATCAGTATCACTGCTTGAAATACTGTCTGCGTCAGAGCAGGAACATGAGTCAATTGGAGGAGAGATATTCTGAGCAGGCGCTGTGGCACATGGACATTCCGGATCATTAGGGTTTGGTAATGGAAGCAACCCAATTGCCTGGTTATAAGCTTTTACACAAATTTCTTGACATTTATCTCGGAACGTAGACTGTAACAATCTGCTTTTCCTTCTAGTTTCTCTGCGCTCCTTTCTCTCACGCTGTTTTTGAATTTTTTGCTTTTCTTCTTCTGTTTTGCCTATTTTATACAATATAGGTGGTTTCTCTTCATATGGATATTGAAATAGTAATCGTTCTCTAGAATATTTTTTTAACACTTCCATTTGCACAGAATATTCACCGTCCTGTTTTGTAACAACGAGTGTGGGTTTGAAGTCCACCTTCTTCTTTTTTTGCATCATGGCTCGCTTTTTCTTTGCTATTGTGTCGATACCTTCCCTTAAAGCTCTGTACCGTCGGACTAAAATTTTGTTTGCAGCGCCTGGTTTCCACTTTGGCCGGGGCTAAAACACAATTAGTCGAGAAATCATTATAAAGCATATTTGTTATGCTATGCTATGCATGTTATGTTATGTTATATTATATTGACAAAGCAAAGTTATGGCTAAATGAAAGTTAATTAAATATTTTAACATTTTTATTTCAATATTTGGGTGGCATTAATGTAAAAATAAACAGTTTATCTTTATAACATTATCATAACTTTTTCATCACTCTAGTATGTATATTTTTCTTCTTTTTACCAGCTTCAAGCCTTGCTAGCATCATTTACTAATAATTTTCTTATTTTGTTATCTGAAAATAACGTTACAATTAATATGAAATTAAATAAAAAACTCAAAATATAGATACTTACATTAAAATACTTATTTAAAAACATTTTAATATTATTAGTAAAAAAACTTACCGATAATTTGGTGTAAAATTGCTAAAGATGGAAAACTTTTGCTACAAAACCAAAAAAAAACATGAATCTGGAGTGTCTGCAGTATAATATGCAATATAGAAGCAATGATGGCTCAGTGGTAGCGTGTACGACTTAGCGCCGATTGCCGTGATTTCGAATCCCTGCAGTGAGCCTGAGCTTTCGGTGATGGAAAACATCTTGAGGAAACCATAGCATGGTGGTAGGGCTTTTTCTAATGCCCGCCTGGTCGTCAAGCACCAATAGGTATGTTCCGGTAGCTGCACTTGAGAGCCAGTCTTCCACTAGGTTTAGCGTGATGTCATCTTGGGCCACATTGTCGCTTAACACTAGGTGAGATTGTGGCCACTACGCCAAACCTATAACGATAAAAAAAATAGAATAAACGTAAATACAAAAACATACAAATACTTATGTACTTTGAATAATAGATTTTTATATGATGCTTTGAAATAAATTCTACCTTCAATCCGGGAATATCTTCTGCAATCCAATTCCAACCCATATTTTTTGGTACCGGTGGGTAAGGATATTTGACTTCTGGTTTCTTTTCTACAGACGGTAACGCTGAAAATATACAGCATTTAACTCAAGAAAATCTCAGAGAGTCCTATAAACTAGTATTATACAGATAATGAGTAGGAACGCACGTTTATCTTGTACAGTGGCAGTGAATTTCCCAATTGACTTTTTTTCCTGTTTAATTTTCTTAGACTTTTCTTCCACGACTTTCTTATCGCTTTTCTTATCTGACTTATCGCTTTTCTTATCTGACAAGGATTTCATAGATCGAACAGTAGTCAATCTTTTGTCTGAAGAAGCTCCCGCTTTAGTTGTGGACTTTGAACTTTTTAGACTCATATTGTCAGGTTGCTTTTTGGGCTCATCTTCAGGCCAAGGGCTCGGAACCTTAATGTACTTCTTATCGTACAATTTATGATAAACGGGACAAGGGTGTGGCTTGGCGTATTCTGGCTGATCCATCATGTCATCGCCTAAACATTCATAACCGCCACAAACAGCACAATAAGTGGTCTTTTTTGAAAACTTAAAGGTACATACACAATCACAATAGCATGAACCTTCGCTGTCAGCTTTATTTTTATTTGTCTTGGTCAAAACTCCATCTGCGATGAAATCTTTTACTTTTTCGGCAACATCACAAGATTTTACGCAACAAGGGTTGTGTATGTCAGCAAAATCTATAATAATATCACTATCGGCAGGACTACAAATAAATTCACTTTGTTTGTCGGGGCATACCGGCAATTGACATTTTGAATTTTCTTTTTCTTTTTTATCAGTAATCGAAGAGCAAACGCTTTTAGAGCACGATGTTTTTTGAGAAGATTTCATACTAGGGCAATCGCTGGAACAATATTTATATTTGGAAGACCCCGAAACTGAAGACGGACTTACATTCGTTTGTTGATCAAAATCGTACTCAACCGTAAAATAGTAAACATTGTAAACTTGGCTGGGGTTGTTCTTAAACGGGCATCCTTCTCCCTCACATGGCGTGTCACTACCTTCACTTTCATCACATTCCTTTTCACAGACCGAATCGCACGATTTCTTTTTAGTAAAAGCCTCTTGCATTTGTTTTATGCATGCACATTGAGTAGATAGTCCTTCTAAATTAGAGCCTTTACTAAAAATACCTGCACGACGTAAGAACTGCTGAATTTTTTCCGCTACGGAACAAGATTTACTTCCACATGGTCCAACAATTTCATTAATGTCTAGTACTTTATTATCTTCGTCGACAAGATTTTCTATATAAGCTCTCATATCTCTGGCTATTCTGCAATCTGGTTTGCCACAAGGTCCTCTTATGTTGGCCAAGTCAAACATTGCTCCACGAGATTCCTCAGTTTTCTTTTTAACACTGATACAAAGTGGACACGGTCCCTGTTGAACTTCATCTTTGAATCGTTCCGCCAGCTTCCCTGTTGGCCAAGATGTCTCTTTACAATAACAGAGTCTATCTATATCTGTAGCCTTGACTCTTGGTCTTATTCCGGGATGTGGTGTCAACATTCTCATATTATCATTGCATGAGACTACGATCTTTCTTACGTAGTCAATAATATGGTCAATATCCGGGCAAGTTTCAGGTGCTTTGTAAATAGATTCAGGTGGTTTGTCCGCATGATTCATACAACAGAAGTCACCTTCATTGAAGAACGTTAGATTGGCACCTGGAGCGTTTTTGAAATCAGCGAATATTACCTTGGTAGGTTTTGGTTTATCTACAATGTAATTATTTTCTATTTTGTTACAGTTCTCCTCAAAGTCTTCATCGGTTGTCTTCATATTACAAATATAAGATGTTGTTTTAGAATTAATGCCCGTATACAAATATTTTTTTACAGTGGGATCTTCGGAAAGGGATCTGAAAGCTACTGTAACTTTGTCATTCAAATATGATAATTTTATTTGAATACCTAACTTGGCCATAAGTTTTGCGGTACCTTCCTCGAATATATTATACTCTTCTTTAAGAGTGACTGGTGAAGGAGTCTCCTTATTACAGATCTTTTCCAAAAAAAATAAAAACATAGGATCCCATGGAACGTATGTCGTTCCAATGTATACTAAATTATCCTCTTTACTCCATAGTGAAACTTCCATTGCAAACTTTTTCATGCTTTGTATTAAAAACTCTGCGGTACTAGAAAACAATACAGACTGCCCTGACTGAATGCAAGGTTCAGGGGGAGCTACCTCTACTTGTCCTTTTTTTCCTTTTTTTCCTTTCTTGGGTTTAGGTTTTTTCTTTCCTTTTTTACCAGGTGGCTCAGGTGGTAAGGGAGGCGGTTCAGGTATAACAATGTGCATCATCTTTGGATCTTTCAATTCAAGGGAAAATATATCTGCGAAATCACTTCGAATAACTAAGTGACGGCTCTCGACCAGACTTTTCACACTGTCAACAACTACTTCGAAAAGGAACATAGCGTTTGCTACAGCCATTTTTTTAGGTTTTCGTGTCTTGTTAAAATTACCGAATATATCACATAATTGATTTTCAAAATGTCAGGGCTGTTTTTTTATTTTTCCTAAAATACGAATGATTTGGAGACTTTATTACTATCAAAAATATGAAAAAAAATCAGCCTGTCATAAAAAATAAATTTTACCTACTTGTTTTATTACAGCGACTTCTTGGTTAAAAAATTATTGTATATTGTCATCCATATATACTAGCATTAGCTGTGCTATGCGGTTTCACTCGCGTATAATTTAAAAGAAATCGCTGATTGATGATTTATAATACTTCATTATAGACAGTATTGTTATCTAGGAGACCAGCGTTATGCGTAAAGACGGAACTGATGGTTAGTTAATATGTTTATCAATACTACACGTTATTAATCGATCAAAAGACTAGTCACGTAAAGATAGATATAATTTATCAGTTGTATTTAAATTTTATTAATTTTATCATACATTTTATTGATTATTCGTCTTTTACGGCATAGAAGCGTTAGCTTAGAAAATATTTTGGAGTTTATTATTATATTTGGTCTATTAATTATAAATTTTATTGGTTTATTTTTAATATATATATATATTTGTCATAGCGCTGGTATGGTGACCTCATTCGATACCAGTGTAATTAATTCATGATGTGTGGCGTATATTCATAATTGGATATTCATAACTTCAGACTGATTGGAAGGGTATAGGGCGTTGCACACAATGAGCAGGAACATTCTTACCTAGATCTTCGTACGTACGTAACTCAAGAGATATACTTGTTGTACCCCATCTTCTCAGGATTGGAAAGTCAGTGTATTCGAGTACTAGTGCGGTTGCTGTGGTTACCTGGCCGCCTTGCTAGTCTGAGGATTGGACGCTGTGTTTGTAGGCGGGCAGTGGTGAGATAACCAGATTAGTCTAGCGAGGCTCGGGGTGACAATAGGGTCGGTTGGAAGTTACTGGAGGGTAAACCAAATTAAAACATTTTCATTTAAATCGACAGACCGTTCACATATCTACAGATAATACGTAACTGAGAGAGTATACTTTTACCATGTGCTTAAATTCGATCCTGACGGCGACCATGCTAAAGACGATACATCGAGAAGACTTTTGCTCCCATATACCGATATTGTAAGCGCGTTACGACATACTTAATAATAATATTGTTTATTATTTTTAAATAAATGTTGCTACATTTCTATGTAGGTATGGTATTATTTTAAAAAATAATTTAGAAGTAAATGAGAATTCATAGATTTTGGTCAATTTTGGTATTGACTGATCTACTTTTTGTTTCTTGCGTATGTAATGATAACCTGATAGTCATGTCTATCATAAATTTTATGGAATTTGTGTGTTTGCAATTTTAGGCAGGATCTTTGTCTGTGAGGCCAATAACTAGAAACATGCATGTTGTGCAACAGAAAAAGCTTCTTGTACTCGGAGTAATATTGTTCTGTACATTGCCCATTTTTAACAAGCGCCACCATCTTTTTAGATCGATATTGGAATATAAGAAAAATAATACGAAGTATGCTTAATGGATGTGTATCCAATGGCTTTAACAATAAAAAATATATTCTCAGCTGATCAGATATTTTCAATTGTCATGAATGTCATATTCATGTCTCATTGACCTAATATGAAAGACTCCGCATTACGAAATATAAAAAAAATATGATAAAATAGGTTTTCCACGATGAGGCTTCAGTTTCACACGACACGTCTGCGTCGCACGTGCGCACGAATATATGATGAAACAACCAAAATGATTTCGGCGTTTTTTCTGTGATATATATACATTATTAGGTAAGTGCTGCTTTGAATGTAGTTCCCTTTTAATTCATAATAAAGCTTATTCTTTTCAGAATTTTCACGATATCACGATTTATTACAATAATGCAGATGATCTTATTTATTTGTATTGTGACGTATTATAAAAAATTTCCTATACATTATTTTTGATTGTCAAAATAGTTTAATTGTAGTATTTAATGTACATATTAAAAATAATGGGAAGATAAATGTACTCATTAATATTATTTCAGTGTATTTACGAACTTTTATAAACAATGGCATTAAATATTATGGTCAAATTAGGTATACATATTTAAAAAATAATAAAACTATTAAAAATACATATTTCATTTTATTATTAGACGAAAATATGTTTTATATACATGAGATAATCTGTTTACCCAAATAATTTAATAAAATATAACCAAATAATATATTACTTCAAAGTAAAAACAGAAAAAGTGAAAACTTTGCTTTTCCTATTATACTCACCAACAGAAGATGAAGATGTGTGTGTACAAAAAGTGTGTGTTGTTCCTGTGTGTTTTAGTGTCATATTTTGTGTGAGTGTTAAATAATAACTGTAGTTTATTTTTATTGTAAAATTAGTGTCAATTCTTTAGTGCAATGGACTTCCTCGTTGGTGGTGCTGCTGGGGTTGGAGCTGGCTTCTTCAGCAACCCATTTGACGTGGTCAAAACCCGGATGCAGTTGCAAGGGGAGCTCAGAGCTAGGGGCCAGCATGCCGTATATTATAAAAATATACCACATGCAATGTTTACGATAGTGAAACATGATGGAATCAGTGCTTTGCAGAGAGGATTAGCGCCAGCTCTTTGGTTTCAATTAGTCGTTAACGGAGTAAGGTATGATGATGATTTTATGTCATATTTGTGATATAATATTTTTTCGTTGAAGACACAAATAATTCTTATATTTATTTATTGATTATTACAAAAGAAACTTATAAAAAAAATTTTAGGTTAGGAATATATCAAGAAGCTGACAATTTTGGTCTCCTAAGGGATGAAAAAGGAAATACAAAATTATTGAATAGTTTATTCTTTGGCTCAATAGCAGGAATGTGTGGAGCATTCTTTGGTAGTCCCTTACAGTTGGTGAAAACCCAGTTGATGTCATGTTCATCAAAGGCAATTGCTGTTGGAACCCAACATGAGCATTCTGGAATGCTGTATGCTATGAAAAAGATTTATGTAAAGAATGGTCTGTCTGGGCTTTGGAGAGGTGCCCACGGAATGATGATCAGGAACTCTATAGGATCAGCTAGTCAAATTGCATCTTATTCTATGTAAGTAAACAATTTGGCAGTTTATCTTAAGCTGAAGCTGTTCGTTTACCAGAATTGAATGTAAAATAAAAAGTAACCTCTTTTCCTTGTTAACCACAGTTTTTCAACAACTCTTAATCTGAAATCTTGTGTATAATATCTTCAGTACTTAGCTCTGTTGATTTGTAAAACGCAACTTGTAATCAAATTAATTACTTATTAAGGGACTGTAGTTGGGTCAGGTTATGACTATCATAACCTAATCTACTATCATAATCATTAAAGCAATGATGGCTCAGTGGTAGCGGGTACGACTTCACATCGATTGACGTGAGTTGCCTGAGCTTTCTGTGAAGGAAAACATCGTGAGGAAACCATAGCATGATGGTAGGGCTTTTTCTAATGCCCACCTTGGCTAGCTACCATCCTCAAGTTGAAAATCTGTCGCCAAGCACCAATAAGTGTGATCCGGCAGATGCACTTGAGAGTCAGTCTTCCACTAGGTTTAGAGTGTTATCATCTTGGGCCAAATCGTCTCTCAACATCAGGTGAGATTGTGGCCACTACGCCAAAACTACAACAATAAAAAAAAAAACAGATAAAACAACAGCCCGTATAAGTAATTTATTTTATAACAGGTACCTTATTTAGCCTATCCTATATCCTAGTAGGCCATCTCTTTATAATCAGTGTCTTGATATTCCTGCCTACTTAAAGCAGAAAAAAAAGTATTAAACTCTATAACTTGGTCATATTTTAATTATCAAAATATGTATCATTCAGACTAAAAAATGTGTAGAGTTCATAGTTTAATTATTGTTAGATTGAGAGTTTGATTAAGCGTTATTTCTCTTTGCAGATGTAAAGAGTGGATGAATGAAAACAATATGTTCCAACAATCTAAGTACTTATCTGCGTTTATAGCGAGTAATATTGGAGCTTTGGTCAAAACAGTATGGCTCACACCCATGGACGTTATAATGACTAGGCTTTATAATCAAGGTGCGTAAATGATATCTGACCTAAATTAATATAAGGGGGCGTTCAAGTATTTCGTAACGCAATTTTATAAGATTTTTCACCCATCCTCCCCCATGTAACGCGCCGTAATATTTTTCTGTACCGCCCCCCCCTTAAACGCTACGTAACACCCAAGTGACCTAAACTAATTATGTTGCACAAAGTACCCGCGCAAACAAACGAAAAGGGTTGCGAACTTAGGAAATGTATATTGCCTAGTTTTTTATTGAGATAAAAACATAACGTTACGTATCGCCTTGTTGGGACCCCCTCCCACCCTTGTAACGCATCGTAACGTTTTACAAGACGTCCTTCACCCACCAAATTGCGTTACGTAATACTTAAAAGCTAAACACTAAAATTCTTATATTACGTTAAATTTATAGTCTTATAAAAGTACCCTATGCCCCATTCCACAACATAATCAACTTCTTTGCCAAATTCCTTTACAAACTGTCAAGCCTTTCAAGCATGATTGAAGGACGAACAAACATACTTTGATATTTTTCTTCATTGTAGTACACACTATTTTTTAGTTTACTTTAAAAATTACATTTTTTTGCTCTTATGTGCCCTTCTACAGAATACAATTTGGTGTATTGGTATTTGATAATACTAGAAAAAAAAGAAAACAGTAATGATCTATGCAAACAAGGATATACAATTTACAAAAAAAAAATTAAAAAAAAAAGGTTTAAAATTATGTTTTTTTTTCTCTAGCCGTGGACGTCAACGGTCGAGGTCTGCTATACAATGGAATAATCGATTGCGCTCAGAAAATTACTAAGAGTGAAGGTCTGCTTGCTTTCTACAAAGGAATTGGGCCGACATACTTACGGCAAGCACCTCACACTGTACTCCTCTTAGTCTTCTGGGATGTACTTAAAGATCTACAGAAGAGTTTCGGAACGAAGCCCCACAGTATTTAGGAGGGTAACACTGGAAATTAATAACTAACGGTTATCTTTTATTTGCAAAATGCAATATGTACGTCACACGCAATGTTTTTTTTTTTTTGCTTGTGCGGGATAGTTATCATTCTGAATCAATATGTCAAATTCATCGGACAAGCAAATATCTGAAAATGAAATGCTGTATGCTGTGTTCGGTATATGTATAAGCGTGTATGTGAACTGTTACAATCTGTAGAAGTGGCTACTACACAAAAAAAAAAAAAACATTTTACGATTTAACATATTTTAAAATTACAATACACATAAAATCAATAAAAAATATATGGTAAAAACAGATTTTTTTAAAAAGGTATTTAATTATTTAAAAAATTACAGAAAATGACAAATATTGTGTACTTTTAATAAACTGATAAAAAATGGTTTTGTTAAAAAATATCGAGTAATATAATCATTTCCATTAAATGTTTAAACTAATAACCAACAACTGACGTAATATGATAACCCTTAACGTTATATTTTAACCAAAAATATTTTCACCTTCGTAAGTTATATCCAATAGTAAACTATAAAATGTAGGTGTATATACCTAATTATTATTTTATGTTGAGATAAATATTGTTAAATTTTCAACTGTATTATTTATTTGATAAAAATACTTTTCTGAACATAGTTTTCGAAAATTCAAGTAAACATGAGGCTTGTTTAACTGAAAAGTGATCTTTAAAAAATAACCTGAAATTTTTATGGTTATTATCAGCACAAAATATTAATTTATTCATAAATTAATATTTGAGGAAGAATCTTATTTTTTATCCTTGTATTTATTCTTAACATAGCCATATTTACATAATTACGAGTACTACTTTAATAATTTTATAAAATAAATAACGCTTAACACTATGGAATCTCTTCAAACATACAACTCATTTCAGTATACAAATAATTAAAACCAATGATAAGGTTGTTCTTATCGTCTCTGATAAACATTTCTCCTCTTATAATCAAGGGTGTGTAATTTAAAATAATCACATATAAATTATATGTGAATTGATGAAGCAATATTTTGCGCTACGTTTATCAAGCGGTATAAAAACTAAAACGTTACTGTTCGTGATAAGCAGAGAGGCCAAACAAGAAATATATATTTCGGCGACTATCAATGACTGGTCCCATAAAATAAAAATACTGTTGACAGAAATGAATTGATATAATATTTAATTAAATAATACTAATCCTTAAATTGGTTTTAAATGGGTTCAGCAAGTACCTATTAATGGTATTTTTTTACAAAAGCGAGCAAGTGTTTTTTTTTGTTTTTAAACCCCTGAATTGTAGAATTTGTAAACTATTTATATAATCAGCCAGTAACATAGCTTTAGATAGATTTTATAAATAAAAAATACATTATAAACATTACGCTTTGGAATATTTATCACAGTTTCTAAAACGGTGCTAAATCATCACAGTTAACAAGATTTAGCTTTCAGCAAAAATCATTATAAAATACATAATTTTAGCTACAAACTTTAAAACTAGAGCGTAGGTTGCCAATATACCTGTATATTTATAGAACATAGTAAAGTTGTAAAATGAAAGATGACGTAACACTATATATATATATACAGATTTGAGAAAAAGGTATATAATATATATATATATAATAGTGCGACTATTATGTCATTTACAAGACCTTAAAATTGTTACATATTTATAAAATATGTCAACGTTACTTTATATACCAAAGTTTTTTTTTTTTAAATCGGTACACTAACGTAACATTTTTAAGTTTAAGGAACGATGTGTAAAATAGTAATGGATGATATAGCAGGAGACAGTACTATGCAGAATTAGCATAACTAGGAAAAGCTCTTTCAACAGCATGCTTTTTGTTATAATGTCAAATGTGTCATTATGTGGTCTCTGACACCTAACAGCTGGCACATTTGATATCTAAATGTAAAAAACCGTCCGCTGAACGGAATTTAAATGTTTTTATCACTGCGTTTTTTTACATTTAAATTCTTCCTATTTTTGAACTGTCTCTCGGAAAGATCTATTTATATATCCATATATCTTAGTACCTGAAGGTCGTAACCTCCCAGAAACCAGTATTATTAGTTAAATAAATAGTTAATACGCAAACAATAGTAAATAGGTACCTGTTAATAACTGTTTATATTATTAACGCTCGTTTTAAAAGGCTTTCTCTTTCATAAGAAATAAAAGTAGAAATAGCATTTCAATCTGCAAAAATATCGAATTGTAAATTGTAATACCTTTTTTTGCTTGTGAAACGACTCTGTTGTAAACTGGATGTACAAATATAAAAATTTCGCTGGTGTCCTCACAGCAATTTCCATAGGAAACAAACATTTTTTTTAATTATACATATATTAATTAATAATATTATATGCAATAGTCAATTATCAATAAATGTTATTGTATTAATAACTTGAAAGAAGCTTATAATATTATTTTTTTAGTATTTAAGTTTACGGTTTCCAGTAGATATCCATTACAATTAATAAACATCATATCGTAACGTACCTACAGTAAAATTATAATTATCGTTTTTTATATATCGACTATTTACGCTACAAAGGGCATATAAAGATCATTTTGGACTAATTGAATTTTTTATGTATTCTTACTTAGTTTTTTACGGTCTTTCGGTTCGTGTTTTTAAAATTACGTTACAATGTAAACAATGATTTTCTTAATAAAAAACCCCCTTTTTTCTTCAATATCAAACAATATATTTTTAAATTACGAGAGCAAACTTTTATAAACATAGTGTAATATATAACATATTGTAAAAACTTGAGTAAACAAAGTATAAAAACAAAAGAGTTATGTAAGAAATTTTTATATATTTTTTTAGTTTTTTATTGCCAAAAGTAACCTGTGTAATCTGTAAGCGGAAAGAGTCGATATAATTTTGTGTCTATATTAACATATCTATTGAAGTGGGGGCTCTAAAAATATTTTAGGGTGGCGGAGCAGCATATAGGTTGAAAACCGTTGGTTTAACATCTTACGTGGATTTAGTGGACTCTTATTAAAACTGTTTTTTTTTTCGCAAATACACTGCTAACACAATAATTCCTCCAGGGATACTGTATTTTGCTTAAATACACAACACCATATATATATATATGAGTTTTACATTACGTCGCGTCGTGGATTCACTAGCAAAATGTGTGGTGGCATGACATATGACGTCTATAAAAACTGTAAATGAGGCGAATTTTTTGAGTTATAATAATAGAGTATAAGCATTAATTACTTGTAGCAATACGCTTATTCAATGCCATACATCAGAAATTAAGAATAATTTAAAGTACAATAACTTATAGATATAATTATATGTATTTATCTGAAAAGATATTCTTTTGTTTTAAAGTATATTATAATAGAATTAGTAACGAAACTTAGTTTCATTATGTATAGGTTGTATAGGTACGTGAAACGAGAAGCTACCTACTTAAAAAAATATCCTAATTTAAAAAAAAAACTTGATTATAATTGATAGTCACCAAGAAAATGAGTTAAACGTTTATATCGAAAACTAGGGTTGAGCCAAGTGTCGATAAAGTGAAACGAATTTCGTCATTTTTTATGTATTTCGTTCCGGTATCTTCGACTCGGTCATTTCACTGTTTACAGTGTAATCATGGTCGATAAATTTGTCAAGAGCTGTTGACATGTCTTACCTTACAATATTTCGCCTAACGTTAAGATCGGAGGTTAGTTTTGGTGCATTCATTTGATGAGTTGCCTAGTAATAGTTTGACGCTTGTTTACCTTTCGACGTATCCTTTGCCTTTTAGATTCGTTCAGTTTAATGTAATAAAGGTGTCAAATCTTCTTGAATCTAAGGTTTATGTTTTTTTTTTTCGCTGAAAAGTAATTATATTTAGTCATGCTCTTAAATTAGATTTGGAAGTTACCACTATAGAGATATTAATTATATATTTAGGAATTCTGTTCATATTTTTATTACATTGAACTATAACGACTGTAGTTAATTAAATAGATTTTATTATTTTTTATCTCAGAGATTTAATGTTGATTTTGTTATACACTTTTATATTATAAGTTTCACGCTGTTAGATAAATATTTTTATTAAAATAATGTATGTTCCTATATTTATAACCTGTCAAATTTTTATTCTCGAAGGATAGTGAAATCTTCAAATTGAGAATAATGATTAAATATACGAAATTATAAAAAAGGAATTTCTTTGAAAGTTTGTTTTTATTATCTGCTGAATATATTATTCAAATTTATATTCGAAATTGTAAACAGAATCATAACACTTTCATAATATAAAGACGAGATAAAGTGTAAAGGAATTGTAGTAAATATAGAAAATGTGATTATACAATTGTTGATTTTAATATTGTTGTTTTATTTGACCCTATTATTTGGACTTTAGTATAATTTTATCAAAATGAAGAATATTAATATCTGACTGATAGGAAATAAATTGATTGATTTAAATTATCTTTACGACGACAATTTTATACCAACTATAAATTCATAAAGCATACGTAAAATTTCCGAGGTTTTTGTATTTTTAAATTTATCATATTTAATATTTCTTGTTGCAAAATGATGTAGACATTTGGCTCTTCGTAAGATATATATAGGTAGATACCTAGTCAATATTATGTTGATACCCGATACCCTCTGGTATCCGTGTTTTTGGAAAATAACTTAGTTTTTAAGTCGTTTACGCAAGCAACAAAAATAGTATACCTATATTATAAATTTAAATCTAAAAAAACTTTTTTAAAACTAGCTTTTTTCAATATTTCAGTTAAACTAATTTTATTTTCGTATTCTTCTCAGCGAACCCTTTCATTTGACATCTATATCATGGGGGTGCACCATTTTTGGGAGTTCGCCATATTGGATTTATAATGACGTCACTTAGCTAACCATGCATTGTCATCCAAAGTAAACGTATCTGCAAAATTTCAGCTCGATCGGTTGGGGATAACTATTTTAAAATTCATTTACAAGATTTAACTCATACTAACCAAGCAAGTTAAATAAAAAATTGAAGCAACAACACCTAAAATTAGTTTAGCTTATGAGGAGACCTTAAATGCACAAAGGTAAACTTGTTTTTGCACGTAACTTCACACCAAGTGTGGCAACAATATTCAGCATATATTATTAGCGTTTCAGCTTAAACTGAGGTAGGTTCGTACACACGCCCTTAATAGACTTCCATGAATGCAGATGCAAAATACTAACATTATACTAGTCGCCTTTATGTGACAAGTCTTTCTACCATTCCTGTTGTCATGGATACTTTATTTTATCTTATATTGAGTTGGTTATTTACCTGCAATAATTCTTCTTAGACTAAATTATGCAAAATGGCTGCCAAAAAGAACGATGATGGCGTCGGACGTGACGTAACGGATCTTTTAATGGGAGGAGTGTCGGCCATGTTTGCAACATTATTCACGAATCCTATAGAAGTGGTTAAAACCAGACTCCAACTGCAAGGAGAGCTGAAAGCCAGGGGGCATCATACTGTATTTTACAAAAGCGTACCACATGGATTGTATGTAATAGCCAAGACGGAGGGTTTCGTCGCGTTGCAGAACGGACTGCCTGCAATGCTTGGTTTTCAGTTCTTTTTAAACACATTTAGGTAAGTGTGATCGGTAAGGTTTACATATAAACACCATATCAATAGAATCCCGAGAATTCTTAACCAGTAAATATTATTTTATTCAAAAATTAATTCTTATACAATCATTTTAGTAATGTATATCTGAATAAAGATCCATCTAATTCGATTACGCACAGTAAGAGGGGGCCTTAGGACTAAAAGGAACCCTTCAAGCAGTTAGAAGTAACCACAGTAAAAAAGTATTAGCTGCCTTAGAAGAATTACCCTAATCTTTAAAGGCCCGTTTACATATTCGTTAAAAAAGGAGTATTTATGATTTATTGCTGTGGTATAATAAAATTGCCAAGATCTTTTATAAATGTTTAATTTTCAAAATACCTCGTAAACCCGGTTTTTTAAAGTACCTATACGTGTTTTCCTCAAAACTTTCCACTGTTCTTAACCATTCGACAACCACGACTTTATGGTAAGGTTATATACATATAATGTTGCAGATTAGGAGTATACCGTATTACAGAACGTCGTGGTCTGACTAAAGACGAGAATGGACGTACGTCATTGCTGAAAGGTGCGGCTGCGGCCGGAGTGGGAGGCGCGCTCGGATCTATTGCAGGGACTCCGTTCTTCCTCGTGAAGACCAGGCTGCAAGCCCAAGCAGCAAGGGCCATCGCTGTTGGCCATCAACATCAGCATGCTGGGACTTTAGGAGCTTTGGCTGACATTTACAAAAGAGAGGGCGTAAAAGGTAAGTAGCAGGTAGGGGGTGTTGTGGAAAAGGTATAAAGACTAATAGTTATTTTATTAGACTTACGTTCGCACAACTATGATACTTGGTAGAGAGAAAGATTGCCCACAGTAAAAACTCTAGGTACCTACCTATACAAAAATGTATGTGTTCCTAAGTCTAAAGTGTTGCTAGGTAACGATTAATCTATATTGTTGAGTGCATTTTTAGAAAACAAATGACGCCATCTATTAAAAATAACTGAGATTAGATAACCCGTGCGAATATTGTGCAAATTATAGAATACTAACCATGCCTGCAGCTCAGTCGCGTGGACTGTAGAATGTCGTCGGTCGAGCGCACGTGCCAATCGTGCTATTTTCGCTCAAAGGACGGAAGACAAAAATGCTTATTGTGGGTGAACCTTTTAAGATAGATATGCTATCGCAGATTTTTTGTAGATCTAGAGTTATGTAGAACAATAACTTGATATACCTCGTATGGTTTACTTAGCGTAAGCCATTTAAACGCCCCAAATGCGTCTTTTTTGAATTGATTCACCATTATCGTCTCTGCTTATTTCGTATGTTACTTTATCATACAAAATATATCCTATAACCTAGCCAGATAATCTATAAATTAAAATATAAAACATGTAAATCGGATAAGTGGTTTTCGTGTGAAAAGAACGTAGACGGACAAAAAGACGTTGAGTATTATAATATGTATAGGTAAACGTTAAACAGATTGTTAATAGACGGCGTCTCCTACATGTTAGTTAAGTTTTAATCATTTTTAAACGATTTTTTTTAACTATTTGTCTATTTTTCGTCAATAGCGGATAAGATAAGCTTTAAATTGGTCTTTGATTTTTGATTTTGATGAAAAATTGCGAGAGATATGGCATTGTCACAAAAACGCTTTTGAGACGTAATATATAGACATGAATAATTTATGCGGTGTAGCCTTCATTTTTAATCAAAAAGCACCTTCCCATAGTCATTTTTTGTTTAACAAGGTTTATAGCGTGAATTCGAGGGTGCTTAAGTTATACGGGACTCTGTCTGTAAACTCGTGTGTTTAAGGTTTGTTCCGCGGTGTTTACCCTCAAATACCGCGTGGAGCAGTCGGCAGCAGTTCGCAGATGGTCAGCTTTGCGTATGCCAAGGAATGGTTAACGGAGAACAATATATTGTCCAACTCCCCTTTGGCCTTGTCGTTCGCGGGCGCCAACCTCGGCGGGCTCGTTATGACGTTTTGCCTGAACCCTTTCGACGTGGTGGCCACCAGACTCTCCAATCAACGTAAGATTTTCATGCTCATAGTTCTGCCTATTATGCTGTCCTCGTTGATGGACACAGTTCGCAGCTTATGCCAGTTAATGCATGAGTTCCGCCAGGTTCGTTCCCTGTATCTTAGATACAAATAATATGTTAGGCACTGGTTCCATTCATTGCTATGCATATGAGTGTTAAAGCAGTATGCCTACTTTTAGTCGAATAGAAGCAGAGAGATTGCGGGCAAATCTTGTTACTAACCTCAATCAGTTCTATAACTTCATATGGGGCAAGTAACATGCTTGAGTTGGGGTTTGCTTGTTCTTTTGTAGAAAAACTCCGCTTTTCTCTTTTTAGAATGAATTACTCGCAAAATGTAACAGCCTCAATATCATATAAATATATATCTGTTATACGCAACATCCAGGAGACTTGGCTTCCTGATCAGAGTGCGATGGTTTTCCACGCCAGACTAGTTGTACTTTCTTTATAAGACTCAAGTTCGGCCGTGCATAAAATATTCTTCGCATCTCCGGGAAGGTTTCGTCCAATGCGTCCTTGATTTCTTGGACAGATTACAGTGACGGGCTATCCGCATTGTGAACATACAGACATTGCTAAGTACTCAGAACCGCTTCAGATGCGAAGGGTCATGGCCTCGCTGAGCGTTTTATAGTCTCATGTATGATGTATGTTCTGAACTTCTGAAGAGTTGTTTGACCTTATGCCATCATCTTTCAAAGCCATGTGGTTTGGTTTACGGAGCCACAGCTATACGGTAGCAGCCATCACGGCATGAAAAAGAATATCGCAAATTCTTGCCTTTGCCGTACCGTGTGAATGTGGAATAGTCTTCCAGACATGTTCCCTCCTTCCTATAATACAGGGTCTTTGAAACGAAGCTTGAAGGGGTACTTTCTGCAGGCCATTATGACGGCGACTACTGTCGATGGAATCTGTCACCGACAGTCACTTGTTTTTGGATTGTACGGTACTTTTACCATCAGGTACAATAGAATCATATTGCCAAGCTAGTATAAAAAATTGTTTAATATTATTTTGCTCTAGCCAAAATCCTGGTTACGCCCATGCATTAAACCATTAATAAGCGTAACGTAAGTTCAATTTCTTTTAACAGTAAATTACATGTATTTTATTTTTACGTATTTATAATAGTTTTTTTTTGTCATTAAACTCTTTTTTTTCTAAAGGGGTCTTAACTTGTTTGCACAAGGGAGCCTGCATGGAATAAGGCGGCCCTGGTTGCCATATAGATCTTCGAAACAATAAAATTTGAAACTTTTCATGTATACATTTAAGTGTGCGCGAAGGTTTCGCTTTTAATAGTTTTTGAAGTGCCAGTTCTTTGGTGCCGTTGTGATTTGAAACTCGATGAAACGAAAAAGAGACAATATACATCTATAGGGTTTAACCTACGAAATCATGAGATAGAATACATTTAGATTTTGCCTTGTCCTTGCCTTAAGTCCTGATTTTCATGATTGTGGTCGTCGTCGGATTGGTCTAGTGGTGTGAAACGACCAGACTTCATACGCAGTACGCACGAGTGGTCGGTAGTTGGAATCCTATTGATTAGGATATTCAAAAATATTTTTTAAAGAACATATTTTTTTCTGATGGTTTCACTTATGGCACGTGTGAACTGCTGCACACGTATATTTTTTTTTATGGTAGCATTACTTTTAATAATAAATGAAATCTTGCGAAAGATTGCGATATATATAAATTTACTTTACTTTCACAGCTGTGGACGAGCAAAACCGCGGTAAATTATACAGGGGTATGATTGATTGCTTCATCAAGATGATCCGGTCTGAAGGTATCGCCGCTTTGTATAAAGGAGTGGGCGCCAACTACCTGAGACTCGGACCTCATACGGTCCTCTTGCTGGTCTGCTGGGACCAGCTCAAAATACTCGAAGAGTATTTGCGTAGATGAGATTATCATTTGAAGGCACGAATACAAAGTATTTATTTTTTACTTAAAGAATTAGTGCGATGTGGTCAAAAAGACTGCTGGCATACGAAATAGATTTTGGCAATTGTTTTCCGTCTTACAAAATTATTCTGGTCGATAGTTCATTTGTTTATTTTATGTAATCATATTTTTTACATTACATATCTTTAAATTCTTTGCAATCTGAATGCGTTGCTTTTTGACACATATTAAAACTTACTATATGTACCAAAATGTTCAATTAGTTGTCTAAAAAAAAAAAACATTGAGTAACCGGAAAAAATACGGCAGTTTGAGAATACATTTATTTGATTATAGAAACGTACATTTTTTTTTCTTGTTTTAATTTGCAATTCAGGAAAAGAAATTTGACTTTACCTATTACCTAGAGATTTTATAAATAATCAGTCAATAGTCGTCCGTTAAGGAGTAATTAATTTTAAGCAATATAATCCTAAGTTTAATAATATAAATCCTAAGTTAAATAATTTATAAATTGATTTAAAATATTATGATTTATCTGTTATTGTATTAATTTATTTGACTAACATTGTTGTTAATTATTTTACAACCGTACTTATTATATTTTTTGTTATTGTTTAATATAAAATATACGTCTCGTTTTCTTGTTAATTTAAATCAATAAATAAAAATAAAATATATTTTTGTATGTTTTACTAAACGAAACAAAATTACCATTTGTACTCACCCCTTAAAACAAGACTGCCCCCAAACCATGGTACGCGGGCCATGAAGTGGATATTTTACATGAATCTACCAAGCCTGTAAACAAGTATTATTTCGCTAGGTGGCTCGCCAGCTAACAAGGATTCGAAATTATGGGGCCGCCTTGCCTTAAAAACAATATTTAAAAAAAATCCTATTCTACAATCCGTATACGTAACAAAATTATTTTAGTACCAAATCACATGATTATAAACATCTGCAATAATTTATTACTCGATGGTGCTATGCGATTATATTGAAAACTGGCATCGTGGTGTCTCGTTTGATCTTAGACTAGGTTCAAGTCGGCAAATCTTAACTAACTCGGGTTTCCCTTCAAAACGAATAAATCTTTCGCCTTTTACTAAAGATTTCCGTGGAGGGGTGTCCACTGCCAACCAAATTAGGGGTGTCCACTTAAAAAATATTTCGATATAAATTATCGGATCCTAGTATCGATGTTTATCGATATATCGCTAGAAAACATCGATATTTTTTTAATATCGAATCCTTTCCACAAAAGTTTAATATTACCTTTTTCCAGTGAAACGCACAATTTGTGGTCCTTGATTTTTTATGTGTGAATGTAGAATCAGAGACCAGAGTAACATAGCTAACTTGAATAGAGTCGTATTACTATGATAGTGGTGAGTTGAGTTAATTTGTTTACATGTTTAAAAACTAAATAAAAAATACACTAAAGAAATTATTTGTAGCAATGCACGTAAGTAGTGCTACATAACATATCGAATAACTACTTACTTCATTATAATGATATAGCATTTATAAAAATAAAATATAAAATATTTATTATTATGAAATGTATGATAATATAAAATATCATTATGTTATATCTTCAAAATAAAACACTGTCACAAACGAGTAGAGGTTAGGTTCAGAAACATAATAGAAATATAATACGACATTCCTTTTCAACTTCGAACTAGCTATCAGATGATGCGTTAACTCAGTTGTTTTAGAGTAATTAATTGTAGTAGCAAGTAAAAGTCTTACATAAACTTGTCTTAGATAAACAAACAAAACAATGATTTAATTGCGTTACAGCGAACCAAACAGCAGAAGACGATGCAAGAAGAATGAGAGTGAGTGAAAGTAAATATAATGAAGAGTGAATGGACGATCGGTCTGTCAGGATAGATTAGGTAATTAAGCTGGTCACTCACAGATGTCACCATCTTAATGAAACTTATTTAAAATTTAAGTCATTAAGTAGTGTTAAAATAATTGTTTTTAATATATTGAAAAAAAAAGCAAATATTCGATGTTTCTAGATAAATATATCGAATACAATAAATGTTTGTCAAAACATCGAATCGATACGATATATTGTAATCAAAACATCGAATAAATGCGATATATCGATGTTAAGTGAATATCCCTAACTCAAATGGGTCAATAAATATTTTTTGATGTTCTGCGCACGCGGGACTTTTTAAATAGTCTTGGGCCTAACCGGTCACCACAGAGAGCGCTCAATTTAGTTCTTAGTTTATAATCCAATGATGAACTAGTTCGCTCATTTGTTCTGTTTATAGTATTAGATGTTGTAATGGCAAGCCTTGAGAAGGCATTAGACATACCTAGAAATATCAATCAGCAGCTGGTCTTCAAGGTGCAAGCGTGCAGGTACTTTCTTTGCTTAATTCTACAAGCTATACTCCAGTCATATTAGGGTTTCACCTCGGAATTAAAGATATGAGAAGATATATACGTAGAGAGAATATATACATATTATAAAGCTCAACGACTCTCTTTCTGTCTGTCCATTAATGTTATTTTCACTCAAAAACCACTTATCAGGTTTACATAGCTTTTCCTTTAATTCATACCTATGTTATCTGGCCACGTTATAAGCTATATTTTGTTAGATAAAGTAATATACGAAATAAGCAGCGATGATAATGGTGAATCAATTCGGGAAAAAATACGCTTTTTGAACTTACGCGAAGTATATCATTAGAAATATATCAAAATAAGGTACATAATTGTAGACCTTAAAAAGTAGACTGTTGAATAATAGTGTTGATATGTGTCTGATAATGAACTGTCAAAAATTATATCTAAAGAAATTGTTTTTATGAAAAAAAAATGAGGGCTGATGAATAAATACTCCTACGAGATGCAGTTGCCTATTATAGAAGTGTTAATGCGTATAATATTCGTCTTTATGTAATATTGCAGTCTCCATTTAGACGATCTCCATGATAAATGAATGAAAAGAGCCAAGACGCCACGACATAATATAGGGGGAAGTAGGGCAGATTGATACAGAAAAATTCAATGTCATATTTTATGCATAAAAAATAAATAAAATATTATAATTTTTTGTTTATTGAATGTTAAATTTATTCTATATTATAATACCAGTCATAAGAATCATTAAAGTTAAATATTAATGAGGATAAAATTATTATTAATTTAATAAAAAATGGATTTTGTATCATTGTGCCCCACGTACGGGGCACATTGATACATAGAATGGGGCACTTTAGTACGAAAATATATATGTACGAATAAATAATAGGAAATAAGGTTTTAACTGGTGGAGATTATAATAAAACTTAAGATTATTAATAAAGGAAAAATTATATTTTTCAAAGACTTTTCTCTTTAAAACAAAACTATAGAAACTACTATGGATTTAATTATTTAATAACTACAATAAAAAATGTTTAGGTACAGTCATCCTTGCACTATTGGCAACAGTTCCAGGTTTACACCTGGTTAATGCTGGCACCATTACCACCGCTGTGTTGTTGAACATATTACGGCACATTATATAATTTTAAATTCTTTCAAAAAGTACAAAAGAAAAAAGTTCGAGACGTTTCCTTTAAAGAAATAGTAACTGTTAAAGCACAGGTATTGCAATTGCAGCTGCAAAATAAACGTTTGTCTTATCTTCCACAGTGTAAACACAAAACTTACTAGTTGCAGGTTTTTTCGTAGATAGGGTCTGTTTCAATTGCGGATATTTCATTTTGTTCACAATTCCGGCAGCATTAATAATTGCACTAGTATCAGTATCCACAAATACGACTTCTTGAGTATTTACCGAATTTATCACATTCGTATCGCTTACATGGATGTGATTAATACGTATCAATGTGCCCCAGCAGATAATTAAGAAAAAAACAAACAAATTCAATAAAACCATCGAGCACATAAAAAAAATACTTCTAATACCGAATATTGGATAGATTAACTAACGTTTCGTAAGTTTAAATCTTAATTACATCATATAAAAAAGCAGAGAAATACTTTTAAATACTTAAGCATTTTTTAGTTAGTCGCACTAAAAATACACTAACTCTGTTCCAACGCTAATGGTTAACAAGCAGTCAGCGTGGTTATAGCTGTTTTTTTTTTTTTTTTTAGGGCACTCAGCCACGAAAGCTAAGCAACAACATCCGAGGGTGCCAAAGTGGCTCGGACTGTTGCGCGTATGCAATTAAGTCGCGATCTGACTAATTCCCTATCCGTAATTCGATCTAAACTAACTATACATATATACATGTTTCTGCCCCCTGGGAGGAGGGAAGGAACATGTGTATGTGTATTTAGTGGTCTGAAATTTTTGTCTATTCTAACTAGGCAAAAAAAGAAAAAAAAAGGTCCCTTACAGAACCTATGTACCTATGTGTGTTGTGCATGTGTGTATAATGCAGTGTCATGTATGGCTGTGAAAGCTAGTGATTGTACAGTCACTTGTATCGCGCGAGCGGCTGCTTGGCTCAAGGGCTCCATGCCGATGGATCGGACCTAGGCTTGAGTTGCCGCAGAGGAGGGTGGTCGTGGCGGGTGGTTATAGCTGTGGAGCTAAGACATGTATATAGACGTTTTAGTTTTGTCGGGTCTCTAATAATGTTTGTTAATATTGAAATACTGTTAGTGTATCAATGTGCCCCTTGTATCAAAGTACCCCACTTCCCCCTATGTTAGGAGCTTTGAGAGACCAGATTTTTATTTATCACCATCACCTGCAATCCAGAATGGAAAGAAATAAAAATGGAGTTATTTATTTCCACATGAAAAATCACAAGATAGACATGATTTGATTTATCATAGTATAATAGTTTTTCATTTAAAACCTAAGAAAATCGTAGACCTATTAACAAACAAATATATTAATGGCTCAACTAAATCTTTTGTTTATACCGTAGAATGGCAAAAAAGGGGATTACCACATGCGCATATTTTGTTATGGCTTACAAACTAAATGCAACCGTTTTTTATAGATGATATAATACGAACTGAAATAACCGACAAAGAACAAGATCCTGGACTTTATAACATTGTACTGAAAACCATGATACATGGTCCTTGTAGACTAAATAACCCAACGTCACCGTGAATGCTAACCAGCGTCATGCTACGTCATGAGCGCTACTCAGTAGTGGTCCATTTAGCAAACCATTTGCAAAACGCAAAAAATTTGCAAAACCTTCAAGATTGCGTTAATAATTCTCATGTATCGATGGCTTTTTCGAACTGTGCAGAAATGAGAAAATGGGTTTTTTTGTTATAGGTATCGTGTATACTTTCAGATGCATTTAGTAAAAACCTGTTATTTTGACATTACAGACACTTCAATTTTATTATTATACCATATATATACCAACTTCTTTCGAACATCTAGAACTGTAAATGGCATTACTTCAACCACGTATCAAGGCGCTTGCAAAGAACTAGGATAATTAGAAAGAGATTAAAATTGGGAAAATACTCTTGCAGAAGCGGCTATTTCTGTATCGGCAGCCAAATTCAGAGAATTATTTGCTATCACCTTAATATTTTGCCAGCCATCAGAGTCAATAGAATTATGGAGAAAAATTGTGATAATTTGTTTGAAGACACATTAAATGAGCTCGGAATGAAAATCATAACCTGCTAATGTCATATAATGATGAAATATATAATGAAGGTTTTAGATTGATTGAAGGCAAAATTCATGACATACCCAAAAAATGTCTTACAGATTTCTGACTTCCGACCTCGATTCGCAAAAACCCTAATAATATGAAACTTTTAGAAGAAGTTTTGCGGATACCATATGATGTAACCGAATTAAATAATTATAATTCAGAAAATGTGGGTTCGGGTGTGTGTTAGAGCTGCCAAAAATACAAGCGCCATCAGCGATAAAATAGTGGCCAAATAACAGACGACAACATAAACTACCTTGCCATTGATTCCGTCTTGGATCAAAACGACACGATACATTTCCCTCAAAAAATTTTAAATTCTTTGAATCCTTGTGGGACTCTTATTCATTGAACTTGAAACTGGCACTCCGACTATTTTATTACGAAACCTGTGACCATCAGGCACCAAGTGTATATAACGGAACTAGATTTCAAGTTAAATTTCTTAGACACAATATCATAGTTGTTATAGTTTTGACTGAGCTAGCAGTTGGGCAAAAGGTACTAATACTTCAAATTCCTATCATACCACTGATTTTTATTCAGGAGTAAGCAATAATAAAACAATGTAACTGGTGTGAACGAGGTAGTAATGTTTTGGCAAAGCAGTTTTAAAATAAAATAATGAGCCGATAAGCTAATGCGTAGCGTCTTCGAGATTTTTTTTTTTTTTTTTTTTTTTTTTCGATCTGACTATACTGTTAGCCATAAGGGCCCAGGAGCCTCGAACGGCTTTTACAGCTTCACCGGAAGCGCGTCTTCGAGAATAAAAGACGGTCGAATATACAAGAATAATATCACTAGTCGTAAACATTTTACAATTTTTAAAGTTATAATGAATATATCAAAAAAATGACTATGAAAAAGCAAGCAGTACTGAGATATCAATAGTTAAGTTAAATATTATAAAGACATGAAACAAACTATGTTTGCTTAAATAATTACTGATTTTATTATAATAACATGGGAAGTGCATGTATTTTACAAAATTTTACCCACGGGTACTTGTAATCTTTAGACTTAAGAATGGATATTTTGGTTAAAGGCTATTTAGATTCAGCTGTTAGATGGTCCTTGAATAAATCCGCTATTTGTTGTTTTGGTATCCGATGTCCTGTGCGGTAATGATTTTTTTTATACGATATGCCACCACAAAGTATTGAATCCAACAATATCAAAAGTATCAATACCAAAAGTTCCCACAAGATTGTAAATAATGTGTCCTGGCTAGTGTTCGTATCATTAGTTGACACTGAACTAACATTCGTCTTAATATTCATGGAGCCAACGGATGATGTGGATTTACATGGGATACATTCTGGATAGGCAACATTGTACACCATCATTGAATATAGAAACTGATTGAAGCAAATTATATTGTTGATACTCAGTAGAAATAAAATATATGAATATAATTATTAATTTAAGAAAAAGGTTGACAATCCTGGAAAGTCAGTGGACAAAGCAAATTCAACTGGTGGTGATCGAAGCGACGTTCCCCGTAGAATTTAGTAATACGGCGATGCTCTTAGACCAATAACCTTAGATTTATTCTTCATTAAAATATAAATGTTCTGTAATATAAACCAATGTAAGGTACAGATAGTGCTGTGACTTGTGATATAATGTGTCAGTTCAAAATGCGATTTGTAACGTAGTTTGAAATTATATCGACAAGGTTAGTCTGATAATTTATTTACCGGCTCAGCTTTGGAAACGCTACCGTCGGAATCACACTCGCACTCCTTTTTTACAGTTAGATCACTTTATAACTAGGCTTATTATAAAATTTTACACTCCGGAAATTTATAGTTTATGAGATAATCACAAGTTTATTTTTATTAATTAAATTTTAAAAATCGTATTTAAATTAGTAAATTTGACAATACAAATGTCAGATCAAGCTATTCTGAACGTATAGCACAGAGTACGTAATGTATAGACAAGAGAATTTCACTCATAGAGCCTAATTATCTTAAAGTTTCTGAACGTTTTTTTTGAACTTTTACAAAATTTTCGTATATTATTGCATATTATTATTAATAATTAATACATATTGTTATTAAAATACAAGCCTTTAGTTATATATATAATTTAATTTAAAATTTCGTATTTTTATTCTTAACTTGTTTTTATTGGTTTTTGAACGATCAATGTTTTGTTTGTTTATTCTGTTCCGAGTTTTTCGTGTCTGGGTTATTTTCTTTGTTCCGTTTGTTATTTCTTGGTATTGTTCGTTGTTATTGTTCATTGTTATTGTTAGTTTTAGTTTGTTTTACTGTACTTTTGTTTTTAACTATGTTGGATTGTATGACGATTGCCGATTGCTCGGATGAAGCAGCTGCAGTTGTGGCTGCGCAAACAACGCTGACATCGTACTGTATTGATACAATTGGTTAGGTTAGGTTTGTATTGTGAACAAAACGCACGAGCCGAGCGAGCGAAGCGAGCGGGCCGCGGCAGCGGCCGGCGAGTGCCAGAACACTAATTACCTGTTGGGAATTTATATACAAGTCTCAGTAGGCAACATAATTTTGCTTATTGAATAACTTAACCTCAAAATTTTCAAATATGATTTCTCGAAAACTACTTGTTTCCGCACTTTTTCTTTCACTGTGGAGTTCCCTTTCACCCTCCCGACCCTCCTCCGTCCCTTAGCGTCATCAAATTTAGCGTAGGTGACCTAATTTTGCTTAATAAATGACATAACCTCAAAATTTTAAAAAATTAATTTCTCGAAAACTATTAATTTCCGGAATTTTTCCTTTATAGGGGGATTATCTCTCACCCTCCCCCCCCTCCCCCACCCCCTTCCATATTCAAATTCAGCGGTAGCGTTTCCAAAGTCCAACCTATTTACCTTTATTTCACAAAGTTGATGTTATAATCCACAAAGATTTCCGTAGGAAAGTAATGTATTCTTATGTACTAACTGTTAGGTACACTGTAACAATGCTCATTGTTCACTGAATGACGTTGTTACTTGTTGTTACTTCATAAATTTCACAGAACACAGGTGATTAGCGATTGTATTTTTCTAACATTCGATTGGTTTCAGTAAAACTATGAATTTAAAATTTTAAATACACAGCCAGTGCTTACTTCTTTTTGTCTTGAGTTGCTTATTTATGTACAATAATTCTTCTTAGAATAATTTATACAAAATGGCTGCCCTAAGGAACTATGATGGCGTCGGACGTGACGTAATGGATCTCTTAATGGGAGGAGTTTCAGCCATGTTTGCAACATTATTCACAAATCCTATAGAAGTGGTTAAAACTAGACTTCAACTGCAAGGAGAACTGAAAGCCAGGGGGCATTATAATGTATTTTACAAAAATGTACCACACGGATTATATGTAATAGCCAAGACGGAGGGTTTCATCGCGTTGCAGAACGGACTGCCTGCAATGCTAGGTTTTCAGTTCTTTTTAAACACATTTAGGTAAGTGGGATCAGTGAGGTTTTCACATAAAATACAATATTAGTATAATCCCAGGACTTTAGAAGTTTAAATAATATGTAATTATATATACCTATATATACAGTGCAAAAAATAAATTTCGGGACTGGCCGTATGGAAAATCATAAAGCGAGAAATTAAATATTTTTCGACTTCTCTGTTCATAATAATCTCCCATTACTTACAATACAATTAACATTAATTAATTAACAATACACTTGTTACAACGATTCAACGGTGATTCAAATGCGTGTTTTAGTTCATTTGTGGAATTGCCTCTAGTGCATATATTGCCGATGTTTCAATGGCGGATGTCATTAAAAAAACATCCCATCAACTTCAATTTTAATTTTGGGAATAAAGAAATCGCACTGGGCCGAATTAGGTGAATACGGTTGATGATTCAACACACGAGTTGATTTCGAGCCAAATATTGAAAACGATGAGTAAGGTGTTGCATTATAGTGCAACAAACACCAGGGGCCCAAGTCTGCTATTTCACATTTAATAATATACCATTGTCATTATATCGACACTCTACTGATATTATGTAGAAATTGTAACTAACTTGGTATTCTGCTAAAATTTCCTTACTGTCTCGATAGAATCTCTATAGTGTTGTGATAGTGTGTCAGTGGGATGGCAATATCTATACGTTGTTGGTGTTGCCTGTCAAAATCTACCATGGATTTAGTGTTGCTAATCGATACTACCATTAGTTGACGATACTTGTTAGTGCTATTTTTCTGTTAAATCTGTCGCCATCTCGACTGTCGCCATCTTGACTGTAGACATCTCGACTATCGCCATTGCGACTGTCACGATCTCGATTGTCGCCGTCCCGACTCTCACCATCCCGACTGTCGCCATCTTGACTATCGTCATTTCGACTGTCGCCATATCGACTGTCAACACCTCGATTGTCACCATTTCGACTAACGCCATCTTGACTATCGCTATTTCGACTGTCACCATTCCGACTGTCGCCATTTCGACGGTCGCCATATCGACTGTCACCATCTCGACTATCATCACCTCGTCATCACTTTTAATGATCGACATTTTATAGATTCGATGATGACGAAATTTTATATTATTTTTATGAACCGTGTAAGCAATCGTACTAGAAAAGCTGTTATTGTTCAATGGCTACTCAATAGTCATAACATCATAGAAGTACGATTGCTCACAAATGCTCAAATTAATCGTTTCGTAATGTAAATTACATCATCAAATGATTTTTTTAAATAATAATCGATTAACTAAATTATATATTTTTTTCAAAACGGTTCTCTGGCCATAACTACTCGACAACCAAGTCTTTACGCTAAGACTATACAAATATAATGTTGCAGATTAGGTGTAAACCATATTACAGAACGTCGTGGTCTCACTAAAGACGGAAACGGACGCATGTTATTTCTGAATGGTGCAGCGGCAGCTGGAGTAGGGGGTGCACTCGGATCTATCGCAGGAACTCCGTTCTTCCTCGTGAAGACCAGATTGCAGGCCCAAGCAGCAAAGGCCATCGCTGTTGGACATCAACACCAGCATGCTGGGACTTTAGGAGCTTTGGCTGATATTTACAAAAGAGAGGGAGTAAGAGGTAAATAGCTGGCAGGTTGTTATATGTAATGTATAAAGACTAAAATTTATTTTGTATTACTTTTAATTAGACTTATTTTCACACAACCATGATACTTGGTAGAGAGAGAGAGAATGCCAACAGTAAAAAACTTTAGGTATACAAAAAATTAATTGTTGCTTGATCTAAAGTGGTAACATGGGTAAATCAGCAGAAATTCTTGCGTCAACTCGATAACTTAAGTGCAGCTTACTGCGCCGGCGCATTGAGTCAACTCAAATATGCGCGATGGCGCAGCAAAGTGGTACGTGTCAAGTGAGTCGCTAAACGTACGCCACCCGAACACCTGTCGGGTGCGGCACTGTGCCGCGGCCGGCGCGCTGTTCTGAGTGCACTATGCGCCAACACATTTGGAATAAGTGTGTTGACTCATCCGGCGCAGTAAACTGAGTTGCGCTATTGAATTTGCCAGAGCCCCGGGCGGCTGAAACCAACGCTACGCCACTGCATAGAGATTTATAACTTATGCGGAGTATTGTTCAATTAATAATCCATTCATTAAAATATTATGTATTCATATTTTTTGTAATAAAAACCACCTTGCTATCGCTATTTTTTGTTCAACAAGATGTATAGCGTGAATTTGAGGCTAAACTGAATTATTCAATTTTGTGTAAACTCACGTTTTTTAGGTTTGTTCCGCGGTGTTTACTCTCAAATACCGCGTGGCGCAGTCGGCAGCAGTTCGCAGATGGTGAGCTTTGCGTATGCCAAGGAATGGTTAACGGAGAACAATATGTTATCCAACTCCCCTTTGGCCTTGTCGTTCGCGGGCGCCAACCTCGGCGGACTCGTTATGACGTTTTGCCTGAACCCTTTCGACGTGGTGGCCACCAGAATCTCCAATCAACGTAAGATTTTCTTACCCATAGAAAACCCTATTTACTTGACCTGTAGTATGTTGCCTTATATATCTATGAAACTTTTAATGTATACATTTAGTTGTGCGTTTGATAGTCTTTTTTATATAGGAGCACTGCAAAGTTACGGCATTGTGCAAAAACACCGTCGACAATGGGCGGTGTTCACTTCAAATCTCTCGGCATGTACCTACTTGCGGAACCAGAAACGCGATAAACCAATCAATGTGACAGTTTATCACTATGTGTATTGTGGTCGCGACCCAGTCGTCTACAAAACTCTACAAACCCGCTTGATTACTATAAACTGACCGCCGTAAGTGCGACCCTCCAAATGGTCTGCGGGACGCGGGAGGGGATCAAGACCGACCAAAAGTTAGTCTGTGGCGAAAACCACTTATCCGATTTACATGGGTTTTTAAAATTCATAGTTATGTTATCTGACCAGGTTATAGGATATATTTCGTAAAATAAAGTAACATGCAAAATAAGCAGTGAAGATATACTATATAATTGTAGATCTTAAAAGGACCTACAAAAGAGTCAGCGATAACATATGTCGTCAAAGGATCACCCACAATAAGCATTTTTGTTTTGAAATAACTAGCAGGCGATCGCCGTGTGTGCTTAACTGACGGCATTCTGTAGTCCATGCGAACGGTGCCGAGGGCACTGCTAGTAATACATAAAAAATCTTTTTCTTATGCCAAAAAGTTCTGTAGAGTTTATGTAAATTTTGGAGCCTTGGAATTTCAGTATCTACCTTAATAAGGTGGGCGGCAATCTGATTAGTTGTTTCAATATAATGAAACAACAAAAGCGATCGTTGAAAGGAATGGATGTAATCTATACTATAGCTTGACTGCCGCAGGCACGACCCATCTAATGGTTTGCGGGACGCGGGAGAGGAACAAGGCCGACCAATAATCTAGTCTGTTGCCGGCAATAGACGTTTGACTTATGGGCCTACGCTGTTTCATTTTTGTGACTGCAACACATGAGATTATTTTTAACCAAGGCGGAATTACGAACGCTATATTTAAAAAAATATACAGTCAATCAAAATGAATGTTATAAAAAGTTTTTATTTAGTTATATTGTCAATATATAAGATTAAATTCACAGAAAGTTCACTCAATTGCGTGTAAAGGTTACACGCACAATTTTCTATAAAATAGCATTTTAACAAAAACAAAATTATTATGGGTATCGAATTTATGTGTGTACGTGTTTATCATAACATATCTGTCCCACTCGCAATAACATGTATAAAATATTGATCTTAAGATATGGTATCATCTCAATACCGTGTCCCATGTACACCCGCCAACCGCGTCCCGCAAACCGTTTGGAGGGTCGCGCTTACAGCGGTCGGCCTATAGATATACACCGCCTGATCCCGGAACGCGACACGCCTAAGCGTGACACCTAGGGAGTGTTACACATGATGTATGGTGGTCGCGATCCATTCGGACGCAATTATTATTGACAATTATTCACTTGACACAGTGTTACCAACTATCTTCAATTCGCGGTCAATCAATCTAAGCTCAAGATTTTTTTTTCTTTTTATGTTTGAACGCGCTATTCTCTGGAGCTACCAATCAAGTTTATTTTAATCTTTTAGGATGTATAGCCTATTTATTGAAGAAGATTGATTCAACATAACTTCACGCTACGATCCTAAGGAGCGGGCAGTACCTATCCATGAAAGTCAAGTGATCTGTACAAGCAATCAAGTACAGAAAGTGAGTACAATGATTACACAGGTGCGTTAGTGGCCGCGCGCCGTGGAGAGTTGGACGAATAAATTTAACACAGGTAACGTAAGGCACATCTAGTTATACAATCAATTGACATAAACATCAACGGTCTTAGGTAAGGTGGCGAAATGTCTAGCATATAAATTTACTTTACTTTCACAGCTGTGGACGAGCGAAACCGCGGTAAATTATACAGGGGTCTGATTGATTGCTTCATCAAGATGATCAAGTCTGAGGGTTTTGCCGCTTTGTATAAAGGAGTGGGTGCCAACTACCTGAGACTCGGACCTCATACGGTCCTCATGCTGGTCTGCTGGGACCAGCTCAAAATATTTGAACAGTATTTGCGTAGATGAGATTAGCATTTGAAGGCACGAATACAGAATATTTATTTTTTACTTAAAGAATTAGTGCGATGCGGTCAAAAGGACTGCTGGCCTACGAAATAGATTTTGGCAACTGTTTTCCGTCTTACAAAAATACTCTGGTCGATAGTTCATTTATTTTTTTGTAAATTAAATTTTTTTATACTAATTATCTTTAAATTCTTTTCAATCTGTATGCGTTGCTTTATGACGCATCTTAAAGCTACTGTATCAAATTTTTTCAATAAGATACCTAAAATATAAAATGTGAATGGGAAAAATACGGCAGTTTGACAATACATTTACATTTGATTATAGAAACGTACATACATTTAAATTTAAAATAAAAAAGAAGATATTTGACTTCACCATCGCCTGGCGATTATATAAATAGTCATCATTTATGGGATAATTTATTTTAAGCAATTTAAACAAAAGGTATAATAATGTCATTGATTTAATTTATTATCTAATTGTAATAATTTGTTATTGTATTAATTTATTTTACTAAAATTATTGATAATTAATGATTTACAACGGTATTTATTTTATTTTAGTTATTAATTAAATACTGCATTAAATATAATTTTCGTCTCGTTTTACTTGGTAATTAGAAAATTTCAATAAACGAAATAATAAATATAAATCCTTATTTTCCATTTTTTTTTTTCGATCTGACTATACTGTTAGCCATAAGGGCCCAGGAGCCTCGAACGGCTTTTACAGCTTCACCGGACCCTTATTTTCCAGTATCAGTGTCCTTTATATAGGAAGTCTATAGGGAAATCAAGAAAAAAAATTACATGTACATAAAAAGTAAAGATTTATTCATGATGATGATTATTTATTAATTAATACCTATGTATTTTACAATTAATTACTAATTTTATGAGTTATCGAAATTACTCGGAAACTTGAGATGTCCTTGGAACTAATATTCGAGAATTCTCGAATCTCAAGACAAAAAATAAGCTTGATACTATATCACATAAATATCTACACTATTTTATCACTAGATGGCGTTATGCGATTATGTTAAAAGTGGCATCGCGGTGTCAAGATTTTTGTATGATTTTAGAGTAGGTTCAATTTGACAAATTTCAACTAACTCTGGTTTCCCTTCAATACGTATAAATCTTTCGCCTTTTACTAAAGATTTCCGTGGAGGGGAACACTCAAATGAGTCTAAAAGAAATTTTTTGATGCTCTGCTCACGCGGAGCTTACGATTGGTAAATATAAGTTTTAAGGAGAAATCGTTAGTCGTCCGTCGATAGTTTTTCAATACGGAACACATTAGTTTCTACTAATAGGAAAAGTTAGACACGTAACACACATACTCCCCGAGTTATATTAATTAATGCATACGAACTCGCGGCGGTTGCTAAATTTGGAACATATCTTAATATTTTATAGTCATCAAGCGCCTACGTTATGACGGAATCTGTAGTGTTTACGGACTCTGTTGCCAACTAGACGTTTAGGTGTATTAAAACTTTGTGTTTTCTTGATTAAGTATACCTTATTCATCGTAAGACTTGCATGATACATTCACAGAACGTAAATTGTTACGTCGTGCAAATTTGTACATAACCTAAAAACACGCATTTCAACTATTAATTATCATTAAAAAAAATGTTTATACTGTTAACGTTATAAAAATATTTTGCACGATAAACTCCTAAATAACTTCCTCTACATAAAGGTTTTTATGAAATTTCGTTTTTTTTGTTACTGCGTGAATCGTTACTTTTTATACGGTTTAAAACTAGAGTACACCAAAATAATAAAACCAAGAAATAGATTATTGTTGTACATTTAATTTATTCGTTTCTTGTTTACTTTCGAATAAACAAATGTATTTATGTAATTCCTGAAGCCAACGAAGAATATTGACTGGAAGAATTAATCTTGGAGTCAGGCATTCAATAATTCAAGAGTACCAGACTGCGGTTTCAATTATTGTTATAGTTTATTTTTGTTATTGTTGTTATATTTAATTAACACAGCTTTCACATCCCTCTAATGATTTAAAGCATAATCGTATTATTAATTATAATTAGTTCTAAAAAATAATCGATAATCATAAAATCAACTTCCAATTTTAATTATGCTACTTCTCCAAAATAAACATTTGACATGTGTCCTGCAAGTCTTCTTACGATGAATGCATAATAGTGACTAAAATTTTGTCTGCTGTAAGTTCCAACAGCAGTGCTACTTACAGCTGAGCTAGTGATGCGAAAAAGCACTGCAGATAAGCATTTTGATTTTGTTTTGAATATATGAAATAAAAAAGTTTTTTTTTTATTCTTATTATAAATAAAAGGTATAAAAAATAAATAATGCAACTTGCCACAATTTTAATAGTCATGATGTTTCATACAAATATTGTACATAGTTACTTAAAAATACACAACTGTAGATTTCCTTGGCTTATTTAAACTAAAAAAAATATATATATAAAAAAAAATAATAAAAGCTGGCTTCGTTGTAAGTAGTTACGTAATACTTAAATGCCCCCACTATTTAGTAACATTGACATTGTTTGTGGAAAAACTATACCCTTAACGGATTAAAAGATTCCCAAAAAAATATCAATCAATTTTTTGCGTACTTTAAGTACACAAGATTTAAGTTTTTCTCATAAGAAAGTCGAGAAATACATAATTTAAATTTAGAAAAATTTACTACCCTCCTTCCCTCCCACCTAAACTAAATTTGTATGACGCTTATATACGAAATAACTTAAAAAATGACAATAGTTTAATATTTCCTCTAAAACTAAATGTGTTTTATTTTCCTATTTTTAAATTAAATTAATTTAATTTTGCATATTATCTTGGCTGGATGTATCGACTCCATCAATAAATTTGAATTATCGATAAAGACGCAATTAATCTAATAAGAAATACATTTATCATCATCATCATCATAATCTTCATCATTTCAGCCGAAAGACGTCCACTGCTGGACATAGGCCTCTCCCAAAGATCGCCACAACGACCGGTCCTGTGCTGCCCGCATCCAGCGGCTTCCCGCAACCTTTACCAGGTCGTCGGACCACCTTGTGGCGGGTCTGCCCACGCTGCGTCTTCCGGTACGTGGCCGCCACTCGAGAACTCTTTGACCCCATCGGCCATCCGTTCTACGAGCTACGTGGCCAACCCACTGCCACTTAAGTCTAGCTATTCTTTGGGCTATGTCGATGACTTTGGTTCTCCTGCGGATCTCCTCATTTCTGATTTGATCACGCAGAGAAACTTCGAGCATAGCCCTCTCCATTGCCCTTTGAGTGACTTTGAGCTTTCTTATGAGGCCCATAGTTAGCGACCACGTCTCAGCACCATATGTAATCACTGGCAACACACACTGGTCAAAGACTTTCGTCTTGAGACACTGCGGTATCTTGGACGAGAATATGTTACGTAGCTTCCCAAACGCAGCCCAGCCGAGTTGGATTCGACGATTGACCTCTTTCTCGAAATTGGATCTACCTAACTGGATAGTGTGTCCCAGGTAAACATAATCTTCAACAATTTCAAGCGTATAGTCTCTGATCTTCACGGGAGTTGGCGCTACATGGACGTTCGACATAATCTTCGTCTTGTCCATGTTCATTCTAAGACCAAGTCGTTCAGAGGCTTTACTGAGGTCATCGAGCATCGCACGGAGGTCCTCCATGGTCTCAGCCCAGACTACTATGTCGTCGGCAAACCGAAGGTGGGTGATGTACTCGCCGTTTATGTTGATGCCTAGTCCTTCCCAGTCCAGAACCTTGAAAACATCTTCCAGTGCAGCGGTGAACAGTTTAGGAGAGATAACATCTCCTTGTCTGACTCCCCGCCGCAACAGGATAGGTTTCGAGTTCTGGTCCTGCAGTCGAACCGACATAGTGGCGTTTTCATACAAACACTTCAACACTTCGATGTACCGGTAGTCAACTTGGCACCGCTGGAGAGACTGTAGTACAGCCCAGGTCTCAATCGAATCGAAGGCTTTCTCGTAGTCCACAAACGCTAAACAAAGGGGTAGGTTGTACTATTCGGTCTTCTGTATAACCTGCCGTAATGCGTGTATATGGTCTACGGTACTGAAGCCCTTTCGGAAACCGGCTTGTTCGGGAGGCTGGAAGTCGTCAAACTTGCGAGCGAGACGGTTCGTAATAACTCTCGAAAACAGCTTATAAACATGGCTCAAAAGTGAGATGGGCCTATAATTCTTCAATAGGGTATTGTCACCTATTAATATAATATATATCATATCAACATAAGAATATCAAATAAATATCTAATAAACTTATATTTGTATAATTTTGTTTAATAACATTTCACGTGGTCTCATTTTGTTACCTTTTTTTACGTTCACCTTTTTACAAAGCAAATTTAATTTTTCAAATTTCCATTTGTCTATTATCACATTATTATTTTTTTCTTTTAAAATACACGTAAGTAGTCGAATGCTTTTTATTTATGTGTTTTCGGCATCAATATTGTTTTTGAAATTACTAGGTACTTCTTTAATCGCGTTATATAGAGTGATTTTTTGCTATGCACATACACAATGTAATAAAAAGTCTACACCATGAAGTTGCTTGCTAAACCTCTTATCTTATCGTGGTGAAGATAGTGAAGATGTTATACGTCACATAACATCGAGTGTGACTATTCAAAGATACTGATATCTTTCTTCCATTTTAATTGTTACCTTTTGTACTTTGCACAAGTATAAATTAATAAATTCACACACTATATTTACACTTAGATTTGAGATATATTAAATTTAATTATAAAATAATATATTTCGATTGTTTTAAGCGGCTAGAAAACCCAATGATAATTTTTCATAAAAACATGATTCATAAGCAACGTTAATTTTTATCTATTAATTCCATTAAAACAATAACTTTATTTATAAATGTTAATAATCAATGGATACCTAAAAAGTTTTATCGACAGTTCTCATCGGCTCCTCTAATAGCTTACGTCACGAGCCATGAGCACAGAGCTGTAGTACCAACTGCGCACGTTACGTGCACATACGATGACGTCACTGTCCACGTCACAGACCGTTTATCTCCAGTATAAGAAGCCACGCGCCCTGTAATCGATACATCAATCGATTAATACATATTAAGGTTGTGCTCACGACTCGTGACGGGCATATCTTTCCACTGCATTATCACTAGAAAGGGTCTTAAGATTATCATAAGTGCGATCATCATAATTTGAGCATATTTTCCCTAATTTTTAAGCGTGGACGAGCGTAATTGGCCGACACTGTTATGTTATGACAGTGACGTCATAGGTCGCCCGCCTCGGGTCTGAGGAGCGGGCGCGATCTCAAGCCTCTACTGCAGAGCTGTGTCACTTGCGTCGGGGTCTTACCTCTAGTCTCGGGGAAGTACAACCTGGAATTGTGACAATTGTTTAATTAAACCAGACTACAGCGTTAATCAAGTATATCCTATCTTAACTAATTATAAAGCTCAAGATATCGTTTGTTTGAACGCGCTAATCTCTGGAAATGAGAACTCTGAATTTATAAAGATATTTAGAAAGGTTATAACGTTATATTTATAAGTTCATGCTACAACTCGTAAGGAGTGGAGCAGTAACCATAGTCAAGCAATCTGGCAATCTATGCAAATGAGAACAACGGTAGGCTACACGGTGGAGACTTGGTCGAATAACTTTAACACGGGTGGAACCGTGTGGCGCAGCAAGTATACTATAAAGGCGAAAGTATATCTTTTTAAAAATGTTTTCCCATCAATCAAGCACAAACGGCTCGACCAATTTTAATGAAATTTGGCATAAAGGTCGATTATGTCGTGGAATACGACAAAGCGAAGCGAGCGGGCAATTACTAGTATACTAAGTATAACTAATACTATACTAATTTAATGAACATTTAATTTTAATACTACAAAATTAATTGCTGACAAGCTTGTTTTTTTTATAGAAAACGACTTTTGTTTTATTATAGCATCGATTTGACAACAATCTCACCTAAGGTTAAGTGGCTATGTAGCCGAAGATGGTAACATGCTAAGTCTAGACTGTCTAGAACTTTTAAGTACGACTGTCGGATTAAACTGAAGGGGCTTAGTGATAGATTTTCAACTTGTGGACTTTTTAATTGTTAAGGTCATTGGATACACTCCCTTTAAACCTGACTTCGTATTATTCTTGTAATCTGCAAACATAGCTCTAACGAGAAGTATTTATATATTTATAATCCACTTCTATGATGCACAATAACCAAGCTACATCGCATAAAATGCAACCAATATTACACAAAATAGGCTTAAGATAAGACTGTGCTATGGTTTCGTCAAGATGATGTCATATTTGCACAGTAATCGATATTTAGGTTATTAATATAATACTGACTTTTGGAAGACAAAGAGCGCAGCTGTGATCGCGGAGAAGATGAGGAAGGAGTAGGGTCCAATGGCCTCGCGCATCGTGGGGAAAGACATGCCCACGAGGAAGTTCCCGCCCCAGTTTGCCAGCGAACCCCACGCCATGCCCGCCGGACGAGGCCCCACTTCAAATATCTCTGTAATAATAATTAAATAAACGGCAATCTAAATTGTTCTTGAATAAATAAATAAAGTTGTATAAAATAAATATTTATTAGACAAACCTGACGCGATGAAGTATGGTATCGGTCCTAAACCAAAACCGTAGACTAGAACGTAGGACAGAACGGCCACCATGCACACGTAAGGCATCCACGATACGACACTCTGATTAAAAAAAAAACCTTAAAAATTAATGTCAAATTCATAGATTAATTATTGGTTTCCGCGCCGCTTCAACTCGCTACTATAAAAAAACGATAATCAAAACTACGCCGAATCGCCGTACTCGAGCCAGTATAATACGGACAATGTTGTCACGTTGATAAGATCGTGGCTGAGTGCCTTAAGCGCTCGCCCCCAAGTCCGGTGAAGCTGTAAAAGCCGTTCGAGACTCCTGGGCCCTTATGGCTAACAGTACAGTCAGATCGAAAAAAAAAAAACATTTATAAGCATCATTTCAAATAGTAAGTACACACTAGGATATTAAGTTGCCGTATTCTAAGAACTATTGTTTGCAGGTAGCTGTAGTTGAAGCGCAGCGGAGACCAATCATTAGTCTATGGTAAAATATTGTATATATTAACTGTTAAGATATATTGTATATATTATACTAGCTGTGCCCGCGGCTCCGCTTTTGTGGACTACAGAATGCAACTTCAAATTCAAATTGGAACCAATGCAACTTCAATTTTGTAAAGTGTTGTTGCGTTTTACGTCAGGCCAGCAATATTTTCTTTCACCAAAGTTGTCATCATATAAATGAATATGGTCTCCAAAAAGAGATCATCCGTAAGCTAGGTGATCAATTCACAAAACATGTGGGTGAGTTAGGTTAGTTTTGACTTGTGATAAGAAACAGCGCCAGATACTAATAACAAATAAAAAAGAATTAAAAGAGTGAATACGAGCGGTGAAAATAAAATCAATACTCACAATAAACTTAAGCGCCGCCGCCAAACCGGCCAGGATGATAGCGGCGCTGAGCACGGAACCCACGAGCAATGGACGACGACCTCTCACTGGCAGTAACCTGACCATCAGCACCGCAGTGCACACGTTGATGAACCCGCAACCGATAGTCGCGTACTGCGAACTAGCCTCTGACAGGCCGGCCTGCTTGAATATCGTTTGCGAGTAGTAGAACACCTGCCGTACATGTGTATACGATTAAAAAAATACGTAAACAAATATGACCGTCGAAATGACTGTTACATAAACAAAGACCATAAATAAAAGTATTATTTAAAAGCTGTGCCCAACTTCAAATGCTTTTATTACAGTATGTCTTCGTCTCGTATTTTTATTTTTACACATCTATTAATATTATAAAAACTCAACGTCTCTCAACTCTTTGTCTATCTGTCCGTTTATGTTCTTTTCACCCGAACACCACTTATCTGATTCACATGGTTTTCCTTTAATTTCTGGCCAGGTTATAGGATATATATTGTAAGATAAAGTAACATGCGATATAAGCAGAGACGATAATGGTGAATCAATTCGGAAAAAAGACGCTTTGGAGGTAATTAAATGGCTTACGCAGAGTAAACCATACGAGATAATATATCAAATTAATGTACTACATAATTGTAGACCTTTAAAAGCATACGTCTATCTTCTAAGGACCACCCACAATAAGCATTTTTGAGGCAGCACAATTCGAGTGTGTGCTGTAGTCCATGCGAGCGAAGCAGCGGTCATAGCTAGTATTAGATATATGATTTAAGTATTATTGACAATTTTTATAGCGTGTCAATTAAGGAATATAGTTACTATAGATATAGAAAACAAAAATTTCATAAAAGTAGTGCGAGTCCTTTTGAGTTAAATCCAAACAGACAGACAGATATTTTTTTAAGGAATATTTGTTTTTGTTATTTGTTCATTTGTCAGAAAATTGAACGAAGTACATATAATATAGAATATAGATATTGTTATATACGGTAACAGAACAATTTCTTCCATACAACTAAAAAAGTTCAAAGAATGATGACACTTTGTAATTATAGGAATATAGCGGCGTATTTGTAGATAATTTTAGACTTTGATTAACAAATCAATTCGACTCATTCATATTTCATATATTGCTTTTTTAATCTTAACTATAGAATTTAAATAAGACTTCTAATAAACTTCAAATTATTTAGTTTCTTTTCGATTAAACATGTTCATTTATGCAAACAAAAAATTCGTAAAACGGAACGCCGGGAAGTAAAAATAAAAATCACACAAAAGTAAAAATCATAGTAAAATAAATGTAAGATCCATCATCTTTCAGGTCTTATTAGACTTGCGTTTTGACAAGAAACTCAAAAACGGTACTGTGAAATATGTTTTTTTGTGGCAACACTATACTCGCTTAATTTATTCAAATATGATTTTAAAGCTTATATTCCCCGCTATTGACGAAAAATAAGAAATTAAGTAGTTTAAAACATTTTTTTATAAAAAAACGAATGCTTTCTAATTAGGAAATCACAATGCTGTGATAACTGTAAGTTGGATTATTTACATTCTATAATGGTCGATATATTCGTTCGCGTCAGCTAGTATACCATAATGTATGTAGGTGGTTGATAACATACTCCAAAGGATGGAAAATGGATAGGGTGTACTTACGGCATTGATGCCGCTGGTCTGCTGACCGGCCTGCATCGTGCAAGTGAGCAACAGCGGCAGCGTGAGCCTCGGGTCGCGCAACACACGCATCATACTCCAGCGCCGGTCGCCGCTCAGCGCCGCGGCCGAGGAGGCGGCCGCCTCCTCACGCAGCACGTCAACATCATCCGTGAGCAAGCCGATCGATGCTCCTCGGAGACGACTGAGCTCTATAACATGTACCTAAACATGTACCTATGTTCTTTATTTTATACTATACTAACTTTGACCGCGGCTCCGAATGACATACTTCTCGCGTAAAAAAGTTTCATCAAAATCGATTGACAATGAATAGATATTTGGTTTCAATGATTTTTAGGATATCTAGAAGTATTATTGATCATTTTTATAGTCTTTTTCTATATAAGATTTAATAAAAAAAACGCCTAGCCAGACTTTTATGAAATTTTATACACGAGAAAGTACATGCCCTTTCTTCAAATCAGTTAATGATACTTTTTCCCCCGGCCCCGACGGTATCAGGAATAAAGTACTTAAACTTCTTCCCGATAGCCTCATAGCTCTTTTGGTCTGCATCTTCAATGTAGCCATAAGCCAGTGCTATTTTCCAGCCGTCCACGCTCAGGCGTCTCGCAAGGTTCCATTCTGGCGCCTTACCTTTTTAATCTGTACGTCAGCGATCTCCCGAAGTCCCCTGGGGTCGAGGTAGGGATCTACGCTGACGACACAGTCATATACGCATCAAACAGACACAGGAAAAATCTCGCCTGCGCAGTCCAACGTGCCGTAACCACTCTCGGGGAGTGGTTTCGAATATGGCGAATCGCCGTTAATCCGGTAAAGAGCGCTGCGATTATTATCGAACCGCATACATGTAAGCTACCAGGCATGGTAAGACCTCTCTCATTATTCGGTAGGAATATCCCTTGGGCCACCAAGACTAAATATCTGCGTGTCACCCTCGACTCGAAGCTTAACTTCAACGCACACGTTACTATAGTCCGGAATAGGGCCGTCTGGATCTTTTTCCGCTTGCGACCCTTGCTCAGTTGGGTAAGCAAAATGTCGTTAAGATATAAGCTTACATTGTACAAGATGTGCGTCCGTCCGATCTTGACATATAGCTGCGCCGCGTTCGCACATATGTCCAAACATAACTTTGCCCGCATGCAAAGACTCCAAAATCGGTTTCTCCGCCGCCTTCTCGATCCTCCAGCCTTCGTTAGGAACATGGACCTCCACAGGGACATGAGGCTCCCCTCGATAGAAGCCTATGTGAAATATCTCACTAGGAAATATTTCGATAGCGCTTTGAATCATCCTAACCCGCTCGTAAAATCCACCGTGAACTACAACTCAGATCAACAGAACATCAACTCGATCCCAGTTGTCCTCTCTTTGTCGATCCCGATGACGACATCGAGAAAGCTAACAAGTACTACGCATCCGCTCCCGCAACATATGCGTGCTCGCGCCCACGCCCGCGAAACCATCGTTCCCTCCGCAGGGGACGTACGGTTAACTTCGCTCCCGCACACCCGCCACGACCGCCCTCTGCGGCAACTCAAGCCTAGGTCCGATCCATCGGTATGGAGCCCTTGAGCCAAGCAGCCGTTCGCGCGATACAGTGACTCTACATTCACTAGCTTTCACAGCCATACATGACACTGCATTATACACACATGCATAACACATAGGTACATAGGTTCTGCAAGAGACCTTTTTTTTTGCCTAGTTAGTTAGACAAAAATTTTCACACCACTAAATACACATACACATGTTCCTTCGCTCCTCCCAGGGGGAAAAACATGTATATATGTATAGTTAGTTTAGATCGAATGATAGGGAATTAATCCGATCGCGACTTATTTTCATACGCGCAACAGTCCGAGCCGAGGTTCGGCCACTTTGGCACCCTCGGATGTTGTTGCTTAGCTTTCGCGGCTGAGTGCCTTAAGCGCTCGCCCCCAAGCCCAGTGAAGCTGTAAAAGCCGCAAAGGCTCCAGGGCCCCAAAGGCAAACAGTATAGTCAGTTCGGAAAATATATATATATATATACTTTTAGGAATCGTAAAAACAATTTATTTCGTATCGAAATTTTTAGCATTCGACTTTCTTTTTTGACTGTATTTTTCCGATGAAGAAAACAAATAAAAATAACGTAGCTAGATATAAATCGGCTTACCTTTTAAAGCTCTTTCTTCATTCCTTTTGACTACGTACAAGTATTTGGGGCTTTCAGGTAAAATAAATAACAGAGGTAAACATATAATGACTAGCAGCGCATAGACGGATAGGAGATAGGGCCAGTCGTCGACTCCGCCTGCGGACAATTCTCAAATTACTCTTATAGAGTTAAAGGCAGTAATTATTTATCCATTTTGCGTAGATTTACTTATTAACGTGTAAACATTGTAAATTTATATCTATATCGTTTGAAAATGTGTTTATTATCATGACTCATCAATTCCTCCGAATGCCTTTAAAACTAAGTTGCATTTCCTAACGGTACACCTCTTCAGTGCCTAATTGTTGTGCCAGGTCTCAAAATGTTGTTTATTTCATTTTTTTTTAACTATTGAAGCTGAAGGTGTCATGGCCGGTTCTATAAGAGTTTGTCTATAAATGCAACAGCCGATTTCGTATAAGAAGATAATGTTGTAATAATATCTATTTTAACCAAACTGAACGTTGTTTGTACATTAGAAAGATATTCTGTTGATGGTATTGCAATATCACTGTGCCTTTGTTATAGGGAATCCACTTTTGTGCCATAAAAAATTCCATTTAGGGCTATTACTTGCTGTTCCAGGATATCAAAATATTGCAATTCGTAATAAAAGTAGTCAACTGTTGTGGCCTCAAGTACCTAAACATGAATAATAAATAAATATGTAGACATAATTTCACACGCGGCCATTTAATTCCAAACTAAACTAAACAAAGCTCACAAAAATCAGTCAGGTAGGGAGATCAAACCTGCGTACTCTCAGCTCAATAGTAGGACTTATTACTATGACGCCACGAAGCATCATTAAATGGTTAAGCCACATCATCATCAAACATTCATTGAATAACTGCGACATCTAGTTTAATTGTAGGTATCTCTAATTCTAAAATAGATTTCACAGATATGATGCGCTGCGAGTACAAACAGATGGCGTTATGTGCCTCATAGTGTAATACAGATTTGATTAAAGTTTTTGTTTGTTTTTATTTTATTTTAATTTACTATTGTATATAAACAGAAATAGCAAACATCAATACTTTATCTCAATTAGTTTTTAAGACATGTCTGAAAACGTTAATTATTTAACTATTGAAAAACGAATTGAGAACCTCCTCCGTTTTTTGAAGTAGGTAAATAAACTAACTGAACCACTTATTTCTGTACTTTGTAATTCCTTGTTACAACTTCCGAGCGTCTTACCCAGTATAAAATTGAGGCCCATAACTTGGCCAACGAGCACTCCAACATTGACACCCATTGGGCATGCCACTCCCATCGCTCCTGTTAGATGTAGCGGGGCAAGTTCAGTCAGGTACATAGGCACGATACTCGTTGTCAAACCTGCAAAGGAAAAATACGTCTAACTTCTTAAAGGAATTTATATATGACGAGGTAAGTTTGTAACAGAGGCCGTTGTAAAAGTAATGTCATTTTGACCAATCTTTTGGTTGAATATCTGTAGAGATGTGAATGGTAAGAACGTCATTAGTCTGTCTTTTTTTTTCGAATTATACTGTTAGCCTTAAGGGCTTTGTGTTGAGCCGTTATGGTAACCAGCGCAAGGATCACAAAGTGGCCAAACCTTGCGTGTAATCCTTGAATTTAATCTAAGTGGTAGTGTGTCATCGCGTCGATAGACATGAGTTCAAATCCCTGCAATGAGCCTTAACTTTCGGTGAAAGACGCAGAATGGTGGTAGGTCTTTTTCTAATACTCGCCTGGCTAGCTACCACGCTCAAGTTGTAAATCTGTCGCCAAGCACCAATAGGTGTGTTCCGGCAGCTGCACTCGAGAGCCAGTCTTCCAGTAGGCTTAGCGTGTTACCATCTTAAGCCACATCGTCACTTAAGAAGTGAGATTGTGGCCATAAGGTTAAACTTATAAAATGATTTAAAAGAAAACCTAATTCAAGCTTACTATACCATATTCATCGTAAGAAGACTTGCACGACACATCCATAGAACGTAAATTGTTACGTTGTGCAAATTATGAAATAACCTAAAAATATGCATTTCGATTATAAATTATCATTTAAAAAAATTTAATACTGATAAATAAACGTTATAAAAACCTTTTTCACGATAAAATCCTAAATGACTTGCTCTATATAATGATTTTTGTGAATTTTCGTATTTTTTGTTACTATGTGACTTAAAGCTAGAGTAGACCAAAATAATAAAACCAAGAAATCGAAAATTAATCGTACGAATTAAATATTAATTGAATTGATCGAACGCCGTTGCACATTTAATTTATTCGTTTCTTGTTTAATTTCAAACAAATAAATATATCTACGTAATTCCTAAACTTTTACTGCAGCAACAAGCAACGAAGAATATTGACTAGAAGAATTAATCTTGTTCTTTGGAGTAAGGCATTCAATAATTCAACGTTCTAGATTGCGATTTCAATTGTTGTTATAATTTATTTTTCTTATTTCAGTGACACAGCCTACATATCCTTTATCTCATTTAAAGAAAATCGTATTATTGATTATATTTAGTTCTAAAAAATAATCGATAATCGTAAAAACAACTTACAATTTAAATTATGCTACATCTCTAAAATAAACATTTGACATGTGACGTGCAAGTCTTCTTACGATGAATGAATAATAGTTATACATATTGAAAAATATGACAATATGTACAAATTTAATTTAAAAATAAAAACTATGCCTTACTGAGTGGTGTACAGGTGTGAAGTGTCACTAGTGTCATGTAATGTTTTAAGTAGCAAGCTAGAGGGCTCGGACCTAATGCCGTTTGTCTGCGCCGCGCCCTCATACTTATTGGTATGGATTTCTCCGATAAAAATCGAAAGTATACAAACAAAGCCAAACACATAACAAAACAAGTGTTGACAGGAATTGCGTCGATACATATAATAAGAGAGAAAGCGCCAAAAAAGAGTTTATCATAAATCATATCTTAAAAAAAAATACTAACCACCAGCTAAACCGACAATCAGTCTTCCAAGTAATAACATTTCGACCGAATTAGCTTCGCGACAGAGGAGAAAAAATAACGCGCCTACAAACCATAAGATACTGATGACAATCGTGGCCATTTTTCTGCAAAAGAAAGCACAACAGTAAAAGAGAAATAATTTACATATGGTACGGAAGCATTCGAATTTAGAATTCGGAACACATATTCCAGATTTATAACCAAATTGATTGTTTATAATTCACCGTAGTGTTGATCTGAAATCTCTTCTTGCTTTCACAAACATTTTAATCAACGTAGGTACTTAAAATAATTTTTTATTTTTTTTTGCTGGCAGTACAATTTTGACAACTAGATAGTGAAGTTGGCGCGAACGTAATTTTCCTCTCATTTGAAACGCATAGTAAATGTGCAGGTAAGAAAAATAAACATACAATTAAACAGTATCAATGGCAACACACCTTCCAAGGCTATCGGCAAAATAAGCACCGAGTATAGAGCCGGTACATCCACCCACTATGAAGATCGACACAACAGAAGACCACAGCACGTTCATCCATTTCTCGTCTAGTTGTATATCGTAACGGCTAATAAAGCTTTCGTTGCAAAATTGTTTTATAACCTGTTAACAATATATATGGACTTTTATTGAACTCGATTGGTTCATGTGATGTTTATATCTATAATCTTGCTTTATTTTACCTTATGTATACATTTAATACTATTCATATATTGCAGGCGGAAGTAGCAAAGAAATTTCGAATAATTATTTTCTGGTTTGTTCCGACTAATCTCCGAAACGGTTGGACCGATTTTGACGGGACTTTTATTGGCAGATAGATGATGTTATAAGGAGTAACTTAGGCTACTTTTATTTTCGATTCTGTAATCCACGCGAGCGGAGTCGTAGGCACAACTAATATTTAATAAATTTGGTGGCATTTTAGGGTATATAGTTTGGAATTCGTGTAAACTTTGAATTTCCTAGTAAAATTTTAGGGGGGTAGTAGAAATCTGGTTCACAACTATCATGGTGATAGACCTCTCAACAATGACTGTCTTTTGGTTAGTCGCTTTTAAGATCAGTCAGTGTATATCCAAAATAACGGTTTAATATAATAATAACGAACTGACTATACTGTTAACCTCAGGGGCCCTGGAGCTTTTACGGCTTTTACAGCTTTACCGAGCTTGTGGGCGAGTGCTTAAGGCACTCAGCCACAAAATAACTGTTGTTTTTTGGATTGTACTGTCCTTCCATCAGACACAGCGTCATTTTTTTACTGCGCTACTATAAAAAAATAAAATAAAACAAATTATATCACCTATAATACAAAGAATATACATGTTATAGGCAATGTATAGAATACCGGTATTCTATACATTGCCTGAAGCTAGCCAGCAATGTATGAAATAAAGAGAATTATTAAAATGCCTAAGCATTCTATAGAATACCAAATGCTATTTAGGCAAAGTAATTCAAATATCACGTGGGAGTTTTTGGCGGGATCTCAACGTATCATGCGATGGTTTTTGTTTTAAATTCTCAAACTAATGCTATTTGGCCCTATAATATGTAATTTTGGCTGATTTTTATGCCATTTTGGCCGGAATTCCATACAAGTGTCCATAACATATACATTTGCAGTTTAAAATTAATTAAATTTAGCCGTTTACCTCAGCTGGTGTGTTCACGACTCCAATATTATAACCGACTGGCAAAGACGATCCGAAGGTAGTGACGATTCCGGCGAGCAGCAGATAAAACGACCAACCGCCCTTGTACTCGTTCGACTGCGTCAGATGCTGGTGTTCATTAGTTATCTGCAACATTGAACATATACCTATATTAATAAACCTGTAGTTATGTATGTACATGTATTATTCCCGAAATTTCTTGAAATACATAGGTATAAAGGACACTTATCACAAACACACCTAAGAATTATGTATCATTCCTCCATTTGTGGGCTATACGAATTACAAGAACAAAACGTTTTACTGTGTAATAAACGCGTGCGGGGCATCGCTAATTTTTAATAAGGGCTACCTCTATAAATCATATCATGAAAATATTGTTAGCTTTTACCGGATTTCCCAATGTTAGGTTATTATATAACTAATACCATAAACACTATGGTTCTATATCACGAATTATTTAATACTTATATGTGTGACGAAGTTAAAGATGGACCCTTGTGTAATTTGACTAACTAATACTTTGCGTAATAGTGAAAACTGCAAAGGCCAGAGATTAAATAAAGAAACATTTTTTGGTCCATTTATTGTATGAGGTAATTAAAAACGAAATACGGACGAAAAAGATAATTCCGCAATCAATCATTTCAGTTGACCGAAATTTATCATAATAAGCAAGTCGCGGAAAATTCTTCGGGATTTTAATATCACTAACATCGTCACTAGCACTAAAATCACTAAGGTGTACTAATAGTTGAAATTGGCAACTAGGCTTTCATTAAAACTTTATTTAGTATTACTGTTCTGTACTGGTTCCTTCCACCCAAACCTTCATTTAATTCATTCAACCTAATATTTTAAATTGTAAAGTTTGTATTGTTTGGAGGTATGATACTCAATCATGTCAAAACGGCTGAACGGGTTTGGATGTAACTTGGCATACAGATAGTTCATAGCCTGGATTAATAGGTACATAGGATACTTTTTATCCAGGTAAACGTCTTTTTTACTCATTACTCTCTGGACCCAATTCTGAAGTTAACGGAAGTTACTTAAAAAATAAAGCCCCGAACATGTGAAATTATGTTAACATAACGTCCAGTTATACTACCTAATTTTTTCTAGACAGACCAGTTCAAACCTATATGATGTAGTTGTATTTCAGAAGAATAAATAAAGCAAATTTTCCCTTAAGTGAACACTTTCATAGCTTTATTTTTGTCGATATTCTACTAAATATTAAAAATTATATTAGCATTAACACAACTTTCTCAATAATCACGGAGGATATAGTGATCCAAATTAACTTTAATAAACACCTAAAAAAATATTTCAATAAACGAATACATTTTACTTATTAGTCCTTATATTTTAGTACTAGCTGTGCCGGCGACTTCGTGAATTGGGCCTTTACCAGGATGAAAAGTATCCTATGTCTTAATCCGGGTTATAAGCTGTCTGTATGCCAAATTTCATCTAAATCCATTTCGCCGTTTTTGCGTGATTGAGTAACAAACAAATAAAATCATTTTCGCATTTAAATATTACTAACTGTACCAGCAACTCCGCTCGCGTGAACTACCGAATGCTTTCAATGGAGCACACGCGCGAATTGTGCTATCCCAAAAATGCATGTTGTGGGTGATTTTTTATAGTTGTAGGTTTGGCGTAGTGGCCACAATCTCACCTGATGTTAAGTGACGTTGTAGCACACCTATTGGTGCTTGGCGACAGATTTTCAACTTAAGGGTGGTAGCTAGCCAGGCGGGCACTAGAAAATGCCCTACCACCATGCTCTGGTTTCCTCACGATGGTTTCCTTCATAGAAAGCTCAGGCTCATTGCAGGAATTCGAACTCACGTCAACCGACGCGAAGTCGTACACGCTACTACTAAGCCAAGACCTTTGATGCCAGATGCTTTGATCCTTAGAAGACAGACATATACTATCGCTGACTTTTTGTAGATGTTTTTAAGATCTCCAATTATATAGTAAATTAATTTAATATAATTATCTCTTATAGTTTCTCAGCGTAAGCCAAGTGGCTTACGTACGTAATCACCACAAAAGCGTATTTTTCCGAATTGATTCATCATTATTGTCACTGTTTATTTCATTAGTTACTTTCTCCAACAAAATATATCCTATAACCTGGCCAGATAACACATTTATGAATTAAAGGAAAAACCATTTAAATCGGATTAGTGGTTTTCGCGTGCAAAGAACATAAACGGACAGACAAATACAGAGACGATATGTATACATATATATTAGTAAGGATTATCAACAAATGTTTGAAAACAAAATGAAAACATATGTATGTAAAGCAAATTTTATTTATTATTAATTGGATGGAAAATACTGAAGTGAAAACTTACAAAGCTTATCATCTAATTAAACAGATTCATTTTTACTTAACACAAAATCATTATTTAAGCTACTACTGGACGGAAACAGTAACTCGTGGACATGGACACTATCCGATCACCACCACCGCTTAGAACACATGGTTAATATAGCCACAAAGAGATCAGCGCACGACGGCAACACGGAGAATATGGTAAAACTGAGCCAAAACCAATCGCATAACCAACCACCCAGAACCGAGTACGTCAGCACGATTGACGCAAAACCGTGAGCGCCAATAGCTGATACAGTGATTTAAGGAATCATATTGACAAAAATTTCTCTCAATGTTAATGCGCCAAAATGGCGTACGGTAAAACAGCAACGCTAAATTAAATAAGAATATTCTCAAGTGTTTCCATTCTTTGAAGATTGTCGTTTTCAGTTGATACGAACTTGATAAAGTTAGGCAACGAAATTAATACGAAGAAAATGCATCGCCAACCCCTTTTGTAGATTGTAATAATTACAAATGAACAAAGTTGCGAGTACAGCTAATACAAAATAAAACAATTGTTAATAACAAAAAGGATACATATCAGGGAAACAGAAGGAGAAAACATGGTTAGTCCAGACAAGAAGGTGATCAGCTCAATAATTATTAAAACAATTGATGTCGCGAAGCCAACCACCAACCTGAAACATGCATTTTTAACTTTGAGAACATTTATAGAATGCGTAGCGTGAATTAACCTACAAACTCTGGAACCAATCGACCGGATTGAAAATATTGAAATGTATTTAATAAAGCAGTCTTTATATAAATTGACTAGGTATACCCGCGGCTCCACTCGCGTGGACCACAGAATGCCGTCGGTCGAACATATAGGTCGAACGCGAATAGTGCTGCCCCCGCTCCCACCCACGGGAATAAAACTACTTATTATACCTTAAAAGATAGACATATGCTATAGCTGACTTTTTTGAAGGTATTTTTAAAATATACAATTATGTAGTAGGTACATTCAATTTGATATATCTCTTATTGTTTACTCAGCGTAAGCCATAAGCGTCTTTTGTCCGAATTGATTTACCATTGTCGTCACTGCTTATTTCGTATGTTACTACTATCACTTTATCTAGCAAAATATATCCTATAACCTGGCCAGAGAAATAGATATGAATAAAAAAAAATACATGTCAATCGGATAAGTTGTTTACACTACCCTTCCAAAACACAGTAACACGCACTGGCACACGAGATGTGCCAACTCAATCCTGAGTAGTAATATATTATGACTGGTCCCAGAACTGCGGTCCAATTTGTTAACTACACGCCCGTTTACTTCTTTAACCATAACCTACATATATATAAAAGCGAAATACCACTTATCACGAGATCTCCGAAGCTATAGGTTCGATTGATTTAAAATTCAGCATAGTTACTCCTTTCGCGTTGTAGACGCTCACTAAGAACGGATTGTGGGAAATTCTACCTCTAAGGGTGTAAAATAGGGGTTGAAAGTTTGTATGCGATGTAAAAATTGTCTTTTGACTTGAAATTGTGTATTTAGACCTTTTAATAAAAATAATGAAAGACGTGTATCAGCATCTATCAAAATTCATCAGTCAAGGGTGTATAAATAGGGGTTTAATGTTTGTTTGGTAAAAATAATTTGTGTATAACTATTTTCTTATAATTATGCACACATAATATGTCTATTGACCTGAAATTTATCATGCATACTCTTCAATTTATAAATATAATAATTTAAGGGTGTAAAATAAGGGTTGAAACTGTGTATGATATCTTTTTATTATAGATTTCATAATAATTATTAACCACACATGAACCACATATACTCTCAAATTGAAAACTCTATTGTTTATAATAAAAAAATGTAAATTAATTTGAGCAATTAAATTTGTGTTGTATAATTGTATAGGTAGTCTAAGAAACCGTGATTTTTTTAAACTAATTATTTTTTAATCCTTATACATTATTTTGTTATGTTGTAATTGTTGTTATGTTATCCTTTGTATAAGGATTAACTTTGTATAAGTATAACGGTTATCATAACCGTTGGCATTTTAATAATATTATATTAACTTCAGAATTTTTAGTTATATGTAATTTTTATGTTCGAATTTAATTAAGAAAAGGCTTGACCGATTCTTATGGAATGTTGTACACGGGAAGTATATGTGCTTATGTTAATGGTCAATTGATAGTCCATAAGAAATTTCAATGATTGATACTTTAATTCTTAACCGCTTTTAATGAACTTTTGTACAAGGGAAGTATATGTCATTTCTCAATTGATAGGTCATATGAATTGTCAATAATATGAGTAAAGGTAAAATTACGGGATAAAAACAACTACAGCATAACAAAAGCGTACGGAGCCGCGGGCGCCCGCTAGTAAATATATATAGTCATAGACTGAACATAAATATATTATACTAGCGGCCGCCCCGGCTTCGCATGGGTATTTAACAAAAAATTCTAAAAATATAAATTTTCATACGGATCCCTAACTTTTTATTCTATCGCCTGTGTTCACGAGGGGTAATGTAGGATTCTAATGGTGAAAGAATTTTTCAAATCGGTCCAGTAGTTTCAGAGCCTATTCAATGCAAACAAACAATCAAATGTTTCCTCTTTATAATATTATTATTATATTATATAATATATTATTATAGTTTAGATTTCACGCCCAGTCGCCAATTGTTATTATTGCAACTGCAAATCGACGGCTCCCACGCATAAGGTCGTAAGGCAAAAAACGATATTTTTCAGGAGAGCTATTTTTGTAAACGTTACTGATATAGTTCATTTGTGTAATTCAAAAACTCATAATTTATAGAAGATATTAGTATTCAGGAATTCAGTAATTAGGATTCAGGAATGTTTAATACGGTATATTATGGTTCTAATGACACAAAAATACTATTTACTCAAAAAATGTGTTTCGACTTTATGCGTGGGAGCCGTCGAAATGCCAATTAACATGAAATTTTTGTTGTAGGAAATCTATCAGTGGTAGTTTTACTTTAACTTCTATACTCCTAAATAACGCATTTTTTCAACACCAATCCGCATAACCATACTGTTTTAATAGTTTAAAAGTTTTATGACATACTATAAAATTTAAAAGACCCACGATTTCACTTTCGTGGTGTTATTTAATTACAAATTTTATTGTTAATATTTACTTGGCAATATAAATTGTCATTTCGATAAGCCGCATGCGTTATGTACATATATTAAAGTATTTCTCTAACTTACCTATGACCTAAAAAATAACAACGGCACGTAAAACTTTTCTAATCAATAGTTACAAAACTTTTATTCTCAATCACGTGTGAACTAACTTCATTGTTTACTATTATTACTTTGAAAAATTACTAAATTATAAACCGTGTACCCAATAACATTACTTCCCATCGGCAACATCTCAAGAAATTTAATCTCCTATGGGTGTTGTTGGCGGGATCATGATCTGTCATTTAGTGGTTTCTATTTCAATTCATAAACTTGAGTTATTTGACCCTATACTTGGTTATTGAGCAGATAAGAAGCGAATTATTATTAACCATTTTAATTTGCCACAATACTTCCTATTTAGAACCAAGTTTGCATTAGGAAAATAGTGTGAAATTAGGCTTAAAGAACGTGTATCCAGAATCTTTAACAACAATCTTTGCCGAGCTACTATAAGTTTTTTTGATTAAAAAGTTCAAAGAAAACAAAACATTTTCAAAGGTACTCCTGTATAACAATTCATGTTTAATTAATAATGCATATCCTATCGTACGTAATTAACTGTACTTTCTCTTAATTAAAATCTTTACATACTTACATACATACTAGTTATATTTGTATACAATTAATAAGTTTTTTACAACATATTCATGAGACCGGAGGGTGTTATTATAATACTCTTATTTATTTATACATACTTAGATAAAGCAACACCGAAATAATATTTTCAAATCATTAAACAACCTATGCTACAATTGAGGCCACATAACAAGCAAACATTATTTTTAACACAAAAAGACCTTCAAAACAGAACTTCAAAAATTCACATACAATCCCATGTAAATTAAACGGATAACATATAATTACACTAATATAAACTATTAAAATTATATATAAATAGAAAACTAACCTTTTTCTCGCCAGATTCTCTGTACATAGTGAAAATATTATATAGAACTATAACAAAATAACCGCTCAAACACAAGTTACGTGTACGAATGAGGCAGAACAAACATATATCAACTAAGTAATATGTTCTACCCACTACTTCCACTAGACCACTGCCAACCTTGGACTATGTTCGCAACGCGAGCTAACTTGTAAAGCCTACTTAGCTATGATAGTTCTCCTTTTAACTTCCTTATATACTTTGATGATATGAATTGTCAATAAATATTTACGTTAATTAATAATTAAAGGATATTTAATTAAATTTTTTGATCGTAATTTATTGGCAATTTCAACTTGACTAGTTAGTAATCTCATATCAAATTAAGTAACAAATTGCTTTGTTAAATGAATTGAGGAACGCACATTCCTACAGCTTTAAATGAGCACCCGTTAAATCTCATCTCATTTATCGATGAAAACGACTACCATCGTTTCTACCGAACTTGGTCCCTTTTTCTCATTTATGTTTTTGTTAGGATGAATACCAAATATCTTACTGGTACTAAGAATCTCTGAGTCTGAGCTATGCCGCGGACAGATAGACAGACAGGACGAAACAATAAGGGTATAAGGATAAGGTACATTTTCAAAAACGTAGAGGCTCGTATAACAAAAGTTAAACTACAAAAAATCTATACTAATATTATATAGATTAATAGATTGTTTGAGCACGCTAATCTCATTTTATAGTATATTTATTAAGGAAGGTAATTCGCGCTACGACCCCCTGAAACGGAGCACGTAACCATGAACTTCAAGCGATATGGCGAGCTGTAAGCAAATGGGTATTTGAAAAAAAAAAAAGAATATCGTTTTTTTTATGTATTTTAAAGCTTCATCATAATTATGATAATAGTCATTTGGAAAAACTCTTAAAACTTTTTTTTTATTAATAATTAACAATTGAAAATTCTAATATTTTAAAAAGAATCACATGACTACGAACGCGCTACGATTGATCGTCAGGTTTGTGACGTCATAATGTTATAGGATTTTCATCGATTAAGTGTCAAAGCAATGTAACAGCTGTGTGGTACAATGAGTAGAAATTAACATTGTGACGTCACACGCGCTCGGATTTATTCGGGAACGATCGGCGCGTTTTCGGTACTGAATTCAAACATTAATTTTTATTTTGAAATATGTCGAAAAAAAAAACGTTTTATCTATTTAGCAATTATCTACGGGAAGTCACACCAACAATACGGCTACACGGATGTGTTGGAAGCACGGCGACGCAATGAAGAGTTGGTTAAATAAAATGAACACCGGTGAAACCGTGCGGCACAGCTAAAGCTGATATAATTTGGTGATGACTAGACAACTAGAGATCAAAACTCACGGAAGCCTTTAAAACTTTGCAATGTACTTAGAATCCTAACACTTTTTGGTATTAGTCATATCTAATACAGATAATACAATCAAAAATTAGAAAAAAAACAGACTTCATTGAATCGTTCAATATCCTTACTTAATATATATATATATATATATTTCTCTTTTTTAAGACCTTTAACCCTTAAGGGTTATGTCGGCCTAGTTAAATGAACTAGTTTAATTAAAATAACAAACAATGAAGTTGTATACCGAAAAGGCATCAGAACTACCAGGTTTAGATAATATAGCATGAAAGGCACCCTGATCCCACATACTGAGACCAAGGAGCCCTACCAGACTTTCTCTCTGTTTTAACTTAATATTATAAATGTGAAAGTGAGTTTGTTACTCAATCACACAATAACGGCTAAAAGGATTTGGATGAAATTTAGCAAACAGATAGCTTATAATCCGGATTAAGACATATAATACTTTGTGATGAAGCTAGTCAACAATATTGCTCTATCTACCTCCAAGTCCGTATATATGCAAGGTACCTTAATATTTTTATACGATTAGAATTTTAAAACCCTCCCTTAAATACATATTATCTCAGTACAAGAATGATTAAAATAGGTCGTGTATGTAGTTTCTGAAAAAAGAGCACATTCACAAACATATTAGGGAAACAAAACGGTCCAAAATGGCAAATTCTTTTTTTTTTTTTTTTTTTTTCGAACTGACTACACTGTTAGCCTGAGGGGCCCTGGAGCCTTTACGGCTTTTACAGCTTTACCGGGCTTGGGGGCGAGCGCTTAGGGCACTCAGCCACGAAAGCTAAGCAACAACATCCGAGGGTGCCAAAGTGGCCGGACCTCGGCTCGGACTGTTGCGCGTATGCAATTAAGTCGCGATCTGACTAATGGCAAATTCAGATTATAGTTGTTACATAATACGAATTTGCCATTTTTAAGCCGATATTTAGTATTTTTTGCTATCGCTTTGCTCTTGCGAAATGCGTAACCAGGGAAAACAGTTCGGTTCTAACAGAGAACTAGGTTTAAAAATTAACCTGCATACACCTACCGATTGAACGCTGGAACTTGATGAACCCATATATTTAACCAGCTATCTCGATAACACAAAAATTAGGTTTAAAAAATATTGTAATGAAAAAAAAACGGTTAATTTTTAAATTTAAATTATTCTCTATCGTTCGCCTTGGCGTCACGTCGCAGGCGCACTATGACTTACGATGGCACGAACGAATATATTATTGCCTCGTATTTTGTAAACCATGCATTGTCGATTCTAATTCAATCTGGTTATATCTGGATATTGCAGTAGTTCAGTAAGTGTAGGGATGCCATTATTTAATAAATACCTACTTAATACTTTTCGTTTTAATCTGAACCTTGAGTTTTTGGAGGGATCCTGATCAGTCATGTGGTGGTGTTTACTTTAATTCAATGACTTATATTATTTAGATTATAAAGAATAACTATGAATATTTATTTTAAGTTGCCAAAGGAACTCTTTCGACGGATTTAAGGAAACTGCCATCTTGTTAGAGGTATGTATAAAGAATAAAATTTTAAAAAAGTATAATAACTGAACATCGAAGAGCTTGAATTTTCCCAAACATGAGTAAAAGAGTATACACGGTTTATTTTTATTTTTTCGAACCAACTACACATTTAGCCATAAGATCTTGGAGTCTGAGGCGGCTTTTACAGCTTCACCCGGGCTTGGGACACGGTTTAACTATTTCGTACTCTTTATATCTGCTAGCAACGCCCCTAGTGGAAACACGGAGAAACTAAAATTGAAAGTACAGAAATCGAAATGTTTGCATTTGAAAACTATTCAAACTCATGAGAGTTTGTTTCTCACTAGTGTCGACTAATGCACATTTTGGTATGGACTAGGCAAATTCGTCTCCAATATCTTGGTGAAGAGTAGACCATTCGTCAGCAGCAGCAAGACTGCACTCTTCTCATGCAAAGAGAAGAGAGTAAAATCAAGTGAGATGATGCAAAAGGTTTATTGTCAAAATTTAGACATGATCGTATCACATAAAGACTATTGGATACAACACAGATACCGCAGCAAAGGCAGCCATAATTGTAATCATCTTTTCTCACACTTTTTCTTCCACGCATTCGCATTGTAAAATACCTACATGTGACATGTATATGCATATCTAATAAATAAAAGAACATTTTGAAGTTAGACACTTTTTTAGGCGTGCGCTATGAAAACATTAGGAAAGTGAATTTTTATAATGCACGCTGTAGCAAAAAGTCTACACTATGAAGTTGCTTGCCTCTTGTTTTATTGTGGTGAAGATAGTCACACTCGATGTTATGTGATAATATAGTTAAAGAAGTTACGATGTCAAACTTAAAAGATTACCTATTACGTATTATACGATTGTCGAAACACTCCACATTAATTTCGTGTAAATAAAAAATATTTTGATCACGTCAAAGAAGTATTATAAGTTCTGACGCGCGTACACTTATCTATACTAATATAATAAAGCGGAAGAGTTTATTTAGTTTGTTTAAACACGCTAATTTCTGAAACAACCAATCGGATTTCAAAAATTATTGTTGTATATTATACCCAGAAATAGTATAGCTAAATGTTGGTTTTTGTTAAGTCGGAAGAAATAGCGCACCCTAACTGCTTTATCCGCGTGCGCTGGCGTAGTGATTAGTGATACGTAAATACAATGTTCTACAAAAATATTGCTCCTTAAAACATTTAAAAAAAGTCTGCGACACCCTATGCCTGTCTCTTATACATAAGTAACAATAAGGTATTTTCTGATAAAGTTTTACTGAAAATTGAAAAGTGATTTATGAGCATTATTATTAGGCATGGCATATTAATCCTTAAGAACGAAAATTATTTAATCATCAAGAAGTATTCAAGGATATACATTTAAAAAGCTTAATAGCAAAAAACATCAGTTAATTTGGCAAATAAAGTTTATTAAATTCAGGCATTACAAAAACACTTATAAATGTCAAAGCTACCTTTGATTCGGAGAACATATGTATTACAAGAAGAGTCAGCAAGAAACTCAGTGGAGCTTCCTTACTATAAATATTTTTTTAATGAAATCTCTAAAATATAGTCAACCCTATAAACGAAGGAAATTAAACAAACCACACACAGGCACAGTTCACATAAGTAAACTAATCTCAAACAGTGGATGTAAACATTGACACTCCATTGAACCAGTTCACTGTCCACCTGACATCTGTTGTTGGGTAACACTAGCACCAAGAGTACAACTTGTGTTAAAAAGGTCCAAAGTTTTTTTTTAAATCCATTTAAATGCATTTGAATACAATTACATGCATGCATAAATGACAAAATAGCTAAACACAATAACAGCAGCAAGGGAACAAGTCCTCAAGTATATAACACTTCAATTGATATTAAGTAACAAATTTACAATTTGAGTTCAAAATTATAGCCACAATGAAGTTTTGGAAATGGTAGCTTAAGACAATAATGTAACCAACATTTTTATAATAATTAGAAAAAAAGAAGAGAATAATTAGAATGTAGTAATAAGTGAATTTAGATTATCCATTAATTACTTTTGTTCATAAAATGTGTGAAGAATACAATCATTAGTCTTCTTTGGATTTTCAGTATTTGTGTGTACATCAGCTATTTTGTTATCAGAATACAATCTATGCTTTATTATAAATAAAATAGCCGAAAGAAAGTCTCACCCAAATAAAAAAAATTAAATACAGAATTACAAAGAGTAATAACTTCAAATGTTTGTAATTTAATTATTAAACAATACACTCAAAGTTTAATTATTAACCAATGCGGTCTGAATTTGAGTCTAATTTTTTTTACTGAATGTCTTTCTGTAAGACTAGTTTTAGACATCTATAATAGAAATCTAGCATGCGTACAATCTAAAAATAGTTTAATGAGGACCTGATAAAACCCACAGCCAAAATCATAGCATTAAAAAAAAATCTATGTGATGGATGTAGTTATAATAACTATTTTAATGTAATATACAGATCATTTTTTATTATTATTATTGGAAAAGTTCAAATACATACCTTTATTTGAGATAAAAACAGCGTTTTTCTTGAAATTCTACGAGCTCTTTATCATTTATATATGTATAAAACAGCACGTATACTTAACAGTACTTATAGTTATAATAAGAGCATCATAATTATCACTCACCGGCTGTGATATATCTGTAAAAGAGTTCCTTGGTGCTGCTTGGGCAAACAATAATTCGCCGTTCGTCGGCTCTCCCATAGCAATGTTATCACAACGCATAGATGACCGACTAGACTAAAGAATCGTGCTGGAATAATAGCATCGGCTCCTCTCATGCCTTAAATAAATTCACATTCATACATAAAAATCAACCACTCATAAAATTCTACTTTCAGTATTCATTCTGACTATTTTTAAATTCATAAAATTCAATGACAATTTTGATAACAACAAAAGTGAAACTACACACTTCCTATTCCTAATATTATGTATTATCTATGGTGAGAGAGTTTTTGGCGGGATCTCAAATATTAATGTACTGTATTTTATTTCTTATTCATATATTTGTGTTATTTGGCCCTATATTGTGTAATACAGGTGGAGTTTTGCATAATAAAGATTAGTTATTTTTACAAGTGAAATGGATTGGCAATAATGTCATGGATCATGAATTCTGAGAAGCCACAAAAACTCCCCAGAAAGTTCTAACAAGGAAGTCACAATCTTATTAAAATTCTGTAATCGTCATAACACTGGAAACTATATTCACTCGATAATGGTGTTGATTGGTAATCTCAGATCATACATACTCTTTTGATGTCAAGTCTGATCTGTTTGGTTTATGTATTATGTTTGAATTACTTTAAATTTGGAATGTCAGTTTTATTTGTTTAGATTGAATTGTTTCATATTTATTATTCCGTGAAAATCTCTTGAAGTAGTAACATGTCTAGTTATCTGACATAACTTTTGTATTTTATATAAATTTCATAATGATTAAGTTTCATCAAAAAATATTCAAATTATTTAAGTTAAAATAAATAGTTCTACCATTAAAGAAATGGCAGTAATGGTTTTCAATAAAAAGGACCGTTGCCAAGTTAGGAAGAAAAAGAAGAAGACTTTTCAGTTAGAACATTTAGAACTTAACAATAGACAAATAAGTTGTTAGAATATCACAACAGCTGCACAGGTGGCGCTAATGTTTTATAATACTTTGTCCTGTTTCAAAAATTTGCCATGTACGGCACATACATTAAGAGCTAACATTGTATGATAAAAAATTCTATGGTCATTACCGAAATTACTTATTATGAAAGAATCATACGATTTTAAAATACTTTTTATCATTTTACCCATACCTGTACTGTAAATGTATTTAAACTATCAATCAAAAAGCAATAGGATACATTTTCCTTTAATAGTCCAATACTAAAGAAACATGTCAGAACGGTGAGATAATTACTAATTTTTATTTGTCTCTGATAATTACATCTGATTTTGATCAGTTACTTCATCGACATTAAGTGGCGACTTTGTCAAAACTTCTCCTCTATACAAATTTACTCTGTGGTCAAAACTTTGAATCTTGTAATGACTCCTTCGCAGTGTATGTAATGACTATTGTAATGAAACACTCTGTGAAGTGTTTCAAATGTCAATGACATATTTTATCTTGGTCATTGACCTATACCACAGGTTATAATATAACTATCATTTTTTGTATATAATTACATTTCTGGAATTTATTATAAAACATACGATACAACTTAAAATTCTTTTTTGGTATTAGAAAACTAATGTATATTGATAATAAGTTACATTCAATATGTATTAAATTTGTTTTAGGCCAATTTTTCAATCATTCATATATATTTATACGAGGAATAATTTTGTCGTTTTGACAGCTAACGTATGGAAACCCTGTCAACATTAAAAAATTATTCCTCAATTAAATATATCTGTGTCTTGAACAATCGGCCTCTATGTAGTGTTTAACAAAATGTGAATCTATGAACGAAAGTGCGTTCGAATATTGTGAAATCTAATACAGAAAACTGTAATTTAATCAAAATAAATCAAATACATAAAGCTTATATTAAATATCGGCATATATCGAATTTTTTGTATATATGAAATTAACAAATTTTGTAAAGTTTCATATAAAGAACTTTAAAGATTTTTAAGATAATTAATAAAATAACTGAGATTTTGAACGTTTTTGATTAATTGCCGGGCGGCATTGTTGATGTCACTGTCATTTTGTTTTAAATATAATCAGTGCGCTTTATTTTTATTTATTTAGTTGCATTTTCTGATATAAATATAAAAGTATATAAATGAAGCTGCTAAAACCCAGCTGGGTCAATCATGATGGTAAGTGCTCTTGGTTTTGAAATGGAATAATTATTCCATATTCATTAAATGTTTTTTTTTTGTCGGATTTTATTTTAGATAAACCTATATTTTGTGTCGATATACATCCGGCGGGGAAGCGTTTTGCGACCGGAGGCCAAGGCGGAGACTCTGGTCGAGTGGTTGTGTGGAATCTGAATTCAGTTCTCTATGAGAATGTTGAGGTAGATCCAAATGTTCCCAAGATGCTTTGTCAAATGGACAACCATTTAGGTTTGTATTATACATTTATTTACAATTATATTGCTGTGTTTTATCGTTGTCTGTGAGTCGCTTTAGAGGGTTCAGAATACTTGTGCTGTACTGATATCTGAAGTTCAGTATAGCAATTCTGCTGAGATTGGGACCTGTTTGTTTCCACAGAACACATTAACACATGGCATGTGTTTGTTTTATATCTATATCACTTCCTATGTAAATTTTTGTGTTTTTTTTTTATTAATATTTTATTTTAATCTACAGACCTTTATTATGAGTTTATTATGGTCTTTATTTTGTGATTCCTCCTATGCATTGTTTATATAGCATTTATAGCAGAGATGGATCTAGAGCCATAATCATTGGGGTCATGTCCTCCTCCCCTAAAACTAAAAATGATTTTCAATTATTGTAAATAATATATTCCTATTAATTTATTATAATGTGTTTGTGATGTGAATTTTCGAGAAAATCCAATGTATGATTGAAATGGATGATATGTATGAGCCACCAAATTTAAACACTAGATCTGCATATGATTTGTTGTAATTGAATGGTTAGTTACTACTCTTTAATTGAAAATAGCTTGACAAACTTGAATTTCTATTTTGACAGCTCTACTAATTTAGTCTATCCTAGGTTTGTGAGCACAATTGAATTCTTTAAATATATATTCTAGTCAGGGTTCTTCCTCATAAAATGTGTTTTTTACATATTCTTTTTTTTTTGTAATTGTTCAACCATTTGGGTATTTATATATTGTACATCTGAACATTTTAATGATTATAAGATTTAATTATAAATTTCAGCCTGTGTAAATTGCGTTAGATGGAGCAATGGTGGTAAATATTTAGCCTCTGGTGGTGATGACAGACTTGTCATGGTTTGGGGATTAAGTGTGACAGCCGGTGTGACAGGCAAACATAAGGCAGAGACATGGAGATGTTTATCCACACTAAGAGGACATGCAGGTTTGTTAAAGAACAAGTTCAAGGAATTTAATGTCCTAATTTTGCACTCCCAGTACATCCTTGATAAAACAACATACGTTTGCAAAAACTTAGATAAGCTAGATTATGTAAATGACGGATGTAGCTAATGATACTTGAAATTAACGCAGACTTGTCATCCCATGTTTTAGTCTTGGCAAGACCTATAAAAGATTTTATTTGATAATAGTTTTAGGTTTTGTAATATGATCCCTAAGAACATTATGTTCAAGGACAATTTGAAGCAGGTTTACTATGAACAGGTTCTCATAAGGTGGACTATTATGCAAATGATAGTGATGCGTAGAGATTACTCCCTTTCTGTGCATCCACTAAATATAATAATGATTTGTATACAATAATTACACAATAAAAAAGTTATTGATAAATCCAATTCAGTTATTTGCCATTACTCCTCGATTACTGGGATTTTTCTGAGCTAGTTGTACTATTCATAAATACCTACTTAGGTTCTAAATCGAATAAAGTATGTTTGATTTCTTATTCTTTGTTAAAATACAAATTTAAAAATGTACAATAAGAATTTTTAATGTAACTATAATATTACAAAGAATTAATTAAAATACAAAATTCACAGGTGATGTCTTAGACTTGGCTTGGTCACCGCTGGACAAATGGCTTGCAAGTTGCAGTGTAGACAACACCATTATAATATGGAATGCAGAGAAGTTTCCAGAAATGGTTTCTGTTCTGAATGGTCATACTGGACTTGTTAAAGGAGTTACTTGGGATCCAGTGAGTATTAAGAAAGATAATATGACTTCTGATTTTTAATTTTATCATATCTAAGTTAAATTAAGGTAAAGCATTTAAGATGCTGTTAAAGGTGTTGTTATATTGCTGGTTAATATTTAAGTAATATATAATTATAGTCTTCTTTTGTTTTCAATATTTTCTGCTGATGTGATAGCAGGTTATGTTTGCCAGATAAGTAATGAAGCAAAAGAGTTTTTGAATTAAAATTTTATGTAGATGTAACACTGTATACCCTCCTGCAAAATAGTGAGATTGCATGTCTGAAGTTGGAATGTGAAAGACTAAAGAGATTAGGACAAATGGCAGATCTTGAGGAGAGAAGACCTATAGTCAAAATAAAGGCTGAAATTATTAGTTAGAAATTATAAAAAATATTTTAGTGAAAATAGTAGAAAAAACAACAATGCAATATTATTAACATATATTATAGCTACCACATAGAAGTAAATTAAAGAAGTTTAACTGTTATCCCAGAATCGGATTTAAAGGGTCCACTACTGTTTTACAGGTTGGAAAATATCTTGCTTCACAATCAGATGACAAGTCATTGAGGGTTTGGAAAACATCTGATTGGTCTTTGGAAACTGTTATTACAGAACCGTTTTTTGAATGTGGAGGTGAGTTTGGTTGTATTTCTCATGAATGAGATGTATTTTAATGTTTTGTTCTATATACGAGAAATGGTAATATCAATTGATTTGGCTTTAAATCACATTCAAATGGGGCTATGATCCTAGCTCCTGTTTCAAATTTACAGAGTATTGCTTGAACAAAATGGACAAGAAACATAAATTAGACTTTAACTTAAGATATAATTTTTACTGTATATATATATATATATATGTTGAAGGCACGACTCACGTGCTAAGGCTGTCGTGGTCGCCGGACGGACAGTACGTGCTGTCGGCGCACGCGATGAACGGCGGCGGGCCGACCGCGCAAGTCGTCGAGCGAGACGGTTGGCGCTGCGACAAGGACTTCGTCGGACACAGGAAGGCGGTCTCTTGCGCCGTTAGTCTGCCTTACATAACTACTTAATGTACATTATTAAAAATAAAATCAGAACATACTGGGAGGCAATACCATAATAATGCCTCAGTGATAGTGTGTACGGATATCGCGTTGATCGACGAGGTCTCGAATCCCTGCGTTAAGCCTGAGCTTTCTGTGTAGGAAAATAATGTGATAAAACCACAGCATAGTGGATATTTTCTAATGCTTGCGTGGCTAGCTACCACCTTCAAGTTGAATATCTGTCGCCAAGTGCCTATAGGTGTGTCCCGGCAGCTGCATTTGAGAGCCATTCTTAACTAAGCTCAACATGCTACCATCTTCAACTACATCTTCACTTAACATCAAGTGAGATTGTGGCAAAACATTAACCCTTATGGAATAAAAAAAATTACCAGCGACAAACTGTAAATTATTAAACTTTAAAAAAAGATATGGGTTCATGAATTAGTTGTAAGTACGATTCTGTAATGTGGTAATTATAATGTATATATTGTATACCATATATATACATTGTATATATAAGTAATATTCATTGTCAGGTGACGTCATCTAAATAACAATAGCCACTAGAATGAATGGAAAAATTAGAACAAACTTCATACGTCATATTGAGTCTTGTCCTTTTTTCACACATGCCATTTGGTTGTCTTCTCTTGTATAGTTAGTGTAGAGAATAAAGTAGTGGTACAATATTGCCAACTAAAATTTAATCAGATTAACTAATATCTCTTTGGGTTGCCTTTATCAATAGACTTCCTTTAAATGAGTTCAAAATACTCAGTGTAGAACATCATTTAGTGACTTTTTACTGTGTTAGTTTAATATTGCATTTCATCAATATTTTAAACATTTCTATTTGTATTACATATGCTCATATAAACCAGTAATTCCTAGAATGAATTCCCATCTTGAAAAGCACTTTTCTAAACCTATTGAGTTACTATCACCGACCGTATCATCACTTAACATGGCATATTTATATTCAAGCCTAAAACCAAATATAAAATAGATCTTTAAAGAGATGGTTTAATATTGTGAAAATCTAAACTAAGATTATAAAGTAATAAGAGTTTGTTTGCTTGAATATGCTAATATTTGGAACTACTAGTCATTTTCATCAAGATTGCAAAATCTTTTTGCATTGTATAGTGTATTTATTGAGGAAGCTTATATGCTATATAAATTCACGCTACGATCCTAAGGAGCGAAACAGTAACCATGGACGTCGAGCACTCTGGCAAGTATGGGAAGTAATAACAACGATAGACTACATAGATAGATACATTAGTGGCGACGCGGTGGAGAGTTGGTCTAATAAATTTAACACGTGTGAAAATGTGGGGCAAAGTTAGACATAAATAAAGAGATTGTCAAGTTAACATGCGGTATAGACACTACAACTTCGCAGAGACTTCGGGTCTCTGTGTCTTTTATCGCATTTACAATGGAGAGTGGTCTGCGGAACTTTTCGATATAGTGCCTCATCACCGTTCCAAACTCCCACCTACCGCCGTTGGCTGGCTGCTCATCCTCACACTCTAAAACCTATCCGGAGCACGACAATAGTAAGTTTCTAGAGAACCTTACTGTCACGGACGCTAGGGTTGTGGAATGGGTTGCCCATTACGGTTTCCCCCAGGCCTATGACATGGTGCTCTTCAAAAGGTAGGCCGACTGCCTGTTTGCGCCTTATGCCATAAAAAAATAATTAAAAATAATTTTATAAATCCAATGTCTGTTCTGCAGCGTTTCAACAGTAATATATTCGTGAAAGAGGGCAAGAAGTGTTGTTGCGCTGCGGTCGGCTCCAGGGACAGGGCGCTCAGCATATGGCTGACGTCACTAAAAAGGCCGCTCGTCGTCATTCACGACTTGTTCACCGACAGCGTTCTTGATATCTCGTGGAGCTCTGATGGTGAGTTTGAATATAATAATTTTATTCTTGACTCTGTTAAATTCTTTTTAATTTTTTTGTAAATTCGGTTTGGTAGTACTATCTAGTATAACAAGACTTCGTCCACTTTATACGTGGGAAAAATGTTTTGGTAACGTAAAGTAAATTTTCAGTTATTTACTTAGTGATTTTCGTCAATGCGACAGCATAATTGCAACGACATCTCTTGGCGGTCGTAGCTGGTCTCGTACATTACTTAACTTACAATTAGGTGAAGGTAATTTACAATCAGATGAAGGTAATTTACAATCAGGTGAAGGTAACTTACAATCAGGTGAAGGTAACTTACAATCAGGTGAGGGTAACTTACAATCAGGTGAAGGTAACTTACAATCAGGTGAAGGTAACTTACAATCAGGTGAAGGTAACTTACAATCAGGTGAAGGTAATTTACAATCAGGTGAAAGTAACTTACAATCAGGTGAAGGTAACTTACAATCAGGTGAAGGTAATTTACAATCAGGTGAAAGTAACTTACAATCAGGTGAAGGTAATTTACAATCAGGTGAAGGTAACTTACAATCAGGCCACGGTAACTTACAAACGCGTGCAGGTAATTTACGTTCAGGCGAAGGTAATGTACAACCATTTTATAAATTATTCTGAGAAGAATTCAAAAAATGTAACTTATATCACAGCCAAGGTCTCTCATAGAATACTGAAGTCTTTCACTAATTTCTGGTAGTTTCCATCGAAACATGCTTTTTATCAAAATATCGTGATTTCTTTTAGGTCTGAACCTCCTGGCCTGCAGCTCAGATGGGACAGTCGCGTGTATACAGTTTACTAATAAGGAGATCGGTACACCGCTCACTATGGACGAAAAGGTACATAAAACTATTTTAACGACTCCGACAAAATGAAACCCTCCAACTTCAAAGTAACTTTCTCCGGTTTGTTTCTAAAACAATATAACTGTCTGTAAATTTGTAACCACGACATACCACATCAGAGTTTACTCTAAATATAATGTTATTATGAGAATATTTCTCAAGCGATCGGTATTCTTCACGATATTCTTCTTTACGATCATCCGGTAATGTTATTAATGAAATTGAAATTATAAAAGATACTTCAAAATAAAAAGATTTTTGGTACATCTGCCAACATAGTTCGTTCTAGAAATTCACTAGTTGTTTGATATTGCTGAGGATATCTTTTGGATGATATCTTAGTTACTAACTAACTAACTTAGATATCTAAGTTATCTTTGTGATTTTAAGCGACAATATTCAGTATAAAAAGGAATCCCAAAACTGTTAACTGCCTACCCATATATGTGCCTATCTCTCTGTAGACGTTACCAAAGAAGACAAGAGAAGATTTTAGGAAGAGAATTATAGTTTAAATTATCTCTTAAAAGAATTAAAAGTTTTATTTGTTCGTCGTGTCGGAACTGGTTATATTTAACACGGGAACAACTCTACATGAAAGCGGCTTGACGTTTTATTTTCCTCAGAACGCTTTTTATGAGAAGATATACGGCAAATGTTTAGCGAACGAATCCGGCGGCGACTTGTCTTCGAACCTGTTGGTGGAATGTCCAGAGATACTGCTCGCCAGAGAGAAGCAGGAGCTCAAGAAGGACACACCGAAAGACGAATCGACGCCAAAGAGTGAAAAGTCACAGGTAGGCAACCTGTTTTGTTCCCACTACACTGCCGGCTTGCTTTCACAGAGCCCTTTCTAAATAATTGTTTAAATAATAATGCAATTTTTATATACAAACTGATTTTAAACAGAATTGAAACGTTTAAAATATATTCTATGCTTATATTATAAAGTTCAAGATTGGTATTTATTTATTTGTTTATACATGCTAATATCTGGAACTATTAGACAGATTTGAAAACTTCTTTAAGTATTTTCTTGCCTATTTATTGAAGAAAGTTATCACTTCACGCTAAAACGCTAAACAGCGGACCAAGAATCATAAATGTTAATAATTCTGACAAGCTGTGGACAAGTACAGATAGTAAAAACGACGATAGTCTACACGGGTGAGACCGTGTGGCACAGCTAGTATAGCTATATAAGGTAACGTAAGGTTTCATTTCAGTCGAAGCCGGTGCAGACGGTGTCGCCTGCGCCTGCGCCGGCGCAGTGGGGCGTGTCGCGCACCCCGCTCCGCCCCATGGACCGGCAGATCGAGACGCGCACTTCCGACGGCAAGCGACGCATCACGCCCGTCTTCATACCGCACACCCACGCGGACGCTAAGTTACTACCTTTTTTATTGTTAACCCACTGGATACTTGTCTTTTAAGCATAACTTCGTACTATTTTCCTGGTAATCGAACTTCTTTGTTAGAACTCTCCAGGGAGTTTTATCGCAACTCAAAATGCATATTTCTAGTTATTATTTATAACCCAATTCACATAATATTACAGGATCCAAGATCCTGCCTACAGTCAGTACATAACAATTTCAGTGTTACCGTGTTACTATACATTACAATTCCACAAGAACACAGCCACAAAAAGTTTTCTAAATTTTTGTCAGTAAGCCTGGTTGGATACTTTGATTTATTGGTAATTATCATAGAAAGCTGTTCAAATTTTTGTATACTACCAAAATAAGCTAATTTTTCTCGTGCACGGTTTTAAAATATTCCGCTAGCCGAATCAAAAGTCGAGCCAGGCCTCATCCGCGAGTCTGGTACTTAACCATATACAATCTAGATTGTGGTATGAGAGTTCATACAGTCGATCGAGAGAGCTTACCAACTTGAAAGTCTTGTGGTGGCTAATTAAACCCAAGCCACCGACTCAGAATGTAGTATTTTAGATAATATCCCAAATCCTGGTCTTTTATATCTCAAGATAAATACTCGATTATGCAAGAAATAGCTCTTCATTTAGTAGGATTGTTCACGTGATATGCCGTTCTATACATCAACGTCCAGATAAAATTAATTCATAATTCGTGACTACGCAATTTCGTTTAGTACCTATTTAATTTGAAAATGCAGTAATGGTCATTTTACAAACATAATTATATACGAGTATATCATTTCTCAAAAGTGTGTTTTCCTGGCAAAGCCATATGTCTGTTAGTTCTTCATCAAAAGTACTGATTCATACGTCATTTTCAAGCTTCTATTCTACGCTACTGGCGAAAAATAATTCGTTAAAGATATGATTAAAAAATCTTTCGCACAAGGAATGTAATAAGGCGCCATCTATTAAAAATAATTTTAACTAAAATGACAGCTGTTACTTAGATTGTGTGCATTCTATAATGTACGAAATATTTGCACGGGTTTATTACATATAAGATGATTGACAGTCGATGGCTAAATAATTAGTGTTAGATCCCCGATACTGTCAGATTGAGTGTCTGTGAACTAGATAATTTGTTGTTGAGTGTTGGGTAAATATAATTTGGCAGCGAGTCGCTGGGGTCGCAGCCGGGCGGGTCGGAGCACTGCTTCAGCACGTCGTCGCAGAGCAAGTCCCGGATCCGCGTGGAGGTGCGCGACGACATCGTGATACACCCGAACGTGAGCAACCACGCCATCTCCACGCTGCAGAACACCTCCAGGCTCTCCGACAAGTCAGTTCCGACTCATTGCTCTAAACCGATCAAACATTTCCTACTATGTACTGTTTTAATTTCCAAGCGTTTTGTTTAATTTTATTTTTTTATGCTACAAAGGTGGCGAACAAGCTTATGATCCGCGTGATGGTAAGCGGTTACCGTAGCCCATGGACGCGTGTAGTAGTATAGGTATCACTAGTGCGTTGCCGACCTTGAACCCCCCTACCTCAAAGAGTCCTGGGGTCATTTCACTGTGTTCTCCTGTCGGGTGTAGATGTATCAAAGAGCCTGAAGATTTATATCATATATCAAACAATTTTTGTTATTTAAATTTAATTTTAATGATAATGTAATTTTAATGTTAGTTAATTTAAATTATCTCATCAGGGTTCAGTTACTTATTATTTTTATGTACATGTCTCATCAGCTAAGCAAATGTTCCATAAGTTCTGTTTTCATGGATTTTTGTCTAAATCAAATAATCAAAATTATAAAATTGTTGAAAGTTGACTTATATAATAACTAGCGATACGCCCGCGGCTCCGGCCACATTTTTTAGGCACCGTTCAGTTATTACTTTCATCCCGTTGTTTTATTTTTAATTATATTGTTGAGGATTCATACTTAAATATACTTTCCTTGTATAAAATTTCGTCAAAATTGGTAGTTTTTTTTTTGTGCGTGTGTTTTTTACGGTTTCTAAAAGTATTAGGGGAAATTATGATAGCCTATCAAGTGACCAATGACATAAGCTTCTAGTGTAAAATTTCATAAGAAACACTGCAGCCGTTTTCAAGTAAAATCCAGACATAGTGGTGATCAGTGTTCCTTATATAGGATGTCTATCAGAGAATTTGGGGAAAATTCACATGTACAGACAGAAATACAGATATATATATATATATATATATATATATATATATATATATATATATATATCATAAATAATAAGAAATTATTCAACATTACTATTCCATACAATGAGATGTTTTTATATTTTAACGTTCGTTTATACTAGCATTGGGCCATCATGTGGGGCCCGGGTGTGCTCCAATGGATGTTATCTTCTATACGCACTTTTTTTATCTTTTCACATCGTCATACTAAAATAAGATGCATGTACAGTGTTAAGAATGAAATTATATAGTACAAAAATTGAATTTTTTGCCAGCGGGTTAGACAACAGACTGCGCAAGCGCACGGGCGCTTCTCTACCGGGACCTAGGCCGGACGAGCTGCAGGGCAAACGCAGCTGCCCGTCCCCGGGAGGCTCTGCCGGCAAAGGTGGTGGGGCCGTGGGGCCCACGCCAGGCTTCTCAATACAACCCGCGCTACCCGTACCAGCGTTGGGGGTCGCGGGCCCCGTGGTGCGAGCGGCCGGGTCGCTCCGGCTCCAGGTATATCTCACATGTTCCTTATATTTTATTACCTACTAGCTGTGCCCCACGTGTTCACCCGTGTTTAATTAATTTGACCAACTCTCCACTACGCCTTCACCAAAGCACCATTGTAACCTAACATTGCTTGACGTTAACAACTTTCCAGGTTGCTTGATGCTCATAATTACTGCTCCGCTCCTTACGTACGTCACGTGAAGTTATATAGCATTATATAAGGAAAACGTAATTTCTCATATTTGCAAATAGTACCACATATTAGGGCGTCCAAACAAACAATCTCTTGAACTTTATTATTTTAGTATACATTGGTATACTCCAAGAACCGATCACCATGAAATTGATAAATTTAAGTATTTTTTCATGTAAAAGATTTTATACTATCCCTGAACGCAATAGATAGCGCTGTGGTCGAGTTATTGACTACTGAAATGGGCGGAATGAAGACTGCGGAGCCAGAAAGCCTACTATTTTTTTTCTAAATATTTCATTCTAGCTGTGCCCGCGGCTCCGCTCGTGGTGACTACTAAAAAGGTTTTTGTATTTACGCGAAATCTTAATTATTTTTCTAAAATAAAAGTAGCCTGAGTTACTCCTTAATACATCAGCTATCTGCCAATTAAAGTGCCAAAATCGGTTTAACCGTTTCGGAGATTACCCGGAACAAACGGACAGACAATAATTTTAAAAATTGTGTCTTTATATAGCGTGTATAGTTTCATATGCATTTAGTAAACAAATCTTATTTTGACATTACAAATAGACACTTTTTATTTATTTGTGTAGATCAGGTATGGTTCAACCCTGAGACCTAAACGTAAAGTATTTTATATAACTTGCAGGTTGTGAACAAAGCCTGCAATACGAACTATGGAACTCTATCCCGATTGCAACTTATCCCGAACAATTCCGCCTCAAACGATCCCGTCTGGGAAACTTACCTGGGTAAGTGACAAGTTCACTTTTTTTATCGACTTTAAAGGGTTCACTTTTATCCACTTTTTTGTCTTTTGGCCAAAATCTGCAAGTTACGACTTGGCCCAAGATTATGACACGCTAAGCCTAATGCAGCTGCCAGAACACATAGTGATAGATAGTGCTCGGCGATAGTTTTCCAACTTGATGGTTGTAGCTAGTCAAGTGAGCGATAGAAAATGCCCTAAGACCATACTATTGTTTCATCATGATGTTTTCCATCAACGTAACCTCTAGCTCATTGTAAGGATTCGAACCCACGTCGTTCTAAGCTACCAGCAGTACACGCTATCACTTAGCCATGTGAGGCTATGTGTTTTTGGTAGTTGTCGAGAAAGGTAAATATTTAAAAAGAAAATTACGAAAGATTTTTAAGCCTCTATAGAGCATTTAGGATATTTACTTAATTACTTATATTTCTACTTGTATAAATATCCATTATCAGTAGCTCGAAGTTTCAATTATTGTAATTTGAATAGAATTTGCTAGGTTCTGTATGATTTCAATCCGTCACAGCTCTATGGGCATGTGTCGACCGATACAACATTGTAACAACGCTTCGTTGTGTTATTCGATGCAGAATAAATTTGTTTTTTGGAGAGATTTTTACTAAAATAAAATGTTTATCATGATTTAAAAGTTACCACTTATTGATCTTTTTTACAAATAATTTCTTTAAATGGTGACCGACTTTCCGCTTTCGTATTAGTGCGTTCATACAAAGTTAGCCTCTTTTATGGCGATTTAAATACATTGTGATAATCAGCAAAAATAGGCATCATTTTCCTTCACCGTCAGCTGGACAATGTTTCTAATTAAATACAAAATGCATATCAACTGAAACGTCTTACGATGGTCCAGTTTTTTTAACATGTACTTATGCGGTTGCGTTTATTATCGTGATGATGCGATCCAGGCAGTGCGGTGACGTGCATCGCGTGCGACGCTCGGTGGGTCTGCGTGTCCTGCGCCGAGGGGTCGCTGCACGCCTGGAGCCTGCTCCCCGCCCGCCCCGCGACCCCCGCGACACCCTGCAGGGCGGTGCGGGCGCTACCTCCCATAGGTAATCTACTCCTTATGCTAATGTGTCATAACTGTCGGTACCGTCGACAGAAAAAATTGTGATAAGTTTATTTATATCGATATAGTATATCATTACAAACACATTTATTATGTTAGATTAAATAGCATTTATTGAGATTAACCTTTTATATGCAAAATGATGTATTTCTGTATCAATAAGGTTTTTGAAATAACCTTAATACTATTTTACTATTTCGATTTTCTTCTTGAAAATTAAACATCATGCGTTTAAGGTTTAATTGTTAGCGAACCAAACTTGCTTTCTGATTTTTATAATATGTGGGTACACATATGGAGCGTTTTTTTTTTTTGTTTTATATCTAGTATCACTGTTGTGCTCAAGTGTACATAGTATATGTAAATTTATCAGATAAATCTGTATGAGTTGTTGTCCAGCTCTGACGTCACAGGCGTCTAAGCTGACGCTGTCCGGCGACACGCTGGCGGCCGTCACGAGCTCGGCGGAGCTGTGCGTGTGGGACCTCGCGAGCGCCGCCTGCCTCGTCGGGCCGCTCTCCTTCCTCTCGCTACTCTCGCCCTCCGGTAAACTCCTCGCATATACCTTCAACTTCTATACTACTGCACCTGAAAATCTAACATAAAATTTGAAATACAAATTTTATGTTTTTAAATGACGATGTGGCCCAAACGATAACATTCTAAACGTAGTGCTTAGTGGTAGATTTGAGGGTGGTAATTGTGGGAATTAAAAAATAGCCTGACATCGTGCATTCGTTTCATCAAGATGTATTGCTTCACTGAAAGCTCGGGCTCGTTACGGGATTTGAACTCGGTCGTTCCACGTGACGTCCGTACACGTTACTACTGAGTCGTTGTTGCTTCGACGCATCAATACGAAACATCATATTATCGGGGTTTTAAGTGAAAATATTTTTGTGTAGTTATCTGCAGTCAAGTTATTGTCAGTATCCATGAAAGACCCTCGCGTGTACTACGTCTTGACATTTATTAATTTGTTAATAAACATACTAATGTTACGTTTACAAAAAAGCGCAATATTGTTTACAATAACAATGAGGGTACCTGGAAGGTCTGAGAGCCATCACATACATTTTTTAGCGTTTTTTTTATATTTTTTTTCAATAAGTAATGGATATCGGGAGTGATCCTCGAGATAACTGTGACCAAGTTAAAAATGGGAGCTATAAATAGTGCGATTATGAACCTTTATTTTGTATATTAAAGCGGACATTCTCGCAGTCGTAAAGCCCGTAAGAGTCTATACTTAATCTCTAACCACAATAAAAGTGGTTGTTTGTATATTTTCTTTGTATGGAAATTCGTATATTTTTATCTATATTTATTTTAAGGACTTGGGTCCAGAAAGAACATGGCGGTCCCATCGTAACCTAACTTTATACACAACTCCCTTCTTAAAAATTTAGACTTCCTTTTTATTAGTAAAATTTTAATATATCTTGTTTTGATTAGATTTCGATATTAAAATCAACAATCTTAAATTTGTTAAAGTACTGTACGTTATTTCCAGTGACTGTAACAAACTGCACGCTACTGGAGGACGTCAGCCCTATGATCTCACTCAGCAACGGGAAAAGTTATATTTACTCAAAGAAATTGTCCGCTTGGTAAGTTACTATATGACTAAGTTATTATACATACGAGCTGTGACCGCGGCTCCCTTCGCGTGGATTAAAGAAACAACAATAAAAGTAGCCTTATAATATCAACTACCAGTAAAAGTTCCGTCAAAATCAGTCCAGTCGTTTCGGAGATTAGCCAGAACAAACAGACAGACAGACGACAAAAATAAATATTTTTTGTCGTTAATTGTACTTTTTGTTATTCATATTCATTTAGTAAAAAGCTCTTATTTTAATTATTTGTAATAGTTTATTACATATATGTGAAATTCCGAATAACTTTATTGTGTTGTCAAAAAAATTGATATGTTGATAACAACAACGTTAAATAACGTAACATATAATAACGTAAAATAACGTTTGTGTATTCAGTTATGGCAATAGTAACAGGAACAGAGCTAGATAACAGTTATAAACATGTACACGTGTAACTGAGAGAGCTAATCCATATGCTGCCTTCCGCAGTCGACTTCCTCGGATAATATTACACAGCGCTTTCCTAAATATTGAAAATCCTTGTTAAAATATCGTAAAAATATGTACATTTTGCATGTTTCAACATCGATGTATCGTTTGGTGACAGATTTTCAATTTAAAGGATACAAAAAATAATTCTAAAATTCAGCAAGAAAATTTTCTATCACAATGTTGAGTTTTCCTTCATATTGTTGTCCTTCACCGATGGAAAAATCATTCAGTGTAACACTTCATTGTACAATTTGAACTCGCGTCGATAGAGTAAGTTTACCTTAATACCTTGTAACCTTATACCTTGTAATTGACATCAACGTTCCAAAGATGGCGCGCGAGTCGTTACAACAAATAAGTTCATTTCATATAGTTTTCGGTGTTTTAAACATAATTTCAAGACTGAACTCGATGAAAGGTCTAGACTACATATCATTACGGTTTTGTGTAGGGGGTAAGCAGTAAAAAAAAATAAAGCGAATTGAGCCCATAAGTGATTAATAATTTTTTCTCAGCGTTAATCGGTATTGTTACCGACAGGGTGGTGTGGGCGAACCCGTGCGACCCGGTGTGGCGCGCGTCGGCCGCGTCGGCCGTGCCGGCGGGCAGGCCGCCGGGCGCGACGCTCGCGCTCTACCAGCACTCGCGGCTGAGCCGGCCTGCGCGGGCGCACCTCGCACGGACCAACAGGTCTCCCCACTTATACAATAGAATATCTCAATGCTTTCATATAACATGCTAAAATTTGTTCCCATTTGGTCCGGCGTTCATGGTTAATGATAATTGAAAATATAACTTTCAAATCTGAGTTCTAGGGATTAGCGCGTTCAAGCATACTTGACATTTGACTTTTATAATAAATGTTATTATAGATTAGCTGTGCCCGCGGCTCTGCCCGCGTGGACTACAGAATTATTGTTAATGAAGATATTGCATTTTTTTATGGACCAGGTATCTAAAGAGTAATACAGAAAAGTTTAATCAAAATCTATCCGTGAGAGGGGCGCGTCTAAATACTGTCCAACCTGAAATAGGCTACGTTATAAAAATTGTTTATTAGTAACTAGCGGTGTATCCCTTGGGGTTGGACTTCCCATCAGCCATTTCCCAGAGATTATTCTCTTTAAAGATCCTGACAGGGGTTTATTTTTAACAAATCCTTTATAGTGCGTTATATAAGAAACTCCTGAACGAAATTTCATGATTCAAGACTAACCGGTTGAAGTTGTGTGTTGGCCGTCTCTAGTCAGTTGATGTTGGAGTTTTATTAAGTAAATGATGATGTCTTCTAGGAACTACAGTTCAGACGCGGCTCGCAGTTGGCTAGAAGCTCAGGTCGCCTCCTGTCTCCACTTGCAGCTAGCGAAGGACTACAGGCATTGGGTGATGTCGTTGTTCGCACACCTAGTCAACCACGGTACGGACTCACATGTAATCATTGTAATTTAAGAAATATATCTTAGGATTATTTTTTAATACAGTTCATCTTCATATTTTTATACTCTCGCCTATTCATTTATTTAAAAAAAAATAGAAATTTAATAAAAAATGTTTTAATGACGTCATTGTTTATATGATAGTTATATCCGACTGAACCAAGACCACCATACACCAAGCGTAACATCCGTCATAGTGGCTTGCTTAGGTGTGTTGCGTTCCTAAATCAGCCGGTGTATATGACACACTGATTTTTGGTTTATCGCGTTTTGGGATCTGCCAAACTATATCCAGAACAAAAGTTACGGCGACCGGCGGTGGATTACCGATGACTTGGTGGTCGCCGTTGTCTTGATTATACTCTGCTTACAATTAGACACAGTGTTGTCACTTTGCCATGTTATTATACTATAAAAAAACTGATTATACTATAATTTTTGGGTGAAAAAATAATTTAATAGTACTTTGCAATGCGTAAAAAAGCTTCTTGATGCCACTCTTGGATGCCAAAGATGATGGTTAACTTGGAGCACACCAAATTTAAATTGGTGTCCGAAAATTAAATGCAAGTTTAATTAGAATCGAGTTATTGTTACATTTCAGGTACGGAGGAGCAACTGCGTGTGATATTAAACGACATGCTCGGTCCGAGTCACTGCACCTCCACGCCCAAGAAGTGGCAGCCGACGGTGTTAGTGAGTGTCTCATCACTATTATAAATACATGGTTTATTTTTAAAGTGTTTTATGCGTATTTAGCGCACAGTGTCCTATGGGGAGTCGGTTTTCAAACATGCCTTTTCTATTGCTAAATTCCTATAGCTTGAATCAATTCAAATACGAGAGTCCATTGAGAGAATGAGAGAAATTTGCAATTTTATTAAAGTATAGATATATGTAAACTGTTAAAATTTTTTTAGTTGCAATTTACTTTACAATATTGAGATGTAAAGTTTTTCATACTAAAGCCGTGGTACAAAAAGGTTTCGCGGTACCCGAGAAGGGTCCGAAATGTCATAGAGCCAATTTCATTTTGTTCCAGCAATATTTTTTCAAGTTAACGAAAATAAACGTTAGGGCTCTTGTAGTTCAGAAATGTTAAAATTGATTAAATATCCTTAGGGTATAAATAAGCACGACATACTAGAGGAGATGCTGTCGTTCCTCGTGCGGCAACTGCGCTGGCAGCGGATCTACACGGAGTACTCGGACCAGCTGAGCGAGCTGAGAGCGGGGGCCGGACCCCTCCTCAACGGGCACTGACGCACGGGACCTCCCACTCGTGCGCAGGCAAACGCTCTTCTACAGTGTCCAACACGCTTTCATCTTACTATATTTGTGCTTGATAATCGCAACGACTCCTTATCCCTAGATACACGTATCATTGTTGGTTCTTGGCAGACAACAGAAAAATATCTCTTCAAATAAGTAAGTCGAATGCCCCTTGCAAATAAGTAAGCCGAATGCCCCTTGCAAATAAGTAAGTCGAATGCCCCTTGCAAATAAGTAAGCCGAATGCCCCTTGCAAATAAGTAAGTCGAATGCCCCTTGCAAATAAGTAAGCCGAATGCCCCTTGCAAATAAGTAAGTCGAATGCCCCTTGCAAATAAGTAAGCCGAATGCCCCTTGCAAATAAGTAAGCCGAATGCCCCTTGCAAATAAGTAAGTCGAATGCCCCTTGCAAATAAGTAAGCCGAATGCCCCTTGCAAATAAGTAAGTCGAATACCCCTTGCAAATAAGTAAGCCGAATGCCCCTTGCAAATAAGTAAGCCGAATGCCCCTTGCAAACAAGTAAGCCGAATGCCCCTTGCAAATAAGTAAGTCGAATGCCCCTTGCAAACAAGTAAGCCGAATGTCCCTTGCAAATAAGTAAGCTGAATACAGTAAGTATAGTTTATTGCCCAATTAAGTAGCTGATTATATAGCTAACTTTTTGGCGCGGCAATTTAAAATGTACAAATTAAAAGGCGACTTTAAAGCAATTATATAAAATTGATTTAAAAATTGTACTGGCTTATTATTATCAAAGGATTTAGTTAAGCAACATTTAAAAACATAGTATAATACCCTATTCCTGATATAAGAAGTCAGGTGCTATAATAGAAAAACCTTTCGCGTGTAATTAGTCGTCCAACCGGATAAGATATCTACCGGAATATTCTGGAGGGTTCATTTAGAATTATGTTTTTTTTTGGAATATTTATGATCGATGTAGTATTTCAAGATTTGCCACCTCATAAATTAAGGAAAAAGTTGGGTAGCGATTATGAAATTTTCGTAGAAGGCCCTAGATTTGACCTTCTACCCTATTCACTATAACGTGAGATTTTATGTAAATAAAAAACAGTATTTCTCAAACTTAAGACATCTGTCACTAGTAGTCTCATTTGACCTTATAGAGCCACAAACTTATCTGGCCCGGTGAGAGAGTCGCTGTTATCGCATTTGGTGTTGTCAGTAAAAATAAATTTTGCAATAAAATGGGTAAGTAAGTCGATGTAACAAAAACATTTTTGTTCAAATCTTGAAAATAGCTGAACCGATTTTTCAATCCGATTAATAGTGTCGGAAAAATACGTGGACAAACATATTTACATACAAACATATATACATATCCATAAAAACTTAATATTTGTTCAATAATCATACTACATAGGTACATGTCAAATTCATAACCTCCTTGTTTGAAGTTCGTTAAAGTGTGAAATTATGCACACACTACCTCACATAGAATCTGATGTTAAACACCTGGCGATTTGAAAGAAAGTAGGTAAAATGTTAAATAAATAAATAAAAAAACAAAAACATATTCTCTGAAAATATTTATATTTTAAAACAATAATTATGAGCATCAACATAAAATGTATGACGGGTGTTTTCTTACGGGAATACTCCAGCTATTCTTAAGCCACCGGAGTTATTTGATTCATTGGTCACTTCATCATCAGAGTCACTACATTCGCTTTCACTGTCACTGGCCAAATTAATGATGAAAGGATCGTCTATGTGTGCACCTCTACTTCTATACTCGTTTTCAAGTGTACGTGATTGCAATGCTTTTGCCATTCATTCACTGTTATATTATTGAAGGCGTCTGCAATCAAAGAAGCATTTCAGAATTTGATTTATTCATTTTCTGATTAGATACGTTTTGTTTCATCGAGCTCCAAATCATTTCGATTGTATTTAAGTCGCAACGGTATGGCGGTAATCTTAACACGCTATGACTATTATTTTTCAACAGTTCGTCTATTTCGTATACAGGTTTTGGTTTATGTCTTTTAATGAGTGCGTAGAGTTGCGGTTTTGTAAAGTGTTCATTAAATTCTATTTTATTTTCCGTCAGCCACTTCTGCATCTCGGCCTTTTTATGATTTGTATTAGGAATTCTGTTTATGCAAATGCTATGATATGGGGCATTTTCCAATATAATCAGTGTTGTCTCAGGTAAATTAGGCAGAAGATTATTAGTAACCCATTTTTTGAAAATCGTACTATTCATTTCGTCGTGATAATTGGCAATTTTTGTATTTGATTGGAACAGCAATAACGTATTTTTCACAAACACTGCTTGTCCTCCCGCATGAACAATTATCGATTTGTTTCCTTTGGAGACTGGGTTTAGCACACCATCAACTTCATCACAGTGCCAACAGCATCCAGGTATATGAGATGCGTGAATATAGGTCTCGTCCAAAAATATGACAGGTTTTTGTGCACCTCGTTCATTCTCTTTAATTTTTTGAAGATAACTTGCTCTCCATGCAGAAATATCATTTCGTTCTATTAGCATTTTTCTGTTCGATTTGTTTTCTTGCAACGAAATCCAATTTTATGGAGTATTTTCCGAAGAGTTTCTCGATCCCCCTTAAAATCAATGTCTTCTTGAAGCACATTTAATAACTTTGCTATTGCGGGAATTTCTTTGCGCATGATTTAAAATTCATGAATTTTTCTTCTTATGACACCGAGATTAAAATGATCCACTTCAATTTTACCTTTCTCCTTTTCCTTATCTTACCTGGCGTGGAAACTTTTGTTCCAGTTTCATCTGCCTGTTCTTTTTCCTTTACAAGTTTTCTAACAAATCGCTCCTCAACACCTACAACAAAAGTACCGAAAAAATTAAATATATGATACTTATATCTATTTTACTAGCACGTGCCAAATAATGTTTATGTAGAATTACTTTCAAAAGCTGCCAACACTAACCTGTGGCGGCAGCTACGCGTTCATACAATTTTGCGAAGGATATAATCGGTGTCTGAAGACGCTTTTCTTCCTTCATTAAATCTAGGACTTGTAATATAACGTTCCTCGCATCACTTTTTAAAGCTTTCGGCATTTTTCACTAGCTATAACCACGAAACGAAAAATAAAAGCACGGAGCAAACAACCAATGACGGATATGTCACCGAATGGCAGGTAGATTGACATTTCAAAATGGCGTCGTTAGTTCCTCTTTAGGCCACCGGGCCAGAAAAGTTTGTGGCACTCTACTGCCTTCTACTACTACTACTACATCATATTGCAAATTGACAGTAATTTAAATTATATAAACTTTAGTTTATGCCTAAAATGTGGTTGTAATTAGTTATGTATATATAAGGAAATAAAAAATCATTTTGTCGATTATTTATTTATTTACTAATTAGATTCTGAATTCTCACTTGAAGTACTATCATCTGTTATACTTTGGTGATGTTAAACCACTTCGTCGTAATGTAATATTGGGTTGAATAATTATTGCGAAGGAAACTAAGATATGATGGGAAAACTACCTTTCGATGAACTGAATGTTTCTCCTTGTTAGTCTTGATAATGTGCGGGTCGATTCGAGACTTGCTCTTTTTACAGTAATTGCACTGAGCCGGCGCCAGTTAACCTTTTATTATAACTTTTATAATGTTTTTAAACTTTATGTCGAACTTTTTTCTGTCACTTTCGTACTTTCGATGTAACAACTGGTAACGGGCAGACACGAACCACAGATAACTTGTCTATATCGAGGGCGCGCGGAACCCTGCCCTTTGAGCCAACTCACGTCACGTCATTCTGGCGTGAACATACTTATAACAAAACTGTCTACTAAATTATCAATAATACCATCTATTTTGCCATTCTTGCTCCTCATTCATGACAGGATTAATGCACTTCTGCCGCTCCACTGTTATACTGTGTAATTTGTCTCTTAACAATGATTTAATTTTTGCAACTTAAAGGTTTTGTTATGTCTTGCTACATACACTTTGACTTGGGTCCATATTAACTCTATGGGATTCAATTCACAGTGGTAAAAGGCTTTATACCTTAACATTTACATTACATTACATTTTCTTCTATTACATATGATTGATATTTATATTTTTCATTATTTCTTTTTTGTAATATTTGTGCCTTAACTTCACTTTCGCCAAATAGAATGTTTTTTTCCATTTAAACCATGTTTGCAATTCACAATTTTTGTTTGCGGAGGTGGGTATTTTTCCTTTTTCCGCGAGTGCCATATGATGCATTATCTACAACAACAGAGTTTGCTTCAAGCTTTGGCAGAATATCAATGAACCATTTTTCAAAATTATAAGAGGGCTCCCGAGAGGGTCCTCTCCCCGCAGACCATCGGGCGGCAGGCGGGGGTGATTTGCACGCCTCCTTTCTCCGCCCTAGCCGAACCAGGGGAGACAGGTCGGGGAGCCCGTCTCCCCATTGCACTGGTTCGGCGGACGGAAAGACAGGGTTGTATCGAACTGTCTCCTACAAGCGCTGGGGCCCAGCATAGTGCCGGGCCGGCCGCCCGGGCGACGCGGTAGAATGCTACCAGCGATCTCGTGTCGCCCCGTTACACCTTCGAGTTGTAGTGAATAGGAGTCTCACACCACTTGCTCCCCCGAGTGGGCGTGTACCTAAAACGGGTTCCTCCAAGTTAAAAAAAAAACGTCTCTTGCATGCTCAATCACTTTAACACTATTTCTTTATCCGCGGCATACAACGAAGATTTCTTTGGGCGTTTTCTCTACGGCGATAAATAATCACACATTTAGTTAAGTAAGTTTGGTTACTTGGATCCGGTTTATCTATACTTAAAAACTACAACAACAAAACGAAAAACAACATAAAGAACAACTTTAACGAACAACGATAACAGCAAAACAAAATAAACAACAACTGTAACAAGGAGATAGCGCAATTATTTGGAATAATTCAACACGATGCACAACTCGAATGCGATCAATGGCGATTACAACCCGGCGAAATTTAAAACGCACGACTTCTTGCATCATGTGAGCAGATTACGGTACCACTATTTTAGTAACATTTTATAGCTTTGAAAGGTTTCATATTATTGTCATTTCCAGTCTTTTACGTGCACATATTTGTAGCATCACATTAATATTATAAAATTAAACTAATAAAAGCGTTTGAATTGTATTTCACAATTATAAAAATTGTTATATGCTATTATAGATCAAAAATGTGTATAATCAATTTTTTTTAATATGTTATACGAACATTTACTTTAACCAAAAGATAGAGACTTATGACACTTAAAAGTTTCTATAAAAAAAAACATTTTATGATTTGCTTACATAAAATCTCACGTTATAATGAATAGGGTATAGATTTGGAAACGAAAAAGATCGTCCAAGTGGAATATCCATTTTACTTTTTCGGCCTAGACGGCCCAAAAGCGCGATTTGGCGCCTTTTTTTTCTCGAGCTGACTATACTTTTGGCCGGGAGGCCTTAACAGTTTCACCGGGCTTGTGGGCGAGCGCTTAAGGCACTCAACCGAAGGCGATTTGGCGCCCTCTGGTTGATCGATATTTATCAATGTGTTTACATCGATATTGGGTTCACTAAAACATCGATAAATCGATGTTATAAAGAAAAACACTGGGCATCGACATTCCATGTTTGTTTTGTAAATGGGCTGTACGCAATCAAAACATTATATAAACAAAACACAACTTTTATAAAAAATGACGTCAACATTAGAAGTTTCACCCAAAAAAAAACATCGACGTTTATCTAATATCGTTCATCACTACCCTGCTAGTCAAAAATAAAAATGAATTCATATATTATGAGATATAATGAACTGAATGTGATTGTATATGTTAAATAGTAAATTGTAAGGTACAAGTTTAGAAGATACAAAATATAAATCCACTCGATATGTATACCTAATAGAATAATTTTACTATAGCGCGATATATTATCGAGCTGTGTGAGCAGGATGGGGCTATAAGTGAATAGTAAGAAAATCTATGCGTTTCAAATAAGAAAATTACTATGAAACCGCCATCTTGTTTCAGAGTTCACATGCGACTTCATTAAAAAAAGTACGATCGTGAAAAAAAATAACATGTGTTAACTATGCTGTATGTCACGTATGGCCATACATTTATAAAATACAGAAATAAATTGTGGTGTAAAAAAAACGTTAGAATTTTTAATTTTTCTAATAAAAAAAAAAATTGCGTTTGGTATAATTTTGACGATCAGTTAGTGAAGTTGGCGCGAAGATAGTCGCTATCTTCTCATTTGAAACGCAGAGTACTCGACCAGTTGCTTATGCATATAAAATCCAATTTAACTTGATTACACATTAGGCTAGGTACTTTGGGAAAAAATTGTCTATGATTTTACAGAACCAATGAAAGCTTTCTATGGGATTTATGGATCATGTGGTTATCGCTGAAATATGGTGTGAAATAATTATTCGGTCGATTATAAATCATCGAAAATCGTGTAGCTATTGAATACTAAAGTCGAGTCTCGATCGGCTGATGGTGAAGGAAAGCTTTGTGAGGAAATGTGGACATTGAAAAAACGTTTTCGCTGTATCGCCGTCACGTGAGATCATACAAAACGATATAGATTTCTCGTCGTTTGTATCGTCGATATGTCAGTGTGTGACGTGTCCAGGGTTCTTTGCCCAACAATGAGATACTTAAATGATAATCTCCTTGTTTCATGTCAGTTATTTTTAATATGTTTATTAATATCAGTATTGTATACTTAATGTGAGATAATTGGTTGCTCTGAAGCAATTGATACTAAGTCTTCTAATTCGTAGTTCTACGCGGTTGTTATTCCGATTGAAGTAATAGTTTTTAAGTACTTGGAAATTTTGTATTTACCTTCCTATTTATTTAATCTATATCTTTGGCATTTACGGAATCCGTTTAGCACAAATTATGTTTCTTAATTTACCAAAATGAATATTTTATGAGCATATGATGTATGATTATAATGATGATTGAATAATAATGTTTTTTAAATTATTACATCTTTGGCTCGTTGATGCGCGCGCATATTTTAACAAAAATGTCTAAAATTATGAAGTATCTTTCTAAACCTCTTTATTTTAGTAAAAACACACGCAATCTATTTTTAAATTATTGAATAGAAAAAATCAAAACGATATATTTACAGTATTTTTTTGTGGCAAAACCTTTCTGTTGTCGACAAGGACAAAGACAAGTGTTTTTTTTTTTCAATCAACTAATAGAGGTTGTGTTCTTGTCGATATGGAATTGATTGTATGTTCATAGAGCGATTCGATTATCGTGTTCATATCAATTCTTATGATAAATTTATTATATTATGTGAATGTTATATCTATTAATAAGACTGTAGCGAGTGGTTAGTGAATAAGTATATAAAAATGTATGTATGCAGTTGTACCTTTATTTTCGTCTTTTAAGACTTTCATGGATGGAGGCTGGAAGTGGAAATAATACGATTGAAATAGTCTATATAGATTTGAGTGAATTTGGGCCAATGAATTTTGTGTCGAACGGACGATTCAGCTCACAGGATATCTCTATGGTAAACCTTATTTTCATATTTACTTCGTATTAAAAAAAGTTAGTGTTGTCAAATTCGTTGTTTTATGTTGATCTCATTATGCATATATGACCAACTTGGTGGCAAAGTTATCTTTTTATTGATTCATCTGAGAGATTAAGAAGGAAAGTTAATTAAAAAAACTTTCACATACCTCACTGTACACAATTTTTTCTACAGTAGCGACCATGTATATTAAAAATGAATATAATAAGATATTAACAAAAAACTTTGTCCAATTTTAAACTTTAAGTAAAGTCTTTCTTAGTTTCTTTTCGCGAGAGTTTGGTGTTCTATTCTCTGCCGTATTCCATCGGCTCTGCTGTCCATGGTAGTCGTAAAATGAACGCTATTGTAATAAATATATCAATTATAATCTTTTGTTTCACTCACAAGCACTTACTTCGACTTAACTATACCTTATTTATCCTAAGTATTAAATTGTTACGTCGTGCAAATTATGACATAACCTAAAAACATGTATTACGATATCAATTATAATTGAAAAAAAAAAACTGATTAAGGTTATAAAAACATTTTGCACGAAATCCTAAAAAAAGGTGTGTGTGCGATGTAAAGATATTTTATTTAAACAGTGTGCAATACACATACACACCGACATTTGCTCTCTCGCTCTGGCTCACACAAAGTGAAGAGACCGATAATATATTGCTCTCTCGCTCTGGCTCACACAAAGAGGAGAGACCGATAATGTGCGTTAAACGTTTAACGTGTTGGAAGTCGCATAAGAAGTTTCACTTCAATAACTTCCTCTATACAATTATTGTTGTGAATTTTCGTATTTTTATTGTTAGTACGTGCATCCTTACTTTCTATATGACTTAAAACTAGAGTAGACCAAAATAATAAAACCAAGAAATCGAAAATTAATCCAATTGATCGAACGCCGTTGTACATTTATTATTACTGAACTATTTTGTAAATGATAATCTTCGAGATAAAAGTAATACTGACATGACTAATATAATATAAAATTACCTGAACATTTATAAAATAATGTCCTTTTCTGTTAACATAGTACTGGCCAGCATCTCCAGAGACTGCGTATTTTAATATGTGTTCCATCTATTGCTCCTATAACTTGCGGAAACCCACAAATGGACTCAAATTTTCGAGTTGTCTCTATTTGAGAAGCGAAATCTGATGGCATTTTTATATACGTAGGGCTTTTAGCAGATAATGCTATAGCCACTTTTTTAGACAGACGTGACAATGTTTGTTGACTAAAACCATGAATATCGGCACAGTCTTCTTGAATCTAAAATAAAGTTAATTTATGTAGTTAAAGTAAGAAAATATTGTCGAACTATGGATATATATTGTACACATACCTCGTGTCTACCCCAGTATCTAATTACGGCTAGTACTTGTAATTCTACTGGTACGCTGCCACTTCGATGGTCTTTTTCTAAATCGTTTCGTACAATTTCTATGATTTTAGTAATATTTTCTTTACTAAATCTGTACCTTTTTTTAAATTCGTTATCGCTCAAATTCTGCATAGTATTTTCTCTATCATTGTATATCTTTGGCCTTTTAAACATTCTCGACGTTATTCTCCTTAGGCTCCTAAGTTCTTCTAATTCATCACGAAACGTGCGGAATACATTATTGTTATCAACAATATCCATGTTAAAAAATAACCACAACTTCTATAAACAAAGAACGATGGTCAGTATTGACAAAGGACAGAGGTAAAATCAGCTGATATACATCCGCCATCTTGTTATTTAACGCGTTAAGTAGGCGCTAAACAAGAGTCCACTGTTGTTTAATTTGACAGCTATTTAAGACGCCACTAATCAACTGATTAAAGATAAGTAACGTTTATGAGTAAGAAATATTGTTAAATTACTATTAATCATTACTTAAAATTTAATGAACGTTTATAAGTAAGGCCGTTAATTTATTAGTTTCTTTTTTAATTTCGAATTAACAAATATATTTACATAATTCCTACATTTTTACTGCAGCAACAAGCAACGAAGAATATTGACTGGAACAATTAATCTTGTTCTTTGGAGTCAGGCATTCAATTATTTTCAATTGTATTTAGTTCTAAAAAAGAATTTAAAAGAATTAAGAATTTAAAATCAACTCAATTCAAATTATGCTACATCTCTAAAAACCTTTTTCATGTGTCATTCAAGTCTACTTACAATTAATGAATAATAGTAAAAACTATAAATTTTAATCACTTAGTGGAATAACCTATTTTTTCATTTATTATTGATTTGAAATGAGTTCGGAGGTAGTAGAAGCGTTCCGATGGGATGTCGCTACGTGCCATTCGGCCCGCATCCACCGTTTAACGGATGGGAGATTATTAAATTAAACAAAGTAATATATCACAATAATTTATTTGTTTTTTTTTTACAAATGAGTTACATCTCAACATACAATTCTCACAAGATAATCTTCGAGTTTAGTTCACAAGACGAATTGGTTAAAAACGAACACACAATGAACCGGTTCGTAAAAACGAATGCGAAAATGAAATATTTCTGATGTAAATTTGGCGAAATTACTACACATACTTAAAAATTTGAATGATTATGAAAATTTATCGAAAATAAAACCGCATAATTTGCGAGTTCAACGACAAGAAACTATGCAAATATTTATTATACCTAACAACAACCCGAAAGCGATCACTCGTAGTGATAACGTTTCAAAAAAAAAAGAACATTCAACAATTCTTCTCTACAATGTGTTCACTAATAAAATCGTAAGACAAAACAACAATCGATATAAAGAATCGATAACCTTTGTCGTTTTATCCAGCGACCGCGTGACATCTGCTGCAGGATTTTTAAACATATTTATCGATACATGTGTGTATTTAATAACTACACGACAATAAAATTTTGGTCCCATACACTCAAACATTCGAGGTCGCGCCTCTGTACTATCAGACTAACAACGTACGATATTATTTTCTTTATTTAATTGAACAAAATTCCTTATTTTAAGATAATTTGTTTCTTAAAAAAAGTTATCTTTCGCAACAACATTAAATCATACAAAAAGTATGCTCTTTTTATAATCTGAACACTTACATTACGAAATATAAATGTTACGCGATGTGATCGACACATTATTAACAATTTATCAACAAGCTGTAGGTAAGTAATATCGAATCTGCGTCGATGCCGTCCTACGAAGCGGCACCATTATCTACGCGCCCGGGCACTATCCACCCACATAATATAATATCGACAACAAATTCTATATTTTTCTTAATTATTTATTTGAAAACATACAAATAATCATCATAGATCGGAATAGCATAGAAAATATTCACTTAAAAATCGAAGAAGGAACTTAACAGAGATAACAAAATAATAATTTGGTAGAAATGTATTCAAAATACAATACATTCTATAATCTCTCAAATACAGGGCTTAAAACGTCACTGTTATTATTCCGGGATTTTAGAGAGATGGCTTTAACTTCCTTCATCGAAGTTTATATAAATACACTTGCCTATTCCGATCTATGATAATCATAGACAATATTCACCTTCGAGAATAATAGATTAAGAAAAAGACACTTATCATGTCTCGAATTAGATAAAAATCCATAGGCGCCACTCATTATTAAATAAATAAAAAAGACAGCATCATTTAAAATATTATATACAACGTGTGTCGAGCGATACGCTAAAGCGACTCAATTCTATTATTAATTAATTATAGATAAACTATAAACAAACAAACACGCGTAACTGTATGCCCAAAACACTTAAATAATTACATATATAATACATTAATAATTATGACTTGAAGTATCAAGTAATGTTTTTTTTTATCACATATACATTTACATACATTTTAGCCACATTTGTTATTTCATTTGTGACTGTAAATTCCAATTCGAAGATTATCATTGAAAACTAGAATTATAATTTTACGAAGTAACGTTAGATGTAACCTGACAAACTGTAAACACACGTTTACATGACGTATGACGTCACACCAGCACGGACACACAGTTACACGTCTCGGCAGGTTTTACAACAAACACATTTACAGGGACGTCGGAGCGACTCGCGTTATCATTATGCGCTTTGTACCGGCCGCGAAGCGCTATTACGATAATCGATATTGAGATTTGAAATATCGATGTCCCTTTCCTCTGATACACCAATAATCTCGATTTAATAAACACAATACCGAATGATCATGATCGAACGTTCGTTGGGTACATATTTGTACTATTTTGTTGATAATAAGGCACTAATATAATCTTATATCGAATTAACGATATTATCCCATTCCAATGTCGATATTTCTTTCTCAATATCGTTTAACGTGATTGGCGGACTAACCGTACGGCCGGGAGCCCTAAAGGGATTAATGTACAGGAGAGTATTTACAGTGCGCGCGGCGGGGGAGGAGGTGAGGTCCGTTACCGCAGCACGCAGCACAGGTACCGCTAGCAGAGCACGGCGCGGTCGGGCGGCGGGCGCGCGGGGCGGAGCCGCAGGCAGGCGGGGGGCGCGGGGCACGAGTCCCGCCCTTCGCAACCGCACGGCTCGCTTGCGGGCGAGTGCGTCACGTGAGCGTGCGTGTGTGCGTGCGCGTGCGCGTGTGACAACTTCGCCGGTTTCTCGTAATCAGGCTGAAACTTCTTGCAGAGCGCGAGCACTGACGGCGGGTGTGGGTGTGACTTTCGCGACACCTGCAAACATTTGATTCTAATTTCAATACAAATTTATACAACATTCAATTTTGTATTTGCAATCAAATGACTTTTCAATCCACCATATTTTTGAGATCCAAAAACTATTTAATGTTTATAAAAATCAATGTTTCTTTGTTAGCTTCTCCCCTATGCGTTACTAAACCATTCATTTGATTGCGATAAAAAAATGATTTTTGCACCCACATATGCGGCCATTGTGTATTAGTACAACCACTTTATAACAGGTGGCGCGCGAGCCGTTTCATTTCGAAGAAACAAATGCCAGTGTTAAAAAATAATTAAATAAATTCATATCTTCTGTAGATATGTGATAAACGATTTAATAGTTCAAGGGGATTAGCATCCTAAATAGCATTACACGGACATATTTTTTTACACATAAAATTATTACTGCACGTAATGTAAATAGTACACATCTAATGCAATGTGAAGATGATGGCTCAGTTGTAACTTATAAGGCATGTCGAACGACGTGAGTTCGAATCTCCGCAATAAGCTTGAGCTTTCTTTCGGTGAAGGATAACATCGTAATGAAACCATAGCATAGTGGCAGGTCATTTTATAATACTTATCTTCCTCAAGTTGAAAGTCTGTCGCCAAGTACCTACGGTTGTTGTGTTCCGGCAGCTGAACTTGAGAGCCAGTTGAGGCTTAGGATGTCATCATCTAGGGCCACGTCACCACTGAACATGAGGTGAAATTGTTGACAAACGCTAAAAAGAGAATTATAAAACATAACATAGCTATAAACTGACCTTTGGCGTGGAAGGTGCGTCGGGGAAAGGGGGGGAGACGTCCCGCGCATGCGCGTGTTTCAGCGGCTTGTCGCGCTCCTCGGCTTCGTCCCGCAGCTCTAGTGTCGGTGAGGGGGGACGGGATGAGTCTGCAAATTATAACAATAAATATAGTCTGAAAATTTGAATATACGTTCATATTTACGTTCTAAATAATTTTATTTACATGAAATATAGTGTTCTAAATCTAATAATCAAATTACCCAAACCTACCTATACATAACCTAAACCAGTCTATATATTAATAAATCTATACATGTACATAACGTACATGTAATTTTCTCTCTCCAAAATTCCTAACAGGACAAACATAGATTATAAAGGACACTGACTGACCACGAATATGACATTAAAAGTTTTTTCTCTGTTTATGTGCCCAGATTTAACTCAAAACGGATAGACCGATTTCTATGGAATTTTATACAATGGAAGCTTACGTAATTTCTGAATTAATAGACTATATGAATTGTTAATAATTATTGTGTAAGTAAGCGATCAACACCACTAGGTATACGAGCTTAAGCTTAATATGAGATTAGAGCGATTTTGACGTATTGATTGAAAACGTTTAAAATATCAAATTACAAATGTAAACCAAGTAATAATTTGTAATATGAATTTTATAGTATTACAAAGTAATATACAATTTCAATATACCTTTATCATCTTCGTATGACCCATTAGTTCCGTTGCACCCGTTGAGGCCGCTGTGACCGTTCACTCCGTTGACGCCATTAATTCCGTTAATTCCATTCGTGCCGTTAATCCCGTTAACGTGTTCGTCGTCGTCATCGTCGTCGTCGTCAGAGCCGCTCGCGTCCGTCTCGAACCCGACGCCGACGATGTAGCGCGGTATGTCCGCCTCGTCTTTCAACCAGGGGTGCTCCAGGCACTCGTCCACTGTAAGACGACCCCTGTAACATGGATTCATATTAATCAATATATTTCCTTTCAAATTGAAAAATAACATTAGAATTTAATACAAATAACATCCAGTTTAACATAACATAAAGTCGTGGTGGCCTAGTGGTCTAGACAGGCGGAATATAGATTCGATGTCCGCTGGTTTTAACACTGGCATGTACCTACGAAGTTTTCGTAATTTGAGTAAATTTACTAATTCAATATGGTTACATTATCGGTTGACGGTGAAAAAAATATCGTGAGGAAACCTGAACCCTTGAGAAATGTTATTACCACTCTATGTTCATTGTTATATGTGTATTTGAAATCGCATCCAATCGTGGTGTTGAAGCCTATACCTTCCCTTGGGAAGAGGCCTTTGCCCAGCAGTGGGACACTTATAACACCCAGTTTCACTTTAAAACTCAAAATCGCAAATATGTCGCTTGCGTCACTTTACTTCGGATGGCCACACATTATGTCATATAAAAACAAAAACAGGAATGTCCAACTTTGTCATTATATCCATAATGTTATATAATCCATTATATCTATAAATTACTGTAATTTTTTTAATATCAAGGATTTATTCAGGAATTACGTTCTAAAGCATGTGTTAATAATGTTCATCATATATGCAATTGCTTTTTTGCAATTTTTGCCTTTTATCAATAAACCAATATGATTAAGCCATTAACTTTAAATTTTAAACATATTGTCAACTCGCGAATTGTTGCGTGCATCGTGGATACAAATATATAATGTCAACACCTTTTCTTGTTTTTTTTTGTTTCTATATTACTCATAAGTATAATGAATGTGTCAACTGATACTCACTTTGGATCAACAACAAGTGTATCCTTGATGAACTGTATCGCTCGCTGAGACACTCCTCGGAACAGGTTCTTCGGGAAGGAGAGCTGACACTGCGCGATGTTCAGGTAAGTCTCCTGGTTGGTGTCGCCCGCGAACGGCGAGTAGCCGCTGACGAGGACGTAGGCCAGCACGCCCACCGACCAGATGTCCGCTGCCAGAGTTAGCGGCTCGTATGACAGTATTTCTGGCGCTGCACACAAATATACTCATTTTAACTATTATTATTTACAGAAATTTAAAATAAAATATTTCGTAGGAATCCTAACATAGAAATGATAAGTTTAATAATGATTTCACTTTATTGAGCTTGTTTGGAATCGATTTTCTGAACTAAACTCATTGTATTGCTACTTCCTCCAACATATTCGCCCATCTTATACTGAACGCTCAACTTATTTGTATACGGAAGTAATAATCTATCCATATAACTAGCTGATACCGGCGACTTCGTATGCGGTGTATATTATATTACCAATATATTTTTTGCACATCGCTAATCGCGAAGTGCTTATAAAAATCGTAGTTGCTTAAAATTTTTATATAATAAAATATATATATTTTATCCAATTAAATATATCTAGTAGTTTTTGCGTGGTGCGCACGCACGCAACCTCAATCATTTTATTTACATAGATATATTAATAATTTAACTTTACCTATTGTAATATACATTCCAAGACAATCATTCTTAATGGAGTGAACTATACGCGCGTCTAGTGCTATCATGTATCAATTTTTTTTATTTACAATAGTAACACGAAAAAGTTGCACATAGGTAAGCACATCACAATGCAGAAACAGTAAACAATGGCGAGCACCGAGAGATCAACAATGAATCGTCAGTCGCCGGTCGCCGCTATCATGCCGACCACCGTAAACATAAACTTATCAGCCCCGGCTGATGACGAAACGACGTGCATAAGCAGATCAGTATGACAAGCTTTTTACCATATGTACGGCTATACACCACGACTGGACTGATTTTAATTACGTTTAGCATAGAAGTCGATTATGTCATGAAATAAGAAGACATAGTATGGCTATAAAAAGTATTTATATAGTAGTTTTATTATATATATTTTGTTACCGTAGCTGGCGGGAAACATCTACCTACTAAAATATGAAAGGACAATGAATGATTTAAAAAAAACTTAGATAAGATAATATAGTATATAACTACATAGCCAACAATAGTCTAAGTTTGTATTTATGTCCTCAGTGCACTTTAACACCTACACACCCTCATAAGGAAGTCACTGTGCATATAATTACATAGAACAACCGCCATATATAAGATGATCGATTTCTTAATAAGGACGTAAGGGAACGTGTCCGGAGTTGACCGAGGAATACTATAGAACTACCTAGTAAACACACGGCCTATATTTGACATTACCTATAATATTGTGTAAAATTTATATATGAACTGAATTTATAACGTCCATGTGATGTTAAACTAACGTAAGGCGTCCAGTGAGTATAGATTTCTAGGCGTTTGAAATCACCAACACGCTGTAGACTTAAGTGGCGGTTATGACCGTGCCTTCACATCGGGTATAAAGGTATTTTTTCTTTAATAAATAAACATCAACTTTACTTTTCTTCTAGTGATTTCGTGATCGTCTTATTTGGGGGCATATAAGCGAGCCGTATCGCGAGTCACGACAGTGACACGTGAAGAGACATTTAAGCAAGCCGGCATGACAGCGATGACTGACGACGGATGATAGATATTTTTATGGCCCGTTTTTTATATTCTCATGGCCCGTGTGTAATTGCACTAATAGCTTTTATGTGTATATAGTAAAAAAAAAGGTTCGTGTATGAATGATCTTATAAAATAGTAATTATTCTATAAATCTAATATATAGGTACTATTAAGTTAGCAATTCTTGTATAAAATGTGTTACTTTCCAAGTGTACTTAGATAGGTGTTTGCTTTTTGCTATAAACTGAGCAATAGTTAGTTATACTAACCAACGTAATCCCTCGTGCCAAGGATCTCCCTGACATGCGCGCCGGGCTGTATCGCTCTGCTTATGCCGAAGTCACATATCAGCAGTTCCTCACCGCTGGCCGACAGCAGTAAATTCTGCGGCTTGAGGTCGAGGTGGGCGACTCGACGCGCGTGCAGGTGTGCGAGCCCCTCCAGCACGTGCCGGAGCGCTCTCCTCGCGGCGCCCTCCGACAAGCGCTCTTCCTCGTCGAGCAAGCGTTGTAGTTCACCGCCCGCGCACAGTTCCAACACTATCGCTACTTCTGAACGGGTCTCGTATACCTGGAATTATGAAAATAAACATACATACATACATAAATCACGCCTCATTCTCAACGGGGTAGGCAGAGACCACGTCCTTCGAGTTGCTACGATTCTGAGATACATCTTTCGCTTCTTCAACATTTATCAATCTTTTCATGCATATTCGTCTGTTTAGACTACTCTTGACCTGAACTTTCTTCAGAACGTCCCCGATTTGATCGTGGAACGTTCGTTTAGGCCTAACCTCTTCCAACGTACCCATTCATAGTCATCTTACAAATCTGTCTAGTGATTCTTCCTTCATTCATTCTCTCTACATGCCCAAACCATGTAAGCATCCCTTTCTCAATCCGTGTCGCTATAACTTCTTCTAAAGTATTTGGATCAAGGCTCAAATTATAATTTTATTTTTCGTAACACTTATTCTATGGCGCTATAATATGCAATATTAAATACCAAGTATAATATATATAAATATATATATATATATATATATATATATATATATATATATATATATATATATATATATATAATATATATATTAATAAAATAAAATAATAAAATAAAATTAATAAAATAGTTGGTATATATATATACCAACTATTTTATTAATTTTCTATTCTTCACTTACCTCGTGCAAACTAACGACTCTTGTGGAATCCGCACAGAGTGCCAACACCGCCACCTCGTGAAGAATTTCGCGCATCGTGTCCGCAGCGCGCCGCCGCTTGCGTATAAACTTGGCCGCGTACTCCTCTCCAGAAACTAGATGGCGTATCTTGCGCACAGATGCGAATTTACCCCTGGAAAATAACGGTCATATTGTTAAAAACAATCACTGTTGTAGAAAAAACGTGTTTTACATAAGCTTATAATCAGAAACCAATAAAATTAAAAGTTAATTCACATAAACAAAGATTATATTATTAACTAACGATCCTATACCACGCCATTGACGTATCATCAATGGGCGTGTCGCATAACTGGATCAGCCGGTGGACCCCTTGTACATTGTGATAAACCCGTCACAGTGACTCTCTTATATTTTGTCCCGTTTCGAGATCAGCCAGACTTGCCATTGTTTTTGAATTATACTGTGCTTACACCATCAGGCATAGGCCTTCACTTTCCCGTACTACTATAAAAATACAATATATTTTTAATGTATTAATTAGGTAGGTACGCTTTTAATGTCACTATAATCGTAATATGTATTAAAAAAACAGTCGATTAATTATACTTGTAAAAGCAAATATAATAAATTACAATTTTATATCGAATATAATTTTTAAATACATACGTCAAATTATAAAATATCTCTTAGAAAACACTCAAGAGAAATTCCCTTCGTTCACACGGCTAAATATGGGGCTATAATAATTGGTCAATTTCATGAACCGTCTGCGTCGCGTCGTCGAGCGAGTTGATGAGATAGATACCCGTAAACATGTCAAAAGGCGCCATAGGTTCGATATTAGTCATAATAATTACATATCGGTATGAAATACGCGTCGCGACTTCGCAACCGTCCAGGAAATGAACCTGTGACAAATATCGTACATAGATTTATTATTAGTGTTGGTTATAACCGCGTTTAAGTAATAGTTTGTAGTGTAATAAAGAGCGATTCAATAATAATTCATTCCTTTTGCATTCGATCGTGTCTATCAAGTAATGTTTAGTTATTTTTAGTGTATTAGACATTTACATTTCACAGCGCGGCTGCCAGATCAGCGGGTTGCCCTAAATTCATTGTCTTTCAAAGATTTAGGGGAAAATATAAGGGCACAAAATTTACACGAGGATTGGCGAATCGAAAAAAAATGAAGCATAGGGATTCAAGGGGTTCTTGCACAGATAAATACCAATTTTTTGTTACTGTACTTACACTGGACTTGGTTATGTTTTGTATGAAAAGAAATGAAAACACAAGTTATATATAAATCATACATTTATTTTATTGACTTACTGAATCACATTCGAAATAAATAAAAATTGCCGAAAGTGGCCGAAATCAAAATTTTGAGTTAGTCACCATTTATAACATGACTATCTTGTAATTTTACCTACTTGGTGTGAGTCAATTTAGAAACCGCACTTCTACGCTAGGTCATGTCGCGTCGTAAACTTGACCTAATATAGTTAAAAAAACGAGATTCCCCAAATGACTTACGTGTATTAACGTCACTCGATTACCTCAGTAGCACAGAACGAATAATCTTCCTTTAAAAGTCGGAGTTTTTCCTTATTGGTTAATTTGTAATTAATAAGCAAAAGTTTGGTTAAATTTTATTGTTACGTTGCAAGAGAAACAGATCAAACGGTAACATTGTTTACTAACTACTAACTAAATTTCTATGAATAGTTGAATAGTTTGTAGGTTAAGTGCCATAAATACAAAGTTTTAAGTTAGAAAATATGTCACATCTTGATTAAATTGTAGTGAAGCTCTTTGGGTATAGAAAAAAACTGAAACGTTACACGATATGATAACAGTCTCAAATGTATAGTGTTAAAATAAAACTTATGATATTTCAAAACTAAAATCCTTATTCTGTATATTAATAATTTAATTTATTAATTACAACAGGCTTTTAATGTAGGAGTTAATTTTGTACATTGTTAACTTGAGTTATGGTGGTGCCAAAAAAAAACCGCGAGGCGACCATTTCGTATGTATTGGTATGCTGATCGGTAATCCTGTCATTGTTAAAATATTTATTTATATTTGAAATAATAATAATAATGTTAACTATTTCATAACTATAGACCTAAATGTATAAATAAAGACGCGTTTTGAGAATATCATATTGTTAATCCATAAAAATAAAATTATTGAGATTTGCCGTTTTACGCGTTTCAGGCTAAAACTACTGGAGAGATTTTGATATTTTTTTTGTTTTACTTCTTAGATACTTGTAAAAAAAACACGATATCTTCTGTAGACCAAACGAGCGGAGTCGCGGGCAAAGCTAGTACTACATATAGGTAACTACTAATAAATTCAAAGAAGTTTACGCGTAATTACACGCGCATTATTTTTTTTTTGTTGTATATTGAATTAAAGTACTTGAAAAAATAAATATTTTTTATATATTTATCGTTCTCTTTTTCATCTGCATTAATTCCACAGCTTCGAACGACTTCTCAGAGTAACATTTCTACTTCGTCGTAAAACAAGCGAAATTTTAAATAAAGAAAAGGCAATCAAAACAGAATTCTTCCACACCAAAACCGCCAAGGTCAGTGACGAGTTTCGCGTGCGTACGCCATTAACGGCACTGTTACGCCGCACACGACTCGCATCCACTACCACGAAGCAACGCGATAAATTAACTTAGAACAATAGCTTATTTACATCGAGCGCACCGTGTGAATAAGTCAACTGTAGGGCCGCGCGGTGGATGCGAGATGTTTTACAGCTCGTTCCTACTAATGGATAGATCTATTTCGGGGTCAAGTTGCAATTAGCGAACTTGCGGCGAGGCGCCTCGCGCGTCATTAATTCACACAAGTCTTCCTTTCCTTCGTATGAACTCGACAAATTGTTATATTATGTATACCGACCCTTACTTTGCCTTTTGTTATTCAACAGAGAATGGTTTAACGAGCACATTATTTTTCTGTTGAGCACATCTTCAGGCTCAAGAGTTTGTTTACACGCTAATCTCTGGAACTACCAGTCAGGTGTCAGAACATCAACAATTTGAAAGGCTATAGGCAAGTATGGGAAGGGAGAACAACGATAGGCTACACACGGCCGCGTTGGCGGAGGCGTACTGAAGAGTTTGTCGAATAAATTTAACACGGTTGAAACCGTGGGGCACAGCTAGTATCTATTCTATACATATTATAAAACTAAACGTCTCTTTCCGTTTGTTCTTTTCAAGCGAAAACCACTTATCCAATTTACATGCTTTTTATTTTAATTCATAGCTATGTTATCGGGCCAGGTAATAGGATATATTATTTTGTAAGATAAAGTAACATAAGAAATAAGCAGTGATAATTAAGGTGAATCAATTCGTAAAAAAAGACGCATTTGGAGCGCTTAAATGGCTTACGCTGAGTAAACCATGCGAGTAATAATCAAACTAATGTTCTACATAATTGTAGATTTTAAATAGACCTACAAAAAAGTCTACAATAGCATGTATCTATCTTCTAAGGATCACCCACAACAATCAGTTTTTTGAGCGGGGGCAACACGAACCGCGCTTGACCGACAGCATTCTGTAGTCCACGCGAGCAGAGCCGCGGACACAGCCAGTATTAATATAATCTACGAACCGCGTATATTATGCAAATCAAAAGGAGTGATAGTTAAAACCCTAAATCATGATTAGAAGTGAAATCTCGATCACCCGCGACCACTTATCAGGTTCCCGATATCAGGTTTTTAAAGGGTCGGCAACGTGCATGTGATGATTCTGGTGTTACAAGCGTCCATAGGCTGCGGTGACCGCTTACCATCAGACGGACCGCATGATTGTTTGGCACCGTCGTGGTATAGAAATAATAATAAAAAAATCCTATATATTAAACTTGCGAACTGCGATTGCCTCCGTCTTCTGTGGGATCTTGATCGATTGATAATACTTCTTATTTGAATGATCATGTTTTTTGCATATGCTTTACGTCTAGCAGTACCCGATAACTCATTCATGATGAATGGGTCTGTGTGTAAAATTTCTTGTATTTAGAAATATTGACTCATGTGAAACGATTAACAAAAACACAGCATAGAGCGAAAATTTCCCACATAATCAGTTCAATGTCGCGCGGTTTGCTTAGAATTCTGTTTAATTAATTTTTATTACGCATAATACGTAATGCAAAACAGCTATTTTTATTGTTATTTGGGCCAATGACAATCCTGTTAGTCATTCTAACCTTTAACACGTATTATTGATGTAGGGTGGTTCCGAAAGGGTTGTCAATTCATTATTTCACATTTGCACATTTCCATTTTCCGATAATTAATTACAATTATGGAAAACGTTGTCAACTGTTTTAACCATTTCACTACCAGGGATTCACGTAGTGCGCTCCCTTTTGGCACATTCGCGAGTAGCGGTAGTGGGTTCTTTTAATTATTTTATTGTTTGCAAACTCACTGTAAAAAGTTTTTATATGTTTTTATTTTATTTTATATTACGAGCAAATATCATATGAGGTATACGTCATGAGCTCACTATTAGTAAAATATATCACGGCATGGCATATGACCTCTATGAAAACTGTACAGGAAACGAAAGCGGTAATTGTCCAATAAGGTTTGACAATTACCAGTTGGATAAGCATAAAAATAACAAGATTAACAATTACATATTCTAATTTTTCCTCAGGTTGGTCTCGCAGATCGATCTTTTGTATCTCAATATCAATATTCATTACAATAATTAATGAACCAGTCTACCACTCTGGCCCCTGGTTTTCATTAGAGCTCGCTGCTTAACTAACTGGCCTCGCAGACGTTCTGTCCTATGACATATCATTTATATGTCCTTAAATATATTATATATATTTAACTCAACCACAGTGCCAGTTAAATGTCCCATTTACGTTATCTAGGGCAATGGGTCGTCGAGCTTATCGATCTGCACACGTGGTTAGGCAAGGTCCTTTGCTGTATGTTTAGCAATGTTTACCAATAACGATTTTTACACTTAGTAATAAAGATACTAGCGGGCCCTGTCCTTTTTAATAGTTAATTGCTCGTACCCAGCACCATCTATCGGGCTCAGATTTTGTAATTTTACGGCACTAAACCCATAACATACATCATTTTGGTTCAAAAATAAATAACAACGCTAAAGCGTCACTGCTTATTTCGCATCTTACTTTTTGTAACAAAATATATCCTATAACTTGGCCAGATAACGCATCTATGAATTAAAGGAAAAATCATGTAAATTGCATTAGTGCTTTTCGCGTGAAAAGAACACAAACGACAAGACGTCTACAGACAGACGTTGAGTTTTATAATATGTATAGATTACTTTATGTTAATTAAGTTCTAATTGTAGATTATTATAGACAATGAATACTAATTTTTGGAAGTCATTGTGTAACATGTGAAATTATACGTGACACGGTGTCAGAGTGTCGAGCGTCGGCGACGCGACGTGCGCAAGAGCATGCCGCTGTGTCGACTCTTGCGCAGTATGCATGTTAAAATTGTAGAAACACACTCGAAGCATCTATTTTACAAAGAAAATACTATTATTTCTCAACTGCTTACCCAATGTTTTAAGTTATCTTTTATATGGATACGCATTAAGTACAATAAAAATTCTAACAATATTATATGGAATACCAAATACTTTAAACAATTTTAAGCTTTATTAACTACCATTCTAAAGAAACATTTAAAGTTCTAAATCATTTAATCAATCGCACTTAAAACAATCGCTATATAAATTTTAAAATGTTTATTTAACTCATTGACTTACATGTATGAACCAAATGAATCGACATAATGTTAAATTAATTTCAACAAAAAATTTGTTTCGCGAATAGCCAATGGGCAAGTATTCGCAAGCATAGCGTGCAATCAGCAAAGTACACAAAGCATGTAGCTCAAAGCGGGAACGCACGCAGCCGCTCGATTACCGACGGATTTCGGCGAAACGGGACACACCTGCTTTGGTGGCAGCTGCATTGAACAAAAACCTCAATAGAGCGGCGCGACGGAGCGGATGGCGACCGGAGACAAGGATCGCTTTTTTTTAACGTACCACCAATTTCAACCACATTTTCAATGCAGAAATGAACACGTGATGGAGAAGGTGTTTTTGTATTCAACTTTTTAATTTTAGAGTATTACTCTGTTGACCTATATTTTATACTAGATGTGTAAGCTGATCTCAACGTACACTGGTGGATAGGTATCATTTCTTGGCACATATACGAGATCGATCAAAACTTATATAAAATTGTATTTACTAGAGTTTATAAATTCTGTACATATTATAGACCTGTATATAAGAACTTTTTTTTTTTAATTTCCTGTTATACTTCCCATATAAAGGAAACGAATCACGAATATGACATAAACGGCTTGACCGAATTTTATGTCATTTTTTACACGGAATGTTGTACAGTTTTTGTTATATAATTAAGAACGCTTATTTAAAGGGGATATTTTTTTCAAACTAACAAGTATAACTAATTGCATGTAATTTTTCGCAAAACTTTTCCGTAGTAGCGGTACATTCGTTGAGACACATGATTGGCTAAAAAATAAATAGATAAACTTCATTATTTATTAGATCTGAACCCAGTATTATTACTTACTGGCTGGTCACATAATTAAGAACGATGAATATTTTTTTAAATTCAAATTCAAATAGAGGCTCTGTGGCTCTGTGATTGTAGGTCACTCTATTCGTCAAGATTTTATTCTATATTCCTAATCTCGTTTGCTCTATTCATGTGGCTATTTCATAACATAACTAGTTACTTCTAAGTAAGAACACATAACTACACATGACATGATTTAGATAAAAATCAATATGATTCTTAATTATATGACCACAACTGTATGTGCCACTCCTTATTTGATAGGTAGTAGGTAATAAAAGTAATAAACGTATGAGGAGCTGCGGAGCATCGATAGTCAGTTATATATCATGAATTAATAAAAACAGTATTTTTTTTCTCTAATAAATCAGTTTTAAATAGTAATGAATAGTTGCGGATAATAATGGAATCAGACCACTTCAAATTACTCAATTTATCCTACTCCCGTCGCGTCGTCCATTTGATAAATCTGTACTTCAACAAATATTTATGGTCGCCCGTCAACTATATGAATATGCGAGCAGCAACTGTGGTGCTGATGAAACACTCATTTTTTCATATAAATGGCACTGCGCTTCCATCTGACACCGTGTCATAAATCCCAATCTATTTTCTAAAGATGTGAAAACATCATATGAGATTTTGCTTCTTGAAATTAATCCATTTCATTTTCTGTTAACATCAGATTTTCTCCAATTCACATCTGCTCCAATTTTTTGGAAGTTTAATTACGATCATACTTCCAGTTTGTTACTCACTGGTTATGGAAGAATTAAATCAATTGCTGTCTTTTGCTCCACTCGTGGTTCTTTATATTATATACCTTTTGTCACTGTATTTATATACATATTTGATACTTAACCAAAAATAGTGACTTAATTAACGGATAGACTGATAGCCCTAATTAATAAAACGTGTCACATTCCGAAAACTAGACAGGTTGGCATGGCACCTCTACGCCGCCACTTCCATTAGTTCCGACACACTTTCTGCATAATAAACCTATTTGTGGGCGGATTGCTTGAGCAATACGTTATTAAGGCGTGCTTCACATCGACCGTGGCGCAACGGGCTCGAGAGCGAAAACCCGGTCGGTGCATGTTGCGCAATCCGGACCGACGACCGACTAAAAGCGAAACAACGTCCTTGGCAATGAATCGAGTTCGTCACGCCCGCATCGACAATTATTTATACGCTTGCACAATAACGCTCGATGCTCCATCGATGCAATCCAGTATCGATAATATCTGCCTCATCGATCGTTTTACTAAGAACGCATCTCAAGCCATCAATCAACTTGCATCGTATTTCTTAATCGCACCTCGAGATACTTAAATTATTTATCATGATAAACATATTTTCAATCGTGAATTCTGAATGATTTAAAAAAATATATACAAAAACGCACCTTAGAGATGTCTAATTTCCTAACAAGCCAGAGAAACTCTATTTTAGTAAAAATTCGTCCTTTTCCAAAATGCTGGTCGTTTCGAAAAAAGTTTTATAAAGATATAAATTGCATCTATTCTTGGATTTAACTTACCAGAACATGTAATAGTCAATAAGCACTTGTAAAAAATCATACTTGACGATGAGCCAATTTTATGTTATCAAAAGTTTCTCGTTCTTGTAAAAGTTAATACTTAGCTTATCGTTAACAGATGAGTGTTCTTTTGAATTTGAAATAGTAGAAAGTATCTAACAGTAATTATGTGAATTTCCTTCTTTAATTAATTACTAATCAGCCTGAAATAACTGATAAGTCTGAACAAAGTGCACCGTTTCTAGATAAGCATATGATACAAGCAGCTAACCGCCAGCCGTAGTAGGAGAGGCACTAAAGCGAAATTATAATTAAGAGTTCTCTACAAAGCATCTAAACAACATCTCTTGTGAACAATAAAATAATACACGGCTATTTGCAAGGTTCACGAGACGTGTTCCAGTGTCGCACAAATATATCCGTTCGAAGGTCGAACACCTAGCGCTTTTTATAGCAATTAACTATTAGCATGGTCGTTGTGTTTTGTCATCAATTTATTTATGTCATCTCAGGTGCACTCGGAGCGAAGCGCTTCGAACCAAATCAGGATCTGCCTACCTCCGATACGTCGATTCGTACACAACGGAGTTTGACCGTAAACGTTCTGAGTTCATGCCTTTTTTGTAAAGCAGCTAGACGCCGGCGCCTCGAGGGCACCTGCCTAGCCTTATTTATAAACCAATTAAACGAATCTTATTTTTTTTATACATCAATTATCTTTCATTTTGTTACACTATATAGAACCTGTGTCTTCCGCATCGATGATTTAGACCGATACTTGAATTGTCAGACAAACAAGTTTTGCATTGTTGTGTCCCTTATTTCGTTCACATTGATAATTAGTTCAGTAAAACAATAATTGTGCACATTATTATGTTACATATATCCTAACTGCATTGGGGTTTAGTAAAAGGTAGACGTCCTCCACTAGCCACTGCTATCATTAAGATTCATAAATATCACGGTAAAATCTTCTAGTAACTGAATACACGGTCGCTGATTACAAAAAGACGCACCGAAATCACCGCACGTGGTAGCCACAATATCGAGTACCCTATCTATTACCCTGGAAACCCAGGAAATATCCTAGTTTAGACGCAAAAATAAGTTGCGGTTCTGTTTATTGATAAAATTAATATACAAGCAAATCCTAGCGCACGCACATAGCAGCGGTAAGCGAACAGAATCCTGCGATCGTCCGAAGGAAGTCGTAAAATTTTACAACATTTGTCGCCCGACCCTCGCACTTGCGCGATTTATAGAAACCTTTATTGCTCTCTATGTTGTTCTTACACGCAAATGGCTGAGGAGTAGCGGGGTCAACAGACGAGCGTGACTTGCGGACGGCAATTGTGGGGACGCGGACAAAAAGTTATTCCGAGGCTCAGCAAAAAAAAGTGCGCGGAGAACCGCTTACCAAATGGAATTCTAATCTTGAAATGAAGTGTAAACATGTGTTTATATGTTGTTTTCTAGGGTTCCACAGGCGAGTAACAAATAATTAAATCGTCACGACTTATTCAAGAGTGTCATATAATCTGACTTCTACCAGATATGTCGACATTTGGGTCAGAAATCGTGAGTATTGAGATTTGTGTGATAATAAAAGGTAAAATATATTATTATGTAGGACTTTAGTTTGTTAGACTTGAGTTTTAACTTAAGATAGTTATTCTCAAGCAAGATGTAAGGCTACGAGTGTAGTTGCAATTAGTGCAAGAGCTATTATAGGAGCCCGGAATGCAATAGCGGAGTCACCTCGCCTTTTTCTCGCTTCTAACCTTGAAGAGAAAAAATACATACGACTTTCAAACGACCACCTGAAACAGTTAACCGCTTAAAGTCACAGGTGGGTTATCTACGCCGCAATTATTATATTTACCAGCAATAAAACGTATGATATATTACTTGCAATATTATCGAGTGCACCGACATAATTTATAATTTGCCTATAAAATTATACAAATATTAATTAATGATGTAACTTAAGTACATAATAGTACAAAGTAGAACAAATTAATAGTATAAATTAAAACTTAATATGTAGTTTAAATACTACATTTAAATAAATTATTCTTACAATAAAATTCAATACTATCCTTAAAAGATATGTGTCCTTTATGCATGCCTAAACCAATTTATCCATTTTATCAACAATTAAACTTTGCCGAGTTGTTGTGCATACACCCGCGAAGGTACTGTATTAGTACAATCAATTTGCAATAGGTGGCGCACGAGTTGTTTCATTTCAAAGGCAACTGGAACGAAGTGACATGGAAAAGCTTGTAAATTAATAAATACAGGATGTGTGGGTTAACGTTATCGGACAAGTTATTGAACTCGAAGATCGCCAGTGCCGTCAGGGAGTGAGATGGTTTGCTCATCACTACCACTAATGGCGACATGTCTATAAATGCTTTAGTTTTATTATCGACGTACTTGCCCGATTGTGTCGTTTACAATGTTACCCTCTATATACATAATGTTAGATAGCCTATATAATCTTCCTCAATAAATAAACGATAGAATACAAAAAAAAAATTTCAAACCTGAATTAGTTCCAGAGATTAGCGCGTTGAAACAAACAAACAAAAATAAATCTCTTGATATTTATAATATTAACTATAATATACCTATACCTACTCGTGTACGAGTCGTATAGAAACAAAAACAGCAACGTCCACTCTCATTATTTGTATTACTAATATATATTTACATAAAATTGGAAGTGTCGGTTTGTAATGTCAAAATAACACCTTTTTACTAAATGCATATGAAAGTATATACGAAAACTTCAACAAAAAACCCATATTTTTTATTTTTGTCTGTCTGTTAGTTTGTTCCGGGTAATCTCCGAAACGGTTGTACTCATTTTGACGGGACTTTCACTTGCAAATAGCTGATGTTATAGGAGTAATTTAAGCTACTCTTATTTTAGATAATTAGGGTGCCGCGCAAATAAAATAACATCTTCCATCTTTAAAATAACCTACGGGCGACCACCGTGGGTGGAAGGGCGGTCATCACAATATCGACGGCACTCTGTAGTCCACGCGCGCGGAGCCGAGGGCATAACTAGTTATAAAATAGTTTACAAATATAGATGAACAATAAACAACTTTATTACTACATGCTGTAGAATAGAATTCTTGGATAAGACATTCATAAAAAAATATATATAGAAATAATGAAAATTCATTGTGAACATATAGGATATTACTGTTTTTATTTTTATATGCCTCATATGTGTAATTGTTGAACTAAGAAGATAATGTGTTCATTGTAAAATTGTAAATAAAAAACACATGTAAAATTAAATATAACTTTATGTCAACACACTTAAAGCAAAGTTTAGGATACAAAATGAACAGTTTATTACGCATAATGCGCACGCGCGCGTCGTGTCACTACGAATACGTGAATTAGATCAATTAAAATGCGCGCAGAGTGCCAACTAGGGTTGGCATCATACGGTTAGAAAACAGGACAAACCGAACCATCACAACAATTTGTTCAATATTTAAGAAATTAATTGTATATGTATAATGTATGTATATATTACATATGAGTCGTGTAAAATCAAAAGCGACAAAATAGATCTGATCGATAATTTGTCAATAAAAAACTAATAAATTTCAACTGTATACATGGTGAATATTTTACTATTAGCTTCAACCAAAGCTAATAGTAAAATATTAGCCATAAATATATACTTTGCCGCTATTGATTTTATACGACTCAAGTGTAGTTTCTTTTTTTCTCTTATTAAAAGGTAGAAAATGGTCATCCAATCCACCTGATGTTAAATACTCGCCACAATAGGTACAAAGCTATTTATAACTGGTCTACACGACCGTAGTCCTAAGGCCCAATCACTTATAGGTTGTTAGTTGTTACACCTGAAAACTGTTGTAATCGCCTGCCGTTTAGCGTAAGAAATACTAAGAGTTCCAATGGTCCTATACCCTGTTTACATTCTACAATATTGAATAGTTTATAATTAAACCTCTAAGTATTTTTTTTATTATTTTATTCGATATTTGAAAAAGTATAAAAGACATCGATTGCAGTCTGCTCGAACTCTGTCACTCTTACTATTTGCAATAATCGCAAAATTTGCATAATATCATGGTCACATTTCGTAAAATGCGTACACAACTCTAATCTAAATAAGGAATGATAAATAGTTACACTAATAACAGTATCAGTAACGCGATTACCATAAACACTTACAACTCTGTGTAAAATATTATATATAATCACATAAAATAAAGAATGTTGAAATTTGTAATAAAATTACAAGTACCGAGTAGGGCTGACACAATTCTTGTGTAAACGGGCAAGTGACGAGCGTGCTAAACGGACTGGATGGCACATAGATATTTGGATGTGTTATTAAAGTGAAATGAGTATGACTCAAACATAGCCACATAGGTTCCGTTTAGTAAATTAAATTCCCACTTTTAATTTATCATTGCTAGTTAAAAACTGAAATTATTTCTGATACTAGCCGTTTTATATATTATATTTACTTTTACTATTCACAATCATAGATTACCAAGTATCGTAGAATGAGAATAAATAACTTCACCCTATATTTGAAACAATATGCCCCGCGGTTTCATTCGGGTCATTTATTTTTTGTTATATTAACCAAATAAAATAATCAAAAAAAAACAAAAAATATGGAGTGTCAGATACCCTACAGTCTAAACACGAATAAAAATATTAAGCATGCCCGGGCGTGGCTACACACAACCTGCCGGCGCGTGCGCATATTTCACAACACACCTATAAAATCACAGTTTTATAACCAATAATTATTATAAATACTGTATGTACTCTAAATAATGGTGAAACAATTTATTACATGACATATAACAACTAGATGGTGCCCGCCCAGTTCTATTGTGATTTTTTATTTTAATTGATTATATCATAAATCGTAACCTATATACTTGGCACTTCTTACTGAAGTACTTACTTAGCCTTTAGCATTTGTACTTCTGGAATTAAAAGGAACACTAAGAAAAACATCTTTGAAATTTAAAAGATAGATTTTAAGTTAAATCTGTTCAAACATACTATTAATACAAATAACTGTATATCTTTGATTGTTTGTTTGTTTATTTAAACATGGTAATCTCTGAAACTACCAGAAGGAGGTACTATATGCCTATCTCTTATACATAAGCCACACTAAGGTATTTTGTGACAGTTTTATTGACAATTGAAAAGTGATTTATGAACATTGTTATTGGGCATGGCATATTAATCCTTACAAACGAAAGTTACTTCATTATCAAGACAACTAAATGTAGATAAACTTTGCCCTTTATAGCATGTTATTTGGACGAATAGTTTCGGAGATAACGTAAAATTAAAATAATTCAACACTCGGCTCGGGTTTATGACAATAATTGTAACGGCGCGCACGAGCCGTGTAAGTTGTGACACATAACCCTGGCCACCAGATAAAAATATTGTCTATACTGAAGTATTATAAATCATCAATCAGCGATTACTTTTAAACAATACGCGGGTGAAACTGCACAGCTAGTTATAAATAATATACCTGCGGAATATCTGTCCGAGTCCCAACATGTTGGTACCAATGAATTTTTCGGAATTCGCGTACATTTATTAATTCAAATTGGCTGACAGTGAAGGAAAACATCATGAGGAAACCTGAACGCTTGAGAACTGTATGTGGAAAAAATATAGAACTGTTGGGTTCTCGGCGTTTGGTTTTGCCAATACGTCGTGGGCTGGCGTGATGAAGCTTGTGTTTTTAAAAGAGGTCTTTCAGGAGGACGAGGAGAGGACATTTAGAGGCTTGTAATATCATATAATATTTGTGTTCCATATCAAGATATATTAATCTCACTATAATATTAATACAATTATTTATACATAGTAAGATATAACTCGGTAAAGTGTCGACTGTTCGCGTCGCAGCCGCGCCCCCGCAAATGCATTGTGTGCGCTGTAATCGTCGCGGAAATTGATCGTTAAGCGGCATCAATGGCTACCGTCCATCAGCGATGAAGCCAATCGAATGAATTAACGTTTATTATTCACACTGAAGTGCAAAATCTAAAGATACCGTAAAATGTTTGTATAAAAAAATTCGAGACATCGTAGGCTCTCTATTTGTTTGACTCTCACATTAGTTTTTCAACTTCAATTCCATTCTTTATGCAATAATGGCTCAATGGTAGCGAGTTTGGAGGTTACGTTGATCAACGTGCAAATCGCCTGAGTTTTCGGTGTAGGGAGACTTTGTGAGCAAACCATAGCAAGGTGGTAGGGCATTTCTAAAGCCCACCCACAAGTTACCACCCTTACTACCCTCAAGTTGGAAATCTGTCGCCAAGCACCTATAGGTGTGTTCCGGCACCTACACTTGAGCGTCAGTCTCCCTACTAAGCTTAGCGTGTTTACCATCGTGAGCCACGATAATACCTATTTTTTATTTATCGTTATAGGTTTGGTGGCCTAAACTCACCTGATGTTAAGTCACGATGTGGCCCAAGACGATAACACGATAAACCTAGTTGAAGACTGGCGCTCAAGTTCTGCTGCCGGAACACACCTATAGGTGCTTGGCGACAGATTTTCAACTTGGGGGTGGTAGCTAGCCACGCTGGCATTAGAAAAAGCCCTACCACCATGCTATACTATTCTCACGATGTTCTCCTTCACCGAAAGCTCAGGCTCATTGCAAGGATTCGAACTCCCGTCAATCGACGCGAAGTCGTACACGCTACCACTGAGCCATCATTGCTTCAAAAGAATCAAAGGACAACGAGATATTTTTTATTTTTATTTCGTGCATCATTTTGGTCTTACAATAAAATTAAAAAAACGCAAATTTACAACCATCCCAACCTAAAAATATGGAAGTAAAGTCTTTTTTAAAAGAAAACGGATAATAATTTAATATAACTTATGAATTAATAAAAAATATATTATAATTTAATGAGACACGTGCGACGATACAACGTTGCACTCGCTATAATGGGTGCATTGAAAAGTGCGCGGGCGCGTGCACGGAAGCGTAATGCGTCGTAAACAATTATTACTAGTTGTGCCCACGCGCAACCAACAGTCACTTTGATGCACCGCCGACATCTCTTGAAACTCCGCAAGTGATATTATAAGCAAATCGAAAATTCAAGTTAAATTTTGAAATAAATGTAATCGTAGACTTCATAGCGTCAGACGAAACAGCAGAATTGGTGATACACCAAAATTTGCGTCTTTATTCTCACCGGCCTACAATCAAAATATATTGTTATGAATACACCCAGTTTCTTCCAAATTAACTGTACTGTTTTATTAATTTATATATTTTTTATTATGTGATGGTCTAATTCATATTATTTTAGTTTTGAATGTTGGCAAGGGAGTGATCGGGTTTGAAATATAATTATGCATTTGCATGCAGAAAAAACAGGGTGGTCCCTTTTCACCTAGTATTAAGATCTTCAGTTTTCGATTTATGCGATAACAAATGCATTTCGTAGTGTCTTAGAGGGGAAAACTTTTTATTAATTGAAAGAACTGCATAGTATATTGATTTCAGCTGAAAAGCTGCGGCACGGGCCATTGTCATTTATAGACAAATTTTTAACTTTCTTTAACTTACGATCGAAAGTAATAATATAATAGCTAAAGCAAAGTCAAAGTAATAATAGAAATAAGATAAAAATAATTATATCTTTTAAGCACCGCGGTATTACGTCGAGTATATATTATTTTACCCAAATCAGTTTTTTTGTGGCAAAGTTCGTCTTCCTTGATTCCTCATCAAAATTATTATTCAAACGTCATTTTAAATCTTATGGCCCCGCTGTTGACGAAAGATAGTTTAAAATCAATATTTTCGTTAAAAAATATACTCAATTAACATGTAGGATGTGTCATTTATTAACAACTATTTAAATTTATTCGACAAACTTTCCGACAATCGTGTCGCCGACTCACCAGTGTAGCCCCCTATCGGTATTCCACTTCCCGTACTTGCCTATAGCTTGCCAAATTGCTTAAAGTTCATAGTTACTATTTCGCTTCTTACGGTCATGGCGTGAAGTTATATAGCCTATATTATTCCTCATGATTCTGGCTATCATATATAAAAAGAATACGACTAGTAGTTCCAGAGATTAGCGCGGTTAAACAAACAATCAAGCAAAAACACTCTTTCTGATTTATTATATTATAGTATAGATATGTTTAAATAACATGATAGTAATTAGTTAGATTGTTTACATTCTATTAATGTGCGAAATTTTCTTACGGGTGCTTACCCGTAAGTATATAGTATAATAATTAATACAAAACTCCAGACGCCATCATGAACTATAAATACTCAGAGTCACACTCAGAAATCAATAAATCGATAATTTAAATTAATACAAGAGTTAAAACAAGTCGCAGATAATTCATACGAGACCGTTCACAACGCCAACTAATCCGAGGACACCTCGACACGACCTGGAAAGTAGAGACGCGCCGGAGAAAGATGCGCGTAATTAGTTAGATCTTTACCTCAGTTAACGTTGAACTCGCTATCTAGAGGTGACAAATGTTCCCGTCACGAAATAGAATTGAGATAAGGTTTAATTGCATGAAACCGACGTGAATATAATCTAGACTCGAACTAGCCGTCGAGAAGTCTGACTGTAATCCAGGATTTCACGGACGGTGGTGTATAAATTATTACATTTACAAGGTTCTCAATTAAAAAGCATTGCTCCGGCATTCAAATAATTTTAATCGTATTTATCAGTAGTTATTCAGGCTTGATCAGAACTTGGCAATTCATTCATCTCTTGCTTCAATATGTACTGGTATTAGATTGCTGCATTCTTTTAAATAAACTGCATATTTTCTTCAAATACTAAATTTGTATAACTTAATGTTAATATCAAAACCTATGTTCACTTGAGATTAGTTCTCAAACAAATAAAATCACACTGTTATATTTGGCAAGAAATTAAGGGCGCAAGCTAGGTTACCGAAAATATTAGACGACAATAAATTTTAAATCAACAGAATCGACCATTCCATTTATAGATTGCTCTTTTTACCCCGGCTTAATAGTTCAATTTGTATTCAAAAAAACGAATAGTTTATAATTTATCTTAACAACGTCTATAATATTTCAAGTTCCAGATCAAATGTAAAATGTTCTATAATCCATTTACAGGAGCAAGTGGTTTTAATGTCATGAATTTGCCTGAGGGTATTAAATCAGGTGACGTAGGCTTCGTCCTTTAAAACATCTATTACTTATAAATAAATTTGAATTTTGAATTGACTATACAGATTGTTTATATTAATTATGTATATAACTAGTTGTGCCCGCAGCTGCGCTCGCGTGGACTACAGAATGCCGTCGATCGGATACACGCGCGATCGTGCTACCTCCGCTCCCGGTTGATTTAAAGACAAAAATGCTTATTGTTGTTAACCTTTAAAAGATAGACATATTTGCTTTCGCTGACTTCTTTGTAGGTATTTTTAGGAGCTACAATTATGTCCCACATTAATCTGATATATCTCTTATACTGTATAATCAGCGTAAACCATTTAAGCGCCCCAAAATCGAAGTTACACCGAATTATTTTTATTTGCGTGCAACCCTAATTCTTTTTTTAAAATAAAAGTAGCCTAAGTTACTCCTAATAACATCACCTATCTGCCAGTGAAAGATCCGTCAAAATCAGTCCAACCATTTCGGAGATTACACGGAACAAACAGACAGACAGACAAATTGACATTACAAATAGACACTTCAATTTTATTTACTTGTATGTATAGATTACGTGTAATAACATCATGTAATGAGATGTAATAAATCATGAGGACTGCAACGACTGCAAGGGGCGCAGATTGCGTTCCTATCACAGGAAATGGATATGCCGATAAAGATAGTCCCGCACCGCGCCGTATGGGGCAAAAGTGTACTTAACACAATTTTTTACTAACAAATATTCATTTTAATTCAAAGTGATCCATAATGAGCTGATAAGAGCTCTGAAGTAAATTTATTTTTAGTACGTTTACGTGCCAATGTTAATAAATGGCCCATCATTATAAAACTGGGAACTGTGTGGGCTCTAAACCTTAAGCTACAGCCATTGCTTTCTGGCAAATTGAGCGTAGACTGATGAATCTAAATTATACTTTTTCTTCTACTGCATATGTCAAAGATATACAAGAACTATAAAAGCTATTTGAAACAGAAAATATTTTATTCCCCATGAATTTATATTTTGATTGTAAATTTAGCAAAATCCTCGACGCCTGATGAAAAGTTACTACCAGGCATACAATCGAACCGATAAGCCGCAAATAAGGCATTCGATAATTCTCACAAATCACACAAATTCCATAACTGGGTTAAGCCGTCGGTTTCCGTGTAGCCCTAACAAGAAACGAGCATTAGAAGTCTTTTGTCTGCTCGCCGCAGCTGCCGTACGATTGTCGCTTAACTGTATCAGAACCGTCAGAACTTAGTATTCTAACGTGAACCGTTTTCCTTTAAACGATAGATACTTACTTATCATTCTTTTGATCACTCATGTATGGAAGAAGTAAATTCGTAAGTAAAAGATTAAAGGTTTAAACAAATTCATCGCTTAATGCGCTTCAATTTCAAACATCAGTTTTCAAACTCTACATGTGTCTACCTCAAAGAAATGGTTTAAGTGCTAACTAAATATTCATTTGTCTCGAGAATATGATCATAATTCCTCCTATTAACTTTATTTCTCCATTCCTTAAAATACTGCATAAAATGCCTCTATTATTATAACTTTTATATTTTTTATTCCTATATGTATTGTTTATTGTAAGCGTGCATTGATTGTATAGTATTAATAGACTGCAGATAGATCTAGCTAGTAGTTTACCATTTTCGACCATGAACTAACTCAATATAGGTCATTGCCAGAGCATCGTAGAATTTTACGGTAATCGCCTCCGCAAATTACCATTGGCAGAATTTCAAGACTCCGGCGTCTGTAGTACGTCTGAGAACAACTGAAATGTTTCATGAATCATCACGGCCACTGTACTCGGTGGTATGGATTCGTGTCCATTGTGATGACTCGCCAAGATATTTTTTAATCGTGGAAACTTTCAATCCCATTTTCCATTGTGCAGAGTTTAGTTTCGCTCGCGCTGGGATTGTTCTATTTTAAATTTCGAATGTCGGAAACAGTAGCGTCGCTGGCGCAGAATAATGAAAACAAATCGTTCACTGTAGCAACATTGCTGAACTGGATGGAAAAATATAATAAAGATTTCAAATTCACTGCGTATAACGTATTTCCTTGTTTTTACTCGTAAGTACTGAATGTGGAGATTCGATGCAAAACGAAAATGTTTTATTAAGTGCATAGATAGATGATCAGGCGGTGTGGGAAAGTCTATTTTATTACTAGTACTTGTGCCAGTTATCTTTAAATTGTATTGTGTTGGCAGCAGAATTTCTTCAATATACTCGTCGATTCCCCCATCGGCCTTCGCATGAATGGGATGGCAGGGCGGCGGTCAACGCATACGCGAATGCCAGCGGCCCGCTTTAATTTCAGCCACGGACACTCAATAATATCTAATGGATTTATAGCACATTAAACCGATACGTCGCCGGCGACATTCCATTCCATCAGACGAGGCATTGCGCCGCGATTTGTTAAATAAACACGATTTTCGGTTCGTCGAACTGTGCCAGAATAAGCCACGGGCTCACGTTGGTTTTAATATGGAAAGTGTTAGCGGTCCCGGGTGGTGACAAATACCCCCCTAGCGCGTGTGACACGTGGATATGTAACATTAACGGAAGGTATGCGCGTTCGGATTGGAAGCCATTCAAACTATTCGAGCGGAGATCACGAGGTAGCGGCAATCGATTAACTTAACGACTCTTCCACTATTTGTTTGTTTTTATTCGGATCTCGTACCTTGTTCTATCTACTCGGATATTCAGATGTGGATCTGTTTCTTAGCTTGAATACATCTGAGAGAATTTTAACGAGTGTAAATGGTGCTTGATTATTAATTTTCTTCGATAATTTGTTTGGATTATTTCACATTATTTAACCTGCAGAAACTTAGTTGCATTTTACTATAATGTATGTTTAAAATACACCTTCGCTATATTACTCCTATTTGATATTTAGGTTAACCTAACTGTTAAAACATTTGTAAACAATGTAAAATACTAGAGGGAAACAAATTAGGTGAATATTGTAGTATTTGTTACAATAAAGAGAATAAGAGGTCCTTTATTGTAAGATTTCCGAATATAGAGTTTTTCATTCAAATATATTTCAATCTACTTAAATATACACGAAATAAGCGGAGTCCACTTTCAATCGGTTCGGTTGATCGAAATTCGTGATTTCTATTGAACAGTCGAAAAACAAAGACAAAGTTTTCGTGTTGACGCAACGAATATACTTTACGAAGAACATGTACGAGAACACTGTATTAAATTATTAACATTATTTTCCTTTTCAATTTTCTTTTGCGGCGAGAACGAATTCACCATGAATGGGAAATAATATTAAAACAAACATATACATACTAACATACAACAGAATCTATGTTAATAGTAAATGTACTAGTAAGGTACATCATCTATATTTGTTATTGAAAATAGGTATTTACTTGTAAGTATAGCAATATAATAACAGCATAGTAACAGACAAGGCAATATTAATTCATATTAGAGCTTTCTATTTTTCTAGTGAAATATTTACAAAATACTTTTTACAGAATTTTAATACAATAAATATATTATGTACTTGTGTACATAGTATGAAATTTGTAAAATACATCACACAATTTCAATTGATTGATAAATTAAATTCACAATTATATATAATACTCTACATTTAAGTTTTTTTTTAATTTTTGCAGTGCAAAATCAAATGTCAATCTAATCAGAATAATTACTGCCAGAATTAAGAAGTATATGAATTTGGAAGGTATTTTGCCATAGTAAAACGATAAAAACAAACATTTTTAACAACAAAACTATTCAATTTAGGCATACCTTAATGACCAATAAAAACTACAAAAATGGATTAGACCTTTGTTTTTAAATTCATTTGTGGACAAATTTGCAAATTGTTATTCCATTATATTCCACCCACGTCACTGGACATGCGCTGCGAGCATGACAAATAAAATTACGTTCATTAAAGTTTTTAGTAAAAAAGATTAATTGATTAACCTTTTGCCATATTCCAGATTTAGCAAGGTATTTATAGTAGTGTTTTGTTTATGAATGCCAAATTTATAGAACTTGGTAGATGGGTACATATCTAAAACTTGTCTATCTATACTAATATAATAAAGCGGAAGAGTTTGTTTGATTGTTTGTTTAAACACGTTAATCTCTGAAACTACCAGTCGTGACCAGTATGGTCTATAAATTGCGTTTAAGTTATGTACATATAAAAAGGAATGTATTTATATGGAATACTGTAATATATTATTATTTTAAATTTAAAATGAAAATTATACGAAATCAATCTAAATTATTTCATCTTCACGTAATTTCCAATAGAAATAAACTAGCTTGTTTTTTTTTCTCAAATTTTTCGATAAATGTTTTGATAACTTTTCGCTATCAATTTTTTGGTTAAAAAATAATACTAAAACAGACATCCTATAATGCGCCATTATTCACTGGATTATAACTGTTAAAAGTTGTAAAATTATTAGTAAAGTATAGCAAAACTACTCAGATCTTATGTCTTCTGTATAATATCAGTTAATATCTAAAATAATTATGCTTTTTATGACTATACAAAGGGCTTTAGATGCATTGTGTTACGATTTGTATTAAAATTAAACTAAAATGACTGATACAAACTGGGGAATACCATCAAATAAGACTTGCTGTTGAACAAGTTATCAAGAAAAAGTTTACGCGCCCCGGAAACCTGTAGGGAACGACGTGTTAGGTTAAATTCACAGTGTAGACGTATGAAAGAATATCGATAGATCGAAAGTAGTGAATGTGAGGCAAGGCTGACTGCGTCTGAGGAATCAGAGACACATCACAAAGCACGAAACACATTAAATCGCCGATGATGAATTTCAGTACATCTACATGGTTTTTTTATTGCTGTTTTTCATACATGAAATTTCACGTGGACAAAGTCGCAGACACATCTAGTAATTTTATAAAAGTCCAGCAGTACGACAAATATTTGAATCGCGTCTGGATTCAAGCTACTGAGGATAAATATTTTTCTTATGTAATAAATTCACCAATCGGAAAAGCCATCATTTGATATTAAGTGTTAAGCAATCAAAAACTGGATAACATTTTTATCCGTAATCAATTATTACTTATAAATCGTTTCTCTTGAAGGCTATGTTGAAACACATCCTGCATGCATGATGGTAACAACGCCTTTCAAACAAGAACATTAAAAATAGCAATGTTACTTCAAGACACAATAAGATAGTTCCAAATAAAGTCATGTTAGTAGTAGTCCAATATAAACTATAAAGTCTTCTCACTTTGAACATAAAATAGCATCGATAAAAGAAATCAAAAGACTTCTTAAAGCCACTCACACAGTAAAAAGCAGGCGCAGAACACCTCCACAATGTGACTCACCTAAAACAAAAAAGTATAATATAAATAAAACAATCTATTCAATCATATCAATGTGTTCGACATCAATAAAGACCTGTTATATACACGACCTCAAAACACAACTTTTTTAAAAAGTTGACATATAAATCAAAAGCTCCGTGGGAAGCAATCGTTTAATATTATTAAAGAAACAAAAAAATGAATAATAGCCAATATTTATTGGATAGGACGAATTAACTAGATTGCCAGTCACAATTCTTTGTTCTCGGTTCGTTTTTGCGCACGACACCAATTATTATTAAGATCAATTTGGGTTGAACATAAGAAACTTAAGAAAACAGATTATAATAATACAATTTTACAAAACATCAGTCAAACGCTTAATCCTGATTTGAGAGAAGTTGTAAATAAAATTAATCGAAGTATAGACGAACACATAATAAACATTAGTTAGAATTAGTTGAAAGTCGTCTCTTAAATTGAGTCAGAGTTATATGAGTATTACACTAAAGTGGGTTTATTTAACTTCAAACTTTCCATTTTTATTCAATGGAATGAATGAATTGATTTTGAATGTACATATTGAAATATGTCAGGTTTAGTAATTAGGCTAGGCTATTGTTTAGACTTGCTATTTAAATATCCAAAGCAGTTATTGATACTGGTGTGCAAAAATCAAAGTAAATTGGATATACATTGTCCGAAACCGAATCAAAAACTGTAGCTAGTCAGTATAGTAGGTATTGGCCAGGTATACCTTCGAAGAGAAGTCAAGAAGTTCTATGGATAGTTATACACATCAACGCAGAAACCCATTACGAATCTAGCTAAACATCCAAGAGTTAGATTGACCCGACACTGTATTTTTTTTTTTTTTTCGATTGACTATACTGTTAGCCTTAGAGGCCCTGGAGCCTTTACGGCTTTTACAGCTTTACCGGGCTTGGACCGACACTGTACATATGACATCCCGGACGTCAGCTTGTACGAGATTAGTATGGGCCTCAAACTGCTTAGAAACAACAAAGCTTCCGAGGATGACGGAATCACAGCTGAACTATTGAAGGCGGCTGGTAAACCAGTACTTTAGGCCCGGCCCTTCAGACCTTTTTAAATTCCGTCATCCACGAAGGTAAAACGCCGCAGGCATGGAACAAAAGTGTGATGGTATTCAAAAAGGGCTACTCTGAAGAATTATAGGCTCATCTCACTTTTGAGCCATGTTTATAAGCTATTTTCGAGAGTTATTACGAACCGTCTCACTGGCTAGGTCGACGACTTTCAGCCTATCGAGTAGTGAAAATACAAAACAATAAAAAAACATTTATGCCGCGCAAACGCGTGCATTCAAACATACTTTTTCGATTCGATTATTTAAGACATAAAGAAGTATTCGATGACCAGAAAAAGAGATTAATGCATTACAGAGGTGTCCCAATATAATAGCAACACATTGTAAGCGCGTGGGCTATGCCGGTCACTAAACCTAAGAAGCGCCCACATGCAACCGAAACTTGTACCGTGATGTTGATATTACAATAAAACCTGATAGGTGCAATGATTTGGCAAGAAAAGTTTTCAACCTATGCCATATGTGCTTCAAGAAAATATATAAATGAATAATCATTACATAGTATAAAACAAAGTCGCTATAATCTGTCCGTCCCTATGTATGCTTAAATCTTTAAAACTACGTAACGGATTTTGAAGCGGTTTTTTGTAGTAGATAGAGTGATTCAAGAGAAAGGTTTATATGTATAATACATACATAATATTGTAGAGAAACACTGGTAAATTTAGAGGTTTCTAAGTGATGTCGTAAATAAACACATTTTTCTGGCTGAACCCCACGAGATAAATCAAAATAATGTACTACAGTATTGTACACATTAAAAAGGTGAACAAAAAAGTCCGCGATGGTATATGTCTATCTCTTAAGGATAACCCACAATAATCATTTTTTATCCTTTACATTTTACGGGAAAAAATGGCTTATTTACGAAGTGATTTTAAGCAATACAGCATTAATCCTTATCCAATTAAGTACCTTAAATAAATTGTCCATTTAATATAGATCAATATAGCCCTTTACAGCATGTAATTTAAATGAATATTCCCGAAGATATTACAGATTTAAAATGTAGGGAAGTGCGGCTGTACCGGCCCTATATACCATGGTCAATTATATGTCGCTCTTTCAAGAGTAACCTCTAAACAAAACATGTTTGTATTATCTAATGACAAAAAAGCTGTAAATATTGTTTATAAGGACATTCTGTGGTAGGTAGGTACATTTAGTATCAGCATTGCACCCGTGCGAAGCCGGGGCAGGTCGCTAGTAAGTCATAAAGAATGATCAGAACGAAAATAACGGTTAAAGAAATCTAATAGAAAATTACGACAGTTTTGTAATAAGTATAAAATTTGGTGTGATCACAGGTGTGAAAAATCAGAGACAAACTAAGAACGTGATGATTATGATAAATGGAGCATTATAGGTAAGCTCATTTTATATGTATAGAAATAATTTGAAAAAGTTAATATCTGTGACATGTACAATTATTTTAAAATTATGAAAAACACAATACACAAATTGTTAGTAAGCACTCTATAAATAAAATTAATGAAAGTATTAAAACGTTTTCCACTCGTTTTAAAAAACGTTTACAAGGCACACATTTCATTTCAACAAAAATCTTAGAACACAAGTTAAAAATACTCACAAACGGTTTAGGTGCTGATGGAGACACATTATGCATAATATATTCAAAATGATTACAAAAAAAAGACGGAGATAGGAGGGCATGGTCGTATTTCATCATGGAACCGTGTGATGAAATTTTACAAGCGATGTTTACACAAAATTGTGATTATAACAAGACATAATGACAGGTCTGTAATTGAATTTGGTTGCTGTAGTAAAGACCGGTGTCATGCTATTCGACAAATCATTATAATAGTGATTTACTGATTCAATAAATTACAATATTTACATAGATTATTAGTAAGTAACCTGAACAACTATATTTTGCAATAGAACTACAACGCAATATCTATAATAAAGGTCAGTGTATTGATTCTTTTTTTGTTAATTACTGTAGAATCCTTGGCATTACTTAATAGCTTTAACAAAACTTTTAACAATTCGCTAAATAGCAGTGGCAATTTGTATATTAAAGCTTTCGATCACGAGGTTGTTGATGCATTTTCAATGTGAATTTTTTTTCGATTTGACTATACTGTTAACCTTAGTGGCCCTGGAGCCTTACGGCTTTTACAGCTTCACCGGGCTTGGGGGCGAGCGCTTAGGGCACTCAGCCGCGAAAGCAAGGCTACAAGTTCCAAGGGTGCCAAAGTGGCCGAACCTCGGCTTGGACTGTTGCCGCGTATGCAATGAAGTCAAATGTTAAATTAAAAAAAACTATGCCATGTTACCAGAATATGACGAGACCGCGTTTTCGTTATGTAATCTTTTTAATCGTTACAAATATTCTATGTTACAATTTCCCCATTTTACGTGTATCTATTTACGTTTCATACATATTATCATCATCATCATTTCAGCCGAAAGACAACTGGACATAAGCCTCCCGTAAAGATCGCTACAATGACCGGTTCTTTGCTGCCCGCATCCAGCTTCTTCCAGCAACCTTTACGTGGTCGTCGTGCTGCGTCTTCCGGTACGTTTCGTCTCATACACATATATTCTTATTATTATTAGTCACACATTGTATGAATCATAATGACTATAAGCTACGTATCGTCGCCTAATGAACATATACAATCTGCTATTTTATCACGTTATAAATTATTTTTTGATAAATCACACCTCTTGTTAAGTGATGGCAAAAGATGGTAACACGATAAGCTTAGAAAGAGGATAGGCTCTCAGGTGCAGCTGCTGGAACAAACTAATACGTGTTTGACGACAGATTTTGATAAGAACTGCTGTATTTTTTCACAAGCAGATGTTTATTTATTTATTTATATGTCACACTCTCCTATATTTACTACTATTTATTTCCTTTAAAATAAGATTTACTCAGTAGTTCTTAAAATATTTACAACTATATATATCTATATCAATATTGGAATATTAATTTAAACATATAATCAAAGCTTTCACATTAAATATTTTGTATGTTGTTAAAAAATACATTGTAAAAACGATATCATTGATACCGGCCGCGGGTTCTTAATTTACATAAATGTCCACTTCGTTTAGTTCAAAGCGAGCCAAGTCTCCGTTATCTTAGGTTAAGAACACGTCAGTGCCATCAATGGCTTTTGTAAACAGTCGTATTTCGATCCCAAGCAGTCTCGTACTTGCTGTAAATTTTGAATGCAAACAAAAACTTTACATCACAATTCCTAAAGGAGAACCGACTTGTGTAATTCATTGTTTCTTTGTCTTACTACGTTTTGTTAAATTACCTCAAAATCTGTCAAATCTTCTTTCCTTTTTATCCTTCTCCCAGCTAAGTAGAGTCGTCACACTATGTTTTCCTCCTCCACTCTCCAATAACAGCTGTCAACTGAGTACTACACATATAATTCCTTACACAATCCATCCATATCGTCTTCCTCTACAACTATATCTGTCCACCTTCATACTTAAAATTCTTCTAATCGTATGACTTTCATCCCTCCTCAAGACATGCGTATATGACGCTAATCTATTATTCCTTAACTTCTCTGATTGTTTTCAATTATTCGATTCCTATCATATATGAATATTAATTTTCAAAAGTCATGCACATTAAAAATATTTTTCTTATAACTTCATGGATCATATTTTAAAATTGATCATAGTTTTATGTAGTACGATGGGTTCATTAAAAACTGTGTGTACACGGACCTTAAATATCTATTCTGGTGGTCGAGTCTAGACTAACCATACAAACGTGAAGGCAATTTATGCGCATATTCGACTGCGTCGCGACGTCTTAACTACTTTTATATTGGCACGGACATTTCTGTTCAATGTTTATAGTAATAACCCTTGTCACAGTTCAATGTATTTTCTACGTTCATATATAAGTGTTTTTTTTTTCGTATTTACAATTTCAAATTGATTGCTATTGCTCCATCTCCACCGAAAACATTTCTTATGGGAACAGAAGCAATTATTTCATGAAATCCCAGTGTAATGTATTTTTGAGACATATGCGTGCAGCTTGCTATGGGTTAGTAAAATGAATTTACCAATTTCACAACAGATGTTCGCAATTTTTTTTTATTAACCAAATACATATCATAATATCAAGATAATTTATTTCCATCAATTTTAGGTAAGTTGATACTATCAATGATCGCCGCCGTAATATATGTACAATTCCCTTTTAAAAATCAAAGATATTAATTATCAAGACTCTGCAAACTATTTCCAAAAAATCTACAGAGAATAGAGAAAAAACAAAACAAAGTTAGACGACATAAATGTAAGACAAGAAAAACGATTAAAATATTATCTACAATGCAAGGCAAATTGTGGTGACATTCTGATAAGCTGACACTTGAACAGATAAGAACTATGTCGAGGGCCCTGCTGACACTTATAAAATAGGCTCTTGGGACATGTGTATCTACAATGTATGCATGGTAGATCAAAGATAGACACTGTGTACTGTGTAGGTCCTAGTACAGATAATATGTAAGAATGACAAGTGACAATAAAACTAGACGCAATATTTTTTGCATTGCATTGAAATAACTCTTTGACAGGTTTCTTTAGCTATCGGAGGGATCTTAGAAACACTTCGAAGTTACTTTATAATTACGTTGTACGAAACTAAACGTACTTAACGCAATACATGGTATATTCCGCATAAAGCTTTGACTTAAACTAGTTACTAAATTTTTTTAGTTTTATAATAAATGTATACGGCAGTCAGATTTCAAAACTTCTTCTAATTCATAGCCATTGCATTTCTCTCGGTTATGTTGTATCTCGCAAATAAAAAGCGATGTTATTTTACGTGAGCGTAAACGTTTTACTAGATTGTTCACATCTTGCCCTATTTGTATAGTCCAGTGTTCACATTTTGTCTTATTAGCGATTGTAATCACAATTATAACTTTACCTATCCTATCTTTTATATATTGGAATCCGCTGACTATAGAATTACAACCCCTATAAAATCATATAGGTAAGAGTCGGAAATATTACAAAAAGTATCCAATACAAGTCGTGTTAAAAGCGAATAAAGATATAAATAACTAAAACATTGGGTTCAATGCATATAAATATACTGGTAATAACATATCTAAACAAGTATTGATAGTCAACGCATTGTCAATGTAAAATGTCGTTCGGTTGAGTTAAAGCGCGGCGCGGCACTTGCGCAACTGTTCGTGTGGTCAATTATCTATCGCCGCGCACTGATTGAAAGACATGCATCATAGTTAACGCTTATTAGTATTGTCGTATGCTGATATATATTATGTATTTTGTTGTTATATTTCATTATCAAGGAAAATTTCCAAAGAATTGTACTTCAATGTTATTAACACTTCGCACGTCACAAACAAAAGGGTAATTATATCTTCAAAAACATCTTCTTCTTCATCTTCTTGCTGCATAACATAACTAAAGGTTCAAACGTCCTAATTTATACCTAGATTTAAAGGTACATTCTCCTAGTTTATGTTGAGTAAGTTTAGTGCGTGTATCAGTAGTAGTTTTAGTTTTATTACGACTTTTAAACGACTAGGTAAAGATGATACTGTTTAAGCAGTATAAATCGCTCAAATATATCACGACTGTGTAGCCCAACCAAAATTGACAGTAATTAGAGAATATCAAGTAGTAATTAATAATGATACCATATTAAAAAGTACATAATATATATTTTTTACTGACATATTATATAAAAATACAAATTGGGACTAAAAAAAGGGTTATTAGAAATAAAGTACCAAAATCAGTAATAAATAAACATGATTTTTAAACGTTAAACGTTTAACGCACATTATCGGTCTCTCCTCTTTTTGTGAGCCAGAGCGAGAAAGTAAATGTCGGTGTGTACGTATATTGCACGCTGTTTAAATAAAATCTAAAATGCCTTTAAAATGAAGTTTCACTTCTATCGTGTGTGAATCGTACACACACCTTTTTTTTTTAACAAACCTTTATTCCATATCTAACATAAAATTTACAAATGGGATAAAGCCTCCTCCTCTAGCATTTTACTTTATCCTGTGCAATATTCAATACCCAGCGATTTCAACTATATTATCAGCCCACCGTTTTCGTGGTCTACCATTGCTTCTTTTGCCTGTAGTCCTGGCCATCTTGTTACTTCTGGCCTCCACCTCTTTTCTTCGTAACTTGGATGTGTTTTGGTCATTTCCATTTTAGACTTAGAGCATGTTGAAGAGCATCTGTATTTCTTCTTTTCGTTTCTGGTTTTATGGAATATACTTCTTTATTATTATTTTTATTAATAATTATTTTCTTTACTATTAAAAATATTATAAAAAATGCTATGACACTTCTCATCGTGACTTACAATGCAACAAACACGTTAGTATAGTTACTACAAAAGGCAGAAAATTCTTAGACTTTTATGGTAAACTAATTACGTAAATACACAGTACTAAACTAAATACGTAAATACGGTATCAAAGCGCGGCTCTGAGACGTGACACCGATTACAGTCAGACTGCGGTTACCTCGTTAGTATTTAGCATTACGTTATAATACCTATTTATAATTTATACAGAACAGGCAAACACAGTTAGATCGATACACTTTTTACAATTTAGGCCCTGAGATTTATCCTTCAGTCTAAAATTAGGTATTTCAATAATATACAATGGTACCACCCCAACTTCCCCGACATTGACGTAAATAGTCACCGTCGAACAAGCCAGGCAGTGATTTATAACTATGTTATCGCAAACGTAGATATGATTGAAACCAAACAGATAAATAAGTGACAGACGTACCTTATATGACCGGGTAATGTTTGATCCGTTCCGTTTGATAAGTTATTAAATTACTGATAATAATATAATACTTCAATAATGATAATATTGAACACGATTACGAGTGAATAAGACGTATATTGTAAGCATGTTAAAATTAAATACCTAGAAATTATGTGGGCATCGATAGCCCGTTGTTTTGAAAACAAACTTCTAATTTGTGCCACTTTTGTATACTACAAAGGTTGGTACAAAGGATGGTAAGCGGCTACCATAGCTTATGAACGCTTATAATACTATAGGTATCATTAGCGAGTTACCGACCTGGAATCCACCTACCCCAAGGAGCTCTGAAAACCCTACTCACCGCAGGAACACAACACAAGGTTATTTCATATGCGTTCTTCTGTAGGATGGAGGTATTCCACCAGTCGGGCTGCCCCAAATAGAGAAATCTCCAAATAAATTTCTTCAAGAATTTGCATAATGGCTAGGCATAATTTATTTGTTTAGAATACCTATAAATGTTTGTAAACTAGCTGTGCCCCACGGTTTCACACATGTTAAATTTATTCACCCACCTCTCCATCGCGCCGCCATGTCATGCCACCAAAGCATCCGCGTGTGACCTACCGTTATTGTGACTTTCTGTACATACCTACAGCTTGCTAGATTGCTTGGTATTCATAGTTACTGCTATGCTCTTTAGAGTCATAGCGTTAATATCTATAACCTTTCTCAATAAATCTATGCATATTATAAAGCTCAACGTATCTCGGTCTGTCTGTACGTTTATGTTCTTTTCACGCGAAAACCACTAATCCGATCTAAATGGTTTAACCTTAATTCGTAGATATGTTACCTGGCCAGGTTATAGTATATATATTCTTACATTAAGTAACATATATATAATAAGCAGTGACGAAAATCATGAATCAATTCGGAAAAAAAACGCTAAGTTTACGCTAAGTAAACCACAAGACATATATCAAATTAATGTACTACATAATTGTAGATCTTAAAGATACCTACAAAAAAGAACGCGATAGCATCTCTAACATCTAAGAATCACACACAATAACTATTTTGAGGCAGTACAATTCGCGTGCGCTCAAGCGACAGCATTGTGTAGTCCACGCGAGAGGAGCCGCGGGCTCAGCTAGTAAGTTATAATATGCAAAAAAAAATTCAAATCTGTCTGGTAGTTCCAGAGTTTAGCGCGCACAAACAAACAAAACAATATCTTGATCTTTATAATATTAGTACAGATAAATAATAAATTGTGCGTATAGACTGTACCGAGCTTGACTTTGAATTCATTTAGTGGACATAATAAGAACGAACACAGACCTTTTTAAGCGACATATGGAGAACAAGTTTGTCTGTCTGATGGCATGAATGGCGTGCCCATTCACCGGCGACCGCGTACCAAAAGCTCGCCATTCATCGGATCACTAGTTCGGCCCACGCGGTCGGGATGCGGCGCGGCACGGGCGCGGGGTGTGCGTCTTTCGACCCGAGAATTCCGTAGATACCTCTAAACGGAATCCAATAACGATAAGGTCCGATAAAATGTTCAATACTTAACTTATTACTCGCTTAAAGAAGTAGAAAAGAGTGGATTATTTATTATAATCCGTCCTTAGTATTAATAAACCGGTGCTAAGCAAATAAACAAAAAAAAGCCTCTTGGCACAGCGCGGCGGTAGTAAACCTATTAATTACAATCAGCTCTATTAAACAATTAATACATGGGCGCATTGGTGGCAGCGCGCGCCTTATAGTTTTTGTAATAAACTTTACACGGGTGAATCCGTGGGGCACAGCTAGTAATAGATACTAAGTCTTTTTTGTTTTTGGACAACCTCGGTTTAAGTTTAAAACGTCTTAAAACATAAGCGGTTTAATCGTAAATACACGTCGTTAACCCCAGACTTCATTATTGTCAAGTTTTAACGTAAATATTAGCTAATCGAAAACAATGGCCTCTGCGAATACAATCGCCGACATCACAGCAAATAGTGAAGCAGACGAGAGGTCGGTAACCGTTGTAGGGTCATACGGAGCCGTGTTGCGTCCGTTAGAGCAGTGCTGCTTACACCGCGCGGCGCGGCGCGGCGGGACAATGTTCAGACACAATACGATCGCGTTTCACATACCGTTTGGCGAAACATTAATGTTAAGGAGGACCCAAAGTGTAACAAGTCCAATTTTACATAGTCGGCCACCAATAGCAAGCCTTTGAAAATACTTAATACTAATACATAATTAATATTATAAAGCTCAAGAATTTATTTGAACGCAGTAATCTTAGTAACTAGTGAGATTTGAAAAAATCTTTTTGTTACCTATTTTATGAGGAAAGTTAAAAGTCTATGTCACTTCACGCTACGATTGTAAGGAGCGCAGCAATAACCATGAATGTCAAGCAATTTGGAAAACTGTAGGCAAGTACCTACGGAAAGTGAGAACAACGATAGACCACACCATGGGCGTAACCAGGTACGGGCAGCATGGAGCATGCATTAGCATGAAGTTGTTAATCGCTTGGTCTGATTCAGCGACCACCCGAAACGAAGAATATATTATTTTAAGGAACGTTGTACTAAAGTCATTAACAAATTATTTCGCAGCCCCCTAGCAAGGTGTCGGTAAGCCCTCGGTTACGCCTTCGTTAGGAACATGGACCTGCACAGGGACATGAGGCTTCCCTCGATAGAAGCCTATGTCAAATATCTCACCAGGAGATACTTCGATAGCGCTTCGAATCATCCCAACCCGCTCGTAAAATCCACCGTGAACTACGTCCCAGACAACTCGATCCCCGTTGCCAAACGTTATAAACGCCGTCCGCGAAATCTCTTTGTCGATCCCGATGACGACATCGAGAAAGCTAACAATTTCTACGCGTCCGCTCCCGCAACATATGCGTGCTCGCGCCCACGCCCGCGAAACCACCGTTCCCTCCGCAGGGGACGTACGGTTAACTTCGCTCCCGCACACCCGCCACGACCACCCTCCTCTGCGGCAACTCAAGCCTAAGTCCGATCCATCGGCATGGAGCCCTTGAGTCAAGCAGCCGTTCGCGCGATACAGTGACTCTACATTCACTAGCTTTCACAGCCATACATGACACTGCATTATACACACATGCACAACACACAGGTACATAGGTTCTTTAAGGGACCTTTTTTTTCTTTTTTTGCCTAGTTAGATTAGACAAAAATTTTCAGACCACTAAATACACATACACATGTTCCTTCCCTCCTCCCAGGGGGCAGAAACATGTATATATGTATAGTTAGTTTAGATCGAATGATAGGGATTTAGTCAGATCGCGACTTAATTGCATACGCGCAACAGTCCGAGCAGAGGTTCGGCCACTTTGGCACCCTCGGATGTTGTTGCTTAGCTTTCGTGGCTGAGTGCCCTAAGCGCTCGCCCCCAAGCCCGGTAAAACTGTAAAAGCCGTAAAGGCTCCAGGGCCCCTAAGGCTAACAGTATAGTCAGATCGAAAAAAAAAAAAACCCTCGGTTACTTAAGTATTAAAGCAGTATGCCTACTTGTAGTCAAACTGAAGCCGATAGATTGCAGGCTGTTCTTGTTACTGTAGCAAGTAACATGCTTGAGTTCAGGTTTGCTTGTTCTCTTGTAAAAAAGACTCCGCTTTTCTCTCTTTAGAATGACTTACCCGTAAAGTGTGTCAGCCTCAATATTCTATGAATGTACATTTGTTTGTAACCTTAATCTCAGGGATTATATTGGAAGTGTTATCTACGCTACATCCAGGAGAAATGGAATCCTGATCAGAGTGCGATGGTTTTCCACGCACAACTGGCTGTACTTTCTTTATAATACCTACTCAAGTTCGGTCATTCATAACATATTGTACGCAGGTTTCGTCCAATGCGTTCTTGATTTATTGGACAGATTACAACAACGGGCTGACATCACAAAGTCCTTAGAACCGCTTGGGATACGAAAGGACATTGACTCGCTAAGCGTTTTATAATCTGTATCATGTTGTATGTTGTCATTCTGTACGTTGTCCGTCTGTTTGTTCCGGTTAATCTCGAAAACGGTTGGACCGATTTTAACGGGACTTTCACTTGGGTTCCGCACAAATAAAATGATAGGAATTTTTAACCTGCGGGTCACGGTCACCATAATACCGACGGCATTCTGTAATTCACGCAAGCGAAGCCGCGGGCACAGCTAGTTATATAATAATACAGTGTCCACGATATCTTCGTAACGTATAACAAAAAGATGGTAGCGACAATAACCTCTTGTCGGCAAATTAGCTATATCTACTACAATAGACAGTATTAAAAACTGAAAAACCAGTTACTAAAATAGATAGTTCTAGAAACCGTTATCAGTGTTCAATACATCGTTTCGTTTCCCAAAAATCTATGCGTTCCTAAACCATTCATTGGATTGCGATAAAACTGTCGTGCGTACGACCGCGAAGGTTTCTGTATAAGTACAATCAGTTTACAAGAGATGGCGTGCAAGTTGTATCATTTGCAAGACAACGGGAACGAAATCCCGGGTAGAAGCTAGTGAATAATTAAATAGAAGTAAGCGGTAAGCTATTGATTTTCGGCAAGTTTAGTAGAGGTCAAAATTGAGAACTGCGTGCGCATTATTGACGGTAGTGCGACATGTTGAAGTTTTTTTTTGTATAATCATGCATAATGTAGAATTTATTGTTGGTAGTAGGGCATTTTCTAGTGCACTCACTAGGTTTAATCATTTAACATAAGGTAAGATTGCAGCCAAACGCTACACCTATGAGAAAAAAGAAAATACTATGCCTACACAGAAGTCATTGATTGTGCGATGTGACGATGCGAAGGGTGAATCGTTACGACATCAGGTCATCGGCTGTCGATTATGCGGCTGCCCAGTCATGCGCTACCGCGGCATCGAAGCTCCGGTTACATCCTGTGCGGTCGCTCTTACGTCACAACGACCAGCGGCCCATGGCACGGTCGTGACCAATGACCTTGTCTTACGGAGGCACAAGATATACTCCTATAAATGTATTAAAACCAGGCTCAGATAATTTGGTAACAAAATGGAATGAGCATTGCGATATTTGCGATGAATAATTGGTAGTGAACCAGCAACGGATAATTGAACGGAAAAATTACCACCGCGGTCTAGTATCAGACATAAAAGATGGACGACACTGAAACCAAAATATTTTTGGGGTGTTTGAAGTTTATGCATACTATTTACGTACACACATTTTTTCTTGCCAAGTGGATTATTTATTTAGGATTTATTTGGCCAGTAGCCAATAAACCAATACACTGATTTTGTATTAAATAAAGGTAAGGCTTAAGTGCGTTGACCTTCGGAGGTTCCCACAGCATGCACTTTATTATGGTAAACTGTTGAACAATAAAAAAAATGAATAAATAAAAAAATGCCAATAATATTAATACTATACAATCATTAACAAATTAACAAGAAAATAAAATAATAATAAAATAAATTATAAATAATTAAAGAGATTGTCTGCATGTCTCTCAACAACACTAGTCTTTTGTTTGAAGGATTCTCGAAAAATGGTCCTATTATCTGAAAATAGTTAAATGATGTCTACTTGTATACAAGATAAAAAATTATAATAATAGATAACAATAAAATAAATATTCAAAGCACAAAAGTTCATGGCAAAGGCGTAATTGGGTGAAATTATAAAAATTTATACACGTCATGTAATGTGAATGCAATCAAAGCGTATTGATACAATCTTTAATTGAGATTGATTGTGTTCAGTCGACCTTCACCGGCGCCAGGGGTTGACCCCTGAGCCACCAAACATATACAAAGAGGAAGGTTATTAATCTTTATTACATACTAGCTGTGCCCCACGGTTTCACCCGTGTCAAATTGTATCGAACAACTCTTCACCGCGTCGGCTCCAACGCATCCGTATAGCCTTTCGTTGTTGTGACATCTCCCGTACTTGCCTACAGCTTGTCAGATTGCTTGATGTTCATGGTTACTGCTCCGCTCTGTAGGGTTTTAGCGTGAAGTTACATAACATATTACTTCTTCAATATATCAATATTCTTAAATATATATCCAAAAAGTATTTTTCAAATATGACTAGTAGTTGCAGAGAATAGCGAAACAAAAAACAAACTCTTCAACTTTTTAACATTAGTATAAATTGTAAGGAAAAATAGATGCCCTATTACAAATAGCCTCGATAGAGAAGAGATAGTGGCTTGTTTGCCATCATCGTGGTATAAAAAAGAAGAACAATATAATGAATTTCGCGGCTCTACCGTATATTTGGTAACCAGAGAGTTAATTAGGTTTTATATTAAGTGCCAATGATATGCCCTTCGCTAGTTTCATAAGCGTTCGAGTAAAATTTCGAAGACCTGATTAGGTCTCAGTGGACTTTATACCACTTGCAACCTTTTATATACCAGATAAGCGTGGGCTTTTCACGGATCTAAGTTTTATAATCGAAGCAGCATCTAAATAATTTCAAATTACCATTTTATTATAGACACGTTGAGTGATCAATTACATGGAGTCACGATGACAAAGGACGACTGCAAATAGTATCAGTGGAACGCGTACTTTATGTATGAATGATTGTCATATCAATCATATTGATTGCATTTTATATCAACGACTCAAGCGGTCTGTTGTTTTTTCCTTTTATTATTAATTTATTATATTACTCAAGTACATGTTATTTACTATGTAAAATCTGGAGGATCGAGCTAAGCTCGGTGTCTTGAAAAAGCATCTAAATATACAAACTTAGAAAATAAAACATTATGAATTATATATGATTCATCAGAAAGATAATCTGGTACACCAATTTGAAGACGGACCCTGTTTGCGAAAACTACATAATATATAGATCTATACGAAGTACTTTATAAAAGTTTCTGTATCGGGACATAGTCATTGGTAGAAAACGAAGTAAATATTATACGAATATGATGATTAAAAACATATAAGTAGTCCGTGTGATAATATAATATAGATGCGTAGCCGGCGCCGCGCAACGTATCGCAATCGTATCGTCCTTGAGTGACGTCGTTAGTCTACTATTTCATTTTATCGATAATTCAGTTTCCATAACAATAAAGATACATATTTTTTTTTTTATAATATCGGATTATCTACAACATATGAAATAGTCAGCGTCGTAATATGTTCACCTGCTAAGTCAGTTTACGATCGAAAACTACTTTTGTACTCAGATAAAAAGTATAGTCTGATATATACTTATAATTGTTTTTTTTTCCAACTGACTATACTGTTAGCCATAAGGGACCTGAAGCCTCAAACGGCTTTTACAGCTTCACCCGGGCTTGGGGTCGAGCGCGTAAGGCGCTCAGCCACGAAAGCAATGCAACTAGTTCCGAGGGTGTCAAAGTGGCCGACCTTGGCTCAGACCGTTGCAGTGATTGCAATTAAGTCGCGATCTGACTAAACTTAAAATTGAAATAATAAAGGTCATATTAGTTAAATAAAGCCTAAGTAATAGTCCATGTTCGAAAAATTCTTTGTAGTTAGCAGCCAATAATAAAAAATACGTAATCGATTTTAAAAAAATAAAAGTTCATAAGCACAACACTAAGCAGCGATGTGGCGCTAGCGATAAGAATAGCCGATTAGCCGATGGAGTGACAAAGAATTCACGGAACTAGAAGATTATTAATAATGATATTATTTTTATTAATCTCTCTAAATCTGTGCTACATTTGAGAAAAAGGCAGATGGAGCCTGACATAACACGAAAATGTCCCTAATAATTTTAGTGTAGTAGTCAATTGTGACAATTTTTAAAGGCAATGTCAGCACTCCGTGTGTTTTAATATTATGTAAAAAATATGCCGTCTTGTGTTTACACAGTAAAAGTTCTTTCTGAAGACAAAAACGGAAGAGGGAAAATCGTTTCATAGGTAACAAAGCTTTTTTTCATATTATTTTTCGTGTTATTTGTTACTGATTACAAAACTGCAAAAGTGTTGCTAGGTTACAATGAAATATTTTCCTGGAAGTTACAGTAAAATATATGTATGTAGGTAGCGTTTATAAGATCATTTTATTTACAACCTATAATGATACTAAAGATGGGTATTATTTGTCACGTAACTGTTTGTTTGACAAAGACCTACAGGTACTGAAAGAGATAGCGTTATGGTTCCAAAGTAAAAATTATAAAGAACCCTGGACAATTTAGTGTACCAGTGAAAAATCTAAAATCCAAGATGGTCGCCAAAAATTTCAAAAGCTTACGACATGGGACCATTATGCATAGGTATGGTAAGTTTTGCTTTAAAATAAAGAGAATCAAGAAAAAAATCAAGTTTGCAGATATAACATTAGTTGAACATTGGTATGTCAAGGTCCTTGGGACCCTTTATTTCCAATACAAAATCTGTTTTTTGATGACGGAAGATGGATTAACGACTACACTACTGAAGTGGTAAAAACAGTAAAACTTATGTTAACTACCCTGACAACGTTGTTTACACGATCGTACGTGTCTGTTATTTGGTTGCCAAGGATACACAGCTAAATGCATGTCCCACTTTTGTTGTTCGTAAGGCTCCTTGTTCTCAAATCTGTGAATATAAGATACTTATTTTTTGTTAGCACATAGATAATAAAAAATAACTCTATAAATTTTATTATTATAATCGGTCGGTTAAAGAGAAATTCCAACAATGATATATAAAATCCTCAGCGCAAGTATTCAGTAATGAACAATATGAACTTTGAGGCAAAAGCCACAATGAGTTTTATGAGATCGGACCAACTTAAAATATAGTCGAACCTATCTGCGCTGACATAACTCCTCACTACTAAGCATTGACTCCGTGACCGTCCATTTTAGTTTAAAATTTTATACAAATCTAATACTAAACATCGACAGTGGTTGAGAACACACAAGGCATTATTTTATTTTTAATACAAATAAATTATATTATTCGTTAACAATATGCTTCACCCGTCGCCAACCAACCAACGGAGTAAGATTTGCATTCGGCCCGTAGTTTTCGCGTCAAAGTGTCTGTAACCGAAGCGAACCCGGGTTCAAAGGGTTCAACGAACTCGGAAACAACAGCTTACAGTGGAGGAGAAAAAAAAAATGATTGCTATGAAATTTCATACCGCCGGCACTTTGATATTCATTGAGCGTGAACCACACCGAAAAAGCGAAACGGTATATTTTATGAATACACATGTTTCGTGTATCGTATGCAAGTGAATTTGTTCGATATTTTAAATACACGAGTTTTAATTCCGACGCAAATAAATGTATCATTATTGGGTCGTTTGATAATACACGAGCAATTGTTATCTGATCATTTTTATTGTTCGTCATTTGTGAGTAAAGAAAAATATATTTTATTAAATTCAAGAACATAAAAGACAAATTTTACACCAAAATGCAGAGTTACGACATAATTTTGCATGAATATTTTTTATTTAAATAAAGTTACATAACTTTATTAAAAATATAATAATTAAGCGAACGAGCTCTGATCGGTGTCTGAAAAAAAAACAATACACCTGTCTAGTAAAACATTATCTCAATACAAAATTTCCTCAAAATCATTAGTCGAGCCGTTATACAGAAACCGATTGCATACATATATAGGAGTATTAGATAAAGTTATATAATGTCTTTACGGTACACATAGTGACGGTACTACAGTACTGATGGTACCTGATATGCTCCTGATGGTAAGCACAGTACAAACCAAAAACATACAAACAGGACTCTATATTATAGGAAGAAGGGGCCAAAAGACAATTTCACAACTACACACAGATATGACACATAACAACGATATGACATAGTGAAATTTTTTGTTCGTGTCGAGGTAGATGTTACCGTAAAGTTGTGACTGAAGAGCTCAACAAGTGTGGTTCTGTTATAAAAATAAAAGAGGGAATTAATTATTTCGAAAACTCGTAGTATATTGATTTCAATTTAAAAGTATACTTTTGAAGAAGAATTTTGAACGGTTTATACCACACGCTCCGGCGCGGCGCGGGCCGCGGGCGCATCGCAAGTTCATTGCCGTGGCGCTTATGCTGGCGATAAGCCGAATCGAGATCTTATTATGTATAATGCAATGAAAACTATACATACGTATGCGTGTAGTAAAGTAACTTTAAAATATTATAACTGTTTAGTATTAGTTTTCCCGCGACTTCGTCTGCGTGCTTTTCATACTATCTCCTTCTCCATGTGCCAGGCTAACTCTATGCCAAACATTGCGATCGGTTGGGAAGCTTAATCGTGAAAAAGTAACAAACGGACAGAGTTACAGACGCATTTATAATATTATACAATAAGGACTAATCACGAAAGATTTTCAATTCGCGAGTGAGTTGTAAATACAGAAAATATCTTACCACTATGCTACGATTTCATGACATCTAAGACGGATCAAAGAGATATCTATCGGTAGTTCAACAGCTGTGTGGAGTTTCTAAAGTATATTAATCTTTGTTTTTTTTACGCAACTCAGCTTGCAAGCAACCGTAGGCTATGGGCGCTTGTAACACCAGTGGTATCACTAGCGAAACCCCGCCCCCCTGACCCAAGGAGCTCTGGAAACCCTAATCATAGCAGGAGCACAACACAATGTTATTTAGCTGTGGTCTTCTGTAAGGTGGAGGTATTTCACCAGTCGGCCTGCCTATAAATCTACAGTTTATTCCACAGATAGTTAGCAGAGATACCTAAATGAAACTGCTAACATATTTGATTAATTAGGTAGTTAGGTACTCGTTAGGTAAACAAAACAATCGGATTCCATACGTCAGCGTATATACATATAACACGGTAATTATAAACAGGAAAACGCTATTACTACCACGTATAGGGAGAAATAAATAAGTCACGACAATTCCAGCAAATTCATAACACATTCGGTATTTTAATTGTTAGTTATATACAATTGTTAATTAATTAATTAAACTTATGCGATTTTATTACGTTTATTCTGTGGAAAATAAATTAGATAACTAACAGTACTACAAAGTGTCGGTCAATGTGTTCCCTCCCTTGTTTCTTCTGGGTTCTTCAAACTTAACGTGAAGAGATATTTTTGCGGACCGGCATGACTACGGCAACCGGTGTTTAGATGAATTTTAATTTTTTAACAAATACTTCCTGGACAGTTTTAACACGAGAGTCACTATTACATTAAAGCATTATTAGACTTTGAAGATTAGTAAAATATTCTATCCACGTGACATTGGCATGATTGTGTAAAAAACACGTTGCCATTAAATAAGAAGAAGAACAATGAACTGAAATCCTAATCTAATCTCGGCGCGGCGCAATAACCCCGTCAATCAGGAGCGCATAGTTGTGGCTATAAACATTTTATAGCATCGACAATGAACGCTGCCGCTTTATATGGCCTATTAAATAACCGAAGCTGCCGTGCTTCATACTAGCCACAGCACACGACTTTGTTCGTTCTTCATAAATCTTACAGGAATTCATTTGCATCGTGTACAAACGTTTGCTAATTCACTAGACAAGCAACTTGAAAGTAAAATGTCACAATTTCGAAAGGTTACGTTGAGTAGCGAACTTCCGACGTCATAACGTTGAATAATAATTGTTGGTACTACTAGTACTGATATAATTTTATTAGAGAGTAAACGATATAAATATACGAAGACGTCAGATACGAAATAAATTAGTGGCTTAAAATATAGTTCGAATAATGTAAAGAAAACGTAAATTTAATTAGGTATACCTATAATTTCATCTTTATTATAAAAGCAGACGACTTCATCAGAACTCAAGATTGTACCTGTCAATTATTAAATAATTAAAGAAACGTAAAAGACCTTTATGTTTACATCGACACAGTCAAAATATCACCAAAGTATAAGATTGTTGTATTATGGAAAGATACGATGATTATAAGAAAAAAAAATGTGTGTACGTCTACCTAATGTACGCACATAAAAAGGGTACGCGCGAAAAGCGCGTTTGGCGTAACAAAACAAAAAAATATATCTCGCTTACCAACAGAATGATACAGTCAGCCATCAATGATAACAATGTTAATGAATTGTACTGACTTTTCACATTATTATCATAACTTAAAAAAATGTGACTTTCTACAAAATAGAAAAGTAACAATTCATCAAGTCACGACAACTTCGTAAAATAAAAGTAATTTTCAATCCAAGATTGTTTATACAAACGGAAGTGACGGATCAATAATTACTAACAAACAGACAGATGTTAAATCTCACATTATTATCAGGAACCCTCGTTTCGTTTCAATCACCGGCCGGATGCCGCTTAAGAACTTTCGAATTGTTTCCCCTGAAGAAAAACGCCATAACGCGTGAAACAAAATTAAAACTGTCATTTGAAATAAACATGTTTCTGTGACAAGGAATTCTTTAATTAACTCGGTTTTATCTATGCTTTGTTTACATATGTTTAACTTTGGATAATCGTATGTGCTTGACGAAAGCTGAAAAGATATAGTTTTCTGAACAAACTAGCTGTGCCCCACGGTTTCACCCGTATTTAGTTTGTTCGACAAACTGTCCATCGCTCCGCGCGCCGTCGACGCAACCGTAGTACCCATGACGTTATTCTTACTTACCGTACTTGCCTACAAGCTGCCAGATTGCTTGACGTTCATGGTTACTACTCAGCTCCTTAGGATCGCAACGTAAAGTTATAAAGCCTATAACCTTCCTCAATAAATAGGGTATAAAATGAAAAGATAATTGTTCAAATCTGATTGGTAGTTCCTGGGATTAGCGCATTCAAATAAACAAACAAAATAAAAATAATCTCTTGAGTTTTACAATATTGGTATAGATAACAGAAAAACATTTGTAAGCGGTAGTTTTATAAAGTACAAACCAATTAAAAAAAAAAGCCTTAATAATGAATTGTAACATTATTTTTAACATCATAAATACGCTTGAAACCACTTGTCAAGTTCTCTACTGATTTGAACGACAACACTGACTGTCTATAAATGACCACCATTGTCCTTAGTCTGAACTTCACTTAGGTTATAGCAAAGTTTGCCATTTTGCTCAACTTTGTAAAAACCGGATTCTGCTATTAATAACCCTGTCTGATTTTGACACATGTTTTGTCAACCCAATAAACTGTCATACTTTTCTATGGACCACAATAAGCTTTTATTCACAGTTCACACGATCCACTTCGCCAACTGTTATAATACAGTTTAATAAATTGAAAATATAAACCAGCATGAACGCATTTGAAAAATGACCAACAATAATACACCCACATCTTTATAAAATATATCTCTCTCCATGTAAACAGGTACTTTATTAAGAGAAAAAAAAACAGAATCAATTCGAGAAAAGGCGGCATAAATTGATAGCATGCTGTGTTTTACGTTCAAACAATATTTAACTAACAAAATATGGAAATGGTTTTTAACAGAAATATGTGATAATATATCACAGCCTTAATGGTAAATGCACTAGGTTCACATACATATTTCGTGACCTTTTTACTTACCTACACCATACTAGGAACCTCATTACGCATTGGCTGTAGGACATTATCCAAGTATCCACTTGATGAATGTTATACTTCTTAATAGACACACCGAAAAGCAATTTGCGACAAAACCAGTTCACTCCAACCCGACCGGAGTAACAACAGAACGGAGTAAAGGGTAAAAGAGACTCAGGGTATTTGCCCTAATTTAAGGTTGTAAATTTGCATATGTTGGATATGTGTTTGCAGCGCGCTAAATATTTAGCCATTTTTATCTCTTAACAAGAAATTGAAATTAGGCGTCGTATTATCAAAAGGACACCAAAGAAGCTCAGAGCCGGTCACAGAGGATCTAACTAGAGTATTCATGTGTAATGTAACCATTGAAAACAGTTACGAAAATTTTGGTAAAGCACGGAAATCAAAGACACGTCGTGGGTTGTTCGTTGAAAATGGTGCTAAACAATAAATCACAATGAGAGATGACACCGTCAAAGTATTCTAGAACAACTTCTATAACTTGTGTTTTAATGTATATACTGTTTTTATACCTTTAATAATTGATAGCAAACGAATTGGAGCTTTAATATGGCTTTTCAGCACTTGTTTCGTAGACGCTGCTAACTAGAAGTGGTAGTAGTATATTTTGGTGCCAGTTTCATCTGCAAGCTATATGCCCTAATAAAAATGGCGAGACCGGAGTGATAAGCCACTTATAGCCAAATGAATTGCAAACACATTCCATCCGACATAGCACCTAGCTTCTGTATGTCGTGTTAGGGGACCAGCTAGTATTTAATATCAAGTTGTTTAGCGGTATTCGCCATGGTGGGTTTAAACCTTTAAAGGAATTGTATTCATCCCTCGACAATCACTGGACTTTAGATTACATACCATCAGGCAAAGTACAATAATTTTGCTCTGATTATAAAAAAACCTTACAAAAACCCAGCTGGTTATTTATGATCTGACTATTACGTTTGCATTTCCCTTTCATTCATCGGAGGACAAAATAATATTATCATATAAGCCAGGGCGTATGTCGCCGCATGACAAATGTCGCTTTAAGTGTCTCCCGCTCTGTATCAGAGGATTGAGATACGCACAGTAACGGTGTATTTAGTGACAAGAGGTAGCGGGAAAGATAAATGAGAATAATTAAAATTTCACAAACTCTCTTGGTGATGGCAAAATATGTATAACATGGGAAGACGTATGTATGTATCTATACTAATATTATCTATAAACCTCAAGAGACTGTTTTTTTGTTTGTTAGAACTCGATAATCTCTAAATTATAGGTTAAATCTAGCATTTTATTTTTTCTGCCCTTCACTTCCCTCAGTTGATTATGGAGTCTCATACTAGGATGAGTTTAGACCATAAGCGACTATATCGGTCCACCGCCACTAGTTATCTATATACTTATCATCATGTCATGTCCCAACTGAGGCAAGCAGAAAGGGTGTAGCAATATTTGTCTCTATTTTTGTAAATTCTAAAGTTCAAACATATATCTATCCGGTTCTGAGGGTTTTTTTACTTTATAACGTGTAATTAAAAAAAAAACTCAAATCGCTGTCCGCTTATAACCAAGACCTGTCTGCAGGTTGATATATGCGCGTGCGCGACCGCCCGTCCAACCCCCTCTTTTTTTGTCGGGACAACGTAGGTGGGAACCTTTTTATTATGTTACCGCATGTAATAGTCCCTGAGCAAAGATAACGACTGGGCTAACGTCGTTATAACATAATGTCATTAAAGTTCCTATAGAGAAAGGACATAGAGTTATTTTTCAGTACTTTATTCATTTTCAATTAAAATTTTTATGTCATTCAAAATCGGTCCAACCGTTAACCCGGAACAAACAGACAAAAAGTTTCAAAATGGGTTTTTTGTTATAAGTATCGTATATACCTTCATATGCATTTAGTAAAAATCTGTTATTTTGACATGAAAAACAAACACTTCAATTTATTATATAGATGATTTCGGGAATTTTAGAAATTTCTTATACAAAATCTTATATTTATTCAAGATAATATTTCCCTTCAACTTATAGGTTTGGTTTAAACTTGTTTTTGAATTAACTTAATACGTTAGCTTAGCTATAGTTATGTTCCGAAAAAGATGAATTCTTGGTAGCTCAGAAAGGAGCATAACTTACGAAATAATCGCCGTAACACAAACGAACACTTACATTGACCAAATATTCAGTAAAAATTACCACTTACTCGATTTAAAAATTAAAGGTCCAGTCGATTTCTTGTACGCCAGTCTGTCGCAATTAACACAATGGCCGAGCGAGCACGCAAATTTCACCTTTTGTCTGGCAACATGATTTGTTTCTTTTATTTAGAACTTTCTGATACCCGCGACTTCGTCTACGTTGTATGTTATATTAACACCACGGCAAGAAAACAAATCGCTGAATGCGTAAGTGCTTATATATAAAAATCGTAGTTTTTTTAAACTTTTAAAACTTTTTATTGAGTGAAGGTATCCTGATAATTTTTAATAAGGAACAAGTATCTAAGGAGTAAAATAAAAATAAAGGATAAAATCTATCCAGTAGTTTATGCGTGATGCGTGCAACGGCAAACCAATTTTTTTTTTAATATAGACTTTCGTTAACCAATCGCATATGTTGTTGAAAGGCAATTTTCAATGTCTCAATTTTTAAGGATTTATGTTGAGACTTGATAAGTCATTCTTTTTTGCAATTTAAAGGATTTATGTTGAGAATTGATGAGTCTTTCTTTTTTGGGATTTACAATCTTTGTAAATTATTTATCAAGGGTGTTTTAGTGGCAACGTCATATCTCTTTTAATTCTTCATCACGATAAACCTCTCATCAGGAAATCACCTTATTAAAATAATAAATAATAACATTTTGTAGTATTTAACTTTTTTACAAAAATCGGTTACGTAAATTTCATAAAAAAAAAATTTTATCTTTATTACGAAGAAACTTTCGAATATATATTAGATATCTCATGAATCACACACATACCTTTTCCATATTTACTAAGCATTTTATAATGCTCGTCTGGCGAACTTTTATTCACAAATTCAAAACCGGTCACCAAACACCTGCTGGCTTTTGTCGGCAACTTCCAAGATCTAGCCAGTCTTATAAAAAGATAGGCGATAGGAACTTGCACCACCATACGCATGGTGATAAAACCATCACAATGATCTTATTTAGTATGTCACGTAGTACCAGCGATAAATTGCGTCCTCTCGGTGGTTTTTTGATTGTAGTACGCATTCAATCAGGACCTTAACCGTGCTATTTAAAAAAATACTATACATTGAAATTCGTATTCATAAAAACTATGCCCTATAGTCATTATTAGCCTATGCCTTATAGAATTAAAAACTTGCTGAAAAGTTCACCTACACGAAATTGTAATTCTTTTACAAATAAATCCAAGTGATTTCAGATGTATACAACATATAATAGATACGAATGATTAAACACAAGGACAAATCAACTAACGAGACAAAAGATACGTTGTACGATTGTTTTCTTTCATCATCACATTATAAAACACAAAAACATTTTAAATTATCACCTTGAAAGTGACTCAGTACAATAAAATCAATATTGTACCCACACTCTGTACCTTTTTACGTTTTTAATTAGCATTAAGTACATAGAATAAAAGTACTTTGTAATTATTGCTTTAACGTAACATGCAGAATGATTTAAACATATCTATCCACAGGTGTTTTACATTACAAAGTGTTATATAAACAGGGTTGTCGATTTTCGCACAAATTTTGCATATTTTTTTAAATATTAACACGGTAAAGTGTCTGTATTATGATTATAGTATATATTATAGTAAACACAGTACAATCCAAAAACATAATCGACCACCGAGTGATCGGAAATTCATCGCTGGTCGTCTTTGTCATTCAAGTTTCTTGCAAATGGATATATACTGGCTGATCCCGAAACGCGAAATACTACAAGAAAGTCACTATGACGGGTTCATCACCATGGTGGTCGTGACTCAAAAAAATAATTTGATTAAAAGTATTTCGCGTTTCGCTAAATTCAACATGTAGGTGACATGCGGGTTAAAACTCTTGGAGTTATTTTCGTTTTGTTACGCTAAAAGAGTTTAACTTCTTAGGTGCTTTATTAGTACACACAACTTTTTTTTATGATTAAATATCTGGGTCAACCCTAAGACAGTGGTCTAATCGGCAGTATCTCGCGACAAGCTAGTAACATAACAAACGGTTAAGTTGTAGTAGTATATTGGTATTACTGTTTCCGCATATTCTAACGACGTGACAAGGAATGGCTCATCCTCGACATTCATATCATTTTTCCTTGTTTCTCTGTTAATTATTGTGTTATTTGCATAATATAGACTTTAGTTATGTAGCTATTATACCTAGTTAGCTTTTGATTCAAGCGAGTTTATAATCACTTGGAAACCAGTACTACAAATGGGAAATACTCAGCTCATCCTGAGCTGTATATCAAGTATATCGACAATTAATGTAGGATTTACATTGAATAAAAACTAAAATAAAATTCACGACAGTATTTTTCTGTAACTTATAAATCAAATAAACTCGCATAACACATTGCCAAAACTTGTATCAAAATAGTGACAAGATTTTTAAAAATAATAGCAATGACGATTGTTGCTGCCATGTCGGGCTACAAACTTCTCTGTATCTGAATATATTCCGGATAGCGATAAACTAAAGTCATTGTGACGGGTCTCACCATATACATGGTGGTCGCGACCCAGTCTGGTACAGACAGCCTACCTTCCCGCCTGATTACTGGATATACACCGGCTGATCTCCGAACGCGATAAACTAAAAGAGAGTCATTGTGACGGGTCTCACCATATACATAGTGGTCGCGGCCCATTCTGGTACAGACAGCCTACCACCTCCCAGCCTGATTACTGGATATACACCGTCTGATTCCAGAACGCGACACGCTTAACTATCAAGGGCGTTTCACCTGGTGTACGGTGGTCGTCGCGATCCAGTCGGATGCAACTGTCGCCAAGCACCAATAGATGTGTACCGGCAGCTGCACTTAAGAGCTAGTCTTCCACTAGGTTTAGCGTGTTATCAACTTGGGCCACATTTTCACTTAACATCAGGTGAGATTGTGGCCACTACGCAAAACCTATAACGATAATAAAAATGGGGGTTTTTTTTTCTTCATATATCCTCTTAATAAAAATTGCATGGCACGTGTAGAGAGATACATAGCAACAAGGCAATACAACCCTCGAATGAATAATATGAATATTCATCCCACGTCACGCCGACGAGATACTTTGCAACGCGAAATCTAAACGTGCTTTGCGAATTCGCAACACGTCCCATCTCATACGTATACATATATGGCTATAAGCCCTTAATGTTTGTAAAAATTGTGCATCAAATCACAGCAAAGTTTGCTTATCAATTACTAAATTAAAAAGTAAACACCGAATTTATTGTGTTTGCTAAGGCTCATGGAAATATGTGAACAGTAGGTGAAGAAACTGTTTTCAACACTCAAATAAACTCATATCTTTAGCAAACACATTAACGCTGTGCTCGCGATATCATTTCGCAGTATTTTTTGTGAATTCAGATAATTCTACGAAGTTGGATGGAATTCCCCTTGCGTATCAGGTAGTTGAACACAAATGATATGAAATCATCAGCTTTTTTTAACAATGGATAGATAGGAATAATTGCCATAGTTGATTACTTTACAAGTGATAATGGTCATAGCACGGTAGTAGAGAATTTTCCAGTGCTCGCTTGGTTTGGTTAGTTACCGTTCTAAAATTGGGAATACCTTCAAAAACCTAGATTTTAATAGGCTATTTTTATTTTAGTAAAAAAGAATTAGGGTTCCGCACAAATAAAATAATAAGCATCTTTATCTTTAAAATAACTGGCGGGCGACGGACAACACAATACCGACGGCATTCTGGTAGACTACGCGCGCGGAGTTGCAGGCATAGCTAGTACAAAATATAATCTTCATTATATGAATACTATATATACTATAAATAAGATTAAGTGTAAATACAGTAAAAAATAGAGTTATATCGAAGTAACTTCTTAACAGATATACAAAGTGCATTTTGTTCTCAGAGTTTCGCCCGGTAAGCTCTTAGCTACGCAGATAGTACAAAGGCGGATTCCGTTTGTGTTATTCACACGCAACAGACAAAGGATTCCACACGGCTTAATAGTTCACCTAAACAGTTTAGCACCCCGTCATGAAATGACATTTCACAAACGATATATCTCACGTAAATGATAATTTAACTTGTATATTTATTAAAAAAATTATTTATGACTAATGTATCAAGCTGCGATTTACTTACGTGACATTACTTATAAAATAAGAAAGTAAAAATAGATTAAATTACTCTTTATCGTTTCTCGTAGAGTCGTCGATATTTCAAAATTCCTACAATATCGTATTTCATTGAAAACCATAATTCTGATCGATGAAATAAAGAAAAAAATATAAGTCAAACTTTATTTAGTTTAATACTACCACTGGTAATCACTTTTGAAAGTAGAATGCTATCACTAGTTCACATATCAGTCAAAAAACTAATTCATTTTTAAAATAGATATCTTTTATTTTTTCAAATAATATAAATGAAGAATTTAATATACGCATGCAAGTATGAAAGCAAGGAAAATTTAACTTATTTGAAATATTAATTGGTCAAGAAAAATTGAAGAAAAAAGGCAGTTATAGCGCTTATAACTAATTTTATTTATACTCTTTGACCATATATAAAATATTTAAGGTATTTTAGTATGTTAAATTATATTATTTACTAATGTCCATATTAAAGGTATTGGCGTAGACTGCATAGAGACGGAAGTGGCCCGTTACGCGCTAGGCAATCTATCATGGCGGCTTAGTATATTATACGCGATGTTTGACCCTAATAACGTCTGAAACCGAGACCCACGGATTATGGATTTAAATTAAGTTCAATGGTCTTCGTTATTAACTTATATATTTGGCTTAGCTTTTGGAAATTATTTTAATTTTAACAAAGGCTAAATATTTGTTTACGGGGCGGCACAAATAAACCATAATAGCAATAGAATAAACATTATTGGTGACGATACAAAACGTTTAAAAGCTATATTCTTTAGAAGAGAAAAAGAAATACGTTTTGATTATATAATTGTATAAGGTACTATGAATTTATATTAAGGCTGACATAAATCACAAAAAGATATTAGCCCCAATAAAATTTAAAAGAAAAAGTGGAATTTGTGACAAACGTCCTTTTGCACGCACTATCCAGTAATGAAAAAACATAATAAATCCAGTTAAATTATCTAAAAAAATTAAGCCCGGACTAAATAATATGCAAATGCAATCTTTACAATAATTTTATTAAATTTCTCAAATCGAACGCCAAGTGCTCATTACTTCCACGTCTTCAAGCACCGTAATAGTATCGCTCATTAGAAGAGCAAATATTAATAACTACGAATATAATTACAGAAAATTAGAAACAATCATAAAGACGTCTCTTTAATAATTCGATAAATTAATCGATACAAAACATTTGTAAAAAAACCGAATGCATAAAAAGTTAAAAATCAATTACGATTAATCGCCGCCGCTACGAACGCGCCCCGTATCGAATTCAAATGAAATCTAAAAATGAAAGAGTCCAGTGGATTCCTGCATCTACAATGAGGTTAGTAGATTTAACGAGAACTAGTTCTATGCGAATATAAAAATATTTTTAAGACACACTTGTTAGTGTTTACGCGACTGTAAATTCCGATTTAACGATATGGCAATGAATGTTTGCAGTTTACTAACTCGATATTGTGTCGAGGAATATGAACAGACGTCTTCGAAATGTATAATTCGTTGTTGACTTTTATTTTGTACTTTTTTATTTAATACTCTCGCTCTATGCTCCATTGGGTTTAGATATGGGTTGTTGGCTGGCCAATCTAAGACAGGAACTGATTACGATATGAGAAGTACCTAACGGTACGTGCAGTATGTTTTGGATTCGTTGTCGTGCTGGAATTTATCTATTTATTTTTTAACCAATCATGTATATCAAGGAACGTACCGTTAGTATGGAAAAGTTTTACGACACCGAGAGAAATACAAAAAATATACATGCAATTTAGTTATACTTGTTAGTTTGAAAAATATTCCCTTTAAATAATCGTTCTTAATTATATGACCACACTTGTATAAAGAAGATTATTATTATTGAAATTATAAATGTACTTCTTTTGTTACGTTTAGTAGAGGGTAAAATTGAGAGCTGCGGGCGCATCATGTGACTGAAGTCCGACATGATGAAGTTAGCCAGCAATGATAATAATGTGAATACATTTTACTTAATTTTTTTAAATGTAGTTGTGTAATAATAATTTTACGTTGTATTTTGATTTGTTGTATTTTGATGTGCTTAAAATTATGTACATTTATAGAACGTAAATTATTTTTACACAAAATAGTCCGTATCATAAATTCACATTATTAAGGTAATTTCAAAATCTAAGCCAGACCCTGATCCGAAGTCCATTTCGGACCATAGCAGATAGATAGATACGATAATCAGTGAGAAATTGGCCGGCCATGTTACACCAATTAGTTGGACAGCAATATTATGCAATTAAATGGAAAGCATGAAAACTGCTGTTTATGAAATTATGCAACTTCAAAGAACTTAGTCGTAAAAGCCGCAACGATACACTATATTAGTTACGCTGTTTAATTTTAAAGACACGTTATGACTAATACCGACCACATATTTTTAGGATGTATATTTTTTGTAAGCTTTTGAAAATATTAACGTCAATATAACTAATACGTATGTAGGTAGAATCGATAAAAATTTGGTGTCATATTTCAATCAATAAATAAACTTTTTAATTCAATTGAGTTGTATAAGTCATAATATTCTAATCAAACACACAATATACAAACCTAGTTATATTATGTACATTGCATATATAGGAGTTATAATACTACTAAGGCCTCTGGACTCATAATTTTGTATGAAACTATTTTTTAATATTTATAAATAAAGGGACCAATTTGCATTTCAATTAAAATAAGTTGAATATTTTAAGATGTAAGTCCAAAATAGAAAACGAACGGGCGATAACTGTACGTAATAAAATCTCACACGAGAAATAAATCAATAACTGCACATAGTTCAACAAAACCATAAATTGTCATTTTCTTGAAAGTACTCCGAAATGTGATACACTATTATGAAAAACTTCACTTCGTATGCGGATAAACGATTCGCTTTATTCATACGTATTACTAGCAACTCGCCTTAGCGGGTACTCGGAGGAACTAAGATTGGTAGTGTCGATCGAAACTTTTCAGCATATTTAAAAAGCAACAAAATTCGTACTAGTAAACGACTTCATCCTTAAAAACATGCCATCCCGGCTCTGGAATGTCTATTGGCGACTTAACACCCGGGTCCGAGTTTTGATGACGGACCGGGTTCTGGCAGACATCCGGAGACTTTCACCTTGATTGGTACCAATTACCATTTCAGATCCAACTGATACATTGCCTGCACTTCGGGACCGAGAATAAGGTCTCGCCTCGTTACTCGGAAATCAAAAAAATATTAAAGAGAAAATGTTTTTAAAAGATTTTAATTGATTTAATGGTCAATGTTGTCTGATTATCTATGCCAATAATCTATAGAGTTTCGATTCCAGTTAACTCCATGTAAATTGATGAACTGATGTACATAGGTATACCTACATAAAAGAAAGTTGCAGTCACCCCTTGAAAGCATATGAAATAAAATTGAATATTATGGTGACATATTCGTTATTTAACTTTAAATTATCTTAAAGTGAAGTAAATAAATAAAACATCAGCAATATGTACTACACGTTTAAAATTTAAGTAAATTGGAAAAAATTACAAATCGTCCTTTGTGGACTCTATGAACTGAAATTGCCCTAAATTGAAAGCAAAAATTTTCATAAAAGTAACCGAAGATTCTGTAACAACCGAGCGAAGGATATACAAGAAAAATCCTTATACTATATTATAAGCTCTATATCGAAACGAACAAAATCTAAACACTTTTGTAATGAAACTATATTAATTTATCTCCGAGATTTTAAAATAATATCGCATGTCAAACTGATTACTAAATTTAAACATAAAAATATATACGTATTGTTTAATCTAGATTAAACTGTATTCTATACATTTCTTCATTATTAACAAAATACTATGTTCATTAATAAATAATTGTTAGTAATTACTTTATATATATTTACCTAACAAGACATCAAACCGACTCCCTCGCCATTGATCAAAAGCTTAATTACAGCCCTCGCCCCACGAGGTCTCTATTCACACTTAATTACTAAATTATAAATATTAGAACACAATAGGAAGACGGACGCTTTGCCGAACGCATTAGCGTGTTATTGTTTCAACATTAGATTCTATTGTCGAGTTCGATGGAGCGGCCGCGCGGACAACTACACGCAGGGTTCAACAGCGTCATTGTTTTGGTATTACAACGCCGACAACACATACTTCGACTATAATAATCCCCAGATTTCGTTCTCCTCAATTTTGTATATATACATTCTAATAAAACTACGCATTAATTAAATATTTTTCCTATTTCGCAACCATCGCGCCGCGCTCCGCAAAAACACCCGTGGTACCCTGACGTTGTTCTTACATCCCGTACTTGCCTACAGATTTCCAGATTGGTTGGCCTTCATGGTTACTGCTCCGCTCCTTAGAGTCGTAGCGTGAAGTTATATAGCCTATAACCTTCCTCAATAAATAAGCTAATAACATATAAAAATATTTGTTCTAATTTAATGTTAGTTCCAGAAATTAGCGCGTACAAACAAACAATCTCTTCCGCTTTATAATATTAGTATATAGATTATTAGTGCCGTTATCATGCGAGTAATGTGAGTAATAAAGTGTATCTTCTGGTGATTTCAGTATTCCAACGAAATGGTAGCTTTTTTTTTTTCGAACTGACTATACTGTTAGCCTTAGGGGCCCTGGAGCCTTTACGGCTTTTACAGCTTTACCGGGCTTGAAAACGAAATGGTAGCCACTTGTTAGAACGTACCAGGGATTTTTTGTGATGTCTCAGAATTCATGTTCCATCTTATTATTTCCGATCCACCTCACTTCTAAACAATAATGAAGCTATATTATGCAAAACGCCGTCAGTAATACAGAATATAGAGTCAATTAACGCAATATTAAAATTTATATTGAATAAATATATAAAAAACCCCTACATGGCATACTGAGATCATGCCAAAAATTCCCACGAAATGTTATCGTCGATATTATTTCCAATCATATTTTAGTTAAATCTGTGGCAATCTTTATGGTACTTTATTGACTACAATTATTATTTGTTAGTGTAGTTTTTGTATATACAACCTCCATAATACCTTAAAGAAGGATAAAATTATTTCGAACTCCTTTTTTAATCTGGTAAACCTACGTAATCCGTCCATTCTGTATCCAATAATGGTGTAGTAAAAAGGTGCAATTTATCGACACTTCGTTACCTGACAGGTGTCGTGTGTGGCGCGATAAATTCTCTTACCTGTAACAAACAAAAAAAAAGAATTTAGTTAACGAGTTATATATATATGAGCGTTGGTTATATGAGGGACAACTTCGACCATCGAGATTGGATTTAAATAAAGATAAGTTATATATACACTTATTTTGGCGGGTTTACTAAAGGATAAGCGCCATTATGCGACGGAAGTATCACATAATAAAGTTAACCATCAATGTTAATAAAGTGAATTGATTTTACTGATCTTTTTTAATGTGTAAGAATAATTTACCGTTGTTTTAATTTGATCAAAACAATGTTTATTTATACAACGTTAAATTATTTTTAACAAAAAAAAAGTAAATTTAATTTACATTATTATCACTGATGGTCAACTTCATCACGTAGTTGGCACACGGGTTTATCTTTTTCTTCTCTTTTATCTTTTATTATTATGTTTATCTTTTACGTATGCAATGATATAAGATACCAATGATTCACAACGATAAAACATTCAAAAAGCCGTTGCACTGTAAAGACCACACCGAATATACGTAGTTAAGTGTCGATAGCATGTAAACAGGTGACTCTGGAAAGATACAACGGGTTCACGGGAACGATCGCAACGTGTGGTCTCCCTGAAAGGAGTTCTGTCTTCCGGTAGGGGTGCCTCAGTTCCAATACTAATGAAACATTTTTAAATTAACAACAGATTTATCAATCTGTGAAATTGGTGTTGCCAGCCAAACAATTTTTTTTTTCATTATTATCTCGCATGTAATTGTTTCATCTACTTGTAATAAGTTCTTCATCTAAAGAATCATTGATAAACTTTTTATATAGAAATATATGTGATATAATATTTTTATTAACCTAAAAACTAAAATTTTAGAGACGACTTAGTACATATTTAAAATTATTTTAATATTTAAAGAAATAAAGTACATATTTCGTTGCTTAAAGTTTTGTATTTTATTTAGTCATATAATTATAAACGTTATGAAGGTGTTATTGACAAGTTGGAAGACATACCTGAATTATTGTAGACATTATTGTAATGTTAATAAATGTTTAATAATTATTTTAATATTTATTCAGGTAATTATAATTTATCACTCATTTCATACACAGCTGTATAGTGATATTAATATAGTATATTTAACAAAATATAGGTACTACATATGAATGATAGAGTCGTTAGTTTGTACATTAAATACTAGCAAACATCCGCATTAATTACAATACACAATAAAAACATAGCCTTTAACCATTAACCTGAACGTAACTTTCTATCAGAAAATATTTTTTTGAATCGACTCATTAGTTCCGAAGATTATTAACTCCTAAACCCAAACTTACAAACTTAAAATGTTCTATTTTCCTAAACTACTCAAATTACACTTTTCTTTTTCACTCGTTATTGTTTGTATACATAGCTTAGTAAAATTATTCTCTAGATATTATTATGGTAATATAAGCGTATCTGCTATCCCTAAATTAGTATTTAGAGTAAGAAAAATCAACAAAGTGCAACCGCGACAGCACGCAGGCGCGACCGTCTCACGAGTCGCGTCGCGTCGTAAAGCGGACGCGGACGGTGCGCGGGCGCCGCCCGCCATATGGCGGAAGTGGTCTGCATTCTTACCGCACACATAAATAAAGTAAAATTACAGTAAAGCATCTTTGTACTAATACATTGTAACTTCCGTTTTTTCAATCACTTTTACGCTTGTTATGGTGGTGTCATTTTTTTTTGTTCGAGCCCATTATTCGAATAGACGCTTAAAGAATAAACGCAAGGACACTCGGAATATCAGTAAGCGGCAATTCAAGAAAACGACATAGTAAAGTTTTCTTATTCTCATGACATTAAACAAAGTTATTTATTGAGTGCGATCGGCAACACGTCTTAGATGCTATTTTTATAAAGACGATGAAGTCTGAGATCTATTCGAAAAATAAATTATTTTAACTTTATATATCGAATTCATTAAGATAATCGATCATAATTAACGATTAAATTATACTACCAAAATCCTTCTTCTTAATTAAATAATTAAAATATCATAGTTTTATTTAAATTACATTTAAATTTGAACAAAGTATAAAATTATCAAATAACGCCGCCAAAAGGAAATGAATAGAAACGTTGTACTTATGGAAATGTTTTTCCACTGGCCGAGGAATTGGCGAATCCTCTAGTCACGTGACGTGTTGACTCGCAACTTAATTTAAATGATGTGTTGGCATTCTTAACATACTTTTTTGAGTAACATAAAACAGACAGGTATATGCAGGTATCGTAATTAACAAAAATCTTTTATTTTAATATATTATAGGAATGCGCTTGGCCTCGATCTCACCTGATGGCAAATGAAGATGTGGCCGACGATGGATCGCGCATACCTATCAAATGCCTGTTCACTCTTCTCCTTCACTCACTCCCAAGTTATAGGTGGGCGGGAAGTTTCACTCCTTAGCCGTTCGCATAATGAAAGATGAAGCGAAACGCTTCGTGCGAATTGGGGGATAGTCCACCACATAAGGATGGGAACTCTCGCGGCGTCTAGTTGTCCTGCGGTGAAACTGGTTGAGCCGATTTAGGTCGTGCAATTCCTGTGCACACTTTCCAAAGTGTAACCTATAAAACACTGAGGCGAGCTACCTTACGACGATGTTCAAGACTGAGCATTCTTGCCGTCATCAGTGCTTCATCGCCAACAAGTCTGCGAGCTCGGCGCTCAATGGAGTCCAAAGCGGCTAACTGATATTTGGCTGAAACGTGATAGCAGTATTCCACACATGAACGTACTTGTGCTTGATATAAGCTAACAAGCTGAAGCTAAATCTAATAGACTATACAATAACAACGATATATTATAATTTACACATCGCTACTATAAGTTTCTATACTGTTTATTCATATTCATGTGGCATTATTAGTGCTGTGGACACATCGCCGCGACGCGGACGCGACGGAGAACCTATTAAATATAAAAATCTGATGACACTAACGAAAGAAACGACACGGTAGATATTTCACTAAAATATATCCCTGGAATTTATGTCGACATTGGAAACGTTCCCAAAAATGATACACTTATTTTCATTTCTTAATATGAACAGTATATATTATTTAATACTTGACACGCAATTTTTATGGCATTATGCTACGAGAGATATGGAAAAGATACTTAAACCGAATTTAGTAACCAGTACTGCAAATATAAATAATAAATCCCGTATGGAATAAATTGACAACAGCCGTCACTTCTAAGTTGAATAAAGGTAGTGTTTGTCAGTAGTTATCAATCTAATGTAGGTAAGTGAAAGTAACAAAGTAAATAACACCGACTTACCAAATACACGAAACATCTTCCTAAATCCAATCTTCAGTGTTCGAATATCAAAATATTTAAAGGTCGATTTTGCATTGAACAAAGTTGAACTAGTGAAGAAAAATATCGTGATGAGACCAAAGCATGGTAGGCCTTTTTATAATACCAAACTAGCTAGCTACCGCCCTCGAATAAAAACCTGTCACCAAGCACCGATAGGTATGTTCCGTCAGCTGCACTTCAAATTCAGTCCTCTCTAGACTTAGCGTATTTGCAATCATAGATCACATCGTCACTATTCAAGTGAGATTGTGATCAAAAGATAAACTCATAAAGTATTACAAAAACCACGGAGGAAAATTTAAGAATGATATTTATTTAAGTGGAAATAAAAATAAAATATTTTCATATGAAAGTTAAGTTTGCAATATTAGTGATCGCTCCCGAGCTCTCATACTGTTCTCAATAAGAGAAGAATCATAACCAGTAGCAAAGCCCAACATTTGGTAGTTTAATGTGGCAAACACAATTATACATAATACATCGTGTCGTTTTTTAAAATAATTGCATCTTGTTAGCGCTCGCAAGCAAGCGAGAGCTTGTTTAAAATATAATACAACTTTATTACAAAACACGGGATTTCAACTGGAGTGTGAGAAACCACGTCGAATCTTTTACACAAACTTTTAATAAAGGTAATCCGATTTTAACACACGCGAAAAAAAGACGGTATAATGATAACTTATTTCAAAAACCGTGTTTTCTTCGTCTCGGTGTCGCCAAAGTCACGTTTTTATCGATATTTTCACTATCAATTTTTTGCCTATACATTTCATAATGTTGTTGCTATACCAGAGAAGTTCAAGGTTCGTTTACACCAGACGACAATGTCAGAGTGGATTTAGCGCAATGAGTTTTCCGCGTTACGCTCGAACCGTATATCATGAAGCCAATTATACTACGCCCATACTGAAATTAGAGTCACAAAAATAGTTGTTATTATCGTAATGAACGCGGAAGGCCTTCGATAATCAATTGGACAGATCCTTAAATACGAATATCGCAATAGCAAAGCAGTAGTAGAAATAGGTAAATATTCGCTTCAAAATGGAAAATACGTATTATGCACCACCTATTTCTGCTATAGCTTTGCTATTGCGAAATACGTAATAAGGAGGCCCGTTGCTACCGACACCCGATGACTTTGTCAGTTTTTTATTTGCGTCTCTATCTTAAATAGCAATAGGATCAATCACAGAATTATATAATCAAAAGTTATTCCTGGTAAACGTGCCCTATGCAAAACTTACTCTTTTAGTGAAGAAAAGTCATCCCAAAAAAACAACACCTTCGCTAGAAACGAGGTTCGAAGTACTCGTTGTCGCCAATATACTGAGATCTCACGGGTACAGAGTTCCATACCATTTCTGTGTAATTATAGCTGTAGGAATGTACGTTCTTCATTTACAAAACAATTTGTTACTTTCTTTGATATGGGATTTCTAACTTGGCAAGCCTTAATGTCAATAAATTACAAACTCAAATTTGACTTCTTTAATTACTAATTTACGTAAATATTAATTAATATACTAAATATAATAACTTGATAAATAATAAATTAATATATTTATAAAAAAAAGAACTTACCAAGTTTTTATTGTCAAATTTCAAGTTTCTGAATCACCTAGAAGCGGTCTAGGTTTTTGGTGAGTGAGTCAGTCAGTCAGTGATAATAATGCTACTTTTCAGACCCCTATATCTCAAGAACTATAATCGGTTTATTCGGAAAATTTGGGATTCTAGTTGTTCAATCGAGATTTATTAAACATAAAAAATTACAAGTATGTAGGTCAAATAGTTTTTGACTTACGGAGGGGTCGAAAGTGGCTCGTGTCCGGTGTCGCCTTTTTCGAACTTGCTGCCACAGTACCGTGTGTCTTGAATAATAGTAAAATTTTATTCTAGAATATAACAGAACTTTTTCGGTATATTTTTTATATTATCACCGGAGTCATACGGGACTTACGACCATAAACACTGAAGCGTTACTAATGAAATTGGTAACGGAATGGGCCTCATCGTGTGTGTAACAAGGCCAACTTTTTTATTGAAATTTTTTGGTAGTTTTTACAACGCGATTAATTAACTACGGTAGCCCGCTTAAATTTTCCCACGCAGTCGATTGTTTCTGAAATACATGAGTAGGAAATAATTTATATTTTAATAAGCAACTAATTTTTGGCGAAGATGGTTAACATCTAATAAAGGAATCGGGCCATATATCTTAAATCTGTTACTGCACATATAACTTTTTCCAAATTTAGTGATAGATATTGTTTTTAGTTTGTAAAAACTTAGTCAGTCTGTCGATATGTCTGGATTTAACTCGGAAACGGCTGATTTTTTGAAATTTGTTACATAGGAAGTATATGTCATTTAAAAATTTTGCCTACACAAATTATCAAAAACGCTTTATGAAAGCACAATTTGTTTTTACAAAACAAAAGTCTATGATGAAGTTTTGTATACAGGGGATATAATATATCATTCCGCAATTGATAGGCTGCAAACATTATTCTAAATACATTCTGAGATCAAAATTTATCAGTTAAAAAAATCCAAACGAAAATGATTGTTACGTAACGGAGCCGCTGGCATTGCTAGTTAATACAACATAGATATTATATCCATAGACTTTAGCAACTTCTACATCCCTACTAGATACAATTATTAATAATTAATTGTAAGTCCGTCACAAAGGATATTTTCAAATAACCGGTTTAATATCTAACATCTCATTTCGTATACACAGCCACGCCATATAAAATTTTTAGAATAATTAATTATTTAACATCATACTCTAATTATATATTTCACGTCGCTTCTTAGCAGATTTGAAATTCAAATGACGAAAAAAAAAAGGATTTATCTAATATTAATTTAAATCCATTTTTAACTTCTACGAATAACTATTATCCTAATATACTTTATCAAACTGCTATAACATTATTTATTTTATAATAATAAATTAACTTGTATGTAATTTAAAAATTTTAAAAGTTAAACAATTCTTAAACCATAATTAACGAGATTTACATATTGACTTTTTTTACTGCTCAGTACCCGATGGAAAGCACGCTACAGTCCAGAAACTGCAACCGCCGTTTACAGACTCCATCGGAAGTCAACGCTGCAATTCGGCCTTCAGAAATGCCTCTTCTCGCCTCGCTTAAAGGACCCGATATCGTAGAAAGGAGGAACACTCTGGTCTGGAGGCGCTATCATATTTTGTACGGCAGTATAACACACACAGTAACACACACTCACAGTACGGCCAATATAACAGTTTGCAAAAGTCATTTCAAACATATCGGCTTACAAAAAACTAGGTAATCCGTAATATCAATCTGTTACCGAATGAGAACTAATAACTAGGTATTATAAAGTTGTATCAGAAAAAAACACATAGGTTAAATTAAGTAACGGTGTTTGTGTGGAAATAAAATGATAAAACAATTCTTCTCACATTATAGAGTTTAATGAAACACATTCGAGTATATCACAAATAGAAAAGGGAGCGGTTATCGAAGGTCGCCTATTGGTCACGACTAGAACGCCTCTAGCGCCTCGAGAGTCAACCAAACCCTAGTGAGTGAGCCAGCCCTCAAGGTCTTTCGTGACTCGTGACTTGCACTGAAGTAAAGGTAGGGTCGCTTTTTAATTTCCTCACTTACATACCCTGCAGCGGGGTTCCAAAAATCTCGTAACTGTATATAGATTACACCCGTGTTAAATTTATTTCATCACACCGCCAGCTACTTACTCGTCTAAACCTATCGTTGTTCCCTCTTCTCGTACTTGTCTACAACTTGTCAGATTGCTTGATATTCATGGTCACTACTCCGCTCCGTAGGGCTGTAGCGTGAAGAAATATAGCCTATAATAACCTTGCTCAATAAACAGGCTATATATAAAATTACTGGTCGTTCCAGAGATATATAGATCTATAGATGTAAAAACACATTTTATTTTTGTAGTTAGCATATTCGGACGTTAGTTTCATCTACAATGAAAGTGAGCTTTCTACGAACAGAACAAACATTGTGCAAGATACAATAAATAAATTCGCGTTATTTTAACTGTGGCAGTTTACGTGATAAATACTTTAGTATTTGTGAAATATTGGTGTTAATTCAATATAATAGGGCGATTTAAATTTTGAGTAATGTTACAATCTCGTTAGATACCCATTTTACTATATAGCTTGACTGAATTGAATACTTGCATAATACTGTAGACCAGTGATCCAGTGATTAAGAGAACCAGTGGAAAAATCACCAATGTTCCGCGAATCGGTTACATTTGTCATTGAATCGTTCAATTATTTCGGCTGTTAAATAATTTTCACTGTTACAAATATCATTCATTCAATAGCGCAGTTAATTCTAGTAAAGGTATTGACTCTAATTTCAAAATGCACTTTCTATTTCTGCATACTTATTTCTAATGAAAGGTTCAATATAATTAAAAGATTTGCTGAGTATTCCGTGGCTTTAAAAATTACGAATAATTAGGATTTAGACAAAGATGACAAAATAAACTCAAATAAAAAATTACTTTCATAAAAATAGAACGCTGACGCTGGCAATTGCTTCCGAGACGTCTATAGCAAATAAAAAATAAATTGCATGTATATATAGACAGGTACCAGATAAACGTCTCTTATATATTTTGTTGACATTATCAGAAGCTCAGCTGATGCGTGACGGACGATAAAAAACCAGTGCGCAGCGCGTCAAATCGTTCCGCGTCGGTTGGGAGCCCACCCGAGGTGTTTGTTTCGATTAAATATCTATTACATCACCGATCAACTTGTTAAAATTGACTATTCTTACGTAATTCATCGATGAACAAATATTTGATCAAGTAATCTTAGACGTAAAAAATCTTTTTGTTTTTAGCAAACAAGGAGTTTGAATGATGCGTACATTTTTATTAAAGATTTAAATGCACAATCGATCACTTACTGAGTGGTAGGAACCGGTGTCAATGTGAGTGGTTGTCAATTATACTGTGCTCAGCATCAGGCATAGTGCCGTTACTTCTTCTCTTCTCTTAGTATACCTCTCAATCCAACTTCATTATAACAGACATTGAAACAAGTCACTCGAAATTTAACAACTTTCTTTGCAACCCGTACGCTGTCGGTGCATTCGGATGACGTTTTTTTTAAAACATGCCAGTCCTTTTACGGGTTTAATGAGCAAGCAACAAATGCGTAGTTAAAGCGGCCGCGACTCATTAACAAGTGACGAAAACGAGGGGATGTTATAGTTAACTACCATAAATCATATAGAGGTATACGTTTGTTTGGAATAAACGTTGTCCGCAGTTCCTTTTAATAAATCAACGAGTGATGATATCCACTTCATTCACTACTGGTTTTTAGGCTATCGTCTAACAACGTGATCTCAGACTGTTCGGTAGTTTCTGGGTGATTTATGTTAAAAGATTCAACCAGAAGCTTTTAATAAAAAACATAAAATAATCACTTCTGGTATCAACGTCACAGTTTGTGCGTAATTTAAGGTAGATAACCTAATACGCAAAGCTGGGGACAAGTGGTTTTAATTAATGTTATCTCAACGGCCCGTGCCGATCGATCGATGCTATCTGCTTTGAACGAGAGCAAAACAATGCATTCCTCTGCACTGCGCTCCACTGCACACTGGCTGCGGTAGGTGAGATAAGGTTTTGCATTAAATAATAAAAAAAGGCTTTATTGCTCATTAGAATTTCTAAAACATTTAAATTATAAGGTATAACTATGCATTAGGAAAAGTATTCCAGTTACATATTAAAAAAAAATTTGTTAACCAAGTCATTAAAGCTTTACTTCTCTAAGTTCAAAGCTTATATATTATCTGTTTATTTATAGGGACACAGCAATGGATCCGATTGGATTATGAAGACCATAGACCAGATATAATACTCGTCCTAGTAGCACGCTTAGGCCGGCGCGTTACGGGATCAACCAGTATCCTGTAATCAAGTGGGGTGGTAGAAGTCGCGACCACCATACACATAGTGATAAACCCGCCTCAATGATTTTCTATTGGTTTGTCGCGTTCCAGGATAAGCTGGTGTATATCCATTAATCAAGCGGCATGATAGGGATGGCGACCACTATACACCTAATAATAAACCATGAACAGTCATTTTCTGTTGGTTTGATGCGCTTCGGGATCATTCGGTCAATAATACAGATTAAAACTAGCTAACTTAAAAATAATATAGTGTCAACGATAGCTTTATTTGCTTTTAAAATCCTATGAAAACATGATAGCGACATTATCCTAAAAACCAGTTGCTTCAATAGATAGTTTTAAAAACCGCTGTTAGCCATTAGATAGTTTCGTTATTACCTACCGCTATCCTTTAAGCACATAAATAATGTAGCATGATTTATGCTAATAATTATAGTAAGTTAGAGAGCTGATCCTTAATGCCAATCACTGTATATTTATTATGTAAAAAGTCTCGTCCATTTATATAATAATGAATAGCATAAATTCTTAATAATTACAGTAGATGTCATTTCAATAACCTGATACTGTTAGGGATACCCACCCAATAACACTAACATTACCAAAGTATGATATTTCAACTACAATTTTATGAGCGTAGATATTAATCCACATGTGGGCCAATCATTTTACGGTTTCCCTTATATTATATTGGAATTTACCGAACGACAAAATTGTATAACTATTCCATTATCATTAGTTTAATGTTTTAACCTGGTTTAGAAATAAAACCTATTTCGCAATGTGTAAATGCGGTTCCTTCATAAATTAATAATTATTACTATTACAATATACAAAGCGAATTAAAGATAATCACGTTATTGTAAACATACAAACAAAAGACCGGTCTCACCTCTATGTGATCTACTTTGACTCGAATTGAAATGACAAATATGTTTTAAAACGAGAACAATATTTCGCATTTTATTCATCGCATCGTGACTGTAAATGTATAACCATCGTACATACTTTATAAAGATCAAGTCGAATGAATGAGATCGTCACGTCCCTTACTAATGGACGCTAAATCGTTTCAACGGGACCCGTGTAATTACTGTTTACGTGAACATGTTAACTGTTTTGTGATCGACATGTGTAACAGACAGTCCTTGCATCTTGCCTTGCAGTGGTGGTAGTAAGCCCTCTTTTAATCGGCCAAGATATCGCGGGTTTTCGATCCCTGCCCGTGACTGACTTTTGTGTGAGCATTATTTGTCTATGTGTTTAGCGTGTTAGTTAAATGTATGTACTATTTATTTATGCACATATATATAACCTGTTTAGTTAGCATAATACAAGATTAGCTTAGATTGGAATGAAATGGCCTTGTGAGAAACTGTGGTCTACTATTTATTTATTTATATCTAGCTATGCCCGCGGCTTTGTTCGCGTGGACTAAATACCAAAAAGGCTTATTATTTATATGTATAGACTACGCAACACAAGGAGGTTTGCAGGTTGACTCCCGACTAAATATGCAAATAATAGAGTGAACTTACACGGTTCATTATGAGTTCTCCGTATGATTTTATAACTCAGTAACAAAGATGCGAATAGTTGAGAGAGCAAACCGTATCGAACGGTAATGAACGTGAACTTGTGTTTCGAATGCGCACTGGACCTGTAATTACTACAAGGCTATGAATAACAATATTTCCTTGTTTGTTCTTTACTTCATTATTTATAAGTACGTTATTTAAATGACAGATTTAATTTATTACATTATTTCATAAAGTTATTCATATTATAATTAGACGCGCAAACCACATACGTGTTATCTCGGTTTCAATCCTGGAATTATATATGGAAGCTATAATACCAATGTGATATAAACTATTATTATAAAATGTATACTTTCATTCATTTTATAATCCATTTATTGTGAATGACTTCACGCTACAACCTTAACAAGCGGAGCAGTAAGCATGAACATCAATAAATCTGGCAAGGTGTAAATAATACGTGGTTTATAAGCAAATATGTAGCGATTTTTATTATCATTTTGTTCTTGCGAAATACGTAATTACAGGGCGAATTAAAAAAAATCGATAATACGAAGCTATATGATCCCAGGGTTGCTATTGGCTACTTTTTATTCTTATTAATTTTAATCTTGTTATAACGAATGAAGCCACGAACGGATACTAGTATGAAATGTAAAAAGGCAATTCGAGAAATATAATCATCCTCAAAAAAAGCCTCAAACATCTAAGTTTAATATTAATAACTAATATGATAAACAACCTACTATTGCCCAAGATGTACCTATAGATATCATCATATGATCAACATAGGTCTTTCTGATTGTAATTTACATCTGATAAATTACACGGCCCTTTCCCAATGGACTGTATTAAAATGTATTAAATCCAAATTAAATAATAACGAAACAAACTCATACTACCTACAAATTAAAATTATCTCAAAAATATAATCATAAAATGATTTCATGAACGTTGTTTTTTTTATCTCAACCCGGAATGTTTTGCCGTTTCGCATTGTTGGCTTTCATTAAGACAACGAATGCTCATGTCTCGGTCACGATCCGACGAGGAAGCTGCTTCGATGTCATTAGCGGCTATTAAGGGGCAGTGGTAATTGCCCGATGAGTAGATAAGTGCTGGACAGTATTTAGATCTTTCTTGTGGTGTATATAATTCATTATCTAATAAAACAATTACAATAATAATCATAAACACGAATAGTTTCTATTGCTTAGTAGGCATTAAACCTAAGTAACAGTATTTTTTTGCTAAGAAATTATTATAAAATAATATATGGAAACAAAAACAAATATGCACTTAGCATAACTACATAACACATACCTACATAAAACGATACTAGTGAGCTCATTATAATACACAGTCGAATAAATGATACAGTGTCAATAGCTTGGTCTTTTCCTTTAAAAAAGTTTAAAAATAGTTTTAAAACGTGTTAATCTTTTACCTAACGACTATGATGTTCTATGAATTACATGAAGAAATCAAAATTCGTTTACTTATATATCTTTAAAATAATCTACGAAATAGAAGTTAAAGAACGTATAAAAAGTTTTTAACTGCCGTTATATCCCTGGGTGAGTTTTTTTTTAACTTTTTACTATAATATGTTGCACACACATATACATGTAACATTCTTAGAACTATTTTTTTTTGAATCCCAGTTTAGAGTAATGGAAGTAATTTTATTTACGGAGGGTTCGACGCCCGCCCTTCGCTCTTCAAATCCATGCCTGAACTATATCAAATACAAGGCCGTCAAGCGGTAGTGAACCGAATGGGTGTAATCGTCATTTCTCTCTATTATTAGATAGTAACGTTAATAGATAGTCAGTCATCGGAAAAGATTTCTTAAAAATAATTTCCTATACCTAATTAAAATTCTTTTTCGACAAATTCATTCAATACTTTATGTAAATATTTTGTTATAGTATATTATAGCCCAGGAAGATAAGCTGAAGACAGGGCGCTATGGCGCTCATTAGGGGAGGCCTATGTACAGCAGTGGACTATTATAGGATGATGATGATGATGATATTATAGCCCATACAGATAATATTAAATTCTTTGCCAGATCGGATCCTATTCATTTCTGTTTGTTTAGAATAATATTTCTAGGCAGAGATATTTTTCTAAAACCGAAAAATATTATCTATACTAATATAATAAAGCGGAAGAGGGAAGAGTATTTTTTAGATTGTTTGTGTTTCTTTAAACGCGCTAATCTCTGGAAGTACCAGTCGGGTTCGTAAAATTATTTTTGTATATGAAAGCTAGATTCATGAGGAATAGTATAGGCTTTATAACTTCACGCTACGATCCTAAGGAGCGGAGTAGTAACTATAAACGTCAAGCAATCTGGCAGCTGTAGGTAAGAACTTGAAGTGGAACAACGATACACCGTGTAGAGTTTGTAGAATAAACAAAATACAGCAAGTACAAAATAAGATAATATATTAATTTAAAGTACGGTTACATAATGGATCCTATGATTTTTAATGAACATCTTATTCAAAATTTTATGTATGCTTTTCTCTAAATTACCTCAGACAATAACTAACTAATTACCTGATTACGTATTTTGCAAGAACAAAGCGACAGCCGAAATGGCTAAATATCGGCTTCGAAGCGGCAAATTCGTATTATGTACCACAAGCCATAAATAATCTGTATTTGCAATTTTAAAGCCGATATTTAGCTATAGCTTTACCCTTGCGAAATACGTAATTAGTAGGCCGGTATGTCAGACAATCAATAAATGAAGCCCACGCATTAGCACCATTGTCATTAACCGCACGCCTAAACCTCACTTACCACGTGCTGATGAATATGAATCAATATTTTTTTACTTTTTATTAAATATTATTCCTACATATTATAAAATCTGTAAACAAAACATGATTAAGTTTTCTTTAATTTTTGTCAAATTCTTTCTATTTAATTGTCAGTCTATTTTTATACATCATAGGTTAAGCGTTTGACTAAGATCTCATCTGATGTTCGGTGACGATGTGACCGAAGATGGCAACACGCATAGACGAGGGACTGGATCTCAAGCGCAGCTGCCGGAACACACCTATAGGTGCTCGTTGACAGAGATTTTCAACTTGAGAGTGCGAGGCGGGCGTTAGAATACAATATGATTTCATCACAATGATTTCCTTTAATGAACACTCAGGCTCATTGTACGATTTCATAAATAAATAATAAAATATATAAGGTAAAACCACCAGTAATTGACACTCTGACGAAGAAAATTAAATATTTGATACTAAATTGATTTGAAGTCTTGAGTTTATTAACCGACTTTTATAACTGACTGTACCTATATGTATTTATAACATTAAAAATATATCAGTAATCAGTGATTTTGGCCATTTCGATCTTTGGCTTCCTTTTTTTTTCTTAATATTTAATTTTCTTCGTCAGAGTGTCAACTATTGGTGCAGTGTCAATTACTGGTTGTTTTACCTTACATATATAAAATTATCGATGTTGTCGTTGGACCGCTTTTCATTGCTCTCATTAAGACATATTATTTCCATCAGGTTACCTACAAAAAAACAACAACCCACTTCTCTTTTAATTGTACAAGATTCAATTACTGTATTTATGTACATCACAGTAGTCAAGTTCGTGCAATTTTAACCATAAGTGCGGATTGTTTGAGGTCTCAAGTCCGGCTTGCTTGTACTAGTGACCTCAAGCGGCGTCGACAGCGACTGAGACATGAGACTTTTTGCGCTTACTAACAACAAGCCGACAGAACTCTATACGCGGTACCATATTAAGTGTTTTTCATACCATAGATAAATGCCATGTGATAGCCCTGATATAGGATTCATGCGATATTATTCCAGATTGCGGTGTTTGTGATCCTGCTCTTTTCAATATAAATTATGGGATGGCATGAACTTCATACACTACAAAATGTTATCTTATGTCACGTTCGACGTAAAAATTAGCGCAGCTGATGCAGATTTATTGTATTATCCTTTTTAGGTTTTAAGCGTTTGGCCACAATCTCACCTGATGTTAAATGACGATGTGGCCCAAGAAAACAATTTCTCAAGTGGAATGCCAGAATAGGTACACTCAATAAGTGATTGGTGACAGACAGATTACATTACGCCAGGCTAGCATTAGGACCCTACAACCATGCTGTTGTTTCATCACGATGTTTTCCTTCACCGAAAGTTCAGGCTTCGATTCGAGGCAGGGATTAGAACTCAAGTCGATCGTCGATCGTACCAATGAGCCACAATTGTCTTCTGTAGTTAAAAAATATACTGTTTTACTTCTACTAACCGTGTGCCCGATAGGATTTCCACCAGTAAAATGCAAACATACAAACAACAAAAATATCAACATTATATACATAGTAATGACAAGACCTTATGTTTTTTTTCTAACTGGCTCGGCAAAGTAACCGCAGTACACCTAATAATCCCCTCCATTACATAGTCACTGTGATTCATTTTACATATAATTTCAATGTCAGCAGAATACGAAACTACAATTCCGTGTTTACAGTCAATGACCTTGACACAATGCTCAATGCAAGTAGAAGTGCCAATGGAAAATCGATAATAAACATTCCGCTTTAATCTCAAATTAAAGGCTTGCATCTACAGTCATTAGCGAAGTAGGAAGCTATACGCCGAATTATCGCATCGCGGGCGCGGAATCACATCAGTTAATTGGTTGATATCCTCCTCCCCCGTACAATCTGGCTCGTAAATAAGCTCAATTACATGTGCCCATTTAAATGTCCACAAAGATAAGATGGAACGCGTTTCATTAAACTGGTTAAGGTGTACGACCATTGCTTTTGATGAGCTACTTTGAGAAGCGAAAAGTTATGGAAATGTTTTATTAATATACTAAGGAAAAGTTTTATTTTTTATTTTGTTCATTTGTATCGCCTATGAAAGTGATTATAATAAAAATAATAATTAACACGGAAACATTTTAATATAAATTATATCGAGATTAGGACTGATATAAATAGATTTAAAAAAACCGTACGTAAGAAGTTCAGTGAAGTAAACAAGTCACGTATTTTGTGTTTTTTTTTTTCAAAATTGATTCTATAAAATCCGAGTATGATAGCGACTGACGAGAGATGACCTACATCGATATATGTTGGTACGTTTGTCTGCAGTGGTATTAATAAATTAATCTTTATTTTATAAAGAAAGACGAGTACTTAACACGAGGTCGGTATTTAAAATTAGTCACACAGTATTCTCAATTACGACGAGAGGAACCAACAGTGATACATGACGAAGAATACAATTAATATATTTATTTGACACGTTGATTTCAAGAGATGCTCAAACGCATATCTCGCAACTGTCAATGGACACCAGACTTTATAATTAACAACGAGAAATCTTTATTTAATTAAACGATTCAGCGCTTTAATACATATGAATGCAGTCGATAAATTTAAATTCGACCTTTTTCGGACTTGTTTACCTGCCCTTAAACAGTTTATACTGCTTATATACGTATGTGTGTTCGCTACTTTATATTGCGAATTGGTGTAGTAAAAAGGCGATTTGATTCCCACGTCACGTCAAGTACCTCACCTGGTGCTATATATGACTTTTTTTTTGTTTGTTTGTGTCTTCTAATCTCTGGTACTACCAGTCAGATTTTAAACATTATATTTCTATTGTATAATTTTAGAATGTCAAGCAATCTGGCAAGTAAGGAAAGTAAGGAAAATAAGAACAATATGTGCTACACGGATGCGCTGGCGAGGTGGCCAAAGAAATTTAACACGGCTGAAACCATGGGGCATAGCTATAGTATAGTACATTTTGGAAAGATCAAACAAAACTGATAGCTATAATTTATTTTCAAATTCCTTAATACTACCTTAATTTCTTTTAAAGGCAATAAATGCATTTTCTACTTAAAACGACATAATTTTGATCAAACCGTTTTTTTTTTTTTTTTTTTTTTTTTTTTTTTTTCGAACTGACTACACTGTTAGCCTGAGGGGCCCTGGAGCCTTTACGGCTTTTACAGCTTTACCGGGCTTGGGGGCGAGCGCTTAGGGCACTCAGCCACGAAAGCTAAGCAACAACATCCGAGGGTGCCAAAGTGGCCGGACCTCGGCTCGGACTGTTGCGCGTATGCAATTAAGTCGCGATCTGACTAATTCCCTATCCGTAATTCGATCTAAACTAACTATACATATATACATGTTTCTGCCCCCTGGGAGGAGGGAAGGAACATGTGTATGTGTATTTAGTGGTCTGAAATTTTTGTCTACTCTAACTAGGCAAAAAAAGAAAAAAAAAGGTCCCTTACAGAACCTATGTACCTATGTGTGTTGTGCATGTGTGTATAATGCAGTGTCATGTGTGGCTGTGAAAGCTAGTGATTGTACAGTCACTGTATCGCGCGAGCGGCTGCTTGGCTCAAGGGCTCCATGCCGATGGATCGGACCTATGATCAAACCGGCAATCGGAATGTTATGAAAGGTGTGTGGGAAACAATATTTATGTGTACGCAAGTGGAAAATATACGAGATGCGTTCAATGAAGATATAATTGGGTTTTTGAATAATTTTTTATGTGATTATTGGAAACATCATGTATAAGTTTTATAACAAACTAGTTTTATTTTTATTTTTTTCGCAATATTTTTAAAGTTATTTCAAAATAAAAATTAATTTTTGAATTCAATACCGAAAACGCGCCGATCATTCCCGAATAAATCCGAGCACGTGTTACGTCACAATGTTAATTTCTACTCATTGTAGCACGCAGCTGTTACAGTGCTTTGACACTTAATCGATGAAATTCCTATAACATTATGACGTCACAAACCTGACGATCAATCGTAGCGCGTTCGTAGTCATGTGATTCTTTTTTAAAAATTACAATTTTTTATTGTTCATTATTGATAAAAAAAAAATTAAGTGTTTTCTAATTGACTATTATCATAATTATTATGAAGATTTAAAATACATTAAAAAAACGATATTCTTTTTTTTCAAATACCCAATTATAACATAACCTGTAATCTTAAATGTCACGGCATTTTTAAACTAATAAACATTTACACAGATAATTAAAACGCGGTATGCGGCGTTACAGTCTCCGAACCTATCCGGGTAGCTGCGAGATCATCTGTTACAGTCGTTACGGAGGTGAAACCGATGCAACTACTTTTACGACTTCCTGACACCATGCGAACGGTTGCGACCTTCGACGGTATGAAGTTATTAAAGTAGGGTACAAGGTAAGTGTGCGATCGCGTCTCCTCATGACACTTGCGCACCTGGTATTCGGGACATTCTAGACACTTGAGAGCGGTTTTTACTTTATAATTAATAACTATGGTTATTAGAAAAACGATTGCAATAGAAACGTAACTTGACAATGTTTAGTTTTAATTTTAGGTATATTTTCTCTTTCATAATTATCATTATTAATTTACTTATCAAGCATATTTGTGGTAACGTGTACCCTTATCCCTACAATGAGCCTGAGCTTTCGGTGAAGGAAAACATCGTGATGAATCTATAGCATCATACTATTGCCATTTTCTATGCCCACCTGGCTAGCCTACTACCCTCAAGATAAAAATCTGTCGCCAAGCACCTAATAGATGTATTCTGGCAGTTGTACTAAAGAGTCAGCCCCTCGCTAGGCTTAGCACGTTAACATCTTGGGTCACATTGTCACGTACCATCAGGTTAGATTGTGGCGAACGCTAAAACCTATAATATATTTTTTTAATCTTTCTTCTTTCAAATGACATAAGACTCACAAGAAGCGATATTAAGCGATAAAATTTTATCATTTCTTTTGGGCATCCACTAGTATAAACCCCTAACAAAAAGCACAGAAACAAAAATTGGTATGTAAGAAGTAGAAAAGAAGTAAAGAGAAGTAGAGAAGTAGAAAAAGAAAACCTTCGATCGTATTTGGATAGTATCAAATCATATTGGACCGTACAAACTTTAACACAGTATTTATAAAAGATTAATGAATATTAATGGTTATATTTTCAATTTACCTGTTACGTAACTATGAAAACAAATGTATCGCCGCACCAATTCCCAGCAAACGTACATACTGATGACATTTGGAAGCCGGATCGTGACTTCAAAATGACAAGTCGTGGTATTCGCATAATATTTTTCACCTTTGCGAAACTGTTCGTGATCGGCAAGAGAGCAACAATAGCTCCAGAGTGGCCGATATCATCGAAATAGGCGGCGCCGCGCCGTACGTTTACACAACTTACCTACTAACGAGATTTGAATTATTGAAAGTTCTGCGATTTACTAAATGTAACACGAGTCCCTATGTTTCTGCTATGGCATGATTATTATTCTATATCTATAAAAATGGATGTTTGTATATAAATGTTTCCTATTCATTCCAAAACGACTGGAGCGATTTTGATGAACAAAGACAATATTCATTATTAGCACAGCGGGTGATCCTGCAATGTAAAGTTTGGTAGAGATCGGATCCTAAAAAAAATTGTTCTGAGCCACAGGAACGCGTAGCTCGTATTTCCTAGTTCTATATAAACCTGGTTTGTTAAATAGAAGAAAGACAATTTAGACATCAATTTGATGTTTGCTCATTCGTACCGAAAATTGTATATTTGCTATTCATCCAAATTCGCGTAAATCTATCTATTCATTTATTTAGTTATACTAACTTCGACTAACTAACTAACACTTGGAAATACTTTTTTCGTGATTTTACCATTGTGTGGGAAAGTAATAAACATAGATTTTTCAGCATTTAAAATACATTCAGCATTAGCAATACCGCTTGAGTTGAGATGGTTATTCACCTGTGCAATTTCTCAGGATAGTGGGTCATTAAAAAGCTAGTATAGTATTATAATTCTTCGACATTAAACTTAGATATAAATAATGCATTAAAAAACAGTTTTTAATAAGGTTAACTAATTTGTTAAAAATAACGATTGCGGATTTTATTTCTGCCTCTAAACTTAATAATTGAACAGCTTTATCTACCAAGTAAAACTAAATACATATACATAAACATAAAAATACTATACGCAAGTTGATCTGATTTTAGATAGAATATGTTTAAGTATTTTTCTCATCGTTCACCGCTTATAAAGTCAATCCTCGTGTGCCTTTTATAAAATATTTTCCTCATTATTACCACTCGAGATATGTCATTAATGGGCCTGTAGAGCTACTTAATAACAATTATTTGCCGCATATCAAGTGCCCCTGTATCGCTTCCCTTAACCGTTTCACAAAACAGGTAGGTACAGTAAGTAAGCTCCACACAACAGAGGATAACTGCGCACGCACACATGAATGCGTACGTACATACGAGGATTTCGGATAAAGTCGGGCGCACGCCAGTCGCGATTGGCCGCACTTTGCCAATATACGTAATTATTTTGTGTTTGACACTAGATTTAGAACTGAAAATAGATAAAAGATCTAATCGAAATTGTTGTGTATCTGCTTGTGCAATACCTACCACATTGCACCGAAATTAATTAACGTTTTACAGTAATCAATTTAAAGATTTTCATACAGTATCGTAAATGCCCAGCCCTAATGCTGCAGTTGCGCGCAATTCAAGGTCAGCCGGAGCTATCTTTCTGTACCGGTCTATTTTGTGACGTTTTCTCCGGAACTATAAAATTACGACAGAGGTATGCCATCGGACAGCAAACACGGCAATGATAGCGAACGTCTCAGGCTAAAAATAATTTGATGTTAATAGCGCCAGCAACCGGATTGGATGTGACTGTCGTACAACGGCCTGATGGATTATCGATGATCGACTTCAACGGTTGACGGCTCTGTTATTACGGCTGAGATTTCAGTTTTACCTGTCAGATAACGTTATTCGATTATGAAGTTCAGTCGAAGAAGTAAATTCACTACTGTTCCTTTTATCAAGACAATCAGACTTAGTACTATTTTTATAATTGTTAAATTGACATTTTGTGCCGATTATATGTATCACTATTTCAATAGGTTAAACGATAATGTTTGGTAAATAAAATACTTCTTGTACGTTTATAAACGGTATTAATAATATAAATCGTTATTGAAAAAATCACTAAATAAATAGAACTAATACAATTTTGGTCGATTTCATTATTCCAATTTCACAATTCAATTGACAATGATGGAAGCTTTAAATTATAAGCTGTTAAGGTTTATAACATTAAGCATTTATGAATTTTAAAAAGAAATATTTATTTGAAAAATGACTTGAAAGAATAGATAACTTAAAACTTTACTAAGTACTAAAAGTCAAATGCCAGTTGCTACAAAACGGCCCAGGTCTAGCGCTTGAGAGCCAGTCTTCCACTAGGTTTAGCGTGTTATCATCTTGGGCCACACTGTCACTTAACATCAGATGAGACTGTGGCCACTACGCCAAAACCTATAACTATAAAAAAAGCTTAGAGAGCCTTGAATCTAGTTTAAAGAAGAATGCGTAATATTGTATTAAACATGTTCAAAGTGCATTGTAGACCTATTTAAAAAGAGTAAATTGCACCGTACTTGAGTCACAAAGAACAACAATAAGTCACAATCTCTACAGCCCGCGGGGTTAGAACATACAGTTAATGGGAGTCTATAGATCACGTCATCGATTTAAATGGGCTTTACTATTAAACTGCCTTATAATCGTGTTGTGCCTTGCGGGAATGGTATGAACTAGTTAAGATAAATATCATTTGTATTGTACTTGCCTATGGTTTGACCTAAATCATATCTCGTATTAAGTGACGATGTGGCCAAAACATTATAAGGGGTATTAAAAAAAAACTAAAAATGATTTAAGGAAAAAAGGATATCGCTAGGTAGCAAATTTTCAACTATAAAATATATGACCAGATGAGCACTTGAAAGTTCCTTGCATGTAGCTTCCTGGAAAACTCAAGTTTATTGTGATTTGACGCAATATCGTTCTCGTCACGGCAGCAATGCATGTCCGAGTTAACCCATAGTCGCCATACTATAACACTTTACATTATCAGGCAAACTGCAATAATTTTACCATATTGATTTATTAAAATTTTTATAAACTACAGAACATCTTAAAATAGATATTTTGTAACTAAGAACCATCTTCTTTGTTTTGGCAACCTATACTCGTTAATATAGATTATTACTGCTATTGTCATTAGGGTAATTGTTCCGTATGATAAAATTACGAGTCTTCTGGTGCTGTACTACTAAGTTTTAAGATCCCACTAAAAACTCCTCAATTATCTTAATTACAATACTAATATAGAAAAGCAGAAATCGTAGCGCGACACTATTTAACGTAAATCGATTGAGATTTTCGTTCTAGTCCTAGACGTCGCAGTGGCATTGTCACCAGCGCGACGTCGGCCATTGTTGCACTTGCTGCCTGAGGGCCCGTGACCGCTTCATTTGCGTTCAACCGCTCCATGAAACAGTTATTATGACATCTCGATGCCATTGTGTTGCGTTCTTTAATAAAATCTGATTAGGTTTGCACCGTAAAATGTCGCCGGTGATTGAGAAACAATGGAATTTGGAAGGGAAATGTCAAGACTCAATCAACATTAGACTTATTGGCAATAATGATTCTAAATAGAAAGTCCTGAAGATTGCTTTATCTACGTTAAAGATTCGTAAAACAATAGGTTGGCATAGCACTGTTGCTCGGCCAGATTTTCACATAAGTCTTCTACTAATGCTAAAGAAAGGTAAAGTTTGGTGAAGTATTAAGTACAACACCCATATAACCAACTTCAAAGTGCCGGAATCGTACCTTCATATTTCATGATAAGTTTTTATCGAGAGACTACGTAGTCATTACCTAATCGATGTATTTTAATAGCAGTTTCCCAGTATTTCCCACTGTTGGATATCTATTACTCTTCTGTTTCGTATAATCGATTTAACAGTCGGATATGTTGTTAACGGGTACTTTAGCCGTGACAACAAAACCGTGCTCTCCTGCTCTCCATCAATACCGATAGTGAAAAACTTGTCGTTTTTAGTATGCATCCTGCCGCGCCGAGATACGGGATCAGGCAGCGTATGCCCAGTTAATTACCTAGGGTTTATACATTGTAGTTTTTGCACGCCAGCTGCGACGCGTTGCGTGGCGCCTCCGATGTTTATAAGTCAGTCGTCGTTGTTTTGTAATAAAGTGTATTAAACATTACATGTATCTCAGTTATGAAACGAATATAAATTATGTTGAAAACCGAATATGCTTTATATTATGTAAGCCCAGAGAAGGCACTTATGAACGTCAAAAACCATTATCTTGAAAAATGCCTCCAATTCATCGATAGAAGCCAGCGAGAAACTCGATCAGATTTACCAACGATTTTTTTATAACTAAATTTCATATCTATACTATATAAAGTATTGATTGTTTCAAATAATCATCACTATCATCAACTAAATAATAATCTTTTGATAGTAAAACCCGCTTTACGATGGTTCTTTTATTCGCAAAAACTGTATATGCTTAATCTTAATATAAAAATCAAACACTTTTTATCTAAGTAGCCTTTGTTTATTTCACTAAATCGAAATAATTAAACAATAATTTGTCATAATTTCTAGAAGGCATGAAAGGTACTAGCTATGCAGGTCGTTTAAAAGTTCTTAACTAATCTAATTCTTTGTGAATACTCGTATACACGGGTAAAGAATAGTATTTTTTTTTCAAATCAGAATTTTTATTGACTATGGTAATGATCTTACCGAGGCTTATCAATATGAATAAATATTAATATAGTTTACAGCTCTATAGAACTGATTTTATCGAAATGTATTGCTACATTTGGATTTATATAATTTACCAGGTTCCAGATATAACCTAATGGAAATGTTTAATTCAGTTTGATTTGCGATAAAAACAATCATGCACAATTGGTTAGTCCGTGAGAAAACCTTTTTCCGCAACCGATACAAACGATAAGTCATATATATATATATGTACAGTCAAATACAAAAATATATCAAAGATTCATTAAAATCATACAGTTGACAATAACGTTCTATTATATTATCTTAGGTAAACGTAATCGTTAGTTAAATATATCTGTTTAGATAGGTAGACATTTTCAAATTAATCAAGAACATTTATAGTATCAAATGTTCAAATCAAATATCATTGTTTTTGTAAATTTTATAATAATAGTAAGTTTTCATATGACTGTACTCCATGATAGAGTTGGCAACATGCTCCAGCAGTATTTGCAAGTTGTTCCCACGTCCGCCTCATATATGGGATAAAAATGCGTTGTGATACATTCGCGTCCGTGTATGGCAGTGGGCGGTAGTGACTGGGGGTCTTATGACTCAGTATATGGCGATAATACTTTGATTTATGATAATAGACTATATGACAATTCATCTTGTAGATGTTATATTTTGGGAAGCTTTACAAGGCGCTATAAAGTTCATATGTGAAGTGAATATAACACGCGATCTGCACACTTTATGCTTTGTTCATATCCTCAATTGCCTTAATCCACCATGTAGATCTATGATATGTTTTTCTATCAAGTACGCATCCTATATATCCAAACCGTTCAAACATTATAGGAAAACAACGTTTAATGATTGATTAAAAATTGAGTCAAACCATAACCTTCAACATTACTTAAGTTAAATTTTGCCGTTACCTTCTATTTGCAGTTATTGAAACATTCTTTTTTTATTTTGGGAAACCCATTGGTATCCTACGGTCATCTGAGACTCTTACTCATTAAGACACCATGATTGTATATCCTTTTCTTTCTACGCTTCCTCGTTCGCTAACCTGACTTGCTTCTACTTGAAGCGATAAAACCTAAAAACTCAATCAGAAACATTGCAGAATCAATGTAACCTAATAATAATCAACAAGAATTATTTATAAAACGAAGTATTTTAATACTAAAAATAGCAAAGATTGTAACGTCTTGCCGTGATAAAACCTTCACAGAGTTGAATGGACATCGTGTATGTCCATTAACCAAGATAAAGGGCTACACGGCAACAGTAAAACATGCCACAATTACACGAAAAAACGCAGCGGGATCGTGATTAAAGGACAAAACAAGTGCAATTACAAAGCTAATTACGTTTAAGAGCACCATTCAGGTATTCACACGGTGAGTACAAAAGTATTAAACTTTAAACGCGCACCGCATAGTTTGTTGCAAGTGATATTATTTTCAACATATGTAGGTGTCCGACAGCGCACATCACGTGGCATTATTACTCGCATTAACTGAGTAATCCAAATAACATTAATGTAATTAAAACGAAGCTGTAAGATTACTTTAATTACTAGAACAAGCAATGTTAAAAATAGCAAACAATTTATGTAACTTTGCTGTATTACAAATAAATCGCTTATAATGTGGTACATTTAGAAACATTGCACTTGGAAAAGGAGCTTCATCAATACTGGTAAATCATCTGAATGGACGGATGGTAATAATGGCATTTAATTGCGGTATTACTCCCTGTTGGATAACTAACGGGTTCTGACGCACATGCATTTACTATGTAACCAAACACGAGACCAAATAATACTGATTATAATATAATCCTTGGGGTGAAATCATGGTGTGGATCAAAATATGGATCCTCATATATTTACGCAAGGAAAGCGGTGGAAAACGCACAAGAAAACTCGTCCCGTAATCGTTCAGAAGCAATTAAAAAGTACCATCAGTGTTTTACTGATGGGAGCGTTCAATTATTACGTAACGAATTTGGGGGATTGGGGAGTCTTCTGAAACGTTACGATGCGTTACAGGGGGCGGGAGGGGGGTTTTGAACTACTTGTTACGTAACATTGTTTTAACCATTCAGAATAATCGCGTATAGTTTTTTTGTGACTTTTGTGACATAATTGTTACAGCGCGTTACATGTGGGGAGGGGGGGTCAAAAAGCTCCAAAAACTGTGTTACGTAATACTTGAACGCTCCCGATACCACTTTGGAAGATTACCCTCTATTTGGAAGGCGGGTTGTATTTTTATATTTTCTGGAAGTGGTAGTTCCAGAGATTAGCGCATTCAAATAAATAAACAAACAATCTCTTGACTGTTTTAATAATATTAGTATAAACTACCTAAAAACAATGGAGACTCTTGTAGTTCCCAAACACAGCACACTGAATCGAGTTAAATATGTTTAGTGGCTGCGATACAGTCTGTTACAAATGCCATACTACCTACTAACAAGATTACCTACCTCCCTTGTTACACAGAAAGGTTTATCGCAAAAGAATCTGTTTTTGATATCTCAATATGAATTCTAATCAACCTATAATTTAAAACAAGATTTTCTTTGTTCTAAATCAGCAATCTCTAATCGAAATCGATAACTAAACCAATTAATTCCGTCGCGTCGCGTCGTGTCTAATTTAATTATCTTAATTTACAATTAATCAAACAATTAACACCGACAACAGTGCCCGATTCTATATGAGGTTAACACCGTTCCCAATTAATGCGGCACGAAATTAATTAATGTATTTATTTCTAATACGCATCGATGAATAATTACTTCAAACTATGTAAATATAATTGTATTGTTTACACATTAAACAAGGAAAATATAAACTAAATCTTTAATTATTATAAATAAACCGTGAAGGCAATCGATAATACTCATGTTTCGTATGTGGTACCTATTATTTTTGTTTTTCGGTTAAATTATATATTCATTAGTCCTCTATTATCATCTCTTTGCATATTCCATTACTTTTGAAATCGAAAAAAAAAGAAACAATGGTCAGCGTGATATTTTTTTTACTGAAGATGCTTCAAGACGCTTATTAAGTAACTATCTGGAAAGTACATGTAGAGTAAAAACGTAATGAAACACAAATTTGCTTTAATACCGACAATATGTATGTAAAAGAGATTTTTTTTTCAGTTTTCTTTTGATAGGAGAAACGTCAAACAACACTTATCGAACAGATAAATCGCCCATTTTTATCAGCTAAAATAAACCAAGTTTAACTGACGTTTAACGTATGACGGTGTGTTCAGAAACGCAATTTATGAGTTACTGAACCGATAGCGCTATGGAACAGATAAACTTAAGTTAAAAGTACCTCTGAAACCGGGCATAAGTGATTTATCTATCTACATAAATTAAATTATTGAGGTTTGCTGATGTGCGCGCATCATACAAAAACTACTGGATAGATTTTGACCAATTTCTTTTTTACTACGTAGACTTTTAGTCCTTACAAAAAAAAGTTTTAACGATATCTTCATAAACAATAATTCTGTAGTCCACGCGAGCGCAGCTGCAAGCACTGTTAGTTCATAAATAAAAATAGTAGACTACAATAAAATATAAAAGCTGAGAAGACAAATGCGTGTCAAACGTTTCTTAAGTCTTAACAATAGTCGTCATCAATACGCGGTCGCAACGCGCTGAGTCACCTGCGTCACGCCACACGCCACTGCACGGTGCCGACCTTGTGGCGACGCGTTTCCTACGTTAGGGTTGACAATGTAGTTAGATTTTTTGAATTTATACTTCTTTAGACACGTCATGAAAAAATGATGAAAGAGAGTATTTATTATGCATGCGCAAATTGTAACAAAAAATCTACACTATGAACAATCTATGAAGTTGCTTGCTTTGTTTTATTATTGTAATGAAGATAGTGACACTAGATGTTATGTGTCACATAACATCAATTGTGGCTATTCAAAGAAGTATAACATCTAACATGCGTATGTAATACACGCATTCACTTTTTTTTTTCTTCAAATAAATAGCTTAATAGTGTTTGTTAGTAGCATGCTCAAACATAACTAATATCGATGTAGATCGAATCCTCAATGAGCTTGAGCTTTCGGGGAAAGTAAATATTCTCATGAAACAGCATCATGGAAATAGGGGATGATTGCTTAGTTATCGCTTATGTTAAGTTTAAAATCTTTCACTAAGCAATTAACTCCGTAAAAACAATCTTTTTTTTATAAAAACATCATTATTTATTTCTAGACAACTACAAATATAAAAAATATATATTTTATCATACCAAATATGATGCATTAAAAACGACAATAATTAATTAATAATTGTTAATTGAAGTACAAGTCGTTGAGATATGTTTTTTTATGACATAGAATACATTTTATAAATATCGATCCATTTGTATTTTATGTAATGCCGATCAAAATTATTCAGTTATTAATTACTTGAGTCCGATATTTATTTTAGTAAGTTTCGGATTAGATCCGAAGCGATTTGATAGAGAGCGAGAGCGATCGCTGTTAAACAAGTGTTCAATTGCCAGGCCTCGGCCGTGCAAAATCTTGTATATTTTTTTCTATGCAATAAGTGCGACATTACAAACAGATGGCCTACTAGAAGGTAAATGATTACTGTCGCCTATGGGCAAGAGCAACACCAGGGATATTACAGTTATGTTGTGACCCTGGATATGTTTTGTATAATCAATATGACTTTTAAAGCTGTAAACATGTTACAGTATTATTTATATAATTTTAATACCAATAAACAATGGTCTAATAAACTTCCGATCAGCCCTAAATAAGCGCATCATTTTATAATATTGTGTTTTATTCAATAATCTACAGTACCAGCTGGTAATTCATAGTATTACGAACTACAAAGCATTAAGTAGCGTTCGATGCTAATGTGCCCATTGTCTGTATTTAAAACGCATCGGGTCGTTTGTTCAGATGTCTTGATACTTTTTTTTTTTTCGTTTAGTTCAACGTTCTGCACGTTTCCGTATAGTTCTTGAATAATATTTTCTGCAACTCGATGACCTCTGCGGGTACACAGGTTTTTGATAATTTAAATATATTTTATTTATCAGAAACTTAATTTTATATGTTAACTAGAAGATATCCGCCCGCGGCTTCGCTCGCGATGACTCAGAGATTAGTACAGCTATTTAATTTAAATTTTATGTATATGTAGTTATATTTTTTCCATATTATATAGGTAAGTAAATCAAAAATTTCTACAAGCAGTCTACCTAGTTGCAGACAGACAGAATTCATTAAAGCACAATTCTTTATAGGTGCTTAGCGACAAATTTTAACTTGAGTATTGTGGCAGTTCAGCCAGGCGTAGTAGAAAATGCCTTGCCACTATGATACGGTACATCACAATGTTTTCCTTCACTGAATTCTCAGGCTCATGAAGGATTCGAACTCAGGTCAATAAACAAGATGTTAGAGTACACTATCACTGAGAGATCATCACTTCATACTTAATCTTTATTGAAGTTATACTTCTTGCGCATTAAAATTATGATGGTAACTTTTTAGGATGCGCGCGTACAATGTAACAAAAAGTCTACACCATGAAGTCGCTTACTTTAGCCTTTTGTTTTATTTTGGTGGCGAGTTATACGCCACATAACATAGAGTGTAACAACTATTCAAAGAAATCTAACATCTGTCATGTGTAGCGATCAATCGGCAATAGTAGCGGCGCGGCGTGTGCGACTCGACAGCTGCGCGGCACCTACAGCGCATGCGCGTCAATTGACACGTCACAGTCCCCCGTTTGGTTTTTGATCACGGCCGAATTGATGAAATCATTGCTTACTAAGCATGTTGTGATGTTAACAACAAAACTTTACCTCATAGCTATATAATAAGTATGTACACATATAAACATTCAAGCCGATGTTTCTTTCTTTGTTTGTACCCTGTGCATTCCTATTTATTTATCCGATTGCAATAAAACTTTAGTGTATTGTTATACGCACGCCCGCGAAAGTTTCTGTATTAATATAATCAGTTCACAACAGATGGCGTGCAAGTCGTACCATTTTCAAGACAACGAGAATGAAGTCCCCGGGCAAAAGCTTAATTACTTTAAAATTACTAAGTTTACTAGTACAACGATGGGCACAGTGGGAAATGGTAACAGTTAAATACAATTAACTACAAGTATATACATAAAATAACAAAGTTTGATCATAAATATTAAAAAGAAGATGCCTGCCTACCAGCTTAAAATATAAACAGCGCAAAAACACGCAACTTACCCAGACTTTTATAATCTCGGAAAATTGTCCTCAAATCCCTAAGGGCCCAAAACAACCCCCCTACTACAAACAAGACGCATTTCACTAAAAGGCAACAAAAAAAAAACGCGTATCTTCCTCTCACAATATACCAAGCTTATGCACATGAGTCAGTCCCCTGCGATTATAAAAACCCCTGCAGTCTGTCTGATGAGTTCCCGCCGTTATGTTAATGAGAAACAATTTCCCTGTGGGTTGCAGAATAAACGACAATGTGTAAGCAAAATGTACGTTTTTATTTGACGGATTTTTATTTTTATACCCGAGTTAATCTATATTAATAAATCGGTTGTACCGTATGTACGCGTAATTTATTCAAAATTTCGTGATAAGTATCTATTATAAAGGAAACTGATCAAAAATATGACATTAAAAAACGTTTTGTCTTTGTCTGTCTGTTTGTATGTTTAAATAAAAAATTGCCAAGTGCGTGTTGGACCACGCGTAGTGTAGGGTTCAGTAGTTGCCCTTCACAATATGCAGACTTAGAAAAGGGGTTAAATAATTTTTACGAAATTACTTCTCTAAATACATTTTATAAATTGGTCGATACTCGTTAACTTGTAAAGCCTACTTTAGCTGTGATAGTTTTTCTTTTAAATTCGTGTATTGCTGTGAATTTTTTTCACATATCCAAAAAGAACCATATAGTTCATTGCGGAGGAGGTACCGTAATTTTTTTTTGTATATTTTAATTTACCACTTTGTCGGCGTGATTAATATGTATACATACCAAATTACAGCTTTCTAGTGCTAAGAATCTCTGAGTTAAGCCGCGGACAGACAGACAGACATAGCGAAACTACAAGATTTTGGGACTTGGAAACCCTAAGAACGGCTTCACCAATTTTTATGATATTTTGTACACAAGAAGCTTATTTCATTCCTCAATTGATAAGCCTTTTACATTCCCACAATCTACAATTAAAGGAGTTACTATGGAACTTGGCACCCGTTAGATCTCAGCTTTTTTATCGGCGACAACGACTACCCCGTATGTCGTTTCTACCGACATTGGTAGGTATCACTTTTTTTATTGGGACTATTATTTATAGCATCAGCAACACTCAAGGAAAATAATTATGATTATATATTCCAAACATTAAAATCGAAGTTTATAATTTTTCTATTTGAACAGTTTATTTGAAAATGATCGGAGAACTATAATATGTTTATATAAAATATGTTTGTTTTACAAACAACATCGCAACGGATATTGGAAACATACAAAATTTCCTTAAATTGTACCGTGAATAGGTACATCGTAAATTTATACTTGCGCACGAAGACAGAAAAATATATTTTATCACTCTTTGACGCCGCGGCGACAGTAAAACACGCCGCCTTTATGTTTTTGTTTAAATGGCGATCGTCCGCGCGAAACAAAAAGAAACTACAAATTTCAAGCTTAAGTAATGTCCTCCTTCAATACGAGTAACAGATAGTTAGCTAAGATTTATTTGAATCAGTAACGCGTATATTAGATGTTTATTATGGAATGTTGTTTTTTTTTATACTTTACTCATTGTATATAATATGGTTACCATTTTTTTTGAAAGGAAATGTTACATTAGAGGAAATATAATTATTTTGTCAATACTTACACTGCTAAAAGTATATTGAATTGGACAAAAAACACGTACTTTTATTGTTTTTAATGCAAGGTTCTTAGGGATATTTTACTACAGAATTTAAGCCACAGTTAAATTAAAAGTAAAAAAAAAAATTTCGTGCAAAATTTTCCTCAACAGTATTTGTAATACAACTTGTATAATAGTTTCCATACGAGTGACAAATCGAAAACTGTACATGAGTTTAAAGACAAGATATGTGAGATATCAAAATATTATATTTGGTCATATAATACGTGATTCTTAAACGCGACGTAGTAAAGCGAGACACTGTGCCTAGTTTTTCATACTGATTTTGCGGTCGGAAATCAATCACGCACGAGCGCATGAGTTTGGAGAATATCAGGCATCGTTTTTACATTGGACACACCATGAAGACAAGCATTTACAGAGCCATCATTGATACTAAAAATCTTACAATAAAAAAAACCGTAAAAGCAAAAACTTAAATTTAAATAAAACCAAGAATATGACAAATAATTACATACGAGATTTATAGAAGTTACATAATTACATGACAAAACTAGACGACGTACAAACAAAACACGACTGAGATTAACCTCAGATCTCGATCTGGCGAGATGACAGCACGCTCATTGTACAAACACAGACAAGGGACAAAAAAATCAGAAACACAATCGACAAGACTAATGGTCGGTCTCGTGAAAAATTACATACGTGACTTTGAGATTAAATTTCAATAGGCCCGGTCGCGGTCGTATAACAGATTGCCGTCAGTTTAGCCACCATGTGGGATGATCTGATCTCAATTTGGTACTAATTTATGTCCGTACTATTTATCTAAATTATTTAGCATCGTTATTGTTACGCACATTCATGGACTGGGAACTACTGGGCACTATTTGTTAGTAGGAACATGTGTGAAATATATAATATGCAATATATGACATACTAGCGCTACCGGTTGGCTTCGTTGGGCGTAATTTTCTTTTCTAGAACGGTTTAAAAAGTATCCCGTGTTCTTTCCATTGACATAATGTACCTCTGTGACAAGTTTCATTTAAATCTTTACAACTGTTTGAGAATTATTAAAGCACAAATATCCTTACATTTACATTTAGAATATTACTAGCTCTGTCCTATAGTTTCACCTGTGTTAAATATATTCAACTAACTCTCCATCACTCCGCCAACGCACTCGTGTAGTATGAGTATATGGTTGTTTCAATTCCCATGCTTGCCTACAGCTTGCCAGATTGCTTGACTTTCATGGTCAATGCTCCGCTCCTTAGAGTTGGTAGCGTGAAGTTATATAGCCTATATTACCTTCCTCAATAAATGGGCTATAAAATATGTTATAATTTTTTCGAATCTGACTGGTACTTCCAGAGATTTTGAGAAATTAATGAAAATATGTATTTGTTATACATCTTGAGATTTTAGTACTTAATTAAATGTTAAAGTATATAAAGCTTCAACTGAATGTATTGTTAGTTGAAAATTAGAACGTTTAAATTCCAAGCCCGTTTCTTGTTGCACCTTTCAAACGCACGATCAGGCCATGTAACACTAAACTTTAGTCAAATGTCATCAGACAGTATCGAACTGCCAAGAACGACAACCATTTGGACCTTGGGTTTCTCAACGGGACCCTTAGAATCATAACAAAAGTAATTTTTGACCTTAACGTTACTGTAAACTATTTGTAGAACTACTATAACATTTCATACATATTATAAAAAAGTTAATTTTAGTCGATACGATAAGAAATACGACAACAATTAGAACATTCAACAGGTTAAAAAGATTTTTTTTTATACTTTGATAATTAAAGTAGTTTTAGCGATTGACTACAATCTCATATGAAGTTGTTACGATTTGGACTAATATAGTATCACGCTAAGCCTAGAATGAGGATTCGTTCTCAAGTGCGCAGTAGGAACATATATATAGTTGTTTGGCAACAGATTTTCAATTTGATGGTTGTAGCTAGCCAGGCAGCCATTGGAAAATGCCACGTAGATCAGCACGGTGTCCGATACACGCTACCACTTTTATCATCGTATTCCTCGCTTCGAGGACTTTGAAAAAAAGGATTATTAATATAAAAAATTGTTGTAATACTTTGTAAATGTATCCGAACGAGGCTTGTCCCCCGTACACACTCGTTCAAGAAAATGTCGTTTACTTGTAACAGTTGTGACCACAGTTTCAGATTTCTTAGACGCAATTTGAGATAAAGCTAAACATGAGGCCACACATAACATTAATTAAATTTAAATATTGAATGGAATTAAATAAGAATCCTAGTAACGCCACATATATTTAAAACACAACAAAAATATCGTAGCACAACACGATACTTTAACACGTGTAAGTTCGAAAAATTGTAATTTTCTTTACTGTCTACCACTACAGAAAATGATATCCGCGATTTGGTCTGCGGTGTTTATATATTAACACCAAGACAAGAAAACAGATCGCTAAACGCGTAGTTCTATTAAAAATCGTAGTTTTTTAATGCTTTAATAACTTTTTATTGAATGAAGATATTGTGATAAATTTGATAAGGACCAAGTATCTAATGAGTGAAACAAAAAAAAAAGATCTATCGAGTAGTTTTTGCGTGATGCGCGCACAACGGCTTACCTCAATCATTCTATTTATATACAAGATACAATTTAAGTCGTTTAAAGAATTCAGTAATATAATTCTTAACGAAATCTTACAACATCAAATAATTCCACGTTACAACAATTACGAGACGAGCATATTATTATAATATAATAAAGTGTTACAAAACAGTAGAAATTCCATTGATGTTCCCAATGCACCAGATTTCAAAACGAGGCGCCATCATCAAAAAGTATATACATTGACGCAATCATAAAACTTTACCACACGGCCGCGGACAGGCCATAGATACAGTGTTGAATTTGAATTTTTATTGTCTATTTTACCTCAGTATGTATGTCGCGGCAGTAAACCGTGTGGCGATACAGTTAGGAATCTTATACGAGAGATACATTCACAGACATCATCGCCCAGTGCTTTGTATTCGTGAACTATCGAGTTTTCTGTACGACGAAAATTTATTAACGTCGAATCTAACCGGCAATGATCTTTACCTTTCGATCGAATCTCGTCATCGTACCCGTTTGAGATGAATCTAAATCAAAAAGTATTTATTCAATATGATTAAACAATTAACTTTTAAACATATTTAAATCAGGTGCTTGATTGTCCGTGTCTCCTTGTAGTGACCGACAAAGGATAATATTATTCGCAGCTCCCACGTGAAATTAAAATGCAATAACTTTGCATTAAAATTAACAAGCGTTGTATTCGATCAAAGAAGCATACTAAGCTAAAAACAGATTACATATAATACGAAAACAATTATCTGTGATTTAATTTACATATATTAAAAGACAATTACTTGATATTAATGGTCACTGTTAACCTTCCACGGGATTAAGCTTGATGTTGGAGAACTTTTTAAATAATATAAAAAACAAAACCAGAACCAAAACCATTATTCATAAATTAATGACGAATTTATGAAGAAAAGAAACAACAGGCCTTGGTACTGTAAATACCAAATTTTTATATCTATATGTTGTGCTATAATAATTGTATAAGATAAAAAGAACTCAACGGATTTTGATCAAATACCAACAAATTAGTCTGAGGGGAAACAAACACGGATTTCCTTAGCCATTAAAGAAAAAAACCGTTATCGGCACTTATACATTAAAGCACATACGTTCTCACACAATTTATTAATATTTTATTTGATCATAAAATAAATAGTACTTAATTATAATTTATTTCGATTGTTATGATAACAATGTCTATTATTTTTTATAAATGGACATCACTTGTGTATCTACTGTGTAGAATGTGTAGTTATAACTAAGAATTTTCTATGATACAATATCAAATGACCGTGGCTCGGTGATAGCGCGATCGGATACGGCATCGATCGGCGCGAGTTGAATTCCGACATTGGGCTCGACGAAAATTCGACGACTTAAAAAATCGTGCTAAACCCATAGAATGATGACAGGACATTTTTTTAATGTTCGTCTGACAAGCTACCATGTACCATCCTCAAACTGAAAATATCAAAATTTGGCGACTCGTGACTCACAAGTTGAAAAGCCCTGGCTTACGATTAAAGTATAAGCACTATAACCAATTACAAAAAGGTGACCGTGTGAATGAAACACACTAGATTATTCATAAATTCAACTCAAACGTTACGCGAGAACATTAGACCAAAAGTACCGTTACGCATAATTTTAAAATGATGTCTCACATGAAACCGTTATAACTCATCCGTTTCGTGTAAACAATGGCGGACGCACTGACCCGACCACTTGATGTTTCATCTTAAAATAAACGAAGACACTGATATACCCCCTTGAAACAATGCTTGTTTGCATATGAAACAAGGGTTTTGTGTGTCCTCGCAAATAAATCGGGCATTTCGCGTGTGAGCATTAACCATAAGTAATGTTTAAATAAACAAAGCCGCTACTTGTGGCGCGCCAAAAAGTCGCCGAGCATTAGTCGCTTTTACAAATTCAATATTACATTTGTAAACACAATTATATCTTGCACATGTTCATTTTAAGAGAATTCTTGAATGCTCGTTTAAACTTCAATTTATGGGCAAACGAACTCTAATCGGTGTTTTTCAAAACAATCTAAACTACTTTCTAGGTAAACTTGGGAATGTACAACGTTATACAAATTTTTCCCGAATGTTTCTAGAAAACAATTACATACATATTCTCGTATACAAGAATTGTTCACTTAATAGTATTCGATATATAATTTATATTTATGTGGATATTGGATTCGATAAAAAAAAAAACAATCTGTCTTTACACTCTTTTCATACGCATAAATAAATAAGTTTCAGTTTAAGTTTCAGTCGCAGTTTCAGTTCAAGCTTCGCCTACAATCGCATTGGACCTATTTTATTGTTTATGTAATTAACTATACGAGCAACGAGTTGCAACTATATTAATCATAGAACTCCAGTTTTACTCCAAGCCCGGTGAAGCTGTAAAAGCCGCAAAGGCTCCAGAGCCCCTAAGGCTAACAGCATAGTCATTTCGAAAAAAAAAAAAAAAAAAAAAACAGTTTTTAAAACCCAGTACCTAACTTAATAAGAATTATTATTTATTATATTTTATTACGATAAATATTTTAGGTAATTAATAACATAAAATAACATAGACATGAACGTTTAGAATGACATATTACACATTAATTAATTGATTATAATTATTTTTGTATGCTTCTTCAGACTGGTTATACACGGTTGATTTATTTCTAACGTGTAAAGGTTCCCATTTGGTATAAAAGTCACGTGCAAGGCGTTCGCCCTTATGCACCAACGCTTCTGTTTCTATGTTTATATTTCACGCTTCAATAATACTGAACGCGTGACGTATCATTAAGGCCCTGTGTACTGTGTACAGTTCTTATAGGATTTATCCACAAATGTGCTAGGCACGTGCGTGTAAACTGCTTTTGTATATTGCAATTAGCAGCATGTAACACACTCGTAATACATAATAAATCCTCAATCCATAGTACGTTTTATTACAAAAAAAGGTGTCGAAAAAAAGGTACTAATTAAATTATTACCTTATTACTACACCAAGTAAATATGAATATTTAAATGCACTTTAAAATACTATTTCACTACATAATTAAAGTATATAACATATTATTACATACATATATGACGCGGAGTGGGTAGCCGGGGCAGTTGCAAAATTATGACGTCATCGAGGATGACGTTACAGAATATATGTACCGATGTGAAGGTTCCGACGATCCCGGCGAGAATCTTTTTTTTTTCGAACTGGCCAGCATTGTTGGCTCGAAGGTCTTTTACAGCTTCATCTGACTTTGTGGCGAGCACAGAAGGAACTCGGACGAAATGGCAGCAAGCGCAAAGGTGACAATATGGTCGAACTTCGGCTTGGGCTTTTGCCGTGCATACAATTCCGCAACAAAATAAACATATTTTTTTTAAATATGCATGCATCTACTTACTTAATCTGGTGTAAATACCCAAAAAAGAAAAAAGGTTCCTTACAAAACTTATGTTCCTACTGTGTGGTTGTGTAGGTGTTAAGTGCAGTATGTATGTATGTTAAGTATGTATATTGTGAATAACTAGTGAATGATAAAGTGATTGTATCGCGAAAGCTCAAAGACTCCATCCATTCCGGAGGATCGGACCTAATATTACTTCCTTCACCGGTCGGTCCTAGTTTTATGAATATCTTACACACACTAATCTGAACACATTACAAAATCGGAAAAGCTTTCAAAGTCGATCGCGGGAATTACCGACAAGTATAAAATACCTTGTAAATCTAGCAGCGTGTAACTACGTCTAAACCACCTATTCAAATTGAACTTTAAACTATAATAAATGCCATTTCATAAACATTGTTTTTTTCTTTCGTAATAATACTTTGGCAGTCGATCACTTGTCACTAAAATATTTTGTGGTAAATAGCCGACACTATGAATTTGAGCAACTCTGATCTATCTAATGTCGTTACAGACTCAACTTCTAACCAAGAGACCATTACTAGCTATAAATGCAGAATATTTTCCATAACATCTATCGAAACCATAAAACGTGTAACGTTCCAAACGAGACGGACGCGAGAGAAAATCGCAAACACAGAAATAGGAAACCCGAGGGCATTGTAAATGCCATTGTCTGTCGCACCTACGAGCTAAGTTAACCGTTATGAAGTGGACTGACCTAACCCGCTTCGAGAAACACTCTGTTCAGATACATTTGTATGTTATCATATACGTGTACACTGGCGCAGTATTTCTGTGGTATTTATTACATAGGGTGGTTTGTAGACAGCTATAATAATTATATCCATTACAATCGATATTTTATTTAGATGTACAGTTCAGATAGATAGATAGATAGATTTAGATATACAGAACAGTCAATATTCTTTTCAAGCGAAAACCACTTATCCGATTATAATGTTTTTTTTTAATTCATAGATATGTTATGTGACCAGTTTATAGGACATATTTTGTTATATAAAGTAACATATGAAATAAGCAGTGTCCATAATAGGGAATTTGAATGCATAAACAAAATATTTATATTTTTTTTCGAATTTGCTATATTGTTAGCCTTAGGGGCCCTGGAGCCTTTGCGGCTTTTACAGCTTCACCGGGCTTGGAACCAAAATTTATCAAAACTATAATATAAGTTACCACCTCCACATAAATGCGAAGTTACCACCTCCACATAAATGCGAAGACCATTTAGGCTATAAAATTATAATTATGAATTATGAGAATAAATCTATTTACCGATTAACATCTCAAAATATTAAATCTTCAATCTCAAACGTCAAGTCATCGTTGTCTCGTCCACAAACGAAATAAACGAAAATTTCATTGAAATTAAATGTAATTCGATACGGTATATAAGGTAATTATTTTTGACCCCTTGACACCCTTTATTGACCTATTGTGACACGACTCTTCGAAGTAATATTACACAAATATTGTTGTTGTCTCCCTGTTACTAATATTAATTGGAGTTAGTATAGAACCTTATATTCACCTTTTTTTTAAATGCAGTTTCGTCAATACGCATTCTGCCAGTGTCAAATCAGTACAAAGAAACTTATTTCAGATCCATGTACTCGTAGAAATTTATATCCACCGTTATAAAAAGGTAAAATTAAAAAAAAAGTTATTCTCATTTGACGTAGCAGAACAAAAATAAGTCCAAAAATACTACATCATGATGTACTTCCGTCACATCATGCGCGCGCAGTACTTAAATTTACCGTCTACTAAACGCGCCAAAAGAAATATAATTACTTCAATAAACAAAGTAAAAATGATAAAGAAAGAATACAGTGTTTCTCTAAAAAACTCTGTTTAAAATTATAAAAGGGATACGTCATTTTAACAAATGTAGTTATAGCATTAATGATGCGCGCGACTGTATCTGGACCGCGTACACTAATGGGCCACGTGTGTAGATATTGAGTATCGACAATGTATGAAGCCATTCAAAATACAACTTTAAATACGTAGAATTATGACAATATTTTAAGTACGATTGCGTTCTATTCAACCCCCATTATTATGATAAAAGTAGCTCCTTCCCGAGATTGGTAAATAGCACTAATGCATTTTTGAATGCAACAGCTATAAATAACGAGTAAAGTTTTTTTGATGTTTTAACTAAACGTTATCAACCATGCATATTTTGATTTGTATATAATATATATACATACCAGTATTTAAAATACAAAAAGGACGGATATTAGTATAAGACCTGTTTACACTATCTTTGTGTAATTACGATTAAATAAATAAATAAAAAAGGCAGTCATTAAGGACTGCCGACAAAAGAGCCAAACTGCCAGACTTTCTAATCATAATCCTAGCTAAACGAGTTCTCACACTACATTAGTTTATAATTTTACACAATGCTAATTCATAACAATCACGCGCAGGCGCTTACACTATCACGATGACGTCAGGGACAAAACAAGAGCGGCACCTCAAACACGTACAGACATGCTCTATCCTCTTTTTTATATACTATAAAGGTGGCAAACGAGCATACGGCCCGCCTGATGGTAAGCGGCTACCGTAGCCTACGATCGCTTCGTTACGCTTAGGAGCTCTGGAAACCTCACTTCCGCAGGACATGGTTATTTGGCTGCGATCTTTTGTAGGGAGGAAGTACTCCACCAGTTGGCCTAGCCCAAGTAAAGAGAAATCATTCAAGAAATTTATTTCTTTTTTCATTTCAAAAACTTGAAAGTTCTATCTAATAAATAACAATTAGATGTTTCCTTTCCTTTTTTCTGTAAAGTGCCTCGATATTTGTCTATTCTTATATAAAACATCTAAATTTAAATGAATTCTCCATTGTATTAGAAAATTATTTTAAAACAGTCTGGCCTCTTGAGACTGGCGGTCGATAAATCCTGTTCGACGTATCCCCTCAAGGGCGTATGGCTATATTTAGCACGGCCCAAGCGAAGGCCGACCGTTCCATGCGCAGCCACACGAAGGACGCCACATCGCGTCCGGACTAATGCGAATCCAACTGGCGTTCGTTTCATTCGACAATCGCATTTTAATGTTTTTTCTCGGAATGAGGCAAAGGCACCGCCTTGAAGGTTGGATACCCAGCAGGTATTAATTTTTCGAGGCGTAACAAATGGTTTTAGAATGTTCGATCGACGCAAAACGCGATTTGAAATACAATTAACATTAATTTTGCGCTCGTCTACCTCTTTTACATTGAGAGTCGAATATTTTTGGCTGACAGAATTTATTAAACCAAAACTTATAAACACCAAAACGCAAAGAGCGCTGAAACATTTATGTAACTATTTACTGTATTAATATCTACTGAGATTAGTACCATTTAATAATATTTTACATAATGCATGCAATACGGTGCAACATATTATCTATAAATAATATTACCGATCAATCTCAAATGGTATAGTCACTATACATATATAGTTGAATGGTATAATTCCCAAAGTATGCAGCGTAAAAAGGGAAGAAGGGCACAGTGAAACGATTCTCTTTACCATTCTCCGAAAACTCAAGTTAAGTGTTCGCTGGTACAAAATAAACAATTTAATTTCGAGCGCTCGTATCGCGCTTCGCTCACTTGTTCACTCGCCGATACTCGCCTACATGCTCGGAAACCGACGACAGGATAATACCCCTCTTCTTATAAATAATTAATAATTCTTATAAATAAACAGTTTAGATTCATAATGTAGATGTTTTAATTTTTGTGCCTATCGACCTAACTAGTATCATTGTACCTATCTATTTCCACCAGATAGATATAGGTAGATTAAAAAAGATTGGGAACTCCTGGTATACTGAATTATTCTTACTAAATATCAAAAGGACATCACCATTTCGTTTTAAATACTTTTCTGTTGCGTTGTGGGTGGTAGAGTAGATATTTGTACCCGACTACATCAGGAACAACATGCACATGGTGATAAGCTCGTCACAGTGACTCGGTCATATTCAGGACAAAATTACAGCGGCGACCGGCGCTACTATGAAAATATAAACTTCTTAAAACATATAATTTTCAAATGTTCATATACATAGAACTTTTTAGTTCAAACAAGAACAATATTGTCGTAGATACGACATCTAGAAACTTCTATGAAAAAGTGAGAGCTTCGGTATCCTCACATCACTGTATCATATAGTTATGAAATTAATTAAATATTAAAATTTATATGGCAAATATATAGTTATTTATTGTTATTATCGATTATCTAACATTGCGCTGATGGTGTCTGGTGATGTAATGAGGAAAAATTCCGATCGCATCACAGCACGAGGAAGACGAGAACCGGGTCAATGTCGTTCAGTTTTGTATTTATTTGCAAATGTTTATTTCATCTTGGAAAACCTTTGTTGAACACCAAATTTCGCGCAAATATCGGTCAGAAAACAGTTACACGGTTACTGTAAACTGGCAATTATCATTTAAGGTGAACATGCAACCTTTTAATTAAGTGCAAATAAAACGCATTTGCCTAAAACTTTTGGTTATATTTTTTTTATTATACCCTAAGGGTGATTGAATGTAACGTATTAATGACTAAGGCCCTTGATTCATACTGTTATTTTAGTAATAATTAATTGATGGTTACTGAAAGTAATAAATAACATTTATTAAAGTGAAACTTTTATTCTATCGTTTAAAATTTTTCGTTCATCTATCGCATGTCGCATTGCAGCTAGCCGTAGAGTAGGGAAACTGTGAGACTCGAGGCGAAGAAAAAGTTTTTTTTAAGTTTCACTTGCATTTTGGTTTCGTAAAACCACACAATTATTTTTTTAATACTAGCTTTTCCCGCGACATCATCTGTATAAAGTTCAGAATTATTTTTACCGGGATAAAAAGTATCATTTATGTGTTAATCCAAATTATGAACTAACTACCTATGCGTCAAATTTAATCCAAACCCGTTCCGCCGTTTTTGTGTGATTGAGTAGGTAACAGACAAACTTTCATTTTTATAAAATTACGCTAGCCGTGCCTTCGGCTCCTCTCGAGTGGTTCCAGAACTATTGCTTAGTTTTATATATATATAGTATAACTTATTATCATTATATTTATTAAAATTGTACTTAGGTATGTTAATTATGAGATAAATAAGAATAAGACTTCTTTTTATTAACCATTTTTTTATATTGTTTTAGGTATTTGACGGTTTTTTGTCTCCTAACTTGAAATCATGTAAGACAAAAATTCTTATTTTGGGTGATCTTTAGAAGACAGGCATATGCTATCGCAAACTTTTTAAATATTAATTTGATATATCTCTTATGGTTTACTCAGCGTAAGCCATTTAAGCGCCATAAAACCGTCTTTTTCCGAGTTGATTCACCATTATCGCCATTGCTCATATCGTATATTTCTTTATATAATAAAATACTATATATCCTATAACCTGGCCAGATAACATATCCTTGATATTTTTTTAAATATCATGCACGCATATCGCATGAAAAGAACATAAACGGACAGAGAGACATTGAGTTTTATAATATGTATAGATAGATATAGATATTATAATATAATATATATTAGTAAAACAGTAGGTAACATTAATTTCCAAATAAACATCGCTTTCAACAACGAAGAGGACACCAGTTAGTTTAGCATATTATGTTACGGCAAATTACCATGACGCTGGTTTTTAGCTGGGCCCAAACAGAACAAAATACGGATATAATTAAATTCAATCAAAATAAATTTATTCAATTTAGGTCCTAAGAAGGTATAAGGATGTCAAACCACTACGAAGGGTCCGGCAAAAGATCCCAATCACTGAGTAGAGCAGACAAGAAACCAGAATGGGAATATAAATATATTTTTTTAGTGCTTTTGTGACATTGATAAAAAAAAAGAGGGACATTAGGTGCTTATACAGAAATTCACATATAATTTCACCATTTCAACTTCTTCAATCAAAATGTCTCGACACGTATAAAATAACTAGCGGTGCCCCGCGGCTCCTTACGCATTGATTTTTATGCAGTAATTATTAACCTTATTAATTATTATTAACCTATCAACTGAGGAGTGACATAGACTTACTTCCCGAGTAAAAAGTTACTTCACAATCGGGAAAGCCATTTTTGAGTTAAATCCGGATATAAAAATAAACAGACAGACAGATTATCACCGTTCTGATTTACGAATCAACACTGAAAATTCGTTAGACAATGTTTTTTCACCCACCCCATACAAACTTTCAACCCCTATTTTACACCCTTAGAGGTGGAATTTCCCACAATCCGTTCTTAATGAGTGTCTCTACAAAGCGAAAGGAGTAACTATGCTAAATTTCAAGTCAATCAGACCTCTTGTTTCGGAGATCTCGCGATGAGCGGTATTTAGCTTTTATATACATAGATTATATATTATTTTGGAATATTGTGTTGATAATTTTTCGAATCCGACTGGTAGTTCCAGTGATTAGCGCGTTTAAACAAACAAACAAAAAACTCTTCAGCTTGATTATATTAGTACAGATTAACGAGAATCAAAGGATCAAACGGAACAACGAAAAATATAATATAATTTTATAAATTTGATTATTAAGACATATGAAAATTATTTTTATAACAATATTCATATCCGGTATCGTATTTCAAAAATATTCACGATAATATACGATAGCTAAATATTAGATATGCGAATTATCTGACAGTTACACAACAAGAACGCATTAACTTAACAATACCAATTCGCGGACGTTGCGACGCATCCAAATTAGCGGAGCTAGTAACACTTTCGGTTTTCGATATTTACTATATCACATCACTTTAACATCACCAATTGCGCAATTTACAATAACACAGATAGATAGATGCTGGAGTTTTTGTCGGGATCTCAAACTGTCATGTAGTGGCATTTGTTTTTTATTCATAAATTTGTGTTGTTTGACCCTATATTGTGTAATACGGGTGGCGTTAAGCATAATAAAGCTTGGTTATTGTGAAAAAAGTGAAGTGAATTGGAAATAATAACATGGACCATGAATTATGAGATGCCACAAAAACTCCCTAGAAAGTTCTAACAAGGGAGGCTCCATTTTGTTAGGATACTGAAATCATCATAAGACAGGACACTCTATATTCACTCGATAATGGCAGTAATTATCTTCAATAAAGAAGCCTAGTTGGGAAGAAGAACAAAGATGTTGGAGTTTTTTTCGGGGTCTTGAACTGTCATGTACTGATTTTTATTTTTATTCATAAACTTATGTTATTTTAGCCTATATAATGTAATTTTGGCGGCATTTTATTTGATATAATTTGGTTATAGTGTAAAAGTAAAGTGTATTAAAGGATAACTAGGAGCATGCATTTTAATTTGCCACAAAAACTGCCTGGACAGTTTTAAAAAGGGAGACGCCATCTTGTTTGAATATTACAAGAATAAGTAGAAATTTATTATATTCACTTGACGTTGGCTGAGTAGTGGTTATACTCAGTTGCCATTAAATAAAAACGAAGAACAAACACGCTATGCGCTAAAAAGTGTTTTCATGTTTACACGAATGATATTATGATTATTATATCTATACTAAATCTACGATTATTTTAAATGCATATTTTTGTATTCTTAAAGACATTTTTAACATGAAATTTATAATTTATTTATTTATTCTACACTACTTTTAATGAATGCTAATTAATCTATGCCGGTTTAATTACACCATATCCTAAGAAAGTAGGCATAACACCTTTCGCTTCATTAAAATTGATTTAACTTCAATTAAGATATTTATATAACCTTTAAGACTTATGCAAAATTAGCATTCTTTGCGACTTTGTGTCTTTTTGGTAAAATTAATTGCGATCAGTTCCAGTCCTAGTCTTAAAAGTAAATAAACAGCCAGGCAGACAGAGTTACTTTCACATTTATAACATGAGTTACGATGCCACAAAATATATTTCCAAGGTGAGTTTTACGGGGACACAACAACACGCTATCTGCACTTCGTCAGCCAACTAATTTGACACAAAGCAGTGTTTTGGTAAGAGACAGTGATGCATCACTGCCGGAACCGTGGCCTTGAATATCTCAACGACAGTTAGCCCCGTTCATATCAAAATTTTTGACTGTTGTTGCAAAGTATACTTTACACGTTTAGACTGGATACTGGATCTTACTGGAACATTGGCTCTTTATATCAATTATTTATTATGAAGCTGTGGATAGCCTTCACGGTTGCATTGGCAAATTATGGACATTTTATCGACGTCTATAACTCGTCCGGGCGGTTTCCGTGACTAGCTTGGCTTACCAAAGTGCAATATTCCCATTATTGGCTCTTACACTAACCCTTCATTTTATATTGTCTATCTAATAAGTAATAACAAAACTGATATGAAAGCCGTTCCTACAGATTCTTTGTGTTTATAACAATTACGAGTCTTTAAAATATTTAAGTATATTAAATTCGTACCTAATTATTGGATTTTGTAATCATAATTAGAATTCAGATATATTTTGAACACATAAAATGTCTGTGTAGGTAGGTAAGTGTGACGAAAAAAATAATTACTTGTTAATTGTCGACTTCGTACTGTACTAAGTGTAAGTAACATTGTAAAATCTCGAACAAAAACTTTTTTACATAGTGAGTAAAAAAAGACTAAACCTTGTGAATCATTACTAGGGTGACCACACGTTTACTTTTTATTTTTAGGTAAGTCGCAACGGGAACGGACTTGTGCTGGCAATAAAAACCAGGATGGTCGGTAATAGCGGGTCGATGGCCGAAGCGGCCTTCGTCCCGCCCCCCGCGCCCACCCACCAAGGACGCCTGTAGGTTGCATAACCACCTCACACGCAACCAGTCGGTACGATATACCGTTTCGAGATGCACTTCTGTAAGGTTGTCGAAATGTATAAATTCATAAAATATTTCTTGAAATTTGTATTTATCTTTGCCATATGTATCGAGATTCTATGTCTACATTGTAATGTTCGAATTCAATTAATGTTTAATACTAGCATTTTCCTGTGACTTCGTCTACATGTTTTTTATACTGTGTCTTTGTCCAGGCCTCAGGCTAGCTCTATGCCGAATATCATTGTGATTGATTCAGAGGTTTAAACGTGAAAAGGTAACAAACAGACTGAGTTGATTTCGCATTTACAATTTAGCAAAGGCTAGCTGTGCCCGCGAACCGCTGGCTCGGATTACACAAGCTAAAAATGTTACTCCTTATAACATCAGCTATCCCAGTCCCACTCTCAGCCAGTGAAAGTCCCGTCAAAATCTGTCTAACTGATTCTATTCACCATAAATTGCAAAAAAAAACACAAAGTAACATTTTGTTGATTTTACAATAAGATGCCCGCTACCACCTAAATTAGGTAAACCTTGTATCTCAGATCAATGACATTTGTTCGTGTTTTTATATATTATATGGAACATGTGTGTTTTAAATGTTTTAATTTTCTGTACCTATTTTATATTTTATAATAATTACTTTTATCTTACGCATGATCTTATGGTTTATTTTAATTAAAAATTATATTAAATCTAAAAATTGTTGAATAACTATAAATATAGTATTTTATTTTATTTATTTATTTAAACTTTATTGTACACCATATATTACAAAAAATATTTAAATACATAAAATTTCTTATTGTTACAAAGGGCGGCCTTATTGCTGAAAGCAATTTCTTCCAGGCAACCTTTGGATGGATATGTTTTAAGGACAAATTAGAGCTAGTATGGGTGTAACGAGAACAACAACAACGAGAACACAAATTCCTGTTATCAAACTATATAAATAAAATGATTGAGGTTTGCTGTTGTACTGGCATCACGCAAAACTAATGGATAGATCTTGATCTATTTCTTTTTGTTTTCCTCCTTAAATACTTGGTCTTCATCGAAAAAAAATTGTCACGATATCTCCATATAATAAAAAGTAATTAAAGTTTTAAGAAACAACGATTTGTATAAGCACTACATGTTCTTCTGTCGCCCACACATCATATAAAATATAACACCAATAATTGAGATTGTTACTATAAATTACCGCCGTAGAGTGAGAATTAGTTAACTACACTTTTAAAGCTTTGGCATAATAAGTCAACAGTACGATGCGTCTTTTAGTCTTACCAACGCTCTGATATCTTATTTAGTCTCAAAAACAAACCAGGTTACTATACCTACATTTCAAAACTTCAGAAATGAATTAATTAGATAACTTCTGTTTAAACTTTTTCATATAAATGAAAAGAGCCGAGGTCTCAGTAACAGACCCAAAAGACAAACATTGTATCAATGTATAACATAATCGATTTTAATGTATGTAAGAACTTACTACTTCCTTTGTCCAATAATCACTAAATCAATGTTTTCTGACAAATCTGATTATTATTATCTATTTCTCCCTCTATGGCAGTGAAGTATTGTTTCGATATCGACGTTGGCACGTGGTAGCCCTATCAGTGGTGCACTGTACACCGATGAGCGCGCATACGCACGGGAATAAAAATAAAAGCTGAGTATACATACTCATGAAATCCCATTCGTATTCATATAAACAACAATTACGAACGTTTTTATTTGTACGACTGAGTTTTTGCAATTATTTGGTAAATTTCACTCTCTGTCTAGACTTATCAAACCATAGATGTAATATATAAAAGATACAACTAAATTTCAAAGTGCATTTAAAAATCTTATACACATATCATATGTTATGAATAGACATATACCATTCATTAAAATAATTACATATAAACATATTATATTTACATACCAAAATGACTATATTTCCTGTTCCCTTTAAATGTCTATCCTAGGGCCTTAACACCATCTGAATGTGGCAGAAAACCAAAATTTAAGGCACCACTGAATAAAACACATAGTTCGGTTAAGATGACCTTATCACTAATACTTAGAAACGAAAACAAACAGTTCTTCTATGCGTAAAAATATAATCAAGTAGGTACTCGAAACTAATAAGTCCTAGGTGTAATTATAGATCATATTACCTTCCCTTTAGCCCTTTAGCCCGAGTGACGTCATAGATCACAGTAAGCCAGACACAACAGGCGAATACGTGGAAGTGCGTCGGTTTGATTCCTTACCTGGAACAAAAAGAAGCATTGTTAATTTTAATCGTAGGGTTATTGTTGAACTTCGAAATGATCCTAGAAAACAAATGTATTTTATAAGCAGGCATTAAGGTAAATAATTGTAGCCCTTACTAAGAGAAACTTATTTCTCGTGGTCTCAATTTTTCATAGCATTAAAAACATCTACGTTGACAAATCTGAACAGTTGAAAACTGGATACCAATACTACTTGTATGGCTTGACCTAGAAATATTAGATAATTGGCTACTATTTTAATAATAAAAATAATAATGTAAACTTTTATAATATAAATACTAGTAGCCAATAAATAATAATAAACTGGTAAAATTTTTATCTGCGCCAGGGGGAAAAATTATGACATGTCAACAAAATTGTAGGTTGTTTTTTGACGCTGAGAAAGCCTTTTTAAGAGCTATTTTAATTTTACTCTCGAGAAATAAAACTTACAATCTTACAATCAGATAGATTGGCCCCCTGGAGCAGATAAATTTTTTACCAGTTTATTATTATTTATTGGCTAATAATATTTATACGTGTCAAGTTCTCATAGCATTAAATGATATCTTGCTTGTGGCAATACGATCGTAAAGAAAAGGCTTATTTCTGTGTCGATAAATCAACATTTTCGAATAATAAATTAAATATAGTATAAACAACGTAGTTCGATATATTATAACAAATTATATAACAAGAAATGCAATCTAAATTACAATGCAACTACTATAAACATGTAATTTAGAAGCGGTAAAATCCGACTCAGTATCGAGTTCCAGCGTGTCGCGGTCATTCGGGGCGTTATCATGATCGATATAAAGTGCGCGCGCGCATTGTTCCGTTCCGCTTCGGATCCGAGCGCGATACTGCACCGCGACCGGGTCACTGCGGATTATGATTATTATTATAAAACATGCATAATATTGTTGCGCTTTCAAAGTCGAACGTACTGAAACGATCGTACTTTGTGTTTGAACAATAACGTTATAAAACTTTATCAACATTATTCATTCGTCTTTACGTTTGTTTATAATTAGTCAAATGACAAATACATACGAATTGAACGTGGCATATACATACAGTGACATAGTATTAACAACAGATACGTACTGAACACATACCTATGTACTGAAAAAGTGGATACCAAGTAACAGGGGCCTTAATTTCACTTGACTTCAAATACTAATTGGCTCATACGTGCCAAGATAAACTGTTTCGGTTATAAAGATATCAAAGCTGCAATCAAGATAGTACTATTTTTAATACCATAATACCCTTCGAATTTGTTCCAAGCTGTAAGTCTAGTAGGATACATATAAATTCACTGGGGTTGTATAAGTTAGAGTCAACGGGGTCATACAACAGTATCGTTGGGGTTATACAAATTTAATATACTGAAAGATGAGAACCGCCAATATCTTTACATCAATTCTGTTTATACTTTGAAAAAGAAAATGGCGCTATAGGTGAAAAAACGTAACACCAGTACTTTCGCACAGACCCTACCTAACCTCCCACCATCTGAAACATTAGTTTTAAAAATATTTAAAAATAATCTTAAATTGTAGGTATATTTATTTTTATTTTATAATAGCCCAGCAAAGTAACTGCACTGAACCGGATGGTAAGCACAGTACAATCCAAACACAACGGCGAACACCGAGAAATCAGTAATCCATCGGCGGTCGCCGCTATCAATCTGGCCAGCTTTTCGGTAACGATATATATCTATCTATATCAGTATATATACTGGCTGATCGCGAAACGAAACAAACCAAAAGAGAGACACTGCGACGGGTTTATCACCATATTTATGGTGGTCCCGACCCGACCCAATCGTGTACAGATGCTATACCACCCCGCATGATAACTGAAGTATATCGGCTGATGACGAAACGCGACACTTCTAAGCGTGACATTATAGCGGGTGTTACACCAGGTATATGGTGGTCGCGATCCAGTCCTACCACCCAGCAAACTAGTAAATAAATTTGTAGACTTGCTAGATTTTTCATAATCCTTTTTGTTATTCTCACAAATTGGCGAAGACCATAATAATCCGTCATACGGACAAGCTGAGTTATTTCTATATAGATTTTTTGTCTTGTTTACAGAACGCTAGATTGACAAACCTTACCTAAAGTTAACCGACTAATACATTTTCTATTAGAGAAGTTGTTTTTATATGTATTTTTAAGCGATACGTCGCTTAAATAAATACGTTTATTATTTCTACTTTCGGTAACCAATCGGGCACAAACTGCTTGCATAATCTTCCTTATTAATTTAATCATGTAGTTTTTGTATTGTTATTTTTAGGATATAATATGGTTAATACTATAACAAGCAATCAGCTCGTAATAAAACGGAAGAGTAATAAAATAAACTACAGAACATAATAACTACAGGTATAGGAGAAATACTACCTACTACATTCGCCGCATGATTCACAGTGCCATAAAAATCCTTATAAAGTGTAGGAAAAAAATATTGTATACAAGAGTTGCAATGCTTTTTTTTAGTTCGTCGACCTTATATAGCGCGACCACACACATGCGTCTTATGCCTAGCAATGATGCATTGTAGTCGACTACGGTTACCACAGAGTAGATTTATAGCTAACAGAAACTTCGTGTACTGTTGGTGCTTACAACGGCTGCGTGTGGATTTATTTTGTTTATGGACAATATGTGCGGTTACATTGGCCGGTTTCAATTTAACACACATTGATATTAGGGTTACCAACTTTTTACAATTATTCAGCTTAATAATAATAAAAATATGATTTTGATTAAATACCATAGTCCCATTATGTTATTATCATTTGCATCGAATAAAAACACTATCGTTAACATCAGTATTTATTACAATTATTTTGTTGTTTTTACTTCAATAAATAATGTCTTACAAAGGTTTGGCACTCGCACAATATGCCGATTTTTTCTACTATATCATTTTTAAAGTAAAACAAAGTTGGGCAAAATCTCTTTCACGTTACTGTCATTAAGCCATGAATCACCAATTTAATATTCTATTGACTGGCAACCCTAATCACCGGCGGTTTTGCGGTGGAAATGACGAGCGAAGAATGACGCTTCGAATTAAATTTCCCTGCTAGTGATTGTAACTATAATGGAGTTATAATAAATAATAATAATATTATTATTAAATCACGTTTTATGCACCATGGAAGACTTGTGATAAAAATGTGAATTTTATCGCAATCTCTTTATCGAAAGACTGAGAATTCGCCTGTTTCGTATTGATAATCGTACATTATTTAGTTTAATAGACATTTCTATCTCACCCAATAAAACTATAGTATTTTAGCTAATTTTAAGTCATAATAAAAATATTATAATAATGTGTGTCAGTGCATTTTTCATTTCTAAATATACTAGCTGTCCCCTCGGTTTCATCCGCGTATAATTTAAAAGAAATCGTTGATTGATGTTTTATAATACTTCAGTATCGACAATATTTTTGTTAGGCGGCCAGGGTTATGCGTCACAACTTACACGGCTCGTTCGCGCCACTTCACTTATAGCCATAGTCCCGAGCCGAGTGTTGAATTATTTTAATTTTACATTATGAACCAAACTATATGTCCAAATAACATGCTATAAATGGCAAAGTTTATCTACATGAAATTGTCTTGATGATGAAGTAACTTTCGTTCGTAAGGATTAATATAAAATGCCTAATAATAATGCTCACAAATCACATATAAATTTTCAATAAAAAAAACACAAAATACCTTATTGCGGCATATGTACGATTTTCAATAACTAAAAAAAAAACCTTTTTGTGGCTTATGTATAAGAGATAGACATACGGTATCCGGACTTTTTTTAGATGTACTAAGGAGCAATATGTTTGTAGAACATTGTATTTACGTATAACTTACCATTACGCCAAGGCACGGGGATAAAGCAATTAGGTTGCGCTATTTATTCCGACTTACTTAACAAAAATCAATATTTTAGGTTAGCTAAGAGGTGTAGCCTAATGCTAGATAGATAGATACTGCTAATTATTACTAGTGGCTTGGTACATGTGGCTATCATATGCAAAAAGAAATTTTCGAAACCGACTGGTAGTTTCAGAGATTAGCGTGTTTAAACAAACAAAAAAACTCTTCCACTTTATAATATTAGTATAGATTATAATAATTTTTAATATGATCTTTATTCGTGTTTGTATTATACCAATAGGCCACGTGGTGTCGCGACCCATTAAATACTAAAAAAAAATTAGTAAGAATCGTCTCGACCTCTATGTTACATTATGTTAATTTGACGATAACCACAGTTTTACAATCGCCGGTTGACAAAGCGACTCGACGATTGCTTGCTTTTTAACAGACTTCAAAAAAAGGAGGAGGTTATCAATTCGATTGTATGTCTTTTTTGTATGTGACGCGATTACTCCGCCAATTATGATTTGATTTTGATGATTCTTTTATAAATTTTAGAGAAATTTATTCAGGGTTTTTTTCAATGTATTCTCGATATCGCGATAATTAAGTAATGAAGTGAATAAATAACACCATCATCAAATGATTACACTAACTGAAGATATAAATAGAAAAATTCACATTATTTGTTTTATGGATGTTCAGCCATAACATAAAATAATGCTTATTATTTTATCTGTATGGGGCCCGAATTCTTTTTCTAATATATAAGTAGCCTAAGTTACTACTTATAAAATCAGCTATCTTTTAGTGAAAGTCCTGTGAAAATCGGTCCAGCCCTTTCCGAGTTTAACAGACAAAACTTAATTAATTTTTACTTTCATATGCATTGAGTAAAAAGCTGTTATTTTGACATTACAAACAGACACTTCAATTTTATTTATTTGTATAGATGGTTCACAAACTCCTACAACCTGTTAGTATGCTTACGAATCGCGAAAAAACATCACATTATTGCCTTTAATTATTACTACATAATAAATATTATGCTGGTAAATAATACTTCGATAAATATTTTGTATAAAGGTAATATTTTTTAAATATATGCCGACACATAATATTCCTGAACGGGATCCAAGTTTGAGAAACGATGCAGTAAATATATCCAGAAGTCAATTAACACATAACCACGTATAACGCTCTTATTCTGGTAACTCGTGCGACATTCTCTCGACAACGGTCGTTGATTGAGCGACGAGTTCACGTAATGGAGTCATTATACCGCCATTAATCAAAGTACTCATTAAGCCCACAACAGGGTTGCCGACAGTAGAAGTAATAAACATTATATTTATATGTAAGTCGCTTAAAATATTAAAAAAAACGTCTTTGATAGAAAATGTATTCAAGCAGAACATCATAACAAATTGTAGTCGGTCACGTTTGGTTAAAGTTTGGCAATCTAGCTTTCTGTAAACATGATACAAACATTTATACACAAATACCCCCAGTCTGTCCGCATGACGTATTATTATGGTTTTCACCAATTTTTCAAAAACAAAAAGGATTATGAAACGACTAGTGATTGATATCTACAAATAATTAGCAGTTTGCTGGGAGATAGGACACGATAATTGTGTTAGATTGGATCGCACCCACCATACATACATCAGGTGTAACCATAATGGCATGCTTAGGCTTGTCGCGTTTCCAGGATCAACCGGAACCTTCCAGGATCAACCTATAATTGAGCGGGGCGGTAGGGAGGGATCTGTATCCAGCTGGATTGCGGCCACCTTGCACATCATGGTAATAAATCACAGTGACTGTCTTTTGGTTTGTCACGTTTCTGAATCATTCAGTGTATCTATCTGCAGAGAAGCTTGTAGGCTGCCATGATAACGGCGATCGTCGATGGATTGCCGATATCTCGGTGGTCCCAATTGTTTTTGGATTATACTGTATTTACCAACAGGCATCAGAGCCCTCTGCTTGCCTATAAAAATAAGTGAATTAGATGAATTTATGTAAGTCAGGTCTATCTAGTAAATAGTAAATAATATTTTATATATATCTAGTAGCCCTATCCGAGAGAGTTGTTTTAAATTACAACCGACAAATGCAAATTTGCGGAATGTGGATATCGAGAGGTTTTTATCGGAACTAGTTAGATTTAAAATATCGGCTTACATATAAATGTCTGGCTGTGTCCGCGGCTCCGCGCGCATGTTCTACAGAATGCCGTTGGTATTGTGATGACCGTCGCCCGCCAGTTATTTTAAAGATAAATGCTTATTGTTTTATTTGTACGGATACCTAATTATTTTTCTAAAATAAGTTACTCCTAATAAAATCAGCTATCTGCCAGTGAAAGTCTCGTCAAAAACCGTCCTGCCGTTTCCGAGATTACCCGGAATAAACAGACAAACAGAAAAAAAAATATTGATTGATGTTATAAGTACCGTATATACTTTCGTATGAATTTAGTAAAAACGCTATTATTTTGACATTACAAACAGACACTTTTACTTTATTTATTAGTATAGATGATACGAAAAGTGATTCTGAGATAAATAACAAGTACTTATGACACGGCGACTGGATTTCACTATACTAGATTAAGGTTCACTTTCTTACTAAAAATTAAACAAGGATTTAGTAGTTTGAGTCAAACAACTTTACGTAAACAAACCTTTTACCCATTTTGATTATTCTAAGGTTTTAAGGATGGGATACATTAATTAAAAATTGATATACACACAGCTAACATCGATACAATGAGATACATGGAATACAATATACAGATAGCTACATCGTTAGTCCATTGTGTTGCTTCCATGATAAATATTGAATAGGAGCGGGCGGCGCGTGCGCAGCGGGCAGTGCGCAGTTTCCGGTATACTTGACCCGATTTGCGATTATAATCTATTTACACCGAAATTATATAGTATATTAATATTCGTAAAACAATAAATTAATAGAGAAATGTAATACATTTACTTTGTTTCTCATGAGAAACAATTTTAAATATTTTCTCTATGATGTTAATGCAGTCAGGATGCACTTGTGTTCGTTTGATAAATTACTAGATGCCGTTTTGATTCGTTTAAAATTTGACAGAGTTGAATTTCGAAACGCGTATACGCTAACAAAAGCAATTGCTGCGCGTCCGAAATGTGAAATATCGAAATTCAATCACGTAGTTCAATTCGCACGCCATATATCACGTTTCGTTATCGTTAATCTGAGAATTGGCCCTTACAGCGTAACGTTACTTAGAAATGGTATTACGATCGATTCCACATTTTAAAGTCTACATGACTTGCTTCTTTATGTACATTTAAAGGTTAAAATTTGTTTTTTTTATGGATGATGCGAACCACCCCACATCGTATTCTAAAACTAGAGATGACAACATCTCAACCAGCGTAAAACGGGACGAACACATTATATGTATAATAACAAATCTCAACAACACAGTTTTCAATAACCTCTGACAGCCTTCGACGTCATAAGGCCGAGCTAATAATAACCAGACATGCGTCATTTTACTTACAAGTTAACACAATACATATATAGCTGGTGTAATATTTAATAATACATATCATAAGAAATATATAAACATCTCAATCTCAAATTAAGTTTCATCATGGAGTTACAATACCGAGGTGAGAATTGAAAAGCAAATAATCTTTGATTTATACATATAAAGATTTAATAGTTACAAAATCGAGTTACACGACTTGGAAAAGAGAGTCGAAAAAACTATTGTGAAATAAAAAAGATTTTTAAACTACGAATTAATTTTTACTATATTATAAAAATCTTATGTGTGTCTGTTAGTGATTTTATAACTTCCGAATGACTTGATGGATTGAGCTCAAATTCACAGAATACTTATGTTTTATAGAGACTATAGTTTATAGATCTGTTAGGATCTGATAGGTGTCGCTGTGTTGGAGCCATTAACTACTGAAAAGGGCACAACAACATAGCCAGCCCAGATAGTATATATATTAAATTATTAACGCAACTTAACTTTAAAAATCATTTGGATTCTACATGCGGAACACCCGAATAACTTTTTTTTTCGCTGTCGTTGGTCGACAGTCTGACATACATTTTTCGTACTAAGAAAAATCGATATTCAATCGATTAATCTTTGTTAAAAAAAGACATTCGATACTATCGTATTTGCAAACCATCTATGTTTTACCAACAGTAGGTAGGTGTGACGTCGATGCTTCCGAATTTAACTTTTGCACAGGTTTTACTTCTCTTCAATTCCACTGTAATTTGATTACTAGTACAACCATTAATCAAATTTTTATCAGGTTTATGTATCTAACATACATTAATTATAAATAAAAAACCTTGTCTCAGATATATTGATGATCGTGATATATTCGGTGGTGTAATCAAAGCGGCCTCGTGTCATACCGCCAAAGAGTAAAGGGTAAGCACCAAAGAAGGGCACAACACTGCTTTCGATTCCGAACAATAGTGCGCTACACAAATGGGTTTCCGGTTTTAGTAGTGAAATCGATCACGAAATTCTCGAACCACTGGAACCAGGAAGCGGACTGTAGGGTACAATTTGTTTTACCTTTTGCCGTGAGACGAGAAAGCTGTTGCAAATCAAAGGCGTGCTAGATTGTATCACACGTGGACGGATCTATAGGTAATGAAACTTTTATGGGTCCCTTTTTATAGCGAATTATATGGTTATAGATGAAGGAATAAGAAATATAATTACCGCAGTAAATTTATATATAAGAGGATCATGAAAATTGTGTCCTACATAGTTGCTCTGAAATTTTCTAAAAATTGATCAGTACCAAGAACTATAATTTTTATAAAATATAAAAATGTTTTTATTTAAAGGCATATTTAATATAGATAATAATTAAACATAATCTATTTAATTATAAATAACTTTATGCATCGAATATCCAATTTTAAAAGAACAGTACATATATTATAATAAATCTTAATATTTATTAATGAAATACAGTCACAGAGACAAATAATGTTGAAGTCAAATGAAACAATAAAATGCTATTTCTTGATTCTCAATTGAAGTACCTGATCTTTAACCATTCGGAAGTGCTTTTAAAGACCCACAGAAAAAAGAGATACCTAAATGTATTTGGTCGCATTTAAAAATTTGAATTAACGAACTTAATGATGACTTAAAAGATGAACGTCAACGAAAACAGACTATAAAAATATATATACTGATAAACGAATCGATAACTTTCAATTACCACAAATGATTTACTAATAAGTTTTAATAAGTCGCGGTGGTCAAATAGTTTAGACTGACAAAAATATGTCCACAGCTTCGGGCCCGGGCAAATTTTTAACGGTGGAGGAAAACATTGGTAGTACTACTGTATATGAGAAAAATATTAGTGTTCATCAATAGTTAGGGTTAAACTATCGCTAGTTTATTTCCAAAAAAAAGTTACATAATATAGGCTTGCTTTTTGTGATTGCAATAAAGAATTGCGCGAATGACCTTTTTTTAACTAGCCAAGTTACCAAACTACGCAATATGCATAATACGCGAGGGACCTTTTTTTTCGCTGTCGTCGCTGTCAGCTCTGTCTTCCATACTAAGAAACAATCTATAGTCAATCGATTAATCAATCGTTATTTTACAAACCAATCGATACTATCGAACTTGCAAGCAATTGATATTTTATCAACACTAAACATTATAGAACTGTGAATATTTCGGCGTTTGAAATATCCAATACGTTGTGGGCAGAGATGATGATTCAAGCCCGTGCCTTCTCTCGGGAAGTGGTCTTTTTCCAGCATTGGGACAAATACAGGCTGTTATTATTACTTGAAAATTGTAATTATATTTCTAAAGTTTGATTGAAATGTGCGTTGAGATACAATTGCGTGTAAGTCGCTTAGTCAGTACTCCCATTATCAATATACAAGAGAAATATTACATTCAAACACTACAAAAGCCTTTTGTAAAAGGCTAATACGAAAAGGAAAAATAAATACGAATTCGAATGTATACCAGAACAGCCAACCTTATTTTTTTATCCCGGATCATTATTCTCAACACTTCGACATGAATGCAGATCGAACAATGAAGTCGAACGATGCATAAGCATCGACAATGCAGCTGTAGTAAGGTCACGCTCGATGGATGAATGTGAGCCGATCAATGCATCTATTCGAATAGACACGTAACTGTTATGGATTTTATTCTCTCGATATCTAGTTATGATATCGATTTTTTTTATTGTTGATTCATTCCTGTTACGTGAATTTCATTATATGCTACTGTCGTGTGTGGCACGTCACTACTGTACTGTACTGCACTATTTATGCCACTATTCTTCGTTCCAAATATCTGTTTAGGATGTATGATTGAAATCAAGAAATTTGCGAATACGAAAAAATATCCGACGAGATATGGTCACAACATCTTTATCGCGTAGGTGCAAGAGGTGTAATGCACACATAAGCAAGAATCTAGGGGCGGATGTCAGCGTACAAGAATACAAGTTTTGGGCAACATTTTAGAAATTCCAGATTACGATCTAAAACTTTTCTTTTAAATGTTATAACATTCCAGGCTCTAATATAACTAAAAACGTTTTTAATTTAAAACGGGATTAGATAGCTATAAAATATTTTTTACATCTGGCGCAGAATATGCTTACGACGTCCCTGCCTATGATAACGAGAGTGTGAAAAAAAAGAAAAAATCTTAAACAATGATCGTTTTAAACATTTGCAAAACAAAACAAAGCTGTCAAGGAAGTCAAATCGAAACAACATACTCGTAAAAATATATCTGATCGTACGCGGATACGGTTACAAAGTAAAACGTCTTTCACGTGTCATTTACGACACTTGTCAAGTGTACTATTTATATTGTTGGCCTTTATCCTTTTTCGGATTATATAATTTAGTATTCTTTGCTGCTACAATCAAACTTGAAAGATATACAGATATAATTTCTATAAAAAATTTGGTTCATAGTGACAGCCAAGTAACAATTTATTGATATTAAAATTATTGTAATAGTTAGTGAACGGAAGGTCAATATGACAAGACAAAGCGACAGTTCATTTATCAGTTCAAATATCTAGAGACTGCTCCACAGGGTTGCCAATGTTAATAAGTAAAAGTACTGAAAACCATTTTGTACTTGCCACTGCTGGATCGGAGTATTATTAATATTTTTGATGAAAAACATTGCTTCATCGATAAATCTATTCTATAGAAATCAGGTATATAATTATTGTCTTTTATAGTTATCACTTCTTTACGTATTTTTTAATCTAAAACATTTATTTACCCTATGCTGGATGGTGGCACATTTAAATTCAGTAATTAAACGGGGTGGTAGGAATCTATACTCAAATGGATCGTAGGGGTGAGCTATAACAGGTTAAGTAATTAACCTGTTCCTGTTCCAATGAAATAACACCTTCAAAAACCTATTACAAAATAACAGCCTGTTATGTTATGTCTTTCTATTACTATAAGTGAAAAAAGTAAATAGCTTCTTCCAGGTCATATTCAGTCAGGCTCAGTGGGGTAGCGTGTCCGTACAACGCGTTGAGTTCGTGAGACGAATCACTGGAATGAGCCTACCTTTCTGTGAAGGAAATCATCGTGATGAAATCATAGCACGGTGGTCTAATGCCCGACTGGCTAGTTACCACCCTCAACTTGAAAATCCGATTTCAAGCACTTATAGATGTGTTCCGGCAGTCGAACTTAAGAGCCAGTTTCACACTAAGCTTAGAGTGTCATATTGGGCCACATCGTTACTTAACACAATTTATAAACGACAAAAAAACGTTACAACTTTTTCAGTTACCAAATAACAGATCCAAACTGTTATTTGTAAACGCCTGTTCTTTTAAATTGTTCCGATTAATACGCTTCACTCCTAATGGTTCGAAACTTTGATTTGTTGTGTTTCAGGGTCGACCAGTGTATCCAGCTGCCAGGAGGCTTGAAGGCCGACATAACTGCGACGCCCAGCGATTGTTTAACGATCTCTCAGTAATCGCCGATGTTTTTGAATTGTACTTTGCTTACCATAGGCACAGTGATGTCACTATGTCGTACTACTATAAGAAATATTATTACTACAATAAAACCTACATTTATCCGCAATTTTGATATGGCAACCGCTATGACTTCTAATCAAACATATAATATATTTTACAGAGAACAGACGTCGTTACAACCCTGCCACAAAATTACCATTGTCAGCCATAATAAGATTTTGCTCAGTTAATTGCCACAGATCGTTATCAAGCTTCAAACACCCTTTCGCCGATTGTCTGCGAGGCATATTGTCGCTCGACTGGCATTCACTCTTGACTTTGACATTTATAATGGAACGAATATTGTATAACGCGGTTACTTTGTCCATACAATTCATGTTTGGTTGTCCTTGACACGTCGGTTAAGTTGCAATAAGACATTAAGTCTCCCACACACTTGTGAGTACTTCGAACTCTCCATACCGTGGGCGCATTGGTCAATTATTATATATGAATTTTCACGCGTGTAAATTTGTACAACATTATACCACTGAGTAAATAGTACTAGAAAACAAATATCTTTTCACAACAATGATTATATTATACATAGATATGTTGCTTCCCTTGTATTTAACGTCGAAAATCGTGCGGTCTATTGTACCAGTTGAATTAATGAGCAGCGCAAAGTATACGAAAAGAGCTTAAGTGAAAGAGATAGCTATCATAGTAAAACGTCACAAATAGGACGTTTCCGAGACATCAACTTGCACGCGCCATTATTAAAAAAATATTATATATGATATGTGGTATGTAGGTAAATAAAATGGATAAAATTATGGATACATATAGTATAGTATAGTATATCAGAGTAAGTATGAAAATATTCCTAGTCACAGAGAAGTGGTTATAGGTGTGTTGTATAGGTATGTCATGAGGAGGTAGAAGAATGTTAAGTTGAAAGTGGACGGATATAGGAGTAGAGGGAGATCGAAGAAGATACTGATGAGCTTAGTGAGGAGCGATATGCGTATAAAACATAGAATTATACTAGCGAACTTTATTACTCTATGGTATAAAAGATGTGAATACTGAGATGGCAGGTAATAGAAGAGAATTAAAGAGGAAAACATAAGACGATATCATAAAAACACTTCAGTAGGTAAGTCTTTCGTTATTTCTGATGGAACTTGAAACGACAAGTCTTCTTCGACAAGTCGATCAAGTCAAGAAACGTCGATGTATCCACGATAATAATTGATACCCGAATCTCGAATGTCACAGTTGTTTTGGGGTGAGCTTACGGTAAAGTACATAGCAGTTTACCAAGCTAATATACATAAAAAATCTAAAGGCCACGAGAAAAGTATAAAAAGAATTAAGTAACCATAAACGGACTATGAGGTCCGTCCGGTAACCGGACGGGACCAATTTCTGTGAAGTAACACCTTTTATAAAAAGCGTTAATTATTTAACTAGCCCCTTGTATGTTTCCCAGTAAGGGTTGCAAGCTTATCTAATAATAGCCTTGGGTATTTTTGTAAATTGTGAAAATTAGCACTTCCGATGAATAAAATTATAAATAAAATCCTATATTATACTGGGATTTTAAAGTCAATCACAGACAACAATTTCGATAATGAAGTAAAACGTATTCGTCACAATATCCTAATAACTAAATAGAGATGTGGAATTACGTCACACACAAAATATTGTGTGTAGTATTACGTTAATAATACGAAAAAAGGTTTAATAACAGTCACAGACGCTGGCCACAGATAAATGGAATATTTAAAATAAGAACGCCAACAAAGCGAGCGTGAGCTCGAACGTAAACAAACACGCACGGACGCATCGGCGACTTCCTTTCTTTCCGCTTCGTAGAAATCCACTTCTCCGAAACTAAACAAACGAACTCCCTGCGTTTTTCCCGCGCTCTTTCTCACCGATCACGATACACATAAACCGAAATCTTTGTCAATCATATACTAAACTTTAGTGCAACTTTTTGAATGCCGCTATAGACACAAGTCAACGTTAATAGTAAATTCGTTTCACCAAAGAGTTTAGCTGCTTCTCTATTTCATATATAATTTCAGTACTTAAAAAAGGCCTGAATATTTCCCCCGGTTACATCTGGCTTTATAAAGGGTAAATTTCATAGAACATGTCCGAACTAAAAGTTGACAAATTCTAATGATACTCAAGTAATATCTATGTGCAACGTTACCCACTGTTTGTATAAAGTGTAGATACTACTATATTCCCGCGGTCAACACCGCATTGCTCAACTGTAAGGCCACAAACTATACAAGCCACAGATGGTTCACCCGACCCCTGCTGTGTAACGGTCAAAGTGTCAGACTAAAATTACGACAAGTTCATGTGGTAAAGCTGAACAATTTAGTTATTTTTCTGTAATACATTGGGGACCAAAACGCCATTTTCATAGTAGCACGGCAAACTAACGGCATTGTGCCTGATATTAAGCACATTGCAAACCAAAGACAACAGCGAACATCGACAGAAAGGAAATCGTCGCCGATCGCAGTTGACTAGCTGATCCTGAAACGTAACAAACTAAAACAGAGTCACTATGACGGGTTTATTAAGATGTGCATTGAAGTAAACAACAACATGGTAGTGCTTAAACAGATTTTATTTATATGTATACCTACTTAAAATTAAATGAACATATACATATATCATGTGTATAACCCAAAAGCATGGTGGTCGCGACACAGTTACAGTTAGACATAGACCGGCTGATTCCGAAATGCGACACGCCTTAGCATGCCACTATGTAGAATTTTATACCTGTTGTATTGTAGTCACCTCCTTCAATAAATGCCAATTACAATACATACATTGTTTTTCGAAACTCCGGTTCCAACGAGGCTGTTCTTTATAAAGTGCACTATCTGAATTCTCTAACAAAATAATGGTTGTTACGTGTTTTCCAAATATTTCCAAAGGTCCAAAATTAAGTCAGCACGATCCGCCCACTATGAGTGACGGGTTTTTGAATTGCGTACCAGGCACTAATTCCCTACGGTGCCGTGTCGAAACAGTGTGCATAAACACCTTATCAGAAAAGATAAAGTAACGTATCTCGCGAGGACAAATATTACAACAGCAATGTTATGTGGAGCTTGTGAATGAACAACATGATCTTGTACACGCACTAATTCGATTTTAAAAATTATAAGTTTTTAAATTTACAGCTGACATAATTCACAAGCCGCCCTGACCTCCGGAACAAATAATGGTGATATTTAAAAAAAGATCATACGTTATGTCCTCACTGGGGTAGGCAGGAAAGTTGAGGATATTCTAGAGAAAAGATTATATATAATTTACAAACATCATCTGGTTCCTTAAGATTCATTAAAATCTTCATGAATTTACATCGGTTCAAAATCAATATTAATAATTATTTAGATATTCAATTTAGGCCCTGGGAAGGCACTTATTTTTGTCAAAAAACTATCAGTGGTTCGGAAAACACTCCAATCATCAAGAAAAGTCGCTAAGAAAATTGTAAAGTAATTTTCAGACCTTACTATTATATTCACCTAATGATCCACCCTCCAATACGATTTTGACAATAAATCCAGACATGGTCCTTGAACTTATTGGCCGTCAATTTGGCTCAGAATGCTATTTCTATGATATGTTTTATTATACATTTATAATACTTTTTGATATTAGCCGTTTCATCCATGACTTCGACGGACTTAACAGCCGACAGCCAACAGAGAACCCTCGAACGTTTTAGAATTGAAAAATTCAATTTCTTTCACAAAATCGCGCATCCCTAAGTATACTACACTAATATTCATATATATAATTTGCGCTCCACATTCCTATAAGTTTTATGACATAAACGTGACGCAAAAAACGGTTGGCATGCGAAACGACGCCTCAGATGCTGTGAGACAATGCGTCTGCACCAACGCAACGAGGCGCATGCAAGTGCTTCAACAAAATACAAAATTATCTCTTGTACACTGAGAAAACTTTATGGTTCATATCACACATACCTAGATTAACGATGACAATTTTACGATGGTTATTCAGGTTTGTAAATTTGTAGTCTCAATGCTGCTTAAAATGACCATCTTTCTAATTATGATAAGTACATATTTCAAAATCACAAAGTCATATTATGTTTGGTACATGATCATTAAATCGATGATAGCGTGTACGAACACTGCGGCAATGGACGTGAGTTCGAATTCCTGCAATGAGCCTGAACTTTCGGTAAAGGAAAACATCGCGATAAAACCACAGCATGGTGGGAGGGCTAGCTACCACTCTCAAGTTGAAAATCTGTCGCCAAGAACCTATAGGTGTACTCCGGCAGCTGCACTTGAGAGCTAGTTCCCCCACTAGGTTTAGCTTGTCACCATCTTGGGCCACATAGTGATTTTACATCAGGTGAGATTGTGATCATAAAGCTAAAAATCTATAAAGAATTAAAAAATAATGAAAGATACATAATACGAATTAAGTATTTCTTAGCCGATCTTTAGTGATTTCTGCTATCGCTTTGTTCTTGAGAAATATGTAATTAGGGGCCGATTTAACTTACAATTAACCAATTAAAAATAATAAACTTAATAAATAAAAGTAAAAGATGCTATGTTCACGTATTGCAAGTAATGACGTAAATTTTTCCATAAAGATTTAATAATCATGACCACTTACGCATAATATACCTCAAACAATTTTAGGTTATATTACCTATATAATTTTAAGTATAACTTATCAATATATACTAGATGATCTGTTTCAAATGAAATTTGTAATAAATATTATTTATTTCTGTTATTTAATATTACCTATCAATCATTACATAGTATAAAACAAAGTCGCGTCGTATATGTCTATCTCTTAATGACTTAAATACATTGTCAATTTAATATAGATCAATATGGCCCTTTAAATCATGTAATTTAAATTAATATTTCCGAAGATATTACAGAATTAAAATGCAGGGACATAGCGATGCGGCGGTACCGGCCCTATATACCATGGTCTATTATATGTCGCTCTTTCAAGAGTAAGTAACCTTTAAACAAAACATGTTTGTATTGTCTAATGACAAAAAAGCTGTAAACGTTGTTTAAGGACATTCTGTAGTAGGTAGGTATATTTAGGATCAGCATTGCACCCGTGCGAAGCCGGGGCGGGTCGCTAGTATATCTATATTTATAAAAAAATGGATGTTTGTATGTATGTTCCCTGTAGACTCAGAAACAGCTGGAGCGATTTTGTTGAAATTTTCAGATAATCTTCATAATTCGGATCGGATAAAAAATATTCTGAGCCACAGAATGATAAAAAACACACATCATAAAAATGCTTACAAATAACAAATGCAGTTTGGTATCTAGTATTTAATATGCATTAATATAAATAAAATCATATTTTAAATTATTTTATTGATAGTTTTTACTTATTAAAGGACATGAAATTTTAATTATTTGTGTAATGAGACTTACATAATGATAATTTTATTTACAATTGTGTCAAGACTATACTGAAAATACATTTTATAAACGAACCGTTCAGCCCCGACCTACTGCAAAAATTGTAATAATCAATTAATAATAGTCGATTGAACATCGAAAGTATGTAACCGTTATTAACTCATTTGCATTCGTATCTGTGACCCATCGGAGATGTCGAAACATTCGAATAACCCCCAGAATTCACCGCCCACTCGCTCTTTAACAGGGCGTCGGCGTGCTCCAGATTAATATCATCATATTGTGTTACAATTACGGCAAAGCGATTCAGAGTTGACAACTTTATAAAAAAAAATGTGTGTCCTTAATACTTATGTATCTACGCTAGTAAGAACTTACTTATTTGACTAAACAAAAAAAAACTCTAAAATTTTTAGCCACCGTGCCAACAGCATGATAAAGTTAGCCATCAATAATAATAATGTAAATAATTCATAAAGATGGCTATTTTTATTGTGTAAAAAATTGCACCGAAGTATGAAACATTATATTAATTTGGTTATTTGAAAAAGTCAGTAAAATTAATTTACATTATTATCATTGATGGCTAATAACGTTATGTCGCACTTCCGTTACACGATGCGCCCTACTAATTGCGCATATTATTCTAGTAGTTGAATGAAGTAGAAGTAGTAAAACCCTTTTGACCGTTGATTAAAATAAAACAAGACTAGTAAATTAATAATACCAACTGATATTGCAAATTTTAATTGTTTCATAATCACGGCATGAATTAGACTACTTCGTTGCACGTTATTCATACGAGTATTATAGGATACGACAATAAATAAACTCTAAAAACATATGTTCAACAATTAATGAAACTTAATTCAGATAATAGTTGTGAAAGCATGTCATGGAGAAGGACTAACGATAAAACCAGTCAGGTTTGTCAAAATCATTTAACTAAATATTTTTAATTATTCTTCATTCTCTATTAGTCTGTAAACGATTATAAAAAGATGAAGGCCCATACGCACGATTGTTTTTTAAGCGCTTGTTATAAATGCGCACCCTTTTGAACAGATCCACCATTTTGGCTTGCTTAGATGCTTGCTATTTTATTTTATTAGACTGTTTTTAACGCACGTTGTAAAAGTGACCGGATGAGATCCCTAATTGTTCGAATAAAATCCTATAATTACTGCTAGCCCTGCCTTGCGCACACAGATTCATCCAACGTATCGGTCGTCGTATCGTTTGTATTTGGGTCACGCCAAATTGCAGCTCTTATCGCCTTTTCGCAAATCAGTTTGCAATTGGAAGCGTGCCGTATCCTCCTTTTAAAGTTTGTACACCAATAAAGACTTCACGGTTCAAATAAAAATAAAATTCACACTGTACACTAGCAAAACAACCCATTATGAACACAACGGTAATTGATTTACAGTAGAAAATCAGTCAGTATTCGTCAGCCGTGGGAACAAGCGTTAACTATGCAAGATTATCCTTTTGTCAAGACGTGCGCGCTTCTGAAAAACGTCCCGTACCGTATTTAGAATCGCCGTATGCCTCACTCAGGAGCGAACAAAGAGCGAAGAAAAAAGTAAACCGAGACGCCATCGTGTCTACAAATTTGTATATATTAAAAATATCACATCTAAGAAGAAAAAAAAAATGCAAATTAGCGCTACAGAGGTCAGTGAAAATGTTAGCAACCGAATACTTATTAACTTGGAAGGATAACGGTTTAACAAAAATTTTATCTGGGGTCATACGGTATCGCTTGTGAATTGTGAGGGTTTTAACATGAAGTTTTAGAACGTGTACAGGATTCCACTGACGCGGCGCCAGTGCTATTTATTTTTCTTGTAATTTTATTACAGAACTCTGCGCTTATGCGGTAATAAGCGTAACACTGAGCCTTCCACCTTATGCCACATAGAACCTGCAATCCTGTTAGAAACCAACCTCTTTGAGAACAATTAATCCAAAAGATATTACTATGAGTAACTATAAAATCGTAAACTATACTATTGTTCGTGACTGTGGAATTTTGTTATTGATATCGGTACAATGGCGTCTACATCTGTATAAACAATGTCAGTGACGGGTTTCTCTGTTTTGTGGAATGTTATTCGTATTACTAACTACTCGCTGGTCTCGCACAAACTATAATCTTTCTGTTTCGATATGAATTTCAGATTATAGTACATCTTTTACCTGCATTTTTATCTTAAATATTAATAAAACTATTATTTTGAAAAGAACTGTACTTTCTTCTTCATTTTTGAGGGTTCCGAAGTAAACAAGGAACTAGTTTCCATTTGTCTGTCCGCTGGTAAGCTCAGAGATTGAGAGAGATTGAGATCTGTAATTTGGTATACATAATAACCACGCTGACAAAGTAGTAAAATAAAATCTTGAAAAAAAGTTTAGGGTAGAAGTTTAGGGTAAGTGGTAATCATTTTTTTTTTCGTGTGGAGTGTTGTTTAAAAATATTGCGAGTGTGTGAGAACGTTTTTCGATTTAGGGATCCGTTTTCGAAATATTATAATGATAACTTTTGTTACAGTCAAGTGTCCCCCTTGTAAGCTAAATGGTTGTTTTTGGATATGTGAAAAAAATCATGGTAGTAGTATATGTATATCTTGAAGTTATTTTTTTATCAGAGGTGAGTTGGCTTAATTAGTTAACGAGTAATAGGTCAATCAACTTATAAAATGTACTTGGAGCAGTAATTTCGTACAAATTCCATTAAAAATCACTTAAAGCCACCTCTCTAACTAAATCTGCATATTGTAGCGAGGAACTACGGAACCCTACACTGCGCGTGGCCCAACCCGCACTTGGCAATTTTATATTTATCTCTCCACTTGGTATTTGAAAACAATTATTCACATCTAAAATAGACGACTATTTACATTTTCTATGTCGTGTAGTGTAGAAAGAAATTGTTAGTTAAAATAATCTGAATGATATAACCTACCTTTTTTGCATCTAAAGAAGTTTTGATGCTTAATGTAGGTTCTTCCAAAAAAAAATACAGCTTTACAAAAAGCACAGACTATTTTAAAAATATCATTTAAATTATTTATTCTATTTAGTTTTAGTAGTATCAAACGATTTATGAGTAACTTGTAATCTTTAATGTTAGACTAAAATTGTTTTAAAATTTTCTTAATGTGACCAATCTCTGTATAATTTTACATATTAGCAACATATAAAAAACCGATTGCCATTCAAACAACACACAACCGTTTGATTTGTGTACGCTAAAATCTTCAAACGAGACACGCCCGTACGTACAGTAACCCCGATGAGTCAGTCAGCCGGTGCCGCGGAATCCAATCAGCGAGACCGTTCAAAAGTATCAAATTCAAATTCGCGCGACATGCGTTTACAATGTGACCTCGCTGGGATGTGGAAGCTTATAAAACTACAGCGACATATCACACGAACAAATAATATCCAGTTAAATTCATAATATTAACAACTTTCTATCAGCTTTATTTTTCTTTAACTTTTTTAATTATTTCGTATAATTTTGCCACCTGTATCCACTTCGATCCTCCCATTTTTATGATGTCGTCACGCCAACGCATTTATTGTGTTCCTGTAGAATGTTTCTCTCCCCTTTAACTCAGCTTAACAAACATCTTAAACCAAGAGTCTTGTTAATGGGCTACGAGTTCGGTTATTGCGAAATATTTCGCTTTCATAGTATAATATTACGTTAATAAGGAACTTTTTCTAAACTATCGGTATTCAATTTCTCTTGTAAAGTGCTAAAATATAAATCTTTTTTTAAGATATCAAAGTTACCGACAATATGCACACTTTAATGCTATTTGGTTACTGGTACATTATTTCTAGTACGAAGAAGGACAAGAACACGGCCGATTCTCGCGATACGTTAATCAATCTCATATAAAAACCAATCTATATAGTGGATATTGTCATGATTCACGGAGACGCTTTAATCTTTGTTTAATTACATATGTGGGTACAAGTATATTGCTTTACTAAGAACACTGATAATTTTTAAATTAATATGTATCTAATTATAATGACGCACCAAATGGATCGGTAAACTTCTTATAGATAAGTACAAGTACTCATATTTCAAAATAAGATTTATTTTTCCTCGTAGCAATTTTTATTAATTTGTAAATAAGTTACAAACTCAACCACGTATTCAGTATACTTTTAACATAGCTGCGATAGTTTATTGAAAGATAAAAGGTAATAGAATATAATAAAGCATCCCTCGACCAGAGTGGACAAATCATTCTCCGATACAGATCATTACCAATTCATCATCCGTTCGAGTCTCACGGAGGTTAATAAATTGCGTTACGTTGCCAAGAGCAATAACCACCGTCATTTCTCAGCCGGCGATTCTGATAACATCTCCGAGCTAAGTTAATAATCCTACGACCGCTTGGTACTCGAATAAAGATACATTTATTAGCTTTCGCAAGCACTTAATGAGTTCATTTTTATAGACTATGTTAATATAAGAGCATATTTAATCAAAAATGAGTACACTAAGTATTTCTATACAAGAAATTATGCAGTTAAACAAATTGGAAAGAGATACCAACAGACACTAATTACTGAAGAAAATAATACTTTAAATTATGACGTACAAATATTATACGTCTTCAAAATGTACACACTTAACACACAAGAAGTAAGGAAGTACTTATAGTTACTATACAGTTGCTAATTAAAGTTATCAGGATTAAGTTGCTGCAGGATAGCTTTAATAATAATTCGCACAATTATTTTTAACATCTTAGAAATGTCTACACGTTCAGCCTTGTAATGAAAGCAGACGGCGAAGCCAGCCAGACGACAGACATACATACTGTTTGTCAAGAGCATGATGCGTGTCGTGGACAAACATTCGACGTGCGCAAGAGCATAGTCTTGACACGGTGGCACTGAGTGAGACGGATCCATGTCAGTGGGACATCTACGTGAGCCTTGTTTGAATTTTACGACTACGTTTTGCAAAATCACTGCAATCCATCGAAACTGCGCTGCGACCCACCTACGTTACTCACAATAGTAAACATTACGCACGGTTTCACTCGATAATGTTTGTTTAATGGTTTTTATATGTTAAGAGATGGTCATGTCCTCGTTTGATGATGCTAAAAAATCCGTCAAAGACATTTGTTAAAAAAAAGTGTTTATATGAGGAAATCAAGTTTTAAGTCCCTGTTTATAGTATTTACAGCAATGTTGCTATCTGCACTTGTTATAAACCGTGTCGCAGATATCACACTTACAAATAATGGGTAGTATAAACGACACTGACTTAAAGATACATGGATACATGATTAAGAATAAATGTTTTCTACCATTGTATGGATACCTTAGCGTGTTACCACATACTTACTTAACATAGACATATTTACTTAAATTCATGTTAGATTAAGGATAAGCAGTTGGTACACGTTCCAGTTAGAATCAGCAAAAGTCACGTATCATAGAAAAGCTTTGATAATTAACAGAGTAGCCTACGCTCAGCTGCGAGACAACAGCATTGACAAATAAAACTAAACAGACTCTCACGTCTTGAATCGGGTTTAGATCCTCTTATATTCATTAAAAAAATATAATTCATAGATTACTTTTAAAAAACTCTTAAAACTGTCTGCGGCAGCAATATGGAGCTTAAATAACTCTACAATTGCTTAGAGCTTTTTCTGTCTTTGTATTTATTTTACTTTTTGTCTCTTATATAATCATTAGATAAAATTAATGCTTTCCCACATATGTTTGAGATTTAAATCCATACCATTGTATGGAAAAAAAACTATTTAAGATATCCACAAAACTACACAAATATAAAGATTTTATATTAGCCCGTTGGCTAAAATTTTCATGAAAATCATCAACTAATCTAATCATGTAACATGGCAAAAAAAGTTACATAAGTTTACTCGTTTTCTTTGCCAACGTTTTTTCAACAAGTGAGACAATTATGTCAAATCACTTTGATTGATTGACAGTCAGTCACTTGTTACTCCTCATCAATTATGCATTTCGTCTGGTTTATAGATGTAGCAAAAAAGGCGACGTAATGAATATGTACATGTCTAATAGACGTAGAGCCAGAGATGGTTGCGTGTACGCATAGATCTTAACTAGATAGACTGAGAATGCCTCAGACCGCGTTGTTCGTACGAATTCACGTAACAATGATAGGTACTTGGTGACAGATTTTAAACCTGAGTATGGTAAATAGCCAAGCGAACACTAGCAAATATCACCACGCTATAGTCGTATTACCAGCTCTGAAAGCTCGAGGACATAATAAATAGAGTATAATTGAAACACTTGTTTCGAAGGACGTTTTCCCAGGAGCACTACCATTGAATGATCATCACTTCCATAACAGTAACTCAAAGCTATTGATATAAAAAGAATTGATAATGCGGACTTAAGCTAACCGATCCAGACATCGACAACAGCAAGGTTGAATTTGTAGTTAAATTCTATTCGGTTGACTTATACGCAATAGGAAATTGGTATAAAGCGGTCTTGTTATTGTAATCTAATGAGGAGCGAAATGTTCTATTGTACTGTAAACTTGGCGAGTTTGGTCCTGACAACGAGTGTTGTCAATAAAGAAATTGTATTGATATTTCATAGGATGATTAGAGATCTAGAATTTACCGTTGCATGGCTAATTTCCTAGTTTTATTTTCCTTATCCTATCATATAGACAATTATGAACTACAAGATAGAATAATGGGATGCGAGCTCTTCTTGCACTAGCAAAACCTTGCCAAACATAATTGATTACAACAAAATTTATTTTAACTGAAATCGTTGTCCGATAACTTGGGAGGTTAGACGTGCAAAATTGTACTGTCGTGGACACCAAAATTTTTGGGAGTTTTTCAATTTACTTACCTTTAATTAGTAGTAACAGTGCAAGTTCGCATCCTCACTTTCTTTGGACACGTATCACGGCGCGGAGGCGAATCCATTGAACGCCTGGTAGTGCAGGGCAAAGTTGAAGGCACCCGACCACGCGGGAGATCATCGATGAGGTGGACGGACCAAATAAAAAGCGCCGTCGACGGTCCTCTGCACGAATGCACAAGGAGAGCGGCAATTTGCGAAGAGTGGCGTCGTATTGTTAAACAGGCTACAAAAACCTCGACGTGACGGCCACGACCACTCTGGCAAGAGTGTAACGCCAAAGAAGAAGAAGAGTAGTAACAAAGCATAAAATTTCAAGTGCGATTTCATTCTCTGTCAGATGTTACTACTGTAAAATCGGTAAATACATTAAATGATTTATATATACAATTACGGATAGTTAAATCTAGGATTGATCGACGGGAACATCCCTAATCATATATCTTATAGCTTGAAACCATTCCGAATTATGCCTCATGTGCCTCATTATGCCTAAATTTTCGCAATTCCACGGTCAAACTCGTCGTAGTCATAAAATATCATTTATGACTAACTTATAAATGACCTGAACGAATTCAAGTTTCATTTCCATCGTAGGTATGTTATTAATAAAATTTATCAAATGCTTCAGAAAGCTGAAACAGCGGACCGATGTTGGCAGCTGCTGCGGTAATAATAAACTGGTTTTATTACTGGCTCGGGTTCTTAGACCGCCCGAAATTATCGTTCAAGTTCTGGGTCGCATTTTGTTGAATAAAACTAAGTTCTTTAACGACTGATATATAATGTGTTTGCGCTGAATTGATTTTCTGGTTTTATTTGCGTACTCTAGTTGCCTTCTCTGCACTTTATGGTTACGTATGGTACGTACTGTTACGTTCTATGGACAAACTTTAACATGTTAAAATGCACCAAATACGCTTCATATTTTTTTGGAAATCGGCGTATATAGTTGTTACATAAAGCAACTTGTATTAATAAGAGCTTAGTAGTATATTTGTTACTAGATTTTCATTATATTCAGATATGCATTTGCTATATTAACAAATTTAAAACATTTGGCTTTTTATACTCATACTTGATCAATAAATTGTCATTCAGTAACAACAAAGGCTATCACAAGGAATCGAATTCTCACCGAATACCGTTGTCATACCGGTATACAATAACAACATTCATAGTCTAGCTTCTTCGACATATGCAGTGACGGAACTTAAAATGTAAAGGATCGAAGCCTTTAATTATGGGCACGGCAGGGTGGTCAACGCCTACGGCCCCTTTGGGAGAAGGGGTGAGGTTTACCGGCCCCTGACGAGGTCTGTTAGTTGGGCTAATCTGGGGGCAAGACTCAAACCAATTCACGATAAGTCAACGGCAGGCATATCCTCGGTGGTTTATTGAGGGACAATCAAGCGCGCGTAGCCTATAGTGATCAAGATTTGCGGTCCAGTCGGGGACAGGTGCGGTATCACTATTTCTTTGTATATTGTTCGGCAAGGCAAGCGGTAACAAACAGTATTTGAAATGTTTTTCGAAACTCATTTCGCCACTAATTCTGTTAAACGAACGAGCTGAATCGTTTCAATGGAACATTTATTTAATTTAAAAAGTACCAAGAAAGCTATGCAACAATAAACATGTAGACGTAACCCGTAGGGGATTTTACAAATTACACAAGGTCCTAATGAAACATCGCAGCTCGTTCACGATTCAATACAGAATACACAAACAAACAGATGGTCTCTTATTAACATGGATAAGACATCCCGGTGCTGTCGGTACGTGATCCTCGTATCGCTCATTGTGTTGGAGGCGCCGGCGCTGCGCACAGGACGCGCCTCATTAAGGCAATTAGAAGCTTATCCATCGCAACGAGCAGACGCGCATTTGCGACGCACTATAATAATTGCACGTTTCTACACCGCCTTCTCTAGTAACAATTTACGCCCATGCACGTGCTTGAATTGTTGCACATTCGACATTTTGATTCACCATTTTCCAGGATCACTCATTGTATATCTAGCTATCTGGTGACTTTTACGGTGTTTATTATAAATGATTGATGCAACAAAAATAACTAGATGTTTGCAACAAATAGTAAGTACTTCAAAATCTAATAAGATTTTACGCTCAGTATAGCTCTAATTATGGTTAGAAGTTAGACTAAAAAATGCGGACAAATATGGAAGCAAATACTGTTGTGGAGAGATTTAAGACGGTTTCGATACAAACCAAATTAATGAAGTATATATGAATATTGTATTGTAACAAATATGCAGCGAATAAAACAACGGACAAGCTAAATAAATAATATATTGATGATTTTACAATTCCGCAACAGATTAATGGCAAATAAAGTGGTTTTTATCTTGAACGAAAATCGATCTTCAGCCATCGGAGTCGAGCACTTAACCAAATTGGGTCATGCACGTGCGTCGTTCAGAAGGAACACCTTTCACCTTTATCTTGGTCTTAGTGCCAGCGATTAGCGGATCTGTTCCCTTTTATTATTGACACACTTTTTCTTTATATAACTAAGGTGGTAAACAAGCATACGTCCTGCCTAATGATAAGCGGCTACCGTAGTCTATGGGCGCTTGTAATACCATAGGTATTACTATAACATTTCTTAACCGTTTGACGATGACTAATCATCTCTGACGGTTTCCAATTAGTTTAAATTAACTAATGTGAAACGTTTACATCTTTATTGTTACCACCGGCACACATCATTAAGGCAATATATATATAGCACAACTGTATCTATTACAAATAAAATAAATATATTGTAAAATGAAAAGTCTACGCTTTCAATAAGACCACTGCCCATAATACCAAGAGAAGGCACGAACAGAATCGTTCAAGAATCATTAGTACGTAAGGACGCACGCATTATTTTATTAAATTCAAAATGATTATGTAATTATGTACGATTGGTGTGATGTACGACGGTGACAGTCGTTCAAAAAAGGTCGCCTTCATTTATTATCATTATAAATTAAGAAGCGTGCCTCTTTAATTCCATATGTCGTACGCCAGACAAGATGTTTAAGCGGTTAGTGACTTTCTACATCGTTAAAATTAATAAGACTCACTTTCCTTTAAAGCTCTTGGATATTTTTTATTCTGTTATCGATTTTCATGCTTTAAGAATCACATACAACATACATACAAGAAACATACTTTTAAGTAACTAGTAGTTCTTCCTGTTCACGTCCACGACATTTTCCTAATAGTCTATAATCTCTCGGCCAACACCGCTTCGTGTCATGTATTGCCGTGTTTTCTATTCAACTTACCGCTAAAGATTTGATAGTCTATGGAGTAAAGTAGTTCTCTAGTAAATATCACGATTAAATAAACAAATGATTATACTATGGTAAGTCTTAAAATTCATTAAAATTGAATTTATATAGGTATTCAAATATACTTTTAGAAAAATTTATTCTAATTCAAATAGAAAAGATTTTATTAAAAATACACTTACACTTGTAACGTCTTTGAGTTTAGGGGCCAGGTAAATGTCAAAACAGCTACTAACAAAGTATTAGCAAATAAATTCCAACTAACTTTAATAATAGTAAAAAAAAGTATAAAAATAAATTACACGGCGACGCCATGTAAGTAAAGACTGCGAGGGAGATTATCAAAAGAATGCATAAAATGTCAAACATCCACAACTTTCGATGAAGCCGGATAATGGTTCCCTGGAATTTTACGATTACCTACATCATAAAACAGCAGCATGAATAATATTACACACTGCAGATTCGAACGCGTTTATTTTTCTATACATACCGCATAATATTATCGGCGCCATGTTGTAAATAATGTGAGGTACGTCACGCCAAATAAATATATGTATTTAAAAGTGAACACGTATTTCGGTAGCGGGCTGTATAGGTAAGTACATCTAGTTATCTATAGGTATTTACAAATCAACGTCAATCGTGGATGGTAATCTCAAGCTCGTTAGTCGGCACTGTTCGTCCTTAGAATCTTAAGACTTAATGATAAATACCACCAATATACATATAATAAAAACCAAAGTCTCTCTGTCTGCCCGTTTATGTTCTTTTCACGCTAAAACCACTTATCCGATTTACACGTTTAATTTTAATTCATAGCTATGTTATCTGGCCAGGTTATAGGATATATTTTTAAAGATAAAGTAACATACGAAATAAGCAGTGACGATAATGGTGAACGAATTAGGGAAAAAAGACGCATTTGGTGCGCTTAAATGGCTTACGCCATACAAGATACATTAAATTAATGTTCTACATAATTGTAGATTTTAAAAAGACCTAAAAAACCGTCAGGGATATCATATGTATATCTTCTAAGGATACCTACAATAAGCATTTTTGTATTTAAAGTAACCGGCAGACGACTGTTGTAAGTTGGAGCGGGGACAGCAAGATTCGCGCCTGCACTCTACCGACGGCATGGCATTTGGCATGAGCTGCGGGAATTGCTAGTATTTATATAAACATAAACAGAAAGAAAATGAAACACGAATGATGTAAGTTAAAACAAAATTTTAAAACTTAAAATGTGCGCAGACCGAGTCTATTAAGTTCCGATAGTGCACTGAAACACTGACGATGTGCACTGGGTCAAACGTGTATGTGGATCGCAATGTCATGTCTGTGATTGAATAATTAATAGACGCCATACAGCTTACGGTTCCCTTTAACATATATTCATACCTCGCTTACATTTAATAGTTATTTTGTATAATATGTAGATGAATTTCACAAATTATAGAATACGGTCCTTATTTAAAATGTATATTACTAGATGTTGAAATCTTTTATAAATAATTCAGTTTAATTGTTAACAAATAAAGAGATTAATTTAATAATATATAATCCCTATTTCCAGGCATTAATTATGATAATTCTTTGACGATTTTATTTTGTCCAACTAACAATAAAAACTTTCCAATATTTCTAAACGCATACTTATTAATTACTTTATCTAACGCATTATTATATATCATATTATATAAAGGTAATTGATTACTGTGATAGTCTGCGAGTATTCTTTGTATAGTTGGTAGATTGATGTTCACCGCCTTTACTTTCAGGCGGAAGTAGCTAAGTAAATACCTCATCAATCATTTGAACAGAAAGCTAATGTTGTAAAATTTTAAACTAAATACATTATACAGTGCTAGCAAATTATCCTATCATTTAACACAGCAAACAAATACATAGGTAAAAGTATTTATTTCATTTAACAAAACTTCCCAACCAATTACGAAAATGTCGAAATCATGAACCGACCAAAAAACGGTAACCTAACAAATTTCTAAACTGTTAAATTGCGAAACGGCCTGAAGGCTCAATTATTACCAGCCATTGAAGTAAGAGAAAACAATGCCCCCCGTTAGAGGGCTCGCACAAACTCATGCAAATAACTAACAGCTCACTAATGACCACTCTGCAGCGACCATTGTTTCCCGAAAAAGATTTAGATGCATGACACGTACAATAGAATTCGTCGACCGATGGCAATTTTTGCACATCTTCGAAAATACTACGACTTGAAGATTATTGTTAAAACTATACAATATCAGCTTGACTTCTTAATCTAAAAGTTTAAGTTCTTAAGAGATTCTTCCTTAATTTAATTATGATCTTTATTAAACTACAGAGTTTAAATTCGTTCTTCTTATATTAGTATAGTTTGCATTTTTTTTTGTTTTGATGTCATTAAATAAATCGCTCGTAAGTATTGTCAAAGCCACAAAGATTAATAGGTCAACAGAGATCTGTTTCATACCTGACTTGAAAGCAACATTGTTATTAAAGAATTACTTAGAAATTAATCTTAATTAGAAAAAATAATAATATTATGTCTCTTGTTCGTTAACAAGTTCATTGTCTTAAACAAAACATTTTATTTACAAGTCGCTACAATATTGTATTATTTTTCCAATGGAAACAATTCCACAAGAGTTGATGACACGTGCATTTTAATTGACTTCAACAGATGCAAAACATTTAATGCTCTGCAGCTTTATACTAATACGAAAATACAACGAGAAGGAATTTAATTAAAAGACTAACACGACGCAAAAACATGTACATGTTAAACAAACAATAACATGGTCCATTATATTTTTAAATAACAAGAAACCTTTTAGATCATATGCAGATAAAAATTTTATTCAACACAAAATTACACTTTGTCCCGCTAGATAGAAAGACAATTATTAAGTTGAAAAATAACCACATTAAAACTTAGTCGCTTATTGTTATACGGGGACTAATTAAGTTATACATTAATAATGCATCAATAATTAAAATTTTGCGTAATTTATACATTATAATACCTCTACCTATGGTTCTCGGTTATAACATGTTTGCCAATGCAAATACCTTTACGACGCTCGCGGATATGGTAAAGATCATTATCGCGACCTCGACGTGACATCCGCTGTTTTTCCAACAAAAAGCAGCGTAATCAAGGTGGTCACCCACCTCGTATACGTGTCTCGTTACCCGGTGCTTTACAGCACACCATAAAAGGACCCAACAGCAAATCAGCTCGTAAGCAACCTAATTGGCGACACCCAAAAATCGAGGGCAAACAATCGACGCGTATTTGGCAATAACATTTATTTGTTTCACAGTAAAATTGCATCATTGATGATATAATATAATCTTAAAGAATTTTTAATATTATCGAGGCCAAAGTCAAACAAATAAAACAATATTCATCATGAAGTTTATATTTAAATGTTTGCAAATTGACATTAAATGTTTAGACAAAAGTTTACTTAGTAATTTAAAGAGATAATCATCATTAATTTAGTCCTTAGATATCTGGAAATGATTCTTACTTAGCATCTTGATGTATTCCCACGACCATAGTAGTAGTATCTTAAGTGGCATCATTATTCAAGCAGTGAGAGTAAGTGCTTCGCGCAAGTGATTGAGAAGTGAGATTCAAAGGTTCGATAGTGATCTGCGGAAGCTGCATTTATGTTAGCCAACTTTCGTTTGTAATGTAAATCGATGCATGTTCAAACTTAGATAAATTTTAGGGGTTCATATACCTCACTCAAACATTAGGCCCCTTCTAAATTCTGTTTAAGGTCATAAGTTTGTATTATAGTACTCCGAGGCCTTCAACACCGACCAACACTCAACACAATAGAAATAAAAAAACCTTACACCTCTTGGCGCAGGAGTACACCAGGAAACGTTCCGCTCTGCATTTCAATCCGTGTGGTAAAAGGAGAGAGCTCGGAACACTGTATCATATTGCGGTATCCGTTTCAAAAGTGAATGACAACCGCGGATGTGTAACTTGAATATTACTGGAAAACACCGCGACAAACCAGTGTCGAACGGCCGCCGGCACCGCGATCCTTAGGTTCTGTGGTTAATAACTTTGTGATTTGTAATCTTTGCGGCCCACTTACTTCACCCAGAGGCGGGACCGCTACTCGCGGTTTCGCTTCAGTACCTCGACTTTGCGAACTGTTTTTCAGTTTTCGATGCCCACGGCGATAGGACTGACCGGAGCAAGCTAGAATAATGATGAAAACGGTTGCTGCTCCGATGTTTTAAATATCGTGCGAACGGCTTTAACCCAACCATATTGTATTTCACCGCAACATAATAATCATGTAACATTTGCAACAAAAGTAATTGAGTTTCTTGAGTCTATTGTTCGCACAATCCGGTGTATTGGAAGGATCCGCGGAACACAATGGTGAGTCGTAAAAGATTGGTACCAAATAGGCCCCTCATCATCTCACCGCGTGACCGTAAACTTGCGGCTTCGCTGACGGCTTTGTCCCGTTCCAAAGGCTACAGAAAGCGCATGACGAGTGACATACGTTAGACTTTATTATCATCCGTGCACGACTATATATTTGTAAGTCGCTGATAAATATTAAAAGTTTAAACAATGGATGCCAATAATTCATGTTAAACTGCCTTCGATGCGATTTGACGTGCAACGACCGCCGAGATCGAATATGCATGAGCTTGAGTTATAGACGTTAGAAAATCTCCGGTTGAACAGAGATTTATCCTACAAATGTGAATAAGAAAACATCTCAGAACATGTGTATTATAATGTCATGAAGGCGAACTACGCATGATACAAATAGGCATGTATATACAATCACATGCTTTTAAACCAAAATGTCTCATAAAGGACTCCATCCAGGTGACGGGTTCCAAAACGAAAAAACGCGAACAGCTTTTATAACATTGTTATACAGAACATTTCCTTTTTAAAATATCATTTTTACCGTCGTCGTGTCGCAGTGTGAATTTCAGAGGTCAAATTAACCTTCAAAAACAATATAAAAAATCAAAATCAAACAAATTGAACAAGGTAATAATATGAAATTGTCTATAAAGATTAGTAAATAGTATGTATGACTTCACGGTTCGCGGAGATTAAAACAATTATGCAAACAGAAATGTTAACTAATTACTTGGTATTATGATTTAATTTCGTTGTTGGTGAGCGTGCTACACTGAAATCGTGACGTCACGTGAACGGATCGGCCGCGAAGAAAATGGGGAGTGATTCATTCGTCAAAACGTGTCCGTGAGGTGCGCGGGCGCATACTGATGAAGACACGAACGCTCGCGCCCTCCATGAATGCTTAACAAGACATGTTTCACTGACAAAACGGCATACCGAGCGATGGTTCCAGAAGCCTCGTCTTACCTGTAAAGAAACAAAACATAGCATGAGATCCAGTTGCGACACGAAACGTGAGATTTTATCCGAGTGATAAACGTTTGGATACAATCAAATTTAATGCGCCGTAAACTGACCCAATACAGTGTATTACTTAACGCAGCAATACAAACATTGCGAGGTAAATAATGCTATTGCCGTAACGTGAAGAACAAACTGACAGTGCAGATAGACAGTCACTGGTCTGTATTTACGCAAGAACAGTGAAACAGGCATAGGTATAGGGCTGCCGACAATGAAATAGAATTCATAAAATAATTTTCATTTTCATACAATAAACTTGTCTTCTCAGTACTTACACCTTTTAAAGACAATTTATCCATACTTTCTTAGACTTCTTCTTCTATATTTTCATAATTAAAACTTTTCTAGTTATATGACTTTCATTCCTTCTCATGACATGCCCATATCACGCTATTCTACTACTCCTCAACGTTTCAGCTATTTTCATACCTCCTATTACTAATCCTATTCATTTTAGTTACACCACATATTCGTCTTAACATTAAAATCTCGCACCTCACATTTTCCATACTAAGTAAAATAATGTTCGTTATGGTAGTTAGTTAGTTCGTTACACCCTTGTTCTGGTAGTCACTGAAATTGAAAAAAATACTTTGACAATTATATCATTACAGTAATTCTAGATGAACTGCATGATTATATGATACAACATAAGAAATATTTATCAATAACATAATCCACACCTTTGGAACCAATTCAAATAAGTGTACCTATTTGGCAGCCCTTAAACCAATAGTTATAATAAACTCACGTGACATTTAAAAGTGTTTCTATAATTAAATTAGGTTCGCAACGAATCAGTAGCCAACGTTCAATAGTACAAAACGGTCCATTGTGCAAGTCTAAAGCAAATCTTACTTAAACAGTTCAAGGTCTTCTAATTCTCATTAATCTGAGCCGATTGAATCGATTCGTAATATTAGTTCGATGGCGTAACCTCCGACGTTATGTTTCTTAACGCGTTTCACGTTTTAGTGATTAGATAAGATTTTGATGTTGATTCCAATTGAAAAATTCCTACGGTGCATTATTCAGTTAACTGGACAAGTTTTATGTAATTTAATGCTATTCGTTTATCACGGCTAAAGTATTACGAGGCATTACTGTATGGACAACAAGAACAAATCGCAAATTCATTATAATATTATATAAATATGGCTGAAAAGTACAAAAATAAGACACACTGAGGTTATAGATGCTCTAACTAAAACAGTTAAAGTCAATATAAATCTGCATTTGGTCTTACAATTTATGAAATGATAAAGGTTCCCATATACATACTTGAAAAGAGTGAATCATATTTGCATATAGTGTTTTCCTTCATAGAGTGTTATTACTATAATTTATAATATAACCTACACCAAATATAACAAACAGATATATGAAAAAAATTAAAATTAAAATTCACGCTTCACAGCTACACAATGATATTGTATACCTTGTTGAATACCTTAGTGTGTAAGGTATCTTTAAATTCACTTGTATAAAAACCTATACAACTGTCAACATAACATCACACACCATAAAAATAAAACATGTTAAGACTTCTGCAAACAGCCGAAGAATGCTAATTTTCCCGCTGAATCAACTGTGTCGATGCATTTTATTTTAAAAAGTCCAACGTTTCCACGGTGCGTCGATAGTCGATACATACAACAATAGGTGTAAAATACCAACAACACGCGAGATCATTCATGCTTTGCTAACGAAGCTCTTTACACTTCGAGTATCACTTCTTCGTGCCTTTTATGAAAGTAATAGGGCTAGCAATTGAAATACATAGACAAAAATACCACAAGTGCCTTTACATTTTCATAAGATTAAACCTACTGTTTAATCTTTAGATTTAGTAATAATCTTTAAAGATGCAAAAGATAATGATTTTGAAGTTGTGAAATAATAACGCGGGTGATAGGTTCCAAATTACAATTGGTTATTACATCACTTTTTGAAATGCAGCTTAATTTGATGCTTTAGTAATATATTAATTAAGTCATTAGAATATTTATTTTAATTTTACGAAATCAATTAATGTTCTAAAATGGCATTTTAATTTTACATATCCGCGTGAAGACACTAGCCACCATACTGCTTTAGTTTGTGACGTCATTACATAGTCAACAATCATGCTCATCCAACAAAGTTTTTTATAGTTATTTAGCGACGCCTAGTGGAGATAATTGAAATAACTAAGTCAGGTTTTCATTATTTTATTACCAGTAGTAAAAAAATATTATTCTGTAATTATATTGTAGAACTAGTTGTGCCCGCAGCTCCGCTCGCGTGGACTACAGAATGTCGTCGGTTGAGCACACGCGCGAACCGTGCTGCCCCCGCTAACACAAAAGGCGAACACCCACTAGTTGTTTTAAAAACAAAAATGCTTATTGTTAGTGTTCCTTAGAAGATAGACATATAGTTTCGCAGACTTAAAATTATGAATATCATAAGTTTTCTATAAATGTTCACAACCCTGGGGAAATGTTTCGAGTTTTATCCGTGACTCGACAACCTTACAGGCTCTCGACAATTATGAAGTCATGTAAGGGTCAAATTATATGCAAACAAAGTACTAAATTAAAGTATAATAACTATGCATATTACTATATATATAAAACATAAGGGATATGAATATTCTTGTAATGAACACTTAACTAGAAACTGCACTTGACGAGATATATTCCAGCCGACTATTGTCAGTGTGTTTTAGGTATGATTTGCTTTGTAACGAACAATATTATTATAATCAACCTTTTTCTAAGGAGGCCATCAAGGTCATCTGAAAACATCATCATCATCATTTTATCAGGTAGTCACAACGACCGGTCCTGTGTTGTCCGCATCCAGCAGCTTCCCGCAACCTTTACCAGGTTGTCGGTCCACCTTTTGGCGCGTCTGCTCACGGTATGTCTTCCGGTACGCAGCCGCCACTCGAGAACTCTTTGGTCCCATCGGCCATCCGGCTATGTAGGTGACTTTGGTTATTCTGCGGATCTCCTTATTTCTAATTCGATGACGCAGAAAACAGTGCAAAATAATAGGTACAACGTAACATTTTTATTATATGGCAGAGAATAGCGTATGATGATCACAATCTCACATGTTGTAAGTTTCAACTTGGAAAGAAGACTCGTTTGTTTTCAAGTATCTACACCCAGACAATGTTATTATACATTTACATCTCAGAGATAAACTAGATATTTTTAAAACACTTCCTATTTTAAGAAAACCAAGCAGGTTTAGGTACCTATGACCGACGACAAGGATCAACGCCAGGGTCACATTATTGATATCATTACTATTAATAATACATTGAACTAACATATCGTAGTTGATTAACAAGAAAGTTCAAATGCACTAACTAGCATTATGCAAAACTATTATGTAATAATAATGTATTTTTAAACTAACACTAATTTTTAACATGGCTGTTAATATTGCATACAAAGCCCTTAATAAAACGAGTTAATTCCCTTCGTTTGTTAATTTTTCTTTTTCAGCTATATTTTTCTAATAGGCATTTTCACTTTTTACTTTAAGAAGATGACATTAATACAAGGAATAATTTTCAAGTACTGACAACTTAGGAAATTGTGTGTGCCAAGATTATATTATCTGAGGGGCAAAAAGTGGCCTAGGGAGACACCTACCTATGTCTAGTAATTGGTAAAGCCTCGATACTAACCAATGATAAAAATAAACATTTTCGAGTTAACAAAGCGTGACGAGATTGTAAGCAATCAGAAATAAAGACGTTACCATCCGAAAACGATACAGATCGAGTCAGTATATTATAATGGCGTGTGAAAGGTACGCAACAAAGGTGCATTGCACAACGCGGGAAAACGTCTGATCACGACGAAACCGCCTCCGACTGTAAAGTATCGCTGTGTACCAATCTTACATGGACGAATCGTGGAAATACATAAATGGCATAATAAACTAAAAGCTGTTTGAAATATACAAATTTGACATCACTTAGAGCATTAGGTACTTCTTAAATTTGTAAACTGCCAGAGTTAAGCAAACAGTCCAATTACGAGTAACACAAAATAATATAATAGAAACTCGAATTAATAAAAAATGCAATATTTTGGAGCAAACTAATGCCAAATAAATAATTTAAAATGAATAAGCAAAAACTTCTTGACAAACAGTAAAAGTAATTGAAAATAATAATAAGAATAGGACTTAGGACTAACCAACATTTAGTATCTAAATTAATAATTTACCACAATGCAATATAGAGTCTGAGAGTATAACAAGGAAAAGATCTCACCTGCGATAAGATTTCTACTTCAGACCACAAGCGGTGACTATCAAAACATCCATATGGTATTTTAAGATTATTAGAGAATAATGGAACTCCAAATCTGTTGAAAACCGAACACTATTGTACTATAAAAGTTGATACAGAAACTTGCCGCATCTTAGCTAATAAGACCAGTGTACAAAATATCTATATAACGTACATTTGCGTAAGTTTTGGCTCATGATGCTGGTTATGTAGCCAATGATAATGGGGGCAATAATTTGCATTGTTACAAACGCTGCCCTAGCAGACATGGTGTCGGCAGCATTACTAACAACTTCACGGAACACTACGTTCTTGCTTATTACGAGGTTAGGTTTTCTAACTCAACCATACATGAAATGAAGTTTTATGGATTCAATCACCTTGCGAATTTTTTCGTGTATCTTTTATTGTTATCCTTAATATTTATTCATCTACACAGGACAAGTCTTATTGATTCGTATTTTCGAAATAAATTCTTATTTAACTGGATTTACTTATAAATCTTATAGTCTTTGTTATTCATATTATATTTTATTGAAAGTTATAAGTATGCTCCGAATATAAAATTAAACTTTTTCTGTAAACACATGTATACAGCTTAATCTTGTTTTCATTTCCCATATTATTATCGTTGTATCGGCTAGTCGGCGGGTGGCCGTGATAACGCACCGTGCGCAGGCGCATCTCAGCGGGCACATTGTCTGCTATCGTACTGATAAGATAATTTACAAGCACCCCGCGCTCAATTCATTATTAAAATTTCCCTCAATTGGGGTGAGAAAAAGTTGATGACTATTCGATTGTATTGCATATAAAACATTGTTAATGACATGACATACTGCCCACTCGGATAATAACACACCAATTAGCTTATTGAAAGGCATAAGAACAATTAAGTATTATAGCTATGTAACTTCTTAACTTACACGTAACTGCAGAGGATTTATAGCAACCAGTAAAAAATCTTACTTTTGCACATGAAGTTATTCAAAACACTTTTGAGAGTAAACGCTAACTACATTGTTAACACTATATAGTACATATATACGCTTAAATAAAATAATAATAAACCCGCATTAAAATTGCAACATATTTGTACAAACAATAAAAAGTATGTGAACCGTGTTCATTAATGATCCTTTGTAAGCGTTCGCCTTGACACGATATCGGCCGCTTTACAGATTAATTTGTGTTTATTCTGCAATTTGCGACTCATGTGGACTTCCCATTTGTGTTGACGTTGTTTTTATGTATTCACCAAATGGTATAAAAACTTAAAAACTAGATTTAATCCAAAGCGTTTTGCAACAATCACTCTCAGTGGTACTAAAGTTAACGACCTCAACAATACACACCTGCCCTAATGGAATTCATCTCACACGCGCCTGCACCAGGGACCGTTACATACAATGCTTTCTGAGTTCCAATTGACGCAACACAATTGCGCTACCATTTATTTGTATTACTCATCAAAGGTAATCGAAAAATGATTATCGAACAATGCCTTTTCTTTCATAATCCATTCACATAGAAAGAGAAGAAATATTTAATCGGTTGCGAGAATCCGCTGGATGCAAGCAGCGTACTCGTTGGATCGGTGCGGTGGGGCGTTTATTGGGTGAGGCCCTATGTATAGCAGTGATCGTCTTTCAGCTGAGATAGAGATGATAAATAAGTAAAAATCGCCGTCCTCCTGCGAACACAGTTGCTGTACTACAACTTAAGATTTATGCAATTTTTCATTTAGATAGTCATAGAGCCTCTGATTATTGTAACTAACAGTATAATGTACCTTTCAGTAACATAAGAATTCCTAAATTCGTAAAAAACAAGTATTTGAAAAACACACAAAATGATCATCGGAATAATTTATAATAGATACAAATTCGAAATTTAAATCCACCGATGTAGGTCAATGCCGATTTCGAGAAACAATCCCAGTAATCGCATTTCAAATTGACAACAAGCCCGAGGCGGCGAAAATGACGCGCCAAGCCGTCGGTCATCACATGACATTGTTCACTGAACTTGGAATTTATGACCCTGTAAGTATTCAGAATACATATTTTCGACTGTATTTTTAAGGACTATGTGTACTCTTGAGAATAACAAAAACGCTCAAGCAGTGTGTAACAAAAAATAATAAGAATAATTTGAGCCATTTGATAATATTATACTAAGACAGTCATGTGCTTAATTAACGGTGATGATTAAAACAATGATGTAGGTATTTTCATTACATTAAACGGCCGTATGACATTTTTTCTTTAATTCTAATTAAATCGCTTAAAAATATCAAAATTTTATTCTTCAATATTAAAATGTTGTATTCTTACAATCATCAAAATATAGCACATACTAACTTTTCGAGGATTCTTTAATCCTTTTTTAAAGCACTGAATCGCTTTGCGTTTCTTCTTCTTTGCTTATTGGCGTGCACTTTTCCACGGAAAATTGATGAAAAATTTGATATGGGAGTTTAGGAACCGCTGTTAGTGGAAATTATGTTAGTTGATACTTACATGCTTAATTCCGATTTAATCATACAACTTGTGGCAGCCCTACAAATGTACATGAAGACTCCACTCCTATCAGATACGAGCCTCGGATAGAGCCGTGAGATTATACGCGATCGAGATATCGCTGTTTATAAGGATGTAAGCACCGATGAGAATACCAAACAACTTAAGAATAACCAGTCATAAATACGTCACTTGTACAGACGCAGCCCTATACCTTACAGATTATCTTACATTCTTTTTGTTATTTTTTATTATTTACTAGCTGTGCCCGCGGCTCCGCTCGCGTAGACTACTAAAAAAGGTTTTTATTTTTTTGTGCGGAACCCTAATTATTTTTCTAAAATAATAGTAGCCTAAGTTATACCTTATAACATTAGCTATCTGCCAGTGAAAGTTCCATCAAAATGGGTCCAACCGTTTCGTAGATTACCTTTTTGTCATAGGTAGCGTGTATATTTTCATATGCATTCAGTAAAAATGTGTTATTTTGACATTACAAACATACACTTCAATTTTATTATATGTATAGTAATCGTGGTGGCCGGATGGTTAGGACAAGTAGAATACATATCCGGTATTTGCAGGTCTGACTCAGCCTCAGCATGTACGAACGAATTCTTCGGAATTATATATATAAAATAATAAAATATCATCCCTACATATTATTTCACAAAGGTGTTTTTTGTGGCAACGCCAATCTTCCTTCATTATTCATCAAAATTAAATGATTCAAATATTATTGTAAAGCTTACGTTTTCCGATATTGACGAAAAATTGTCAAATAATTTAAAATTGACTAGAATTATTAAAACTTTTTCATTAGAAAGATTATATAGAAGATAGTATATAAGATAGAATAGAATAGAAAGTAGCATGTAGGAGGCGCCATCTATTAACAATCTGTTTAACTAACATGACACCTGTAGAGTGTTAACATTACATAAAGTGCGAAATATTCGCACGAGTCAGCTAGTTTGAATTTAATTAGTAACAACAACGGTTTACGGTGATGATAAACATCGTGATGGAACCTGAACGCCGCGAGAGTCGGACTCGTATTACCGCAATGTTTTGGGAAAAAATACAGAACTAACTTGTTCGTGTTTTTGAAATTACAAATTACTATGTTACAGACTGTCCTAGTCTCGTGTATTAAGTAACACCTACTATTAGGTGACACCTTTATTTTCGCAACATTTGAATATTTACAGGTTGATATTATTAGTAATTGTTAGAAAACTCGTGAGAAGTTCCTTATAACATTATTCAATTCTCAGATTCATCTTGCGGATAGAGCGTGGCATAACAAGAGGCTAATAATTCTGTGGGTATTTTTCAAATATTATAGATAACGTGTGGTCACAATCATCCACGTGATGTTAGTATCAATTTGCCCTAACACGGTAACACGTCAAGGTTAGAGGGGGTGGGGGCAGACTATCAAGTGCAGCGCCGGAAAACAGCCTGCAGGCGATAGTTATCTAACTTTTTAGAAAATGCCCTACCACCATGTTTTGGTTTCACCACGATGTTTTCCCTCATCGAAAGCTTAAAGCTCATTAAGCAATCTTAGCCTCGAAAAAAAATTTAACCACGTTTATGTGTAGTGACCTACATTGCCATCTACCAAAATACATACGTGAAGAATTCTAATGTTAAGTTTTATTTAAATTTCTACCTGTACTTTTATATTGCAGGTTTGCAGCTTGTTAAATGAAAGCAACCTCGTAAATAGTTCGATATTTATTAATATAAACGACATTTAAACAACACCGGAACTGTCCTTATGAAGGGCGCACTGCAACAATATTTCATGTGAAATTCCAACGTATCGGGGAAACGTCTTAATTGCATCGCAATAAGAGCGAATATAACCAGCACACGCGAGTGACCGCGACGACGCGCAATGCGTGCATTCAACTTAAAAGGTTGTGACAGGGATATTACGGTAATTACCTTAATTTGTAAACACAAAAAACAACCGTACACTCGTCCAGTGTTAAGCGAAATATAAATTACAGATATGGTATCGGTGAGCTCGAGAGAACTTTTTAATTTAGAATGCGGATTGCGCTTGCGCACCAATTAACGCATCAACGTCCGTTCGTGAGAACATTATTAATTTTCCGTAGAAATTTATAATTGTGCAATGTTTTTACCGAAACATCTCAATTCACGAATGCCATTACGGAACCCGTTTGCAGTGGCCGCTGTCAAAGTTCAAAGGACGCATGCTTGGTGGTATAAAAAGAAAATCATCCAATTCAAATGATAAGATCCAGGGCGCGCTCCTAACCGCTAACCTTACATATCATTTGCATGAATCTACCCGTGACGAACACAGTCGGAATGCGTCGGGAAACCGCGAAGTCGGCCATCATCTGATTGTACAAACAGAACCCTGCGGTTTCCAAATAAAGCGCGTTCTAAAACACGTAAACAACGCATATATTTGTGAATCATCTCCAATCGCCTTTTGCGGAAGGTCACAGTTTAAAAGCTCGTCGGGCGAGGAACACGCGAGATGAGTAAATCAAAATTTTTGAACGAGGAAATCGGTGAGACGTCGACGTTGCTAACTTTAATTAACCATTCCCATAAAAGGTCGACCTTCAATTGTGACACCTCGAAAGATTAATTTGCAAATGCTTATTTAAAATATGATACATTGTTTCTGTAAAAAATAATAATTATAACTTATGATCCGTAAATACGACGTACACCGCGTCTTTTCTTGACTTACTCATATAATAATAATAAACTAAGGATGTCAATTTAGTATTACACTCAGAATTCTTGTGAAAAATCAGTAATAATGAATTTCTGAAAACTTACTTAAATGAAGGTATAGAATCATCCACGTTATATACCACCTAACCGCAAAGCATTTAGTATTTACAATCCTTTGAAATATAAAAAGGTCGTGTAATTCAAATATGTAGCTCCAGTATTTTGAGAATTGTCTTATTCTTACTTTAATTAGCTTTCACAAAAAAGGAAGCAGAATTGACTTCCAGTAAATCTAACCTTCGATATTATCTTTATCGATAGACATGAAAAAACTCAACCAATCTACGAGTACACTCGCGAAGTTTACTTACGGAGTGTAAGAAGGTCAAATAACATCTTAAGATTTGAGACACTCCAATTAACTTTAACGGCGATAGATAGCGGGCTGGTAGGACTGTTCAGCCCAACTGGGTCGCGATCACCATGCAAGTGGTGAAAAGTCAGTCATAGTGACTCGCCTTTACGTGCCGCGTTTCGGGGTCAGCCGGTACATATCCAGTTTTTATTTACGCAGGCTGGCATGACAGTGGCGAATCGCGATGGATGGTTAATCTCTCGGTGGTCGCCAAAAATTTTATCCCGGGTGCCAACAACATGATGAAATTAAAGCCATCAATGATATTATATATCTATACACAATAAAAAAATTACGCGTGCGGCACCGTACACGTGATAGAAGTGGAACTTCTTAAAAAGGGAGAGGCGGATAGCCAAACTGTGTATTAGATATAAAATGTACAGCTGTATTTCTCCTTCTATGTTATTTTTTTTCTTTTTTTATCATTTTAGGTATTAGCGTTATGGCCAGAATCTCACCACATTCACCTGATCTTAAGTAACGATGTGGCCCAAGATGATAACACGCTAAGCCTATTGGAAGACTGGCTCTCATGTGCAGCTGCCGGAACACACCTATTGGTGCTTGGCGACAGATTTTCGACTTGAGGGTAGTAGCTAGCCAGGCGGCCATTAGAAACAGCCCTACCACTATACTATGGTTTCATCAAGATGTTTTCTTTCAGCGAAAGCTCAGGCTCATAGCAGGGATTCGAGCTCACGTCCATCGACGCGATATCCGTACACGCTACCACTGAAACATCATTGCTTCATTATCGAATAGTCGCTTAAAAAGTATCACTTCAAAAATAAAATTCAGTAAAATGAGTTCACATTATTATCATTGCTGGCTAAATTTATCATAACGCACTACCGACAAATGATGCGCGCGCAGCTCTCACTTTTACCATCTACTATACAGACTAAAAGAAGCATTAACTTCAAACAACATTATACATATACCAGAAGGCCTAGCAATGATAAAAGGAGTATTCATATTTATATTTAAGGAAAGCGTCGTTACTGACTTTCTCAAATCAGACTAATCAGACAAAATCAAAAATTCTTTATTCAATTTAGGCCCTAAGAAGCCACTTATGGAATCAAAACGCTACCAAATCACATAAATGCCCAACACCACTGTATTCGTGATATAGAACTAATTTTCTAGAGAGATCTAGTCTACGCTCCAAGTACGGCTACGGGCTAACTCGTCGAAAGTGTCGTTAGGTGTCTGTAATTGGACCCCACATGTTCAAAGAGCCAAAAATGGTAAGCGCGTGACCGTCCGCGCGACTGGCCGATATCTGCCGGTCGGTGGCTTACGGTTGTCATTAACATATTCACAAGTCATGGGACAGGTGTACAGGCGGTAATGGTGGCCTTAGGTACTGTAAACGATTGCTGCATTTTGATAAGGAGCTCCAGTTAACGCGTGCGCACTACGATTTTGCATTTTATCTGTTTTGCTCCTTATACGGTGACGACGTTACATCGATTTCAATGTGTTTTCAATGATTAATTGTAATAAATTGACATATGCGGAGATTAACTGAGATAACACAGTTCAAATGAATTTCAATTTAATTGACACTAATAGAATATATGTTTTTAATTATCATATTTTGATAAATGATAAATATCATTGGAAAAAACAGATATGGATTATAAAATTATTGCACGTAGAAATTTTAGTTATAAGTCAATTTAAATCATTTATTCTTTGTATTTATATTTCTTTTGGTGCCTTTAGTAGAGGAGAAAATTAATAACCGTGAAAACTAATTTTACTGAGTTTTAATTGTATAAAAGATACGGGTTATAATTCACATTATTATCATTGATGGGTTAACTTCAGTATGTTGTTGGAACGCGAAATCAAATATTGATGTTATTTTTGTTTTGTTTTGCCAAAGAAGTAGGTATGTATAACTACTTACTTACGTACATAATTACCCATAGTTTTTTTTATAGTAGTAAAAAGAAGACTGCCTAATAGTAAGGAGAGTACAAATTAAACACAACCATATTACATAATATAAGGCCAAATAAAGTAAGTTCATGAATAAAAATAAAAATCACAACATGACAAATCAAGTTCCCGCCAAAAACTCCTTGTGCGTTGCTTCGCGCGACATCTACGAAAGTTCTGTATTAGTTTAACCTTAAAAAAACGGGAACGAAGTCGGGCAAAGGCTAGTTATTAATAAAAATGACTCTTTCATTAAGTGAGACGCGGCCGAGATCCCGTTGCAAAGAAAGGGCCGCGCAGTGATGCCGGAGTGTGGAGTAGCGTGGAGTGCCGGAAACAGACCTTCCGGGCACGCTTCCCGACGCACGACTTGCATTATCGAAGCGGCTAATTAATGCCGCAGTGACGTCGATGTGTCAATAGAACGTCTATTTCAACGAACAGATGGCGGAGAACTTATTCTTTACTCTTTAGGCCGTTAATTTTTCATCAGTATCTGTTTATTTTAATATTAGCACGGCAAAGTGATGGCGCTGATGGTAAGCATTGCAGACCCCAAAAAAAACAGTGGCCACTGAGAGAGCAGTAGTCCATTGTGATCGTCACTGTCATACCTGCTTGTAAGCCTCTCGGCAGCTGGATATACTTTGAGTGAATCAGAAACGCGACAAACGAAAAGAGAGTCACTGTAACGAGTTATCATCACAAGCCTGATGATCACGATCTCTACCACCCCGTTTGAATATTGGATATACACCGATTAATTCCGGAACGTCCCACAATTGGAAGTGTTACACCTAGTATATGATGGTCGCGATCCAGTCAGACAGAACTGTCGTTTCCTATCACGATTAATAACTAGTTTATACTAGATATATATACTATAATAGATAAATATGTAAATCACGCCAAAAGGCGATAAGTATTAAATTTTTAACAAAAATATAAGATACATGTATTCAACCTTCGACTAAACCTTTTGGTCGACTTTCTCTAACATCTGGCGAGCAAACAAAGACTTGAAACGAACGAAGGGCGTCGCCTGCCCGCCTGCAGGCATGGAGCGTTGAATGCGAGCTATTAGGGCGTTCAGGCACCGTGGAAGAGCACCGCGCCATCAGTGCGGAACCAAATACTTCAAGGACCCTAGCACTTACACTTCGTGAGAGAATCACTTCGAAAAAAATTAATGTTGGTATACTTATATGAGACTGATAAACTTGAAAACCATTTGACCAATCACCATGTAAGTTAGTAGTTAAGTGTATTTTCATGGTGAAGGTTTTTATGCTATCTCTTATGGCGCTGTGGTCGTTTTACTGACTACTGCTAAGGGCAGACAACGTCTGCGGAGCCAGCTAGTATTTTATGATGTAAAACATGGTCGGAAAATGAAAAAGGAAAGTGCAGCAGGTGCGGACACCGTGAGGTAAGCCCTTCCAGGGCGAGGGAATGGAATGCGACTATTATTAGAGGAGTCGGCGCCGGCGGCGCGCGCACGGCTCGGCGTACCCGACCTCGCCATACAGGCCGTTCTATTTAAATAATATTGTTTTTATTCTGGTCATAACAATTTGTTAAATATTGACTTTCTGTCTTATCTCTATTAACATTATAAAACTTAAAGGATTGTTTAAACGCGCTAATCTATAGAACTGCCAGTCTAAATAAATAAAAAATTGCACGTTATAGCCTATTTATCGAGCAATGTGGCAAGTACGGGAAATGACAACGTAGTTCGTCGAATAAATTTAAATAAAGTTGCTGCACCGCTCCTTAGGATCGTAATATAAAGGTATTAGGACCTTACATATGAAATTGGCGAACTTGATCTCAAATATCTGGCGTTTGGTTAGGAATTCCAAATTTAAGCTTATGTATTTGTGTTTCGAATTTAGTCATTAATTTGTTTTCGCACCATTTGATTTTCTTTGACATCATTCATTTCACCTAAAATGTAAAACTTAAAATAACGCGTTATTTACGAATTTGAGTTCCACTTTGGCATCAGCGCTGCAGAAACAGCTCGAAGAATTAATTATGTGTATGGGGAAGCTACTGTAACATAAAGTACGGTATGTTTTTGGTTTCAACGTTTTCGTTCTGGAAATGTTGATCTTCGAAACAAACCCCGCGGACGGTCAGAAACCCTATTTGATAATTAAGAATTAAAGGTGATCGTGGAAGCGGATCTATCGCAAACCACGTCAGAGTTAGCGGCAGGCTTCAGTGTGAGTGATAAAATAATTTTAATTCACTTGAAAGAAATTGGAAAAAAGTGAAAAGGCTCGATAAATGGGTACCGCATGAATTCATTGAAGCACACCAATAAACACACATTGAGTGCTGCGTTACATTACTTAACCGTTACAATAACGAAGGAATTTTGAATCGTATTGTTACTTGAGACGAAAATGGATTCTTTAGGACAATCGGAAACGCTTATCACAGTGGGTGAACCCAGGAGAACCGGCCAAGTTCTATACCAAGCGAAAGTTGACTCAGAAAAAGATACTGGTGAGCGTTTGGTGGACCAGTTATGTTGTCATATGCTACAACTTCTTAAGATCTGGCTTGGCGATAACGGCAGATCTGTATTGTCAACAATTGCAAACCATGATGGAAAAGCTAGCCGTTAAACAACTAAGACTGGTCAATCTCTCTAGCCCACTGCTGCTTCAGGACAACACTAGACGCCGTACTTCACGACTGACGGTCACAAAATTAGAGGAACAGTGGTTGGAATATCTCCAACACCCACCATACTCCCCGGACCTTGCTCACCGACAGACAGATTACCACTTTTTATCGGAATTTGGAAAATTTCATGCAAGGAAAAAAATTCAATTCCGATGAGGCTGTCCAAACCGCCTTCAAAGATTTTATTGATTCTCGCTCCCAAAATTTTTTCAGCAATGCAACCAATGTACTCTACCTATAAAATGTCGAAAGTGCATAGATAATAATGGTACATACTTCGATTGATTAAATGTATAATTTCAAAATATTTTTGTTTTATTTTATCCATATAAAGCGCTAAATTCATATGTAAGGACCTATTATATAGCCTGAAACCTTCTTCAATAAATAGGATACAAAATGTAATTATAATTTTTAACTGATAGTTCCGGAGTTTCACGCGTTCAAACAAACAAACTTGGAGCTGTATAATATTAAGTAATATATGGAAATTAGTACTAATTATGCAAAAGAAAGAAATTGATTTAGCTCTAGAAACATCCTGTAAACTAGAGCACGCTGCAGCTCACGTTATCGGCGGAGCGCGCACGCGCATCTCGGCGCAAGCCCGCGACCGGCGCGCCGGCGCCGACTGACCAGTTGTTAGGCGCTGCGCTCGCGTAGACGTGCTCCTGTGCCGTTTCGGTACTACTCAGCATTAGCAGACCCTCGCGGGACCAAACGGGAAACAATGGCAATATTTTTTGTATATTTTTGTAAAAATAAAACAAACCCATACATCACTCGAACCACTTGATTTATTACTGGTTCTCAAAGAACATTTTAACGTAAAAAAATAATGAAATGTTTCGGTCTAACAATTAATCTTTTGGGATTGCTTCCGATTTTCAAATTAACCAAAATGACAGCAGTTGAAATATTTTTAAAGAATGATAGTTTAGCAGACATATCTTCGGACTATACATAACAATATTATTAAATATTTTAAAATAAAAAAATGGTTTACTTTAATTGCTTAAGATTGTAAGAAGTTATACTTATTTGGCGAAACAAAACATAAATCACTTCAAACATTTTATCCCGCGTGCCAACAACTTCATGAAGTCATTCATGATAGCAATGTGAATTCATTTAATTATTTTTTTTAATTATGTAGAAAATAATTTGACGGTGAATAAATACATACACATTATTTTAATTGTTAAAATAAGGTTCGTGTAATTTTTACACAATTAAAAAGTAAGTAAAATAAATTCATAAAATATTATCATTGGTGGCTAATTTAGTCATATTGCACATATGTCACATAATGCGCGCGTAATTCTTAATTATACCCTTACCTCCACTAACCGCACCAAAAGAAATATAATTCAATAAATTAATATTACTTGAAGCAACATGAGAAACAATTACAATACATATCACTAAAAATATGACATAACATACGCAAATTACTAGGAGTGTGCGAATAGTGTCAGAATTATTATAATTATTCGATTCGGTACATATAATACGTATATTCGAATACACAAAACCTTAAAAATTACCTAGACTTGTCTATATCTTCTAAGCATATTATAAAACTTAAAGTCTCTCCGTCTGTCCGTTTATGTTCTTTTCACGCGAAAACCACTTGTCAGATTTACATGAATTTTCTTTTATTTCATAGATATGTTATCTGGCCAGGTTATACTATATATTTTATGAACATAACAAATGAAATAAACAGTGACGATAATGGTGAATCAATTCGGAAAAAGACGCTTGTGGGTCGATTAAATGGGTCACGCTGAGTAAACCATAAGAGATGAGACCATAAGACAAACTATGAGAGAAAGACTTCCAAAAAGTCTGTTATAGCTAGCATATGTCTATCATCTAAGGATCACCCCACAGAATTTCTGAGTTAGCACAATTCACGCGTGCGCTCGACCGACAGCATTATTGTAGTCCACGAAGCGGAGCCGCGGGCACAGTTAGTAAAAAATAAAATACAATATACCCAACCACAGAAATTAAGAGGTACATTGTGAAGATGTATAGTCTGTAAATACATATTCACATGTCTAAAGTATTACGCGAGATATTATGTGTTTATCCAAACATAAAACAAGACGGCCCTAGCACTTAAACGCTCACATACATCACTCAGAAGTACAAAACAATTACCTCGTAAGGGTTCATTACAAATAACAACGGATTAGACAAGGCTCACTTCCAGGTACTAATAATAAGTTAATTTCTTAGTAAAGTTACGTTCACACTTACTCGTACACTTACCTATCACGTTACCGCAGTCGGTTGTTAGCGCGTGCATAAAACGCTAGTCAGTTCGCGACAACGTAAAGAAACCCATTCAATATACGTGGAATAAGTCGAACGTGAATCGTTCATGGGTTTATCGTTAATAGGGTAATTCATCACGTACCAATATGTAGAAAGCTACCACGAAATTTGTATGAAAAATATCATCTGATCCATCACACTAAACTTTCGTATTTTTTTGAAGATATACTTTTTTATGCGTTAGGTAGATGTAGGGTTACGTACTTTTTTATATCAAATATAGTATTTTCTAGTCTATTAACTGAAAAATATAGTAGTGAAAAATGTAGAATAATAGTAGATGGCAATAAAATACAAAAAAAAAGTTGTTTCGCCTACTATATATATTGTTAGAAATATAATAGTCGGACGCCTAATATAGTAGGATACTGAATTATATAGTAAGGGTTGGCAACCCTAGATAGATGGTAAAATTGAGAGCTACGCGCGCAGCATGTGACAGAAGTGTGACATGAAGTTAGATCTCAATGATAATAATGTGTATTCAATTTTACTCACTTTGTAACAGTTTAAATTAATATTAAGTACATAGAATAAGTAAACATTATTTTAATATATATTATATCATTCATCATTTCAGCCGAAAGACGTCCACTGCTGGACATAGGCATCCCCCAAAGATCGTCATAACGACCGGTCCTGTGTTGCTCGCATCCAGCGGCTTCCCGCAACCTTATTAACCAGGTGGTCGGTCTACCTTGTGGCGGGTCTGCAAGGCCATCACTCGAAAAGTCTTTACTTATATAAAACTAAAATATTTTAACTAGATATATTTTTATACAATTAAAGTTTATGTATACATAGTTTAAATTATTTTTACATAATTAAAAAAGTCCAGTAAAATGATTTATCATTATTAACGTATTATCTTTGATAACAACTTCACCATGTTGTTGACAGAAAGGTTACATTTTTTGGAGTTATTTTTGTCTTGTTACGACTAAGAATTATAATTTCTTATGTGCATAGTGCGTACATAAGTACCTACACACTTTTTTTTATAATACACATTTTCTTATTTTAAACGCCAGTGTCCGTATGGTCCGCACTCTTAAAAAAGAATTAATATAGACTACATTTAGAATTATAAAAACATGTTTTTTTATACTAATAACATAATACTAAGTTACTTCATGACAGTATTCTTCTTTTGTTTCGTTTATTTACATAAATACAGTTATTTCTTATTGTATTTTGTTATTCCGCAGTTACGGCCACTAAGCGCTGTTTATTAAAGGAAGTGTAGCAAAATAAAAAATATCAAACGTAAAATAAAACCGCAATTCTCAACGATAAAACATCACAACAGCTTCCGCGTAGCCGACACAAAAATGGACAATAACAGTCGTCGGGGGTATCATCAAAACTCGCCACGCTGATTTAAAGCCTACGCCGAGACATGAATAGGACGTCTTAAACAACTCCGCGCGCGAATAAATCTGGGCGACAGCAGTTAAGAAGCAATTGAGTGTCGCCGAAACGGCGTCACATCGCAATTTGTCGCTCGGCTTTCGTTCTCAAGTGGGAAACGGCCCTAACGGTCTCGCGGATTACCCGAACACGCACAGTTTTCATACGACCCGTTGTTACCGGCACGTAACCGGTGTAACGCGTTGGATAACAACCATTGAGGTAATTAACATGCATTTCTTACAGGGCGATGCAATTAAGAGGCAACGGACGGTAAACAGTATCGTAAATCAATGAAACTGCATCATGATGTCGTGAGCTGGAAGCGTTATTCGTTCTGCACTATATAGACGTATATTAAGTAGAATATACATAGGTCGTTACGGATTCTAAAAACGACAGTTGGATATGTCGGGATGATAATACTTTACAAAAATATGCTACAGAATTCGTTAGTTTGGGGCCATCTGTAGTAATGAATTTGTAGGTCTGTCCCGAACATGACTGACTTTGTGTGAGATGAGCATAATTGTCTATATATTTACTATAAAGTATCAGTTATTTAGTTATCATAGTACAAGCTTGAATTAGGTTGGAATTAATTGGCCGTATTATGATATCAACATATTAAACTATACTATAATTAGGAAAAGCACCTAAGCGAATGCCCAACAGATGTTATTGTCTATTCTTGGGCATTATACGATCGAGCCGTAAATACGTCGGCCACCGATCGCTTTGCCTACTCGATGCCTATCATTTTGTACCATTGTAGGTAGGTAATTAAGGTCACGCGGTAAATTCGACGCGGCCCATTATCTAAACTATTGAAGCGACATTAACACTAGTTAAGATTACGTTGAGTATGTACGTATGTAGTAGCTACTTGTTGTAAGTTATGTGCCTGCAATACAATGATAAACAGATGTCTTGAACTAAATACTAAACAAAGTAAATATGTCATCGAGCACTCATGAGGTTGATCAGCGAAGACTACTCTGTCGGAGGCGACAGTTTTGAACTGATACTTCTCAGAACGGTAAAGTACAAATTTGAGTTACGTAACGGACAATACGTAATGGTATAAAATGATAATGTTCAAATTCAAAGAAGTATCACTTTAACTGCGTGTAAAGTAGAGTGTACATTATGTATTTATGTAAAATATTTGAGAATCTTCACAACATGCTAATCATATTAGTTAAATCATCTCGATACATAATTTGGAATTGTAATCAAAATATGCTAACGGCTCGAGTTGCGAAGAGTCACGTAAACACGATAAATGTGTTTCAACAATTAGCGATATTATATATAAAGAAGCTAACAATATTTTTTATACAACTGTAATGAATTAATCTATAACCACATAATATGAGTTTTCCGTTTATCGTATTCAAACAAAAATGTTACAAAATCCATTTAAGACCTAACATTAAGCCCATTTTATAATATTATGTACTTATGTGTGTAAACGCACCCATATTTCACAAGGTTCCATTAATTTATGCGTAAATTGTGCTTACGGTTCACTTAAATGAATCAGTTTATCATAATAATATTGTAGTGAATTAATGTACGAGTGAATGGCGTCTGCGCCTGCGCCCATGCAAATGTACGTGAAATATGTCACGGCGAAACTGGTCGATTTAAAGTTAGCCATCGAGAATTAACGTCGCCCTCGGGTGTGCACGTCTAATAAAACTTTAAGAACTCGACCGTGTTTATTGTCAGAACAGACAGAATAAACACGAAATAGTAACTACATATCCTTCTTGCTACGTACAAAAAACTATGTTTACTAATTCAAAATCGAAGAACACATGCCAAATAATGCATAAATAATAGACAACCAAAAGTAAAGATTAAAAAAACCTTATTTGAAGAAAATCTTACGTATAGATTGGATATTATAAAAAAAGTTATCATAACTCTTTGACTAGTCACAGTCGATGTTACGTGACGTGACACATCTAGTGTGGTTATTTTCACCACAATAAAACAACGGGTTTATCAATCAACTTCATAATGTAGATGTGTTGTTAAAATGTGAGCGCGAAACGTAAAAATTCACCCACATCGTTTTATCACAACACGCCTAAAGAAGTGAATCGTCAACAAATAAAAACTTCGTCAAAAATTTTCACATCTTCAATTTGAAGAAGAGTATCTCGGATTTTAGTAGCGAAGATTGTCCATTTCCCATGAACTCGTTAAGTCATGTTTACGCACAAACGGTATTCCGAGGTGGAGTGTCTATGGTACCTAATTATAATGTTTACGATGGCAACGATGTGTAATTATGGTGACGCAAGACAGTAACGATGGCACATTATGGAACGCTCTAGAAAATTTTCCACATTGCATAATTGTGGGCTATAGAAAAATAACAAGATTTTGTTGTTTCTACTAAGAATTTACTAATATTTGCAAACATACTGGTTTACATAAAGGCTTCTTGCATTTATACCAATGTTACTAAATAAATCTGGATATAAGCTTCGGATGTATCTACTTCTATATGAACTGAATAAATTTCGACTTAATAAGATATGATTTTATGGAATGAGCAAAGGCGTAATAAATTTGGAAAAGAAACCGTTGGCAATTTCAAGTGGAACCATATGAAGGATTAGAGTCTGCACCATGTGAGAAATGAGTCAATGCTTGAGGATGACCCAAAAAACTTTAAAATAACGTTAATAAAAATATTATGTATAATATTGCAATATTACGAGGTTTTCTTATCTTAAGTCTTTGGTGACTTTGTTTCATCTATGGTCTTCTAAGTATATTATATAACGATATGGTGAGTGCCAGTCGTGGCATAGAACGTTTACTTAATTGAACTTATACTATAGTTCATTTCTGAAGAATTATAATTATATGGAAACATGAAGCTTATGCAATAAAAATGTAAAAGCCCACATACTAAATGATTATTTTTTCTTAAATGAAGGTAACTTAATTGAATGGGTTTCTTATGATCCATCGCCAATATCAGTCAGTGTATATTCAACTAGTCAGGGTAAATGTGGAATTTGCAGCCGGTGTGTTCACAATTACCAGCCAGATATACCTGTAGGCCAGTAGGACAGTAGATATAATTCTAGATTCAACAGCGTTAAAAAAAACAACGCTTTACCTAGCATATCAACGATAATACTATACAATAGTTCTATTTCAAAACATAAACAACAACAGGATACACCAGTATCGTGGAAATAGCTAGATCATTAAAATAAATTATTGAACGGTATAGAATAGAAATGAAATTTATAAACCGCATAACAATTTATTGCCAAATCAGCTAGTCGGTTGCTAAATTATAATAATACTGCGTACTAAGGTTCAAGACAGCTTTCCGAGAACGACGATCGAAGGTGGATTAGTTACACTTTTTCTCAGTAGGAGCACACAAACACCGCGGCATCTTTCTCAGCGAATCTAGACGCGGCTGGACATTATGCAACAACTGTAATGCAACCGCGTTTTGCATAGACAAGATCTTATTGATATGATAATATACAGAAAACTGGGGACTCGATTGCACAAGTCTATTTGCATTAGTTAGCTGCATTTGTATAATAGTTCATGATGTTGCTAGTACAAATTTAAATATGGATACAATTCTTTCGGTTCCTTGAGTTTTGGTTTTCATTTTCCCTTTATATTATAAAATGCTATTTAGATGAAACGTTATCCGTTAATATTCTTCACAAAACATTTGAATACTTTTTAACTTCAATTGGCGTACAAATTATTGACCATTCCGCCTTCATAGTCTAAAGGTGAAGTTACCGACTGGAACAACACTTGTTTGTAGGAAAATGAACATAAAACAATAGATACATAAAAGTACAACAATAACATGAACGCGTGTGCGCAACACATATGGATATATGCATAATAAGTTACATCGCTTGTCTGTCAATCGTTCGTCAACAATTATAAGGACTGAAAATACATACATATATATAAAGCGGTAATATTCCGAGTTAATATTTATATTTTGCGCTGTTTCGAACTAACCAATTACAACGTGACTTTGCTTCCAGTATAGGATCAAAATTGATATAGGTATGTACAATTTTTTTGTATTATTCATTTGTTTGTATACAACACTATTTCACAAGTGTCTAATTAAAACTACCGAGGCAGCTGATACGATTCATGCGAGCGACTATGGATTTAACATTGGTCTGGATCTTTGGAAATTTGTATTCAGTTAAAACTGCTGCAGACTTGCATGAATATATTACTTTATAGTCAGTAGACTTTACTATGTTGAATATAAAACCCAAAACTTAAATAAACGACAGAAAAGCTGATTATAACTTAAATAAGTTTATCTAAATAATATAAGAACCTTTTATTTCCAGCTACCAGGCGTAACAAGTCCCGACAAGTTTCAACAATTGCCTATTAAGACGTCACTTGAAACAATGCAGACGACCGAACGTGGAATTCAAACATAGTAAACACATCTACATACCTAAGTAATACTAGGTACGTGTAAACAGAGAACTATTCTTATTTCTTACAGTTGAGAACATTCTGACGACTTTGATCTTTTGTTCAATATTCATCAGTCAGTCTCAGAAAAAAAACTCCTATATACTCAACTAAAATAAATAACTATATACCAAAAAATTAACGATCGGATCGTAAAAACGCTTTTAAATGTTTAAAAAATAATATAAATGGATACTGTTTATAAAATCAGTGAAAGTGAACAGTTATGAGGCGGACAAGTGTTATTTTCTAATCCACATTTCCGACGCAAACGTCAAATCTCACTCCATTTAACAGATTAATTTGTTTCAACTGTATATAAATTACTATGATATTCCAAGAGAAGGTGTACAGTCTAAACAAAGTTCGTATAATGTGCAAGAACAAATCATTTATCACGCTTGCTAAGATTATTCCATATTCTACTATTGCGAATAGTAATAATAATAATTGTTGTTGTTGTTAAAGTTGCTGGTTAACAAGAAGCCGGTGTAGATACGATATCGTTCAACGCCAACAGTAGATAAGTATTACGACTTGGGTTCATCATGTAAATTGAAGATTTTGCTCCTTGAACTCTTTTTATGTTTACTTCTGAGATGGTTCGATAATGTAGAAGTAGATCCAGTGTAACCATTATAACCACGAGAAATCATTAACTCGAGTGTGTTAGGGGTTGAGGAAGTAACAGGCAGAAGGGAGCAGTGCAGGCAAGTGCAGCGTATTTTTTTTTGATACGTTCTTAGCGCAAAAATTTATACAAAGTTCGGCCGAACTTCGGCTTCGGTATGATTGCCAACCGTACATTCAGCCGAAGTTTGGCTTCGGTATATACCATATTCGGCCCGACTCTAGAAAAGAGTAATTAATAAAAAGATTTGATGAACGATCAAACATTTCGCGTGTTTAAAATTGCATAATAATCTAAACCTTTGAAATAAGATACAGAGTATACATATCTATTTACGAAATAATACTTTTACACCTTTATTTACTTTTACATTGCGCGGAATAAGCTGCAATACGTGTGGGAGTGTATTGCATGCATGTATCGTGTTGATTCAGGTTATATTACAATTGCATAACATTAACACTTTATGCAATGTGTGTTTTTTACCAACCATAACGTCTATAACATCTGCTAATTATCGATAGTTCACATAATACGAAAACCTACTTGTTTTTTTAAATAGTGAATTGATGGCCAGTTTTACTAATTGATATTCCATAATGTATTTTTTCACAGTATCGCATTTGGGGTTCAACAATAATGCAAGAGATCATCTTCAAACATTTTATTCACTCTCCGGCGATTTGAACTCAACATATATATGTATAACACTATGCCATAAAAATTTTTTTTTTCTTCATCCTATATAAAAAAATAAGTTGTCATAAAAAAACTATACCAATTTGAACCTCATAACTTTATTAGACAGCTCGTGCTCGCACAAAGAAGGGTGACTTGAATGAACGATCGTGATAGCGTCGATGTCATATGCGAAGATAGTAAAACTCATGCTGGTTTTACTTCTGGGAACGTTTTTAGTGTGAAAGTTATAATTAATAACGTTATTGGTAACACGCAGTGACATACGGTGAGTTTCAATTACTTCCTCAAGTAGTCTTTGACAGACCTCAAATAGAACCCATGCTTGTTTTCTAATTGAGTATGAAAGCAACCTTACTAAATAATTTATTTTTTCTATAAATCTCGCTTTACATTATCAACAGACTTGACATTCACCTTTCTTCGACTATCTTTTACTACAAATATCCGGTTATAAACCAGAGCCTACTATTCAGAGGTGATATTTTCTATGACGTCGCGAACAGGTTCAAGATCACCACATTAAATATAGAAATCGGCCGTAGCTCTTTCGTAAGCTCTGACATTATGACCTGCATCATTATAAAAGAACACCGTAACGTAAACATGTGGAAAGTTTGGTCCAATCTACGTGTATAATAACCAGTTATCAATTTCATATTAAAATATTACGGAATTTTATCGTTTATATTGCGAAAAACATTTTAAGCATACTTCGTATTCGTAACATTTTTACAGGCTGACTTACCATACTTACCATACTTATCATCCTGTTTATTTGTATCATTGCCATATTACAGTAATTTATCCGAATTCATAATAACTTTAGAGAAAAACTCTAAATTTGTTTATATATGACAAAAGATTTTGGTATTTTTATTACAGAAATGAATATTTAATTTACACTGAAAGTCTTATGCTTCCAGTTTTAGAGAGCAGACAACAACATTGGAATCCATTTCTATCTTTAATCGACAAATATTTCAACTACTCCATCGTGCTTAAGTACAGATTATAAAACGCTTTCCCCATTAATCAAACATTTCGCATCTAAAAGTATCAATGGTAAAGTGAAAACAATATAACATATAGATACGCGTAAGAATAATATTCAATTATATGTACGCTGTAAGTACATCTCCCAAACCAATAAATCAGATCGCAAGTAGGCAGGTGGGTCGGCGCCGGCGCACGCATGCCGACGCACACCCACTTCTGACTACTGAATCTTTTATGAGTGCTAAGTAATGTTTTGTTTTATACATCAGCTGTATGTTCTATAGATTTCTGATTGCGAAATTGTCTATATTATCGAATTTTATGATTAAAAATATGTGATCCATAATCTTATACATATAAACACGGGGTTGACTTAACTGAAGGTCCTTGACAGGAGTTATTAGTGAACCAAGAATGCCTATAGAGATCGAAAGAAATGAATGCAAAAGGTCACTTAAACCAGCGCTTCTAGTGAATATAACTGCAAGATCCTGCTAAAATCTGACCCAAACCCAGTGAAGCTGTAAAAGCCGTCTGAGGATTCAGGGCCTTTATGGCTATGAGAGTAGTCAGACCGAAAAAAATATATCTGAAAAGCATTAACATCATGTAATAGATATGAGAATGCTCATATAGGCTGGGGAAGTAAATCCTAATCCTAAACCATATTCGGATATTCAGGAAACACTTAAACTGGTAAAAATTCAGTACCATATTGCTAAAAATCCTATACCCATATATAATATGCATTATGAAGAAGACCTATTGAGAAGGTGTATTTAAAAACCCCTTAAAGAGGTCGCAGAAGACCAATAAACCTGGCTGGGTGGTTGATAAGGAGAGACATGAAGAGTATAGGAATATACCAGGAAATTACAACTGCATTAAAAAAGGCGCATTAAAAGTAGGAGAATAGGAAATAAGGCACGAGGAATGATTCATAAGTTCATACGACAACTTTAAATGTTTAAGCAGTATATAGAATATATAGAAAATTAACTCTATTTCACACTAATCTTTACTTATGCAATCTATACTAATATCATCGAGCGGAAGAGTTTTTTGTTTGTTTGTTTAAACACGGTAATCTCTGATCTCTCTTTCATTATGATAGCCAGATTCACGAGGAATAAATAGTATAAGGCTATATCTCTCAGCTAGCTTTAAATAATTATTTTTGTAACTGCTTTATCCGCGTGTGCTGGCGTAATGGTTAGTGATACGTAAATACAATGTTCTACAAAAATATTGCTCCTTAGTACATCTAAAAAAAGTCCGCGATACCATACGCCTATCTCTTATATATAAGTCACAATAAGGTATTATATGATAAAGTATAATTGAAAAGTGATTTATGAGCATTATTCTTGGGCATGGCATATTAACCCTTACTCACGAAAGTTACTTCATCATCAAGACAATTTTATGTAGACAAACTTTGCCCTTTGTAGCATGTTATTTGGACGAATAGTTAGGGTTATAATATAAAATTTAAATTATTCAACACTCGGCTCGGGTCTATGACTATAGCAGCAGTGACGCGAACGAGCCGTGTGAGTTGTAATGCATATCCCTGGCCACCCGATAAAAATATTGTCTATACGGAAGTATTATAAATCATCCATCAGCGATTTCTTTTCAATTATACGCGGGTGAAACCGTGGGGCACAGCTAGTATTATATAAAATACCAAATTCACAGTCAACATTTTTTATAGTAAATTCACAATAAAAAAATTTGTATCTTTAAATCCTAACATGACTTAGTTATTTCTTAGTATGGTTGCAATATTTCCTAAAACGTCATAGTATTTGTACTACAACAGCGCGTAAATGTTACGCACATTTTTTAAATTTATTATAGTATTTCATTTATTAGTAAAAAAATCATTATATATTATTACATTTTCGTCAGAAAAAAGATTCGGGTTGAACCCAACTCATGCCTAAAGAAGTTTTACTCAAAAACTATATTACACACCTAACTTTCCTTCCCCATAGCAAATAGTTTCTTCAAATGACAGAATAATTACTTATTTCGCAGTTCGGCATAATATTAAAATTATTAAAAATACTGAGAAAAAATTAGGTTACCGGGACAACATCTGTGAACTGCTAACACATTTTATGTTTGCAAAAGAATCCCATGAGACAGGGCTAACGGCTTTATTTTAAGCCATAAAGTATTTAACGCGTAAACAAATGAAAACATTGTTTAAATTAGCAAATTGGATCAAATTCTCTACGCAATATGTGTAAACTATCCAGTTTTTGTTTAATCGATATTAATATTGTAAAGCTCAAAGTTTGTTTATTTGACCACGCTATTTTCCATAGATAATTAAAACAAGGCTATTTTCTCTGGAAATACCAGTTAGATTTGAAAACTTTTGTATATATTTTGATATACTATATAATACTTATATATTATATAAGAACTAGTTGTACCCCGCGGTTTCAATCGTGTAACCTATCGTTGTTCTCCCTTCCCATACTTTGTCAGCAGCTTTCAAAATTGCTTCACGTTCATGATTACTGCTCTGCTTCTTAGAGTCATAGCTTGAAGTTATATAGCCTTCCTTAATAAAGCTATAGAATATGACCGTTAATTCTAGAGATTAGCGCGTTAAAACCAACAAACAAAAAAACAATATTTTGAACTTTATAATAATATTAGTTAAAATAAATCTTCGCTTACTCTCCTAGTGACGCAATTTGACGAAATATATGTTAATTTAATACCTATGAAAGTAAATTAACACTTCAATGTTTTATTAGTTATCTAAACGGCAATGAAGGTCTACCGGCTCAAGGTTTGTCTTCCGGTATTTATGTTTTGCAAGTGAAAAGATAAATTTACATTATGATAACGGCTTGGACGTGTAAATTAATTGTAAAGGTGCTTAGGAATTTTAAATTTACTTAAATAATAATGTTCATAAAAAAAAATATTTATCTATACTATTCATAAACATACCACATTGTATGTTTATAGGAAGTAATCTCTAGAACTACTTATCCGATTCTAAAAGCCTTTCACTAAAAGTTAGCTACGTTCAGGTTGATGGTTATAGGCTATATTTTTATTGTTAACTAGCAACCCAGCCCGGCTTCGCACGAGTAGTAGAGTATGTACGAGTAGTAGTAATTACATATAACTCTATTAGTTTTAGCGGCGCACGCGAAAAAGCTCTCTGTCGACATGATTTTTACTGACAATAACAACAAACATCGTTATATTTCTATCGATTTATATAAATCTTTAATTAATTACACACCTAAACCTTCCTCATGAATCAGTCCGTCCACTGATGAAAACCGTATAAAAATTCGTTTGGTAGTTCAAGCCCAGTGAAACTGTAAAAGTCGTCTGAGGCTTCAGGGCCCTTTCGGCTAACAGTGTACTCAGATCGAAAACAAACCTAACTTGGTAAACTTGGAAAATAAAACATTATCTAAATACAAAAATTATATATAACAATTGTTCACTTAACAGTAAAAGTCGCGGGCTGTTGCTAGTTACTTACATAAAAATGAAGAACTTCAGATCTAGATCATGATTTACCTGAAACAAAACATTTTACTATTAATTAATTTATTAACTCAACTTTGTATTGTAGCAAAAGCAACTAATTTCTATATATTGCACAACAATAACATAACTATTACCGTTAAAATCCAAACTAAACTGACTAAATGCAATGTTACACGTATGCACGTATATAAATTAAAAAGTATAAAATGAAATTATAAGTTTTTAGAATAATACTATATTATATCACAAGATAATCTTAAACTTACAGTAAAGATTTTACAATTACAGTAATAATTAGAACTGAAAGGGAACGTAAAAAAACTTTGTGGCAGGAGACGACCACCATACACCAGGTGTACACCTGACATAGTGCCACGATTAGGCGTACCAGCGTATATACAGTTGCCGAAAGGCTTGCTAACCGACTTGACAGTGACGACCTACGATGTCCTGCCGATGTCTCGACGATCGGCGTTGGTTTGCATTGTACTGTGCTTACAAGTAGGCACTTGGTCCTATATGTATATATTTATTGACTTAAGACCAATCAATTAGATGTAACATATTCATATGACACAATCGGTTATTCAGTAAAATATTCCGCGGGGGATACGCCCAACGGCTAGTGTTAGTGCGGTAAATCGATTCGATGTCGAGACGTGGGTCGCATCACTAATCAATTTAATCGCCGCCGAGCCGAATGCCAGATGCCTGCGTCGTAGTCACGTTTCAGCTGAACTTGCTACTCTTGCTAGTGTTTACTTCATGTATCCGGACAATCGATTATTGACATTGATTCCGTTAATTCATTTTGACGATCGAGAATCGATTATTGGAATTTATTTTTTGTTTCATACTAATATGAAACTCAATTAACTTAAATACACTAAGATTATTTTAAAACTTTAAGTAATTGTTTCTATTATATATAGGTCAAAAAATATATCTTGAGATTGAAATGTAAGGAAATTGTGATCTAATATTTTTAATTTTTTGATGTTTAAATTTGAGTTGAAAAGTTTAAATCGTGGCTTTAAATATATAGCTGGAATGAAAAAGTTTTAAATCCTTCATCTTACGTGTGATAAGGTTATTAACGCATGAGCTTAACAAATGAGGTCAAACAACCAAATAAACTGTCAAGTTTTGTAACCTTACTAACAGCGCAGACGTACCGACGTATCCGAACAAAGAGCTCAATACCAATTGCATCGGAACAGTTGTCGACCCGGAGAGTAATCACGGTTAATAAATACAAATTACACAACGATCAAACAGCGTGCCACTTCTTGCTAAGTGGGACAATTACCTTCGATAAAGGACTAGTAGCGTATGAATCTATGCCTTTAACCACAATAGATAAGCATTAGCTCTATTGACGTATCTTGTCATCGCGAGAACAATGTTTTTGCATTAAATAGGGCAGATTTAGATAATAGCTGAACTTTGTAAATCACTAATTAACAAGTAATACAAAAAAAGATTACTTAGTATTTTAAACTTGGATATTCACCTGTTTATTATAAATTTGATTCATATACTATCGACAAATGTCTCAGCTTCTATCACAATTGTTAAAATTATATTTTTAACAGTAAAACGGTAAACTTATAATTGTGATAAAGATGTATAAAATGTTAACGTATGTTCGTTACATACAACAATAGAAATTGACATATGGATACTAATCTAATATAGTCCAATTCCAATCAGCATATACCAATATTCCAGCAAAGTCTATTTCTACTAAAATCGCCTATATACATTTTCAAACGCTTCTTGTGATGATTGTATTGTGGCTAGAATTTTTGTAGACATTCAGTATTTTGCGAATGAATTCTAATTCATAATATTATAATTATACCCTTTAGTGCTAAGCAAACGTTTAATCTTAAGCAGTTGAATTTCAAATAAAAAGTACACAAAAATTTGCAATACGCAAATTTCCTATTAAAACATCACTTTCAGATTTCAGAATGTATAAATCCTAATATTTATGGTAAGACACCTAATATTTCATCAACTTTCTAAAAGAACAACTAAGAAGTTTTTAATGTTTGCGTTTGTAATTCATACGTCCAGTCTAGACACGACGACAGAAATTGAGGACATGGAATAATAATTTGTTTAGCAAGCTTCGTTTCAGCGCGCATGTCACTTTACACTGTCCATTACCCTCGGTGAAAAAAATTATTTATTTAGCTCAAATATTTCGTGTGTTTAAAAGTTATGGAAAAATCTAGAAAATATGCCCGATGAGTGTAAGACATTAAAACCTCTAAAATGGGACTGGCTCCCAAGTGCAGCTCACATTGGTGACATAATATGTTGTATTTTGTATGAAAGTTCAGGCTCATTGTTGAAACATATTAGTATATGTTAATATTTATAAACTTGTTTTGATGTCTTTATTATAACTACTACCGTTTTTTTTATATAGTAATCGTCTATATATTAAACATAAGAATAATAATAAGATAAGAAACAAAATTCGTTTATATATTGTAACAAAAATATTGAAAATGTCATACAACCCCAGAAGTTAAGTACAATTGCATCAAAAATCAAAACCTTTGCTAGTTCTATTTTTATCGATACATACAAACCCAAAACAATAACATTAATTGCTATATAATTTCCTGTGTCATCCGTAACATCAAAGATCAAATTAATTGTTCGAGTTCACGATCGATTCGCATCATCAGAATCAATCTAATTGCCATTGTCGACTGTTCACAATAGAACTAAACGTTACAATTCATCATCGTCAACGCAGGCCCATGTTTGTAACAGTATGATACGGAGGCAAGAGGTCCGAATCGATTCCAATGCAATAATAAACGATATCGATCTTTCACATTTAACGTTAATTCTGTTCAAGGGCTATAAAAATTTCGTTACGAATTTCACGTACCTATTATGCTAGAAAAGGTAATTAATTGCGATGAATAACAATCCAATTAAGGTAAATATGATGTTTCCAAATTGAAGATTTACCGGATGACTAAAGTGCTTAGCTCATTGTAACGAAAACTAGGTTACGAAGCCATCAACATCACTTTTGTTTGAATTATAAATATATTTTTGTTTCACGTCACTCAATACATTAAATGAAAATTGTGAAGATCGGTAATACTTAATTACTTGCCTGGTAGCTCAGAGTTAGCAACGTTAATCGGTTAATAAAAATCGATTGAACGGCAATAGTTCACAACAATCTACTTTTAAGTTCACAGTTGCGTTTAATCGAAACGTTACGCTAGATTTCGTAACGATTATAATTCGATTGAATTTGATCGTGTGCAGGAATATTCATCATAGACGTTGACAGCCGTTGCGTTCGTTTCCAGTGCGAATGATTGATTGGACACGCCGAAAAAACAGACCGTGTATTGCGGCATGCAGTTTTGTTTCTAAAAAATCAAGGTCCACAGCAACGCGTTTAGAATTGTTATCGCTTTAAGCGAATTTAAAATAATAAGTCATTAATTAAATATTTATATTCCATAAATAATACGGGGTTTTTATAAACGAACTGTATTTCTTTTTGAATACTCGACTGATTAAAAAATTCTTACAAACGAAATCGGACGTACTCAATTTAAGATCCAATGCCAAAGCCGTAAAATATATCTGATGGAAGGACAATATTGTAATAATATTACAAACGACATTAATAACTGCTTAATCGTAACAGTTATCGATTGAATAGCTTCACCATCGTAAAACGTTTCGTATTAATTAGGACACAGACTTTAATTATACACTGACGGTAAGACTAATAATGGCAAAGGCGCCAAATCAGTAGACAATCTAAACCTTGAAGCTTTCTATGTAATTATTTAACAGCGATTGCTCAATAAACATGATATAGTCGTGCGCAGGAGTTGAGTGTCGAGCGTGACCCATGTGTCATATGTTACCGTGACAATATCGTCCTTGCACCAAACTAATTCTATTCACAAGAAATCATAGGTCCATTTCTGACTGACGTTTCTATTTACTATTTAAGTGGTATCATGCAAATGATACGAATACACCCTGTCAATTTATCAGTCTTGTGATAATAGACAATAATTAATGTGTAGTAACTGATCAAAACTTTGAAGTGACTCTCAATCCAGTTCATTAAAAGACGTCAAATTTATCAACTTAATCGATGGCCAAAATGAAGATCTAACCGATTTTATGGTTTGAATATAAACATAATCTAGTTCAAACAACACGAAGAGAAAAGCATAACGATAAAGCAATCAATCACTTAGAATGCAGTAAATTTTACAAAGTTCGATAAAGCTTAAGAATCAATAATGCAGTAAGGTGCACGTCGCCCGCGCATCCACTTCGAATTAGGTCGTCCGAGCGCACTGAATGCGTGCGCGCCGGCGCCACTCAGTGCAAATCGTGCGTGTACTGTTTACCTAAGCTTAATACGCTTTATTATGCTAACGTCAGTTAGTTTACAGCTTCGTGATGGTATACAGTCTTAGTCACTAAAAGGGCGGTTACCTAATTTAAGAAATATATACTTTATGAGCGATGCTAATGGAGTGATTAACGTTTTCTTCTTAAACATTATAAATGTAATACTTAAAGGAACAAGAAGACATATACATATTATTATTACAATGAAATTTAAGTTCAGTCAACTTAAAAACTTGAGAATACTAATTTACATATCTTTTTTTTTATATAACATTAAATACAAATGTATTGGTTATAATGATTGAACAATGAAACCAAAATAATTTCCAAATGTACACATTTGATAATAACATTAGAAATTTTAGAAAGTTTTATAGATGATAAAGTTATAATATAAAAATTATTTGTAAATAACAAACCAAATTTGTGATAAGGCAGCCTCTCAAAAAAAGCGCAAAGGTTGTATAGAAAGTTGTATTACCACCCTTATTATATATAAATAGTTCGGTTACAATAGGGCTTTGTCGACTTGACATCTATTTCGACTATATTTAAATCTACATAGAATGTACTTTACGGTTTGCACTATGAGAAAAGAAACACATGCTATAAAGTAACGTAAAATATATGAAACAAGTATTATTATATCAGTCACCATTAAAATAAACATTGTGTTAAATATATTTTAAAAACACTTAAATTTACACAAAATGTAGGATATTATACAAAGGATTTTATTACAAAGACTGACACTAAGCTTTATGATGCGGATATAAAATGTCACACAAATGTCATATCACCCTTCTGGAGGACGAAAGTGCAATGAAATGAGACAAAGGCAACAAGAAAACGCCTTAAACGGTTGATCAGTAACAGATAACAGAGATAACTTAAATCTCAACCGAGCCAAAGCTTCCGCAATTACAAATTGCTCGGGTCGTACATCTGTTCACACTGAAAGGTTAACGAGCGACATTAAATGCATTTTTACGTCTGTGCAAACGGCAAATCTAGACCAAAACAATTCTATTTTTTTTTAATCATCGTTAAATATACACAACACTATTCTTCCGTGTGACTAAGGAGAACAACAACTATTAATAGAATATGCATATTAATTTTAACTATTGCCATTTGAATGGCATCCATTTTGCACTGTATTATTTTAAGGAGATTCACAGAAAAAATAACAAAAGAATTTCCTTCAACTCGTCTGTATATTTAGCCAATGATTCCATAACGAACTAAAGCAGTACTGCACATGCCATTCCAAAAATTGGCTCTTGCTGAAAATTATCGTTTATTTAAAATAGTAAATATAATAATAAATTTGTAGCTAAATCGACTCGATTATGTCAACATAATATCCCTGAAAGGCAGCAGTTCAAACCGTACAAGCACCATAAACTGTTGTAACGAGTATTGAACAACAAACACGCGAGGAATAAGTACGAAGCAATTTAATGTTATTTCACATATGGGAGAGCATCGAAACAGGCCGGTCTCGTTGACAACGTATCGCGTATGTGTCCCTTGTTTTATAGAGCGATCGATACGAGCACATCAAGTTTACCGTAAGACCCGATTACGTCGCTTATAAATCGAGTTCGGTTCTCTGCTGAGATGAGGACACTGTGCGAATTAACGGTATCGCTCCAAATTCGGTCATACGTACGTTTCGTCTGATGGACAATATTTGCAGACTTCCTAGATTTCTCATCTCCTTATACAGCTACGTTAACAACTACAGTGTTCTTGTTAATAGGATTAATTATCGTTAATTTGATTATACAGATAGATTTTATCGTATCAAATTTAATCAACCCGGACAATACCGTCTTCCCCGTCATCACACAACATGAGACTATACAAGCTAAGAATAAGCAGATGTTTTAGGTACAAGTGTTTCATTTTCATCCTTTCTCCACTTTTGATCAGATATTATTGAGGTCAACTTATCAGTTTGTATAAACAATGGACAAATAAATCGATAAATAATAAATTGGAACTTACCGTTTTTTTTTTATTTGCTAGTTCGCAATTTACTAAAGATAATAAGACTAAATACAAATTACGACTTCCATAAAAAGTGACTTTAAGAGTATACACAAATATAATATACAAAAAAATATTAATAGATACATTGTTTGAGTTACCGCAAAACATATTTGAACTCGACACACTAGAGAATTGCAGATGGCTATCGAACACCACTCATAAAAACAGTTATCTTAATTAGTTGTCATACAAAGTAACGGCAATCCGGTTCGCTAATGTGTCGTGTCGAAACAAAGCCATTATGGTTACTTTTATAGACGAACACGCAATTTTAAGTCATCACTCTACTGCTATCACGAAGCTAGGCTAATGATATCTACTATAGCACGTAAAACAGATAAGTACATATTTCGAAGTATTCAACCATTTCAGCATTTTGCCACTAAGAAACAAAAATGTTGCCGAGAAACCTTACATTTTTTCGTATAAATTTAGCAGTTTTAATACCTTTTCTTAGCGATACTATTACTAATATACAATACTATTTTGTTCTAGTATATAGATTTAAGTTTGTTTATCAGTTTTTTAGTGCTATTAAATTAAATGCAGAAGTAATTGGACACATACACAAGGTCCGAGGATTGAGAAGTAGTGCGATTTGGGAGAGGCCTATTTCCACGAACACGATTTGATGACAAATTGACATGAATATTGAAGATATTCAAGATTATATAAAATTTTACTAAAAGTTACACCACTTTTTTATATGCTTAACAAAAAAGATACCTTGAGATTTTATCCGTTTTTTTTTACATAGGCTATTTAGTCACTTGTAAGCTGAAGACTTCAACACCCGTGGTTACTTTCAATTGTAACTTACTACTAAAAATTATTATTCATTCTAATTTTCCAACAGAAAAGTCAAAACTATTATGTGTCGTAGTGAGAACTTAGAGCAATAAATAATTCTGAATACCATCAAATTGAACAATATTTAAACAATATACAACAAGGAGTTTTAATTAATATCGTATAGCATGCAATAGAGTCGGGGCCCGCACCAGAACCACAAATAACGGACTCCGATTAAATTCTACATTTCACGAGCACAAACCTCGTGGGAACTGTCAACTAACCAACCCAAGCAGTTCACACTTCATCACGCCGATGCACGAGGGACCGTAGGCGTCCGTACACAATACACTCTCGCTAACATTAAAATCATTTCTTCGTCTCCGTAAACACCGAACCGTATTCGTGTACACAGTTCGTATGCACCACTTGAGATGAGTGTACATTTCTTTTCCGAAATTTCACTTTCCTCGACCAAGTATAGATATGTTATTAGAAGAAATTAAGAAGCCACTTTTGATTTCTATTAATTTTGCTTTTTAAATGAACAACTCGATTGTAAGTAGCGTAATTTGTAGGACGCCTTAGTATTAATAGGTGGGCCCAGGTTGAAGGCATTGCATGCTATATGGTCAAAACCTAACAGTATGTACTGATGCCCTTTCAGTATGCGTGAAAACAACTAGTCCGGTGTAACCCTCAGGGAAAACCAAGAAAGGGAAAAAAGGAGATTTTATGCTGTTTTAGGATTTTGAAGCACTGGTAGCGTGTACGGACATCGCGTCGATAGATGTAAGTTCAAACCCCTGCAATGAACCTAAGTTTTAAGTGAAGGAAACAAACATCGCGAGGAAACCCTAACATGGTGATAGGGCTTTTTTCTAATGCCCGTCTGGCTAGCTACCACCCTCGAGTTTTTTTTATCGTTATAGGTTTGACGTAATGGCCACAATCTCAGCTGATGTTAAGTGATGTTGTGGCCCAAGATTATAACACGCTAAGCCTAGTGGAAGACTGGCTTTCAAGTGCAGCGGCCGGAACACACCTATTGGTGCTTGGCGACAGATTTTCAACTTGAGGGTGGTAGCTAGCCAGGCGGGCATTAGAAAAAGCCCTACCACCATGCTATGGTTTCCTCCCGATGTTTTCCTTCACCGTTCAAGCTCAGGCTCATTGTAGAGATTCGAACTCACGTCAATCGACGCGAAGTCGTACATGCTACCACCGAGCCATCATTGCTTCAAATACCAATAGGTGTATTCCGGCAGCTGCACTTGAACAATGACCCTGCTCTAATAAGCTATGTGCTCTACAAATTTGTACTTGGGCGTTATTACAAGTATGAGCGCAGATAAAGCCAATAAAGCTATATAGAAAAATATTCAATTAATCAAATACTCTCGATTCGTATAAGTTATAGGTAACCACCTACTTACACAATCTATGGGAAATAGCAATTTATTTACAATTTGATGTCCACAGTTGCAGGTGTCGTCGAGGACTAACTTGCACATAGTTTAGCAATATTTATAGAAACAAAGAATATTACTAAATGGTTTATTATTGAAGATACATATATCACATAATTGTGTCTCTAAGTAAGTGAAGAACAATAATAATTAGAATGGAAAATTTAGAACTATAGATTAATAAATATGTTCAACTACAAATGCCTTCAATCTATATTAATTTAATAAAACTGAACAGTTTTTTTGTTTGATTGTTTGTTTAAACACGCTAATCTCTGAAATTACCAGTCTGATCTGAAAAAATATGTTTGTATATGATAGCCAGATTCATAAGGAATAGTATAGGCTATATAACTTCACGGTACGACCCTAAGGAGCGGAGCAGTAACTATGAACGTCATGCAATCTGGTATGTTGTAAGCAAGTATGGGAAGTGGATAACGATAGGGCTGAGCTATACAGGTGCGTTGACGGCGGGCGACGCGACTACGGATCCGCGCCGTAGTTTTTGTCAAATAAATTTAAAACGGGTGAAACCGTTGATCGCAGCTAGTAACACTATAAACATGAAGACACAAAAGCTCAGTAAATTCAAAGTGTATAATTTCGACGATGAAATATCACATGAAAATAATATGAGTCAGTAATAACATAATTATTGTATGCAAATTGCTACGTCCACTTAAACGTGAAGATCGATCGATACGAAATAAGGACGCCTTGACTCTTGTTTATATACGTAATGCATCTCAATTATAAATTATGGACTCGGATTAAATTGTGATAAATTTTGGCAGTTTCGAAATGTTTAAATGAATGGAAACGCTATAATTGCTACATACTTTATGCTAAAATGTATATAGATGAAGCTTATGCTGAAGAGTGATTGTTATTCTTTTGATCGATTGAATATTTGCGGGTATAAAAAGTTGTTATTCTCCTTCTTGTACAATGGTAACTGTTCATATCCACAATCCTGCCAAAGTCTAATGAATAGAATATTTTTTTATACTTATTATTGTAATCTATAAAAATAGCAAGATGGCGGCTTCCTTGACAAAACTGTTCAGAGAGTTTTGCATGCATGCCCCTAGTTATTATTTATAATCCACTTCACTTGTGCAGAATAACCAAACCACATCACGCAAAATTCTGTCAAAATTACATATAGGACTAAATCAACAAAATTAAGAATTTATAATTTGACTCCCATGGATGGCGTTAATACCACTTTTAAAACTCTTTAAAACTCCGTATCAAAGATTGAAATTTTAGTTAACTCCTCTCAATTTTAAACTAAGTGATTACAATTACAATCTCTACACTAGAATCTCCAATTTGTTATTGATCTAGTTTAGACTAGAGCAAGTCTCCTAGCAAATCTTTTGTAAAACAAAAATGACACCGACAACCAAAGTGCAAATACTCGTAAACAGTACTACATATAATTTGAGAACTTATGTCTGTATTAGAAGATTCATATCCAATAATAGTGAGCAAACAAAACAATGATTGTACTCACTAACACTGGATTGATAAGGACTGATGATGATGAAATATCCGTGTATGGACGACATCCTGTTAAAATATACGTTTTGCAACAAAACAATAAATCAACAAAACCATTATGTCCATTATTATTATATATTACATTTAAAAAAAAACAATTTATTTTCAGTAATACTCATACAAATCAGCTTCTTTACCGATAACATATTAAGTGTTATTAATAATCAATTTACCTTTCGAAATAATGTATAAAAGTTTAAACATTCTTGCTATTTTCATTAACAATGAACGTAATCATAAATTCTTCCGCGAACCAGACGTGTAATTTTGTCAGTGAAAAATATTTTCCCAGCTCTTAATTACGTCGTATAAGGCTACTTACAAGGCTAATATTTATTATATATTGTAGATTTAAAAACAAAACTATGAACATACTGTATCTTCATTGTCTCTGAAAGAAACACCGATGACCTATTCAGCTTCTAAAATGGAGCAACCTATCAGAGAGCTTTAAACTAGGAATGATTGTGTATTTCGATTTAAATGGTTCAAGTTTTGAAATGTATTTAGTAACTTTATACAGTGGTTTTCCTTCGTGAATTTAAATAAATAACTCAAGACATGTGGTGTTCGAAGTTTGTCTAATTTATAATTAAATTATAATTTAAAACTATAATATTTATCTCATTATTTACCGAGACTAATGTCTTTTGATTCCGACTGTAATTAATTTAATAAATTAAATTATACAATACAATTAAAAAGAAGCATTACGTCTGCACATAAACACTACAGGAGCACCCAAAACAAAAACACAAAAAGATAATGAATATAAAAATGGACACTCAACATATAGTATAATTATGAAGTAGCACCAAATATATAAATAAAAAATCTCACAGCGTATAATTTATATCAACTTAGCCTATATATTTAAAAGCTGCAAATTATAATACCATTTTTAAATAAACAACGAACCTTTTTGAAGTAGGTACCATTAATCGCTGAAGACACTTAACATTTTAATCTAAACTTGGCTTCGGTCGAGTAACAAGACACGGTTAAACCTTAACAATGCACGACCAAAACAGGAAAACCACGCTCGTCAAGTGCAAATCGGCACCTGCCGATGACCTCTAAACTAACGGGCATCCCTCCATATCGGCCAGTTTATAACGACCTCCACACGATTTTACACTCGATGACGAAGATGGACCATAGAAGCTGGTTGATGTATCAGCACTTTGAATAAAGGTCGGGAGGTCAAGATCAGTTCATCGGCCAGTCCGCGCCGTCAAACTATCTAACAAGCAGCAAATGTGTGCCGAATAACTGTATAAACAATCGCATTAAGGTAGTGGTTCCTTTTGAACCACTGCTGATGATCACCCTGATGATAACCTCTTGTCGATGTAAACTTCAAATAACGCCTGCGTTTATAAATTCGAAGAAATCGCTAAGGTGAAGGTCAAGGGAACCAAAGCCACAACTTTTGTACATGATATTTTCTTTAACTTAGCATATAACTAATATTTCAGTGTTCTATTACGTCTTCACGATCTAATAATAATTTACAGCAGTAATTCAAAAACATTAACAATAGAATATTGAGGATTTTAAGATTGAACATTTTGTAGCTTTACTACTTTGATCTGCACAACAACAAAATACCTGTAGAGTGGAGCCTATCACAGTTAACGAACAAACAGCGACTATCAATACTTTACCTATGTTGGTTAAGAAAGTGGAAAGTCTAGCAACTATATTTATAAATCAGATAATATAGGCAGCTTGATAGTTACATAAAACAATACAACAATACAATCAATAGCGACACACTATGTCCACGCTTTATTATTAAATAAAATGGGATATGTTAATGACTTGCTGACGTTAAATACAAAATAGCTTCAATAGTTAGCTTTATTACCTCGCAAAGAAAACATACGAATGAAGAAGTAATCTATATTAACTAATATAAGAAAAATCAAGAGTTTTTTGTCAGTTTAAACATGTAAATCTCGGGAACTACCAGTCGAATTCAAAAATTCGTTTTGTATATGATTTTTGTTAAGTAAGTCGAAACAAATAGCGAACCCTAACTGCTTTATCGGCGTGCGCTGATACGTAAGTACAATGTTTCATAAAAATATTGCTCCTTAGTACTTCTAAAAAAAGCTATTTGGCATATTAATCCTTACGAACGAAAATTACTTCATCAAGAAGACAATTTTATGTAGATAAACTTTACCTTTTATGGCACGTTATTTTGAAGAACAGTTTGGGAGATAATGTAAAATTATAATAATTCCACACTGGGTTCGGGTCTATAACTATAGGTGTAGTGGGCGCGAACGAGCCGTGTGAGTTGTGACGCATAACCCTGGCCGCCCGATGGAAATATTGTCTATAGTGAAGTATTATAAAACATCAAACAGCGATTTCTTTTAAATTACCACCACCACAACTCAACTTTACACATTCTGATAGGAAAAATAAATGTCTCTATCTGCGACGTATATTTTAACAAGTAAGCAAGGAGCAATATATTTGCTTCATTATAAATAACTAGTAATTAGCTGATATAATTTAATTGTAAATGTCATAATGAAGCAGACATAGGAATCTAGCTTAGATGAAAGGTGTACGAGAATAACATGTTAAATCTAAAAGCATTCCAGCACAACAACCAATGGAAGCAAAAGGACAAAACAATTCCGCTACACTGCAGGATCAATTAATAACGAGAGCCGAGACACCCACCTGCCTATCCGTAGTCGAGATAAAACGGACCCGCTAGACAATATTATGATAAATGACACTTAGTACGAATGCAACTATTTATTACTCGCATACGGCACAATCACTTCCTTACATTACTCCACAGATTCTATGAGTCCAATCAATTTTATGCTGTTGTATATTAATTTCTTTGATAGACTTTGAACGAGTCTTGGTTTGATGTATAGACAATGAAGAAATATTAGAAGTTGCACTATAATTTATGATAATATTTGACTATAAGCGAGAAATCTTAATTGGTGCTCTTATTCTAAAACTAAAGTGCACTGTTAAAGGTTTTTCACGACAGCGACAGTGATGATTTCTAAACAAATGCCGCGATGGTATGTAGTTTTCCATGGACATTGCATCAAATTTGTTTAGTTGGGATTTTAAAACTAGGTAGATAAGCGAGATAATGATCATGTCGGTATGTTTGCTGGCCACAAAATAGCGTTATTACTTACATAATAACGTTACGGGTTGCTAATAGTGTTTCAGTTAAAATAATAATATCTACAAGAGAAACCGATAAACCAATTAGTATTATTACCTTTGATCATAATACATTAGATTCCCGATAAACGCTTCAAAAACGGACGGAAAAATAAGAGCAAAACTACGGTTGTGGTCTTATTTCAAATTAGTATGGTCCAATCATAGCCAACATTAAAACGTCAGAATGCCCCGGTTTGCATTTAAAAATTGTGAAAATAACCACCGTAACACCAAGATTATGAAAGGAATATCTTTTTTTCGGTAAGTTCATTAAGTGTCTTTATTAAAATAAAACCAAAATTAAATACTAAATATGAAATTATGAGTGTTTGACCAACGTTTGCGACGACGCGCCAACTATTGTAATTTACATCGACTGTTTCTGGAACAGGGAATGTATAGAGTAGTAATGATATTTTTATTATTTTATTTTTTCTACATACCCTATCTGCTTACCCTACCTACCCTCCCACGTAACCACAGCCTGTATTCAAGCGAACAAAATGAAATAAGATTTATTTAAATCTGTCTAGCCGTTTTTTAGTTTTTAGAGACCAACGAACAGCAATTGATTTTTATTATATAGAAAGATAAGTGTGTAAAAACATGGTCACTTGTGCGACTTATCTTTGTTCGTAATCCTTAATCTAGTACTTTTATTGGTTGAAGGTATAAACAACACCTTGGACATTTCGACTTCACTCATTCCTTGTCCAAGCGGCGAGCCTCGGTCGTAAATTTTTATTCCTTTTTATTGAAACTTTGTAATTTAGACTTTAAGATATGCGTGTAAGTTTGAATTTACCTTAATGTATATTTTTTTCAACTAGAATTATGTAAACACAAATGGCGACAATTTTGAACTTTTGTATGGGATTGTGTATCTAGTGTATTATTGATCGAAGAGTATTAATTACCAATCGCTCGAAAACGAAAGTTTCTGGTTACACGAACAAAAATAAACTATATGACAATAAAAAAAGGTGATGAAACAAATCAGATGATCACATCTTACTTTTCTAGACCTTATTCCACCTAAGCAGGATCGGTACATTTCCTCTTCCACTCTCCACCATCAACTGTCATCTGTCATTCACCCACATCTGTTATATAGACATTTTTTATTCCATACCGGTATTCGGTCTTCCTTTACTCTTATAAAAATATGGCCACATAATACATATTAATAAAATTAAAAAACCCTCTCTCCCGCCGGGTTATTAAGCCATAAAGATTACTCTGCCATATCCGGAGGTCACAATTATCGACCCATTAATTTCGTCTTAATCTGGAATACTTTAGCAGTTTTATGAGAGAAATATGGCTTAAAAATTAATTAACACACGAACTTCCGTAGTTTGAGTTGTGATAATTCTTGTAGGAATGTTTATTTAATTGTTAATTATTGTTCACTGAGAAATGTTTATCTTGAATTTAAATTTTATAAATCACCTACTAATAAAATTCCCAGCCCTTTTATTATCTTAACGTAATATTAGAAATAACTAGATTATAAATTAATGAAGCAGAATTATTATTTAAATAAGTTGTTTTATATATTAATCTAATAAGGCTATCCGATTAAAATGATAAACGGCCGAGGAAGAATTCAACTTAGGCCAACTTTAAAATAAGTGGCAGGTCGTGATCTAGTAATGGATTTGTCGTTAAGCCAATCAATATTTCAAAATTCTTAATTATACACAGACATGCTTGAATTACAGAAACTTTTTCCTGGTTACCGAAAAAAAAAACAAACATTCGAAAAGGAATTCCAACAGTGCCGAATTGATCAAGCACATGTATCCAACTAGATCGCAATCAATATTTACGTTTGATTAACAATACATTAGAGTGAGTTCCCTTCAGTCTTCCGCAGTTCTGTTTCAGATCTGACCATTGCACTTTCGACTAACTTTCGCCTTGGCATTTGTAGGCCAGCTTTATAAACGATTGATAAATAAAATACTACCTTATTACCCGGCACTCCTCTTGTAATAATAGCGTTGTCAAAGTCGATGCCTCATTGTGCGAATAACCCAGGTTTTAGTTTTTACAAGATTCAATTTTAGTCTTTTCGTTCAAAAATACTGAAAGTGCAATTTAGGTCGCTCGTGTTGTTATAAAAAAATGTGTTGTAACATTTGAATACCGGGTGTATTGCGTTTCATATGTTTATTTATTCAAATAGACTTGTACCGCCGTCTACGACATCGCTCTTGTTATCTTATCATTAACATAGGGAAGTAAACAAGATTATAACACATTCCTTTGTTTTATATACACCTGATATTATAATCTTAGAACTATATGGACGTTTATGATTTAATGAAAAAATTCAAATCTTACATGTAGATCCTGATGACCTGATTACGATTGCGATAGAAGCCGTTAAATGTCGAAAACGACATTCGAAGTGAACTTAGCTTACAAGGCCATTTACCGCACCGGTAGAATCAAATGGTTTTTAATAACCCTTACAGTATAGGTACATACTCTTTTTAATACACAGATTTTTAAAAACGTTTTGCGTGACAGCAGCTGCAGGCTTTTATGTCGGAGTTCTTGCCATCTCTATAATATATAACCCTTTTGACTTATATCACACAATCTACAACCGCGACTATGTGCTTATACATTTTGCTATTGCGGTGGAGGCAAACCATCTGAATAGCTTCCTATAAAAAAATTAGTAGTCATTTAACGTAAAATTTCATAAATGTAAATAATTTGAATAGCCAATTAAAAGAACAAATTATCGGCCAAATCTACGCAGGAGGTCTGAATCATCTTAATAATATGTGTGCTTTGGGTAAAGCAAAAAAATGTCTTAAACTGTTAACTAACTCTACCACCCACATAGTTCACAAATCGGGTTCTCGACGAATATTTCTGAGGCACGTGTTGTTTTTGATCACGGTTTTGTATGCGGAAGCATTTAAACGTTTGTGTAGTTTATTCCGTCAATACTTTATGAAGTCATTTTATACTTTATTTTTATTGCCGGAGGGTCTAATATTCAGAACATGTTTTTATATCAGGATTATCTTTATGAAGTTTACGATTAACCCAATAAAGCAAGTTCGTTCTTTAATGAAACTACCAATAAGTCTCTCAGCGGTTGCATTTGGTTTTTGAACTGTACGTTACTTGTATACAGGTGCAGTGAATATTTTTATCGAAACAAAAAGAAGAATTTTGATGGAGAAATAATATAGTCACTTTTACACAATTCGTAAATTTGCCGAAATATCAATGCATAGACATTTCCAATCCATATTTGCTCGTTTTTTATATATATAAAATTAGTCTTCAAGGTATATTATCGACTTAGAAAATTAGCATTTAGATAAGCTTCATACCATATGTGGACGACAAAGCTGATACATACCAATAAATAAAAAAAAAAAACAAGTACAAAAACGATATTCAATAATTCTGTAGACAATCTCGGTATTTTTTTTTCTACAAACAACCACTTTATAAGAATACTTTGTTAACATCTACGAGTCTAGACTGAGTTCAGTAAAATAGAAGCAACGAGACTGCTTAAGGATAAAATAGATTTAAATAAATAACGTTCCGAGCTGTAATCCCATTCGTATATTGAGTATTAACACAGATTACAATCATTACAATATGTACATGCAAATCCTTAACAGGCGAACCCCACAACTGATACAGAGACATAATCTGATCTTGTAATAGGATTAAAGTAAAAATATTATAACGTTCGAATTATTTCTTATAGTTAATAAGGCTAGAATTTTGAAGCGTTCCAGGAGAGCTGCAGCGTTTTAGTTGTAAGCCATTTGAAAAATTATTTTATTTTATTTCTACGTCTACCGTGCCTATGATTGATCTAAATTGATCTTGCCCAGTATTCAGCTATTCTCTGATTTTTCAGAGAATAAGTTATAAATTGGTCCGTTTCTGGGTAGGAATTGAATATGTATGATTGTAGGAAATGTATGATTTTAATAAAATAAGTCTAATTAATAGTATAAAATTGGTATTTAAGCAATACATTTTTATTTGGAATTAAGTAATATGTGTTCGCACTGCTGAGGTTAAAAGTTATGTGTGCTAATAAGCAAAGTTTTTTGCATCTCGTGCTGTTGAGTCCCTCACTACGCTCAGGATTCTAACTTTGAATCACTCGCTACGCTCGTGAACCAATCATAAAGCCCTTCGCTTGCTCGGGACTCAAAATCAGCACTCGAAACAAAATATAACTTTACTCTCTTGTTGCACAAATAACTAATTAATATTTCATCAGTTCATCAGTATGTAATTGCACGGACACGGAGCACGAAAGTAAGTTTAGCATGATTTAATTGTCACCGCTATCGTATAGGGCTTCGCTTTGATATCTGAAGCCTCATTTAACTAGTTTTAATTGCATTACCGCAGTGGATTTCGAATTTGTTTATTCCATAAATTTACTGGTAAGCCATTCAAATATTTCTGCTAATTTCATCACGTTTAATGTTTCAAACAAAATCCTAATAAGATCAGCGCTCTTATGCTAAATGCAGCGTTCTAAAGTACCTTACTAAGAACTATTTTTATATTGATATATATTATTAAGCTGTTATTTATATTTGTAGTACGATAGAATAAAACTATACTTTAATCCCGCTTGGTCTCAAGTTCCTACTAAATTCAAGTTGTTCTGTTGGTGGTTGAAACTCCTTTTAGACAAATGAACTCACTATGATAATTCTATACTATAAAAAGCAAATAAAAGCAATGTGTAATCATACAAGATATCTGAGCTTGCATTATACGTAAAGACAACGGACTTTAGCATGATATTCGCAGAATGACAGCCGTGATTCTAAAAGTGGCAAAGCTTACACAAAATTACGATTTTTATGGAGACCGAGTCAATTACCTATAGTAAATCTACAGAAATTTCGGCATTTTACAAATTAGCTGACATCGAGGTTGAATACTATGTGATAGGTATTTGGCTCTTTTGCGTCAAAGGTAAATGACTCTAGTCAATGAAATTTCTAAATTATTATGTCTTGATTTAGTAATAATCGCTCTAATTTTCCGAAAACAATTTTCATTCAATTGCACTAAAAGTAACACAGTACAAGATTCCTTCACAGGTAATCCTTGGCGAAGTTCCCAACCGTCTAATGAAATTCAATCCACCACTATGACTAACTTTCCTACTAAATCCTATTAAGTGCAACGCACATAATTTAGCACCAAGCCATTATAGCTTAGTCGGAAACGGGAACAGCTTGAGTTGAACTTGGGATTACACCGTCTAGTTAATTAGCATATTAAGGTGCATCAGTGAATTTAAATATTTCTTACAAAAGTTTCCAAATGTATGTATAACTTTGAGTTTGGTGATTATCTCATTCTGGTAGTGTCTTCAATCGAAGGTTGAAAAACATTTCTTTATATAATGTGTTATTCATAAAAAATATAAACAGCTTCTTCCATGATATTCAGATAAAGCTAAAATTCAGTGGTGCTTACCACTGTTCTACAATTATTACATAATAATAATTCTAAAATTTTTCTCACTATGGCTACTTCTATAAGATTGTAAACTTTTTAGTTCCACCTATTTTAACTATCTCTTATACATTCAAATATGCTGGACAAACTAACTACTTTACTTACTTTGAACAACATTTCCTGAGCATTCATAATAATCGTTGAAAAAGAAATATCATGAAAGACTCACAAATTTAACTATAATTTATCTTGGTATTTTAAATTTCTACATCAATTAAAACATATCCTACTCGAAATAGGATTGTATAAGATTTATTTCTTATCCTAATAATATTCACATCAAAGAAGTAATTAAAATTAACAAATTAACTATAAAATTTGAAAACATTTAATACTCCAGAGAACATGCATTTTAACATTTACGTAAGAAACCTTAGTAACCACTAAACTAATAGTCGCAATTAACAGATATGTTAAAACAAAAATTAGTTAAGGTCGAGTCTTGCATCAATTTGACAAATGAAATAGAAACGCACGGAGCTGAATAAATAGAGGTTTAATTAACTATGTTTACCTGGCTAAATGAGCTTATTTAGTAGGAATCAATTATAAAACAAGATTTGAAATAGAAAGAAACAAGATTAAAAATAAGAATAAGAATTAAGACCTATAAGTGTAATGTTCCGATATTTAAATTATTTACAAATTACATTTATTTATTTATTTTTTATTCTTTTATCATAATATATTACATAGTTTTTATACGTTCTCTAATAAGAAATCCTGTATCTATATCTATACATATAATAAAATTGAAGTTACTGTTTGTAATGTCAAAATAACAGGTTTTTACTAAATGCATATGAAAGTATATATGATAGCTATAAGAAAAAACTCATCTTACAATTTTTGTCTGTCTGTCTGTTTGTTCCGGGTTATCTCCGAAACGGTTGGACCGATTTTGACAGGACTTTTACTGGCAGATAGCTGATGTTATGAGGAATAACTTAGGCTACTTTTATCTTATAAAAATAACTAGGGTCCCGCACAAAAAAAGGTTTTTGCTAGTTAAAATAGCTAGTTTAAAATAAATTACTACAAACAATACTCTCTGACATATGGTATAAAAATATTACAAGTACACGTACACTTATTTGTTGATACTCTGTGATGCCATTCAGTTAAAAAATAAAACCAAGTGACTCTTAATGGAGGGGACATAAAAATTAAAAAGTAAAAGAGTTGTCGCGCCGGCTGACCTTGAGACAAAAACTCAGAGAGTGATCACGAAGACCATTGTCTACCACGAATACATCCGAACTGGGCTATAAAGCATATTGCGCATTATCTGCGAACGCATTCCTGATTCGATACACATCTTCGCCCGCCAGCTCCGCGGTTGACCGTTACACATATAAGACGTTCACACTAGCACAAATGAATATTTAAACGGACGACAACGGAACGATCTCATTTTGAAAGTAAAACGTAAATAAAAATTCCTACAACAATAATCACAGAACCAATTAGCAGTAGAAAAATGAGTAAAAAGAGAAATCAGCATTATCGGCCGTTCACGGAACCGTACAAAAAACTTTTGTTACAGTTTCTTACCAATAAAAATGGCAGTTTGGGTATCTCTCGTCGATCGTTTGTGTTCAGTTATTTTCGTGTAACGGCCGTGACCTCTTCACCGGGAGATATCAGCGAGTGACCGGCGTTCATCGCTCTATCGCTTTCTTGTGACCCGCTTTTCACAAACAATACACCGTCGATGGCAGCCGCAGCTCGGCGGTTAGATACGACGGTTAGGACGCGAGAAAGTGGTCGCCAGAATACGCGGTAACGGCGACGCTACGGCTGCCCCGATCACTTGATATCCCACAACAAAAGAAGGTACATATATAACGCACGTGAAACTGTTTTACTCAATAAATTATGATACAATGTATACTGTGGGAAAGAATGTAAGAAATAAGTCAGAAGAAACGATGTAACTCCAAAACAAACGTAGTACTCAATAAACCACAATATTTTTCATCCGCCCCACTGCACCAAATAGAGACAAATTATTGTCTACTTGTGAGGGTTGGCGCGCACAAATGGATTTCAGTTAGGGGAATGACTTGACAGATGTTACGAGATTCGATTATTCTGGAACATCTGGACAAAACTATTATAAAATTCTACAAATTAACGGACTATCATAAACCGAAATGGCGCTGATAAATATAAATTAAATGTAACAACATCCAGCAACAACTTTTGCGTTCATACCTTTAGACCTAAATTTAATTTCATTAGTAGAATTAATTGAGAAGTTTAACTTTTACTATATATTATTGTAATTTTACCTAAAAACCATTTAAGTTTACTTTTATAAATACAAAAACATTGGTATCTCGAATATTTTTTTGTTAAATTTTATACAAGAAATTATTTATCAAAGCATTGCTAGATGAACAAATATCCGTGTTTATGAAAGGGTTATAAGTACCTTATAAGTACCTATCTCTTAATCGAGTTCATTATGGGCTCTACTGATTGAACAACGACTATTGGTTTAATTAAATGAGGACGTTACATCAAGATATCTCAGCCACAAAACAATGAAGGTCATAAATCTGTGTTTCCTCCGTACAACAGTTACATCCTACTGGCACATGCTTCGCGGCGACGCGGCAATCCGGTGTACTATCTAAATTGATGGTTTCCGGTGCATATTAGTGGCAGAGAGTCTATCGCGCAGCTGTCTGCATACGCGACACACTTCATTTGCCGTTGCGCGTGCCCATCGTAGAAAGTCACGGTTTGTCGTCGCCCAAAATCGAAAAAACTGACGCTTGAACGAGACAATAGATATACCGTAAAGTGCGGAGAAAAAGAGAGGTCCAATAGCCGAAAACTCTCATGTCGCATATTTGGCATGCTGGCATCTGTTTGATTTTGCACGTTGATCGGATATTTCGCTCACAACTTAAGTGTACAATTATCACTAGACACTATTAAATTGTAGCGTGCGGTTTTTCAAATAGGCGTCGACTGTTTACAAATTTTTATGATTCATCGGTGAACCGAGACTTATTTTAACAGGCTCAGTGAACTATCCGCAGTGTATCTAACAACAATGCATGAAAAAAAGAACCTATCAAAATGACTACCACGCCATTATAAATATAATTTTTTTTTTTCGAACTGACTATACTGTTAGATTTAGGGGCCCTGGTGCCTTTACGGCTTTTACAGCTTTACCGGGCTTGAGTAGATTCATATGAATACAGTTTGTTGACCTGACGTTTTATGATTGTTGCGGTCGAAGTGGTAAAACAATAAGCCTAAAATTGAGTCTATCTCCTAAAGTGGATCTACGATACTCGTTTCGTGACAGATATCAATCAGCTTGTACGTGTGAAGCAATAAAAATGTCACGTATCGATTCGTAATTGGTTTCGGTTTATGTACAAACAAATTATGTACTACATGCCCGATAACTTATTACCCAGTGATCAAGGGGTCGGGTAGCTTTGTTTATGTAAATATCAAGAAAAAAACATTACATAATTTAACTGGATATACTGTATAACTATATATAACTAACTTATAGTTATAACAGATAACTGTTATAACTAGTCGGGGACGAGAATTCACTAATTCGGCTACAACAATTTATTTCCTCATTTGTTTTTTGTTGTCAAATGCAGTTGTTGCTGGACCGAAGAAAATGTAGTAGTAGGGTACTTCTACTGTACATTTAAAATAATACAGACATAAAGAAAAAAAACTATAATTTGACCGCATTTTATTAGATAACAAACCACCGAGATTGCAAAATACGAGTCATAATTAAAAAAGTTTACCAAATTTATAAACAAAATGTTAACACATCTCTTACAATTTAATATGTAGAAATTAATACTAACAATGTATAAGAATTATCATTTGTTTTATTACGCAAAAATGTATTATCTACTAAGTTATTCAGTTGAACACACAATTTATTATTTAGTAACACATAAATTATTTATTATGTTGAATATTATACTCGCCAGTAAGACATGTATGTATACATAGTACTATTAAAGTTAAATGTGTAATAAATTTAGTTTAATGTTTTACATGTGACTTAATATTAAGAAATAAATAATTACTTTTAATAATCGAAATATTTGTTGAAAATGTTTTTGAAATAAGTAGACTTCTTTGGAACTTTTAGGAGGGAGTAAAATTGAGAGCTGCGCGCATGCATCGTGTGACGGAAGTGTGACAAGATAGCATATTACAATAATTTATACAATTTTTATTTGCACAATTATAAATCATGGATGACTAATTTCATTACGTTTAAGAAGTATAATTTGTTACATGCATACATAAGTAATTAAGTAAACAAACATTTTTTTATTCGTGTGCACCGAGCGGTATCTGATACTGAAGACACACTGCTACATGCCGCTATCCTGTTACAGTCGTTAATCAAAGCCACCGACTAGGAAGGGGACAAAAGTGTCTTCGGTGACAAAACACCGCGGGAGTGACGAAGTGCAGGCGACGCGGCCGTCAACTCTACGCTAATGACTCTCGCGAACGCGTAAACAAACATTTACTAAATTATCACACTTCCACATACCTTCGTTCAGAAATTATACTTTGTCAAATTATAACTTGTCCACATTTAAAAAACGTCAATCATGAAACATTTATTTCGAATTCAAACACGATTATATAAAACTAGCTTCTGCCCGCGAGTCCGCTTGCGTGAACTACAAAAATTGTTGTTACCGGGATAAATAGTATCCTATGTGTCAATCCAGGTTATAAACTATCTGTGTTCTAAATTTCATCAAAATCGGTTTAGCCGTTTTTCCGTGATTGAGTAACATACAAACTTACTTTCGCCTTTATAATATTACTAGCTTATAATAGTCTTATAGATACAATTAGAATGTAAAACAAATAAAAAAAATTCACATCAATATTAACACATTTCTCTATTATTTATTAACTGGACAAGTATTGAACGGTTAGAACTAAGTTTCGTGTATACATGAATACATCGAAAATTAATGCAAAAATAAAATGGAATAGTACTTATTCAATTTTAACCCTGACAGCAAGTATGAATGTTAAAATTTATTTTATTAACTAATAAAAAAGTCAAATAAAATTCTTATGTTAAACAATGTCTATCCCATAAAGCATCGATCGCCATAATTATAGTTCATAAACTGATATGAATCACTACAGATATTACTTACTAATTTACATATTAAATGGTCCTTTATAAATCAGTCTTCTAGTGTTATTTTTTTCTCTGACCTTTTTAAAATTCCATTTCATTGAGGTCTCTTGCTTTTTCTTACATATAGAAAAACGGTCATATTAAAGAATAATAATAATAATCCACCAGGCGGGCCCTTGAAAACTGGGTATTAATTTATCGGGCATGTAGTACATAATTTGTTTGTACATAAACCGAAACCGATTACGAATCGATACGTGACATTTTTATTGCTTCACACGTACAAGCTCATTGATATCTGTCACCAAACTACTATCGTAGATCCACTTTAGGAGAAACACTCAATTTTAGGCTTATTGTTTTACAACTTCGACCGCAACAATCATAAAACGTCAGGTGAACAAACTACTCAAGCCCGGTGAAGCTGTAAAAGCCGCAAAGGCTCCAGGGCCCGAAGGCTGACAGTATAGTCAGTTCGAAAAAAAAAAAAGGAATCGAGTAACCTTCACAAAAAAGATGTTTCAATAGAGAAAAAAGAGACGAAGAAATATAAATTCATTACTACATAAGTAATTAGATAATAACATGATTTATAGTACCTTTATAAAAATTCTTTACGCGTTAGTCATAGGAAAAAAAAGGTTAATTAAAACAAAATATTTCAACAACACCCTCAGGCTGTCGAACGCGGATGAGTCATTCTCCATCGCGAGGATAATCGTTTAGATCGGTTGCCGATTACGTCAGCGACATAACATAGAAAATGGTTCCTTTTTTGTGACCAGCTGTCGTATTGAACAAATTGTTTGATGATCTTTGACGGAGACAAAAAAACACCGATGGAGTTATAATGTTCCACCGTCGCGCGTTGTTTGGCAGACAATAACGCGAATGTACATGGTAATTTCGGAAACAAAGTAGGTAAAATAATATTTCATATTTCGGAAACTAGTTACAATTACATCTAGTTTTCTTTTCAAAACACGTAATATACATTTACAATTCAGTTCTGACGAAAATTAATATGTGACTGGAAGGATAATATAAACATATTGCAATATAGAGCGTATTTTTTTGTATCGTTATAAGTTTTGCGTTGTGGCCATAACTCTCACCTGATCTTAAGTGGCGATGTCGCCCAAGATGGTAACACGCCAAGCCTAGTGGGAGGACTGGCTCTCAAGTACAGCTGCTGGAACACACATATTTGTGCTTGGCGACAGATTTTCCACTTGAGGGTGCTAGCTAGCCAAGTGGGCATTAGAAAAAGCCTGGTTCCCCATGCTCTGGTTTCATCACGATGTTTTCCTTCACCGAAAACTCAGGCTCATTGCAAGGATTCGAACTCGACGTGAGTTCGAAGACGTGATGTCCGCACAAGCTACTACTGAGCCATCATTGCTTCAATTGTTTTAAATTAAATATTTTCTACCGTCTTCAGTTACAATTTATTTAACCAACAATAAATAAGTACGGTTTTTTCTTAGAAATGATTTTGTATTGCTTCGTGTAACTTTGTCATTATTCTCCATAAACTTAGATTCCTATAAAAATAATAAAAGACAATAATTAGATGCTATAATGTTGCCCGAGAACAATGGGAACAGGAAAAGCGAAAATAAAGGTCAGGGTTGTCGCTTTCAACCAATTGAATATTCACAGAGTGTATTCACGTATCGTATGACGAAAAATAATATATTTACTAGTAATAATATAAAACTCAAGAAATTGACTTTTTGTAGAGCGCGTTAAATTCAGGACTGCCAGTCAGATTTGATATTTTATAGCCTGTTTATTTAAGAAGGCTATATGCTATACAACTTCACGCTACAATTTTAAGGAGCGGGGCATTAACTATGAACGTTAAGTAATTTGACAAGATGTAGGCAATTCGCGAACTGCAAACGACAGGCTAGACGGGTGCTTTGGCGGCGCGAGCGGCGTTGTAGAGAGTTGGTCGAACAAATTTAATACAGGTGAAACCGTAGGACACAGATAGTATATAATAGTAAATTTGCATCGTGTAACGACGGAAAACAATAACCGTTGAACAGCGTCCACGTAATATAAAACTATACGAGATGACTTAGAGAACGTCATTTGTACGTCGAGACACAAACTTTTTACATTATTTAAGACAGCTTCGTTGTGGCTTCCTCATTATCGACCTTTGAACGTCTTTGTATGTGACCAAAACAAAATTCAAATATGGATACCCTGTTTTTACAATTTAATTACCATTAGCGAAATATGAAAAACACGTTTTGTTTGTACATGTATTTTTTTTCCAAATTTCTTCATATACATTGATCACGAATATGCCATTAAAAATTGTGTCTGTTTGTATGTTCAAATATAACTAAAAAAAGTTAGTAATTTAAAGTATTTCTGATCTACAATATATTCTACATTTATTAGTATAAATACATGCCATTTTAGGCAGTCTGAGTTTTAATTTTTAGATCAATGGCAGGATGTTAATTCGATTGTAGCTTTTCCGTTGCTTCCACACAAACAAGAATTTCCTGATGACATACTGTCGAGTTACAGCAAAACCATCCGGTATTTCTTAACTCTATAAAGATGTATTTAACATTTAAGTATATTGCAATAAAAAATATCCTTTTTTGTTTGGGGGCAGCAATATATGATTTTAAATTTTAATAGTTCCGAAATGAAATATCACATGTCGCTTCTATATGTAACCGTAATGTTATGGATTACACAAAGTGCTGGAATAAAGTTTCTTGTATATCTTTTTATAAAGAAAACTGGATTTTTAATATATTATTGCACAAACTACAGTGGAAAAAAACTATAATTTTAGATGTTGTATCTGAACGAAAAATTTTATGTTAAAATGAAATGTAAAGGTTTTTTTTTTGATACAACAATATGATTTGTATATTTTGTGTTTAGGAATATTTTCCTCCTTTCACAAATACTACCATGACTCCACCCTCGGAGTACGAAGGCACGGGGCGGTTCAACGCGCAATTCCAGCACGGTTTATGCTAATTCTTGAGCCCAGACTTGACCATCTCGCTGAACGCATAGAACGCTCTCGGCTATTGCATTCATTAGTCACAATCTCACTGCTGCCACTCCCATAAGGCATAACTTTAAATGAATATATTTATAATGTAGAAAGCATTTAAATTTCCGCCGCAATATTCATGTAACACAACTTTATTTTCTAAGATGACGTGTCTGTCTTAGCATACAGCGTACGTTTACTAATTTAAATTTAAATAATATTATTGAAATAAAATATTGTTAGGAAGTCTTGATACTTGAGAAATACATATTTCTGCCAAATTGTGTACATTACCGCTATCTAGAGGTAAAACAGTACCTATACTGTAAACTTTTTGTCAATTGAAATTGGGAATGTGAGTTTTTGGCAGTATCTTAATCGGTCTTGTTGTGGTATTTATTTTAATTCATAAACTTATGTTATATTATGTAATATTGGTGGTATTTCACGTGATAGAGTTTGGTTATTCTGCACAAGTAAAAAGTATATAATTAAGTAACTAAAAACATGCATTTTGAGTTGACACAAAAATTCCCTTGGCAATAAGGCAATCACCATATATCTTCTTAGTTTTGTTTGATATTAGAAAATTAGACAAATATTCTATACACGTAACTTTGACAGTATCGTCACTAAATAGAAAAGAGGAAGAAACAGGGAATAATGTCCTATCTACTTGTATTGGTTAAGCCCAGCGTAAACAATTAAGTACATGCTGTTATTATTAAATACAATATTTGAATATAAGTTAACATATTAATATGTCGCCCTATGCAATATATTGTTAAACATACGACAAATAGATGTAAACAGCACACTCAGCCCAGCCTTCCTATTACATTCCAACTCTTCACCGGATTGAGATGTCAGTACCTAGCCAGATTTACTGTGGCGATAGTGAGCGCCCTTCCACCGCGCTGATAAATAGCTACGGTAATTATATTTACGCAGCGCCACTCGACGCGCCATAAATCCTTCTGGAATGTTCGTATAACACCGCCGTATACGGCCAATACTCGACGTTCATCTGATCCATCATCAGCGAAACGAATGTAATCTAAGACCCAGACGATATGTTATCTATCTATCTATCCATATATATACTGATAAACTACAAAACCATTCGACCGATCACCATGAAAGTTAGATGCATGTGTTTTTTATAGAGAAGGTTTTTGTGCTATACTTGAACATAATAGATGGCGCTGTGGTCTAGTTATTCTATTAAGTAGCTCTTTAATAAGAAAATAAGAAAGAGCGAAAGAAACGTCTGTGGAGCTCATGCTATATAGTTATATAGTATATTATAATATCGCTATAGTATAGTTACATGTATTCATTAGGATAGAAAGAAAATTTAAACAAGAACCGTTGAGTGAAGAACAAGCGCTTTATATTGAAATAATTCATAGAGTATGGGATGGAGGGTTGCCTTCCTTTCAATCTTTATTATATATTATCTATCCTATTATATACTATTATAAAATGGTAAACTTTGTATGTTTGTATTGTTATACTACTACTGAAACTACTGATTCCCCTCCAAAAATATTTTACCAACAGAAAGCTAATATTTTTATATCTGAGTGATATAGACTATTGTTTTATTTTCATTAAACTTTGTATTATTTTATATCACACATTAGAAGTATCTCAACTGACTCTATGGTACATTACATTATGTAATCGCTCGCGGTACAGCTCGACGCGCGCGGCGGCGGTGCGGTTGCGGTGCTCCTGGAAAGCGCAGAGAACTGAGTGATAAGGAGGCCAAGCCCGGATGAAGCTGTAAAAGCCGTTCTAGGCTTCAGGGCCCTTATGGCTAACAGTATAGTCAGTTATAAAAAAAAAGTGATAAGGAGTCATTCTACTTCTAGTGTTGTATTGCAATGTTTATGAGCGCGAAAGAGGTCGTGGGCATTTGCTAATATTATAATATAATACTGTTCAATGAAAATGCCACAATATTTTCCAGTTCGGCTACATTATCACTGTATTTAATCCTATAAGCCAAAAGACAAGGCATCATAATATTATGTATTTTAAATTACGTTTTTGTTTAAAATACATATTACACTTTTTAGGTTCCTTTTTAATTGATTTCAAAATCGATGACAAGCCCAATTAGATAATCACATAAATACAAAAATAGATGAAACCAAAAAATAATATAGTTGTTGGGTATAAAACGATATAACGGACAAAATATATTTGCTTACACACATATTAAAACCGCTTCACGACTTACAATAGAATTATGAATAATTTCTATTTTTTTCGTATGTCATTCATAGCAGAAAGGATACAAAGGAACGTGACCGTGTAAGTCCCGGATAGAAATACACCGGAAGCTTACAATTAAAGACGGGGCTCTAGCTAGATGTGTTCAATGAAGTCACTGAACTCACTCCAAGGTTATGGCGCTCAGCGTAAACACTGGTGAGGGCGAACCGCATCCATAAAGCTTGCAAACAATGTAACCGAACCGTCAATATTGGACCAGCGAAGTCTCGAATATAGGGTTGCCAACTTTACAACTAAGCTTTACGAAAAATAAACACATCAAAATCGTTTCGAAGCTGAAAAAAGCAAGTCATAAAAGTTACGTAAATCATAACAACGAATGAGATTAACAGAATCACTAAAAACATAATTTAACAGAATAATGATTTTTTTGTTTTCTTTCGATTTTAATGACATAAGCAGGGCTATAGAAACAGGAGACACTGGCTGATCTAAAAATGGAACAAACAAAAACAAAGTCACTGTGACAGGATTATTTTATTACCATGTGCATGGTGGTCGCAACCCAATCGGGTGCACCCCGCCTAAGTACTGAGTATAAACGGGCTAATCCCGGAACGGGATACGTCTAAGCGTGCCACTATTTACTCATTTTTCTCTTGTTACACTCTGAATTTGCAGTAATAAATAACAAAACGATATATACACAATTATTACAAGGAGAGGCTGTCTCTATATACTAATAACTTAGTATCCGTACTATTGACCCGCACTACTGGCTGGGCGCGATAGCAACAGGTGTGTTCTGTGACCGCACGCACTTTATGAGCAGGCAACGACCGCGCTCAAGCCGTGGAATAGTAACATTCTCGCTCGAGCTATTGGATTGTGAAGACCTCAGTCAAAAAGTCGACTACAGTAAGCACTGTTCCCGAGTGCCAAGGCCATCTCGTAGCCCATCCCGGCTACGTGTAATACATACAATACGCACGCGTCACGAAAAGAAGAAAACGCATTAACGAAATTCGATATTATTCATGTCGCATTTATCAATAATTCGATATCTTTATTTATTATAGCCATTATCTGTTATAATATGGCGGTTTACGTATCGTAATGCGCGCGGTAAATACTTTATCCTTACTTTAGGTAAAGCACTTTTAAAGGTGAAGTATAACAGCATAAATAAGCAAAAAGAATTTAAAGAAGGCTCAGTAAGCTATATCGTAAAGGTACTAATCGCTAACCAAGGCACAGTATTACAAATAACTAAATTATTCAAAGAAATATCACCTGGCAAAATGAAATATTTATAATACATATTGACAAAAAGAGACACAAATAAATTAATTCCGACAATGATGAGTGGGTTGTTATTAAGGTCGTTGAAATTTCTCGGAGCGGGAAAGCCCAAGCCTTCATAAAGGATTACATAACTGAAACTCATAACACTCGAATCACGGATCTGATTCATAGGAGTTAATCCAGCTCACTGTGTCACATACAAAGTAAACTTTGAATTTATATAATTATTCTAACAATGTAACTTTAACTAACAAGGCGATAAACGCCCGCATTCCAAACGAGTACCAACAAAGATACGATGAATCTTAGACTAGATTATAGAAGAACAAGGCAACTTTGTCAACGTTTCGTTGAATCTTATTCTAAAATTAGCGATACACAAATTCAGATAAGTAATACCGTTCGTTCGGTGTACAAAAGATCTTGATTCTTGTTCCTTTTAATTTGTCAGCAAATCTTCTTTTGTATGGTAATAAACTTCAATAACTTTATTACCATTATCAAACGTGATAACATGACGCTATTCAATCCCGAAAAACAAAGATTAGATACGTTCTTTCACACTTCACTACATTTGTGCTTCTTCATCCAACAGTACGAACAAAACACAACAGAAATAATACAAAAAAAACTAGAACTGCCGACTTCTCCCAAAAAATCCGAAATATTTTTTAGTAAAATTATTATCAAGCAGAGTGTCCCTTTGAGTCAAGTTATATCTTGTTAATAAACTGTGTGAAGATGCGCGATCTCTTAAGTAGCTTTGACAACTGGTACTTACAATTTCACGCGAACTCTTTCAACGAGAAAATACTTTTAACGCAAATATTAGCTTAACATTATAAATAACCAACACGCTAGTCATCGTATTGATAACTATATAGATTTCTCTAATAACTAGCTTGTATCAGCGACTCTGCCCGTTTGTAATTACATACATACAACTTTTTCAGTTAAATAGAGTGTTGCGAGAGGTTTGCAGGCCGGTATGACAGCGACGATCAGCGATGAATTGCAAACCTCTCGGTGTCAGCCTTTGTTTTTGGAATAATTGTACTTATCATCAGGCATCGCTCTGCCGTTTACTATGAAAAAAACATATAAAGATAGTTTCGGTTTTCCAGTTTTTTAACAGAAATTATTAATAATACTTTATCAATTGAATAAAATCGTATATTAATATGCCTACAATGTGACATGCCGCGTAACATATTTATAACCATGCGCAGAAAATATGTCTTCCCACGTGCTCACACACAAAACTTATGTAACATGAAAATAACGTGCGTACATGCCGCCCTAAATACTTATGCATTGCGTTAAATACAATAAATACTAAATAAGACCAATTTTTGTATTACATATATTAGTCATTGCATATAGGTAGATTTTACGAAACACTATTTTGCTTTGCGCTAACATTGTGTTTATCAACCACAGTGATGGTACGTGCGATTAACGATAGTCGACTAGTTATCAAGTACTTCCAGATCAGATAGCTGTTGCCGTCCATATCTAGATGCCGAAGGTCAGCCAGACTTTCGCTGCGCAGCCGTCCAGTCGAGGGCCGCATTATGCGAACAACACAACCCAATTGAAAATCTAGTCGCCCACACAAATGAACGATGCAATTCCTTAAGCACATTATCATATCAATAGTCTAGAAGCAACACGGGAGCCGTGTTGACATTGGCCCGTAGTAACACACGGTTTTGTAACGATATCAAGAGCCCGCATACCAACGGGTGATTTGAATGAGAGCCTCGATTGTTCTCGAGCGAAGTGAGTCGCCCACGTGCGCCGGTGCCAACAACGCCGACTGCCACGTACTTACACAATCGGCTGGCGACTCCCAGAGCAGGTGAATATAAACGGCCTTGCGGACCGAGACCGAGGGTGACTGACGTTCATTCCCGAACAGCTGCAGAGTGTGACGAAAGAAGGTACCACTTGAAGTCCACTCATTTACAGTGTGTTTTTTTACTAGGGATCACACGGAATCAAACAAATATACGTTACGAAAGGATTAAACGAGCAGAGTTTTATATGGGGAAATAGTAGTTAATATGTTGAGCGGCCTCGGTTGCATAGCGCTGCATAAGGATCGAGTTTCGTTCCGCAAACTCGAGATTACTGCTGCACACTGACGAGAGCATGCTCACCGATGACTTTGAAACACACTTCGAGCCTTACTGTGTCCTCTCTTAACCATCATCGTCTTATTTGAATTAGAAATGCAGGGTCACGCTCCTAGTGAAATAATTAATCGAGTTTCCTGAGCGTCTCACGCATTAGTCACCGTGCCGATGTAGGTACCTGTAACGGAATGGGTTGCCACTGCTAAAAACGGCGTTCTAATAATCGACACTCGATCTAAAATAGCCGCGTGACAAACGAAGTCGAAAGTGATGCGTGATGCAACGCTCCCGAATTTAGCCGGCGCGGCCCAGCGGTGCATCGGCCGCCAGAGAGCGCTCGCATCGGAACGCTGGGGCCAACGCTACCGCTGCCAAACGCCTGGCATTTCGCATTAATGACACGGATAAGATATTAGCACGGATAGCGTGCCGACTGGCGCCAGCATCCTGCGGGATTAAGTGCTATTGAATCGCGTCGGATTTACAGCATCGAAATAAAACTTCGGTTGATTGTGTTCGGAATATAGGTATCGATAATCTTTGTCTCTAAACACGTATGTAACCACGGATGAGTACTAAGGGCTGCGGTAGGGCAGGGAGGAGAGTCGTCGGTGACACGGCGGGCGCGGGTCGGAGGTCCGACCGCATTCCGCCGCCGTATGAAAGTGAAACCGCTTCGGCGACCGACCGCTCAGCTGTAGAAAGTCCAAGATTACATCTCGACAGCGCCGCGCCGTTGCGCAGCGGCGTCGCCGGATGAGCAAAAACTGCTATCTCTGCGCGAGTCGCGACTGGATCCCTGGAAACGAGACACCCGGCCCTGCCTGGCCCGGGGCGTTGAAAAGCCGCGCAGTCAGATTATCAGTAACAAACTACTGTCTAAGTGCTACATGATTCCTTACATTTTCACAAAACCCGGCCGCGGCTCGTTCAGATGTACAATTTCACTTAAACTAGATGTAACCGAACCAAGTGACCTCGGGCTGTTACCGATACTTAACATTTGTAATCCGTAATAAAAGCTCGCATCGTGGACACCACACTGGTCTAATCGCTTGAATTATCTAACACAGGTTTTATATGGTCATTCACGTGAAAATATTAGAGAAGTCGCACATCCGGTTTAGGATCGACCAAAGCCTTTTACTCTAAACGAGTTTTAAACGATAACTTATTTTTGTTTTGTAATACTTTTTTTATTAAGTTGATTCATGATGCTAAAAAATAAAGGTACCAGTACGGTATAATCTATATTTTAGTTTAAAAGGCTATTTGAAAATACGTTTAATACCTATGTAACAACTTTCTCAAAAAACGTTCTGCTTTTATTGTATTCTCGCGAACTTCTTTGTTCTTAGAAGAACAAATGTAGTAAGTTGCAAAAACGTCTATTGTTGCTTTTCGGTTTGGATCAAAAAAGTTCAAATTAGTTTTTCGTGGAATGCTCACCATTTTACTATCATCAATGAGGATTCATCATACATATTATGAAGAAACAATAAAACAGCCAAATAATTCCGCACTTGAAAGAGATAGCAGTAAACAACAAGAGGAATATAATCTTTAAAGAATAAAGAGACTTGTCCGAATATTAAAAAACCGTCTATTATTATTTTTCATAAAACTAAACAATCATCGAAATTCTAATACAGAATAATATAAAATTGCGTTCACCAATTTTAAACTTAAATATAAATTATCATTCGATTTGAAATTATCTAGCTCAAGAAATAAAAGTCAATGGCCTAATAATAGAAGCTCAATAAAATAGTAGTAGCAATAAAATTCAGTTTTGAAATATGAATAAAAATATATAAATAAGAAAATAATTATTTAGCAATTTATATTTTAATTGAAAAACAAAACAAAAAAAAAACAGACAGGTTTTATAGCGGGATTGTTTTTTATTTTTACTCATCATATACTTGCGTTACATGAACCTATATTTTGTAATTTTGGCAGTATTTTGCGTAATATAGTTTAGTTATTTATTGTACACCCATGAAGCGCATTAAAATAATAAAAAGGAACACGAATTTTGAGTTGCCACAAAAACTCCTTAGTTCTAGCAAGGGTGTAACTCTATTTTACCATTTAGAGCGTTGTCTTTGAACGTATAAACACAAGTTATCATTTAATAACAATAATAAGAAATATAGCTAATATTAACTAAACGATGATGTGTACCGTGATATTTAGCTAAAATGAACTCATTACCTACTAGTACTAAAGTACCTAGAACATAATTCGATATGATACACTAATTTGTCTAACAAGTATCAATTACGGTGTGTGACTTCAATCGTTCCTTAATAATTCATGATTTCATAGAATCGAGTGGAATAAAAGAAATTGACGTTGTCGTTTTGATAACATAAGTACCTACTTAAATTATTAGATTATACAAATAATTATATACACACAAATGACGCAAGAAACAAAGTACATACACGTAATAAATTGGATTAAGATTCGACAATTTACAAAGCGATGATATGCTTCTTTTAATTGCACTAACTCGTATTTTTTGAACTTATATTAAATTGTTTCGTTAATAATAATAATACATAGTGAAGAGAAACGTAAGTGTCAAATATTGGTATCAATTTAACACAAGATTATTTATATTTAACACTTTCAGTAAAAGTACAAAAGCAATATTGAGATTCTGTTTTCAACCGCTTTATGATGACACCTATAGAATAAATTAATTTCCAAATTAAAAAAATATATATACATATATAAAAATAAGACCGGCAAGAAGTTTAAGCAAGAAGCAATGATGGCCTAATTGTAGCGTGTACGAACACCGCGTAGATCGACGTGAGTTCGAATCACTACAACAAGCCTAAGCTCTCGATGAAGGAAGACGTTGTGATGAAACCATATCATGATGGTAGGGCATTTTCTAACGCCCGCCTGGATAGTTACCACCCTCAAGTTGAAAATCTGTCGCCAAGCCCCTATAGGTGTGTTCCGGCAGTAACACTAGAGAACCAGTCGTCCATTAGGCTTAGCGTGTTACCATTTTGAGCTACATTGCATCGTCACTTAACATCAGGTTAGATTGTGGCCGTAACGATAAACCTATATAGAAACTGTGCTATGTGAGTATGCTAATCTCTCGAACTACCAGTCGGATTCGAAAAAATATTTTTGTATATGATAGCCAGATTCACGTGGAATAGTATAGGCTATTTTAGGCTACACCTCTCAGATAGCCTTAAATATTGATTTTTGTCAAGTAAGTCGGAAGACAGTGCACCCGAACTGCTTTATCCGCGTGCGCTGACGTAATGTTTAGTGATACGTAAATACAATGTTCTACCAAAATATTGCTACTTAGTAAATCTAAAAAAGTCCGCGATATCATATGCCTATCTCTTATACATAAACTACAATAAGGTATTATGTGACATGGTTTTAGTGAAATTGAAAATTGAATGAGCATTATTATTAGGCATGACATATTAATCCTTACGAACGAAAGTTACTTCATCATTATGACAATTTTATGTAGATAAACTTTGTCCTTTATAACATGTTATTTGAACTAATAGTTTGGGAGATTAAAATAATTCAACATTCGGCTCGAGTCTATGACTATGCTGCAGTGACGCGAACGAGCCGTGTAAATTGTGACGCACAATCCTGGCCGCCCGATAAAAATATTGTCTATACTGAAGTATTATAAATCATCAATATTTTTTTTCTAAATTTCTTTTAAATTATAAGCCGGTTAAACCGCGGGGTACAGCTAGTTGATTATAAATTAATTTTCATCAACGAATCGTGCAAGAACTTATAAAAGCGAACACAATTAAGACTAAACTTGCGGAAATTAAAAAAATACGGTATAAACACTTTGTATTAATGGGGATCGGATTCGTTTCACAAACTGGTTGGACTCGCTTTGAACCCGCTCCGTACGGTCGCGGGTCGGTAACGCGAGGGGAGCTCGGGAAATAGCAACCGTCAAACAAAAAACTGCGATTAGTTTGTAACGACCGATAGAGAGACTTCAGTCAGCGACCTTGTAACAATATGCTGCAAGTTTGTAGTAAAAACTGCGCAATACCTAAACTTTTCAATTTATAATTTTTTTACACTAACATTCAATATAGATATTTGTGTAGTTAGCTATGCTTGTGGGCTTTAGAAAAAATAATACAATTGTAGTTTAATATTGACATACCTAAAAGTAGATTTTTTGTGCAAAGGAATAATTTAAGGAATTTATCATCTAATTCTAAAATGTTTCTGTAAAATTATGGGATAATACAACATAAGACATCAGGGATATAGTGTGACAATAGATAGATATGAATACCATTGAAAAAACAGAACGAACTTTATAACTGTACTATCTATTATATAGTTAAAAGGTTAAGGTAGATAGCATAAGTAAGCACTCCTTGTACTTCAATGGAACAGGTATTTATACAAGTATAAAGAGATATATTTTAAACATAAGATAAATTGAACCTTTTAGCTATGTATAACAGTACATAGTGGAAATATACTATGTAATACTTGGTTGGTTAGAATCACAACACATTTGAAATTTTAAAAAATCAAACACATTTGACCTTAAGCTGGTATAGTTGTATTCAAACATACAAAAAAACAAAATCCCTCACTTCAGATTGTTAAACAAATTTGACTTTATCTTTATTTAAACATTAAATATTAATTATAATAGATCATTGTGAAGTAATCTACTAACATAGCAGTGTAAAAAAAAATATTATTATATTTTAGATATTAAAATATTTTTAAATTGAGCAAAGGAAATCTTATCTACATTTATCAGGCACCTCTGCAATCATCAGTCATCTTTATCTAGACCACAATGATAAACATTGTAACCATGTTATTTTGTAATAATACAGAAAATAATATTTTCTACAAATACCAGATTTATTCAGTCATGTTAGTTTCCAAATTGTGACATGTGAAGTGACAATATTATTTTTTCTTGTTGGCCATTAAATTTACATTAAGCTTCAAATCTTTAAAAGTAATGGATTACATAATAATAGGAAAAATATTATGATAATAAAAAATATAGTAGTGAGTCAATGTAGGGATTTCCTGTATGAAAAAAATTGTAGTTTTAAAATATACGAATTATTTGTTGCCTAATTTATCTGTACAACGTAATAAAAAATAATAAGGTCGTCAGACTTTTGACAGATAACATGTGATTACATTGCCATAATAACGGAATGACTGACCTTGCAAAGGGTGTCTGTTCTACATGGTAGACGGAAGTGATGGGCTCGGAGCGCATGATGCTCCGAAGCCGTTCCTCAGGCAGCTCCAGCAGGCCGTCGCTCGCCGTCTTGAAGTCGGCTTTACTCAAACCATTTAGCACACTCATTTTCAACGTGTAGACGACTAACGACCGAGTCGAAAGGACGGTTAAACTTGTAAAACGTCACTAAACAATTCACAGTAGTACTTAAATCAACGTATACACTTATTTTTTTATTTAAAAAAGATGCATCAATTAGACCACGTGAAACATTTTATTGCCTCCAGTTTCTCAAAAGGTAACCGAGTGCTCTCCCTTGTCATTGCGAGAAGCGGTTACGGATACATTCAAAACCCTCCACTTTTGTACGAACACAGCTAATAGACAAACATTTGTATCACTTCATCATAAATAGTAATGAAAAGAAATAATTTGTTTATTTACACACGCGTTTCGAGAAAACTAAAAATTGACAAGCGCGGCGCAACAAAAACGCATCGACGTGACGAGTCGACCGCACTTCGCCGTACACGTTTCTGCCGTTTGACTGCGACTGCGGTAAGCGGTCCCTGTCCGCCAGCCGATACCATGCTATTCCGATTCCGGCGAATGTCGTTGTTCCAACGTTCTAAGTTTGAAAGTTGCAAAGCAAGGTCAACGGAACATAACTTGCAAGTACTTTTATCTGCTAATAGATGTCGTTAATCATAATTTTTCGTAAGCTTAAACTTAATAGTTTTACATACTCGAAAATAGATGCCGCTAGTATCTCTAAAATTAATTTTCAATATTTAAATATTAAATTGTTTAAATATTAATTACATAAAATACAAACTAAAAAGTTGGAAGTAAATTTTGAGAACAAATGTATGTAATGTAAATCTATTTAAAGGAAATTTAGATAAAACGTAGAAGTCGTTTAGTCAAGTAGAAGTAGATATTCAAGTAATAGTGAGTCCACGATGGTGGTTATTATGATCGTAACCAGCATATTTTGGTGACTATTTTATTTTTTTCGGTAAACAACCTATTGCCTATATATACTCTTGTCTCAAAGGAGTTGAGACGTGCACCTCAACTATAGTCAAGCTTTGGTCTTTGAAGAACATTGTCTCTATATGACCAAATAGAAGTTTGTGCAGAGATTCACAAATATGTGAACGAGGATTGTAATTAATACTCATACGAGTAGGTAGGGCACAGATAGATCTCTTTTAAAAATTTCTGTTTACTTGTGGTAGCTAGACTGATTAAACTACAGATCGCAACAAAATAAACATTTTATCGTGTTCCTGTGGTGATTACGGTTTCAAGAGATCCTTGGGTAAGGGGCGGTCAACGTCGGCAACGCGCTGGTGATAGATCTGGTGTACTAACGTCCATAGGCTACGGTAACCGCTTACTATCAGGCGGATCATATGCTTGTTTGCTGCCTTAGTTATATATGTATATTCGCAGTAAGGTAAAAAAACACATCGTAATCTGGAAGCTGGAACCGCGCCTGTATTAGGGTTATATACAATTTCCGATTCAAAATATAATAGAAAAACTGAATAGTCCTTTGTATTCAAAATAGACCTTGTGAGAAATGCATAGAACAAGTTTTAACTGTGGAAGACGCTCTCGCTGTTGTGTTCCCTTCCTAAGAGTGGTGGTAGGCAGCAATTAGTTCCAACTTAAGGTTCACTAACGGGCCTCATATAGGACCGAGTTATTTTTTGTGATTAGTAATAAATAGCTATAGATTGCAGTGACCACTTATTATCAGGTGAACGGCATGCTTGTTTGTTACTTCATAAACAAAAAAATGTCATGTGTAAATTCGTGAAGAACAGTTATCAAAAAACGCTAAACTGATAATTTACCGTATGCGTCCTCCCCATAGAAAAGATTTTGCGTTAAATGGTATGTTGTAATTTTAAAATTAACAAACGTGTCCAGTGAAATTTATAATTTGAACCTTTCGGATGTTCTAATTAAACTGTTCATTAGAACAGCAGCAGGCAGATGACATCTGCAACATTGTGGGCTGATTAGAATATTCGATTGTTATTCCCAATAGATGGCGTTATGTACAACATTTCAAGTCTATTTGTTTAGTGTACCTACTTGAAAAGCGTAAATAATACTGTTTTTAAACGGTAAATAAAACTTTCCATAATAAATACATAAGCTGCGTGGAATTCGTGTAAAATATGTGACATTAAAAAAAAAATGTGATGATTTTATTAATTTTTCCAAACATAAACTCATATTATCTTGAACAAAACAAAGTTTGTCCTTTTAATACCAAAAATCCATTAAATACTTAAAATAATTATCATAATATATATTGAAGTGAAACTTCTTATGCGACTTCCAAGCGTTAAACGATAAACGTTTAACGCACATTATCAGTCTCTCCTCTTTGTGTGAGCCAGAGCGAGAGAGTAAATGTCGGTGTGTATGTATATTGCACACTGTTTAAATAAAAATAGAAAATGTCTTTTAAAATGAAGTTTCACTTCTATCGTGTGTGAATCGCACACACACCTTTTTATTATAATTGGAGATCTTGGGAGAGATTGGAGAAAGAATTTATCAAAATCCGCGTACATTTACTAATTTGAAATTGGTTACAATATTGGCTGACGGTGAGAGAAAATATCTTGCGAAAACCTAACTCTTGAGAAATATTCTTCTAATACCAACGTAATGTGGGGAAAAATAGAGAAAGATTTCTCTGCGTTAGTAATCGCCAATACCTCGTGGGCTGGCGTGGCGATTAATTCCATGCCTTCCCTCACTTTTGCCCAGAAAAAAGGCACAAAAACGCTGGTATTATTATGATATTATAATACACATACACACACACATAGACAAACACTTTTACATGTTCTTCTATGTAACTATTTTTATACATAATTGATAATTATATATGATTTTTATACATAACCAGAGGAAGGCCACAGGAATCCGGGACACAAAATTATTTTTAACCGGATCCTATGAACCCTCATAGCTGTACCTACTGTAATATTACATAATAAATAATAATGTAATATTTCATAATAAATAAAATAAGCGATCTGGAGGCGAGCAATAAAAAAATATTTTACATTTACTTCAATGAACGGCCACCGAGCTAGTGAGTGTATTTGTCGAACCGTGGATTGGTATAGTCGCTTAAATATTGACTTCAATAGGATATCAGTGTTGCCAACTTTACAACGCATATTAAAAAGACAATCCACGAGTTGACTGTACATAATATTTTTAAAAATTCAAGTTAATTATTTTATAAGATTGGTGTATTGATAAAAAAGCCTAAAACAATACAGGACAAATAATTGTTTATTTAATTTTTCCTTACGAAAATTATTTTTTTGTCTTTGGAGTCACATGATGGGAAACGCCATAAAGAAAATGTCACGTCATCATTCAATGAATATACACAGTTGTGATAAATAACTCTAACATTATTACTAAGATTTTATACTGGGTTTAAAATGTGTGTATGCTGAAGAAATTCCATAACTGAAATTCTATTAAACTCAACTTTGCACAAAACACCTTTACCCTTACGTTTTATTTATTGAATGATGATATCACGCTGCATTTTTGCGGCATGTGTTTTATTTAAATAGAAAAATACTTTTATATTACTTTTAAATGTATGATAATGATAATATGAATAATGAATGATTATTAATTCACGGGTATTGTTTTCAATATGTAAATTGTCTACTCCCGGATTATGGGTATGTATGTTGCATATACATAATTAAAAAGGGAATTATTTAAGACAAGTATACAATCCAGTAACCTCATTGAACAATTTATGCATAAAAATATATTTTATTTACGTCATGTCTATTTACTTTTTGCATGTCTATAGGGTATTTTCTACCACCCTCAAGTTGAAAATCTGTCACCAAGCAACAATATGTGTATTCCAGCAGCTGCATTTGAGAAGCAGTCCTTCTCTTGACTTAGCGTAGCATATTGTTTCTTAAACCATATCATCATATAATGCTATCACTTATGATTATAAACTATTTAAAAAAGTGTTATAATTCTACAGTAAAGAATTCCGATATTATTATATATCATATCATATATTCTCAACTGCTGGCAGGAATTCATTAACAATAGCAATAATATTTCTAACTTCTTCTTCAGACAGCCTCTCCTCACTTTCTTGAACAATCTAGAAAATAGATAAAAAAGTTAGTAACCATCCATGACTTTTTACGCGTAATAGCACTGTCTATATAATGTAATTTCTCGGTGTTTTTTTTGTTGTAACGGCATTGCTCCCGTAATTCTTCATTAAAGTTAATTAAAACAACATTTTAAAACTTGAGTTATTGTAAAAGCATATTTTTTCGTAACAAAAACATATTAATTAGGACGCCATCTGTTGTTAGCATTCCTAATGAAATATATTAGAGAAACATGTAGATGGCGCCATCTGTTATCAATTTGTTTAACTAACATGGCAGCTGTTACATTGTTTACATTGCAAATAATGTAAACAGTGTTAATGTAATGTAACAGTGTTAATGTGCAAATATTCTCACGAGTCAGCTAGTAATACTTAGTAACAATAAAACATAGCCTATATATAAATATATCAACCTTAACCCAGGTTTGTATGAAATAACTTATAGAGTCAAATCAGAACTTCACCTGCTACATTTAAACTACAAAAATTACTTAAGTATTATCATTTATATATAGTATAGAAAAATAAAAAAAGCTTTTTGTGATATTTAGAAATATCGAAAAATTATAACTTTGTCAAAAATATAAAGCACGATAATTCGACCTATATAAGCTTACATCTTTTCTCCATAATTTGTTTAGCATTAAGCTAACAAAAAGGACCACTGAGTAAGTGGTCTAACACTTAGTCACTTTGTAAGTACTTTATTACTCAGTGGCTGATAGAATAATATGATTTGCTTATGTAGATATTATTCCTGTATTTTAGGTGCGCTTGTTGCAAATTGTAATTGTAAGTTAGCTAAGACGACTATGTATGGTAGGTAAGCGACATTTCACAGATGCCAAGGATGGCAGTTTATCTTTCCATGACGAATCGTAACGTAGGTGGCAGGTTCGAACCCGAGTAAACACACCAATGACCTCGGAATAAGGTTCGCTCTTCGAGTTTTAATTAGTAATATATATCAAATATATGGACATCTCAGTCACGAATCGCCTACAAGGAGAAGTCTTCTATAACGGTCCCGAAAGTAAGCGCAGGAATAACACTTTGTGTTGTTTTTAAACAGTCATGAACTGATGAACCATGAACCAGATGTGTAGCAAATTCTGAACAAATGCATGAGTACAGGAGTTAACTCAGAAGCACAAGTATTTACCATAATTGCTGTAATTCCATTTGGCTCACTCGACTTATAAAATTAAGGGAAAATAGAAATTCTTTGCAAAGTTCTGCCAATATTCTAGAGTATTAGAAACCTTGTGTACTTGCACACTCTATAGGTTTACATTTTTTGTTGTGGATATCAGAATTTGAATATCCAATATTTCTTCATATAGCCGGTTTCCATGAATATTACAAGTTTCACAACCATAGAAATCCACAAATTCTTTAGATTATTTTTTTAAATACTCACAGTCATCAATGCCTTAACAAAGCTAATTGTTTTGGTTTTATGCAAGTCATCGTGGCGCTACTCATTCCCTCTTGCTCGTTTGCAAATACTGACCGTGCACAAAAATCATAGGATTTGTTCAATATGTATCAATGATAATCAATGATTTATCTTAATTTTTAAGTCTAAAATTTTTGAATTTTGCGCCCCCCTTTCAATGGCGCCCAGGCACGTGCCCTGGCTACCCCGCTTTAAGTACGTCCCTGGTCATGAACATTAGTTTATTGCTGAGATGTCAAAAGTTAATTAAGCTCTTGTAATTTATAAAGGAATAATGTATGTATATAAAAGTTTTGTTTTAAAAAAGGATGAAAACCAATAAAGATTTTTTTAGCTCACAACCTTACCAATTGAATTTCAACTTCTGTTCTTGGCGGTGTATTGACCATCATAAGTTTCTCGATCTTGGTAAGTTTAAAAGGTTTCATGGCTTCTAAGAATTTCTCTATAGCTTCCTTGGTCTGATTTTTACATTCTGTCTCTTGTAAATAATGTACAGTCTGGAAAAGAAATTTATTCATTTTTCAGTAATCTTTTAATATGGATCTTTTTTTTTATTTTTGAATAAAATTAATATATCATTACATCCTAACCTTACAAAATTTTATAAAAAAAAAACTTTAAAAAACCCCAATGCTACCCTCATTAAAATGGTATTTCATTATATTAGTTTATCAACCTCTCCACAAAATATAGCTTTCACATCAAATTAGAGGTTCACATAGATCACTTATGAATCTCAGTTTAGTATTGTCATGTAAAATGGAGATTATTACATTTGAGGAAAACATAAAATAATTGAAATTACATTTTCCAAAATTCTTTATAGGTTTAGCATTTGGCCACAATCTCACCTGATGTTCAGTTATGATGTGGGCCAAGATGGTAACATGCTAAGCCTAGTGCGGGACTGGCTCTCAAGTGTAGCAGTCGGAACACACCTATAAGTGCTTGGCGTCAGATGTTCACCTTAAGGGTGGTAGCTAGCCAAATTAAAAAATGCCCTACCACCATGCTATGGTTTCATCACAATGCTTTCCTTCACTGAAAGCTCAGTCTCATTGCAGGGATTCAAACTCACGTTGATTGACACAATGTCCATACATGCTACCACTGAGCTATCACTGCTTCAAAGACATTGCTTCAATGACATTTTTAAGTACAAGTTTGTGAAAGGTAAACAACCTTATGTGTTTGAATACAGTCATACCAGACCTTAACTGTATGTAGGAGAGTACATATAATTTGACTAATAAATGAGGGAACACACACATACATACATAAGTCACACCTCTTTCCCAACGGGGTAGGCAGAGACCACGTCCTTCTACTTGCTACGATCCTGACATACATCTTTCACTTTCTCAACATTCATAAATCTTATCATGCATGCTCATCAATTTAGAGTACTCTTGACCTGACCTTTCTTCAGAATGTTTCTGATGTGATAGTGGAACACTCATCTAGGCCTTCCTCTGCCCATGTTCCCATTTATACTACTCTTATAAATCTGTCTAATCATTCTTCTTTCATCCCTTTCACAATCCGTGTCTTTCACACCACAACATTCTCTTACTACACTATTTCTTATCCTGCCACTCAATTTCACTCTATTATAATTCTTAGCGCTCTGATTTCTACTACATTTATTCTATTTTCATGTTTTTTCTGCCACACCCAGCTTTCACTTCTGTACATTAATGTTGGAACTAACACTGCTTCATGTACAGCCAGATGAGCTTTTCTAGAGAGTTTCTAACTGTTCATAAACGTAATGCCCCATTCATCAAGTTCCCAGCATTATCTCTCCTTTCAATATCACTTTCATACTTTCCTTCACTAGTAAACATCGAACCCAAATACACAAATTCATTCACTTGCTCTAGTTTATCGCCACCAATCCGGATACATACTTCTGTCATGCTCTCTTCCTTTTGAAACACCATAACTTTAGTCTTCTTTGCTTTCACTTTCATTCTTTTCTTCATTCACAATAGTCACCATCGCTTGTAAATCTTTAGCCGATGATGCAAGTAATACTTGATTAGCATAAAGAAGAAATTTGACGAGTAACTCATTCATTCTGAGTCAACAATCACTCTCTTTCAAAATTGTTAGATAATTATCCATGAATAGGTTGAACAGCCATGGAGACGCTACACATCCCTCCCTGTGCTCACACCCTTTTGGTTATTACACCATTCAGTGTATGCTCCATTTATTCTGACACAAGCACTGGAACCTTTATAGAGGGATTTCAGTGCTTGTATCAGATTACTGCTCATTCCATGCAAAGATAATGCTGACCACAGCTTTTCCTCACCACTTTGTCATTGGCCTTTTTCAATATACAAATGCACAAAAGACTATTTGGCCAAAAATTTTCTAGTAATGCACCGTAAGGAAAAGACCTGATCCATACATCCCATTTCCTTTGTGAATCCCGCTTGTACATCCCATACTCTTTCATCGGTTTCTAACATAACCCTTTCAATTATTACTTTAGCATACTGTTTGCCGACAACACTGAGAAGGCTAATTCCGCATTAATCTTTACAGTTTTAAATGAAGCAGCAACCTCAAGAAAGCATATGTCTTAACCACACATTTCAGGTTTCTCTGTTCTATTTTTTGGACTTGAACAAAGAGTCAGCCATTAAGTCCTTTTATATTTTTCTATATTAGGCATAATGTGATAAATTTTAAGGCACTCAACAGACTTGAAACTACTATGACTTACCCTTATAAATATCCCTATTTATATTTACTTATAAATTATCATAAGATTAATCATTACGTGACATTATTATTTAACAGAAAGGGAGGACGCTCATATCAAATCGTGGCCACCTCTCTCACCCCATATATTATTTATTCAATATGTATCAATGTAAGAAAACACCCAAAAAAAAAACATTTTACACATTTTTACGTTTAAATACCTCATAAGTAACAGTAGCCAGAGAGGCCTCCCTTTTGTGCTTTTTTTGTGTATTATCCTTAAGCTCTTGTAGAATCTGCATCACTTCATAGTTGCACAGAAATGCAGCATTCGCCTTCAATCTGAAACAGTATATTTCACTCATAATATAAATTTCACACTGTAACATGATGTGGATGTAAATTTACTTATACTTTCAATTTTCTGTTTCAAATAACACCATCACTGATCTTTGCTTAACCTTTGACACTGAGTAAGTGTTTTTAGATACAAAAACATTTGTAACATAAATTAATTAATAGAAAATATGAAGACCATTCTTGACAGCAAGTATTGCTATGCTGCTTGAAAGGTACCTTCTCCAAGAATTACCACAAATCCTTCATGTTCAAGCATTACCAGCATATTAAGGAAGTTGTCGGTCCGACTTGAAGATGGTCATATTGCAATTATGTCTACCAAATTTGATTTGTACAAAATATTGTCCACTATATGGATATATTACGTACTTTTAGTGCATTTTTGATTTCACATAGAAACATAATGCAGTCCCCATCTTGATAATAAGTTTTAGTAATCTTGTTATGTACAAAATTCATAGTTATTGCAGTTTATTCATTATCAATTAATTATATAGCTAAAATACATTCAAGGTACTCAACTATTGGTTAACCTAAACAAATAATTTGTATGTATTTTTTTTCAGAAATATTTAAATCTGATATTTACGTCTCCATTCCAAGTTCTGTGAAACAGAAATCTCTGTTTACTATTTTTGTAACTGGGTATATAAAACCGAAACTAAACGGTAAGTTAACAACACAAAACATATAAATAACAAATGTACTCTTAGGCTCAGAAATACACCATTTAGATGAGTACTAGTACGTCTGTAGATGAGTAAGTACCCAAGTAGATAAAAATTCACCACCACGAGTTGTTATGACAGTTTTCAAGAATTTGAAGATTTTACTGTTTAATTTTTATATTATATTTGACAGCTATATGACCAGGGTTGCTTACCACGATTTTAGGATATCAGTAGATTAAGTGCTAAAAATAGGTGGAAATTGGTAAACTGAAAATGAAATTTTAGTATCACTCTATACTACACTATATCAGTAGATTTTTAAGGATTAAAAATAGCTTTATTCAAAATTGATTTAGAAGAACTTATTTAAGTTTTAATGTTCAGAGCAAGGATCACCGTTTTTTTTTCAATTAATAATCATAAATTCATAACACAACACAATTCACCCTACCATATACAAATTACTCTGTGATCATACTTCTCTTATATATAAACTAGCTGTGCCCACAACTCTGCTCGCGTGGACTACAGAATGCCGTCAGTCAGGTGCTATACAACGGAGCGTGTGGTAATAGTTTTACCGTACCGTATAGGTACAGGCTTCGTAGATGCATTTTTGAGCAAATGTGTTGAAAAAAATATTTATTTATCAAGCTATCTATCTGGCATCACACTATGTCTCTACTAGATTAGGAAGAAAGCACACCTTGTTTTTTATTTGCGAACCTGTTTTGTATTATTTCAGATTTATTAAAGTGTTAATACATCTTCGCCGATTCCGAGTGTTATTCATATTAATTATTACTTTATTTTAACAATATTTTTTGTTATTACATATAACTAAGGTATGTAATTAAAGTTACATTTTGTTAACTTTCCTAAAATCTTTTCAAAATGTATTGTGTACTAAACAGTTAAGGTAGAGAATAAACTTCTACCTACAGCTGTAAGGTAACGTATACTAAGGTATCCGTTTGTTCCTCAGTAAATATTAATTTACAAATTTTCACAGTTAAATTTATTTTAATATACAGCAATGCAGCATATGTTATATAGGAACGAAAAAGAATTATACGTTGTTATTTCTAACTAAAATCCTGGCTTACTAGAATTTTGAAAATATTTAATAACCAACTAGATCTTACCGTTCATATTATATTGACTACTATAATCTACAGTTTTGTAATATAATACATTGTTTAATATATTTTTTAAATATTTAAACTGTTTTAGAAAATGGTAATCTTGAGGTTTGGCCAAAAATATTTCCTCTCAAAATTATTTACTGGATTTTCTTTTTTTCCTAAAAACATTAGTCAAGACAGTTTTAATTGTGGTACAACAAAATTAAAAACGCTTATAAATACTTATTTTAAACATTATTTAAAATTACATTTACCTGTAAATAAAGTGCTAGCTACATACGTTTGGATCGATGGAAGTGGTATAAACTTGCGTTGTAAAGACCATATATTGGATAAAGTTCCTTCTGAAATAAGTATGGTACCTAAATGGTCTTTCGATGGAAGTTCTACAGGTCAAGCAAAAACAAACGATTCCGATATGTTACTTATCCCTTCAGCAATTTACAGAGATCCATTTCGGAAAAGCCCCCACGTTATTGTACTATGCGAAACATATCACAATGATGGAAAACCGACTCAGACAAATAATAGAGCTAATTGTGCAAAAGTATTAAGTGAACTAACAGATCAAGAGCCATGGTTTGGAATAGAACAAGAATATACAATGTTTGATACTGACATGTGGCCTCTAGGTTGGCCTAAGACTCGGGGATATCCAGTAATAAAATCTAAATACTCATATTGTGGTATAGGAGAACACGTTGCAGGGAGAGAAATAGCTGAGTGCCACACAAGAGCATGTATATATTCGGGTATGGACTATGAAGGTTCTAATGCTGAAGTTATGAAAGGATCTTGGGAATATCAAGTTGGAACTACATTAGGCGTGAAAGCAGCTGATGATTTATGGATGGGCAGATTTTTATTAGGTAGAATAGCAGAACAGTTTGGAGTTATTATTAGTTATCATCCAAAGCCCATGGGTAAACATCAACCCGGAATAGGATGTCATCATAATTTTAGTACAAAGAAAATGAGAAATGACGAAGGAATAACAGAAATTGAACGAGTGTGTAAAATATTGTGTGATAAACATGAAGATTACATTAAAAATTATGGGCTTGGTAATGGAATTGAGAATAAAAAAAGATTAACCGGTAAATTTGAAACAGCCTCTTATGACTCTTGTCGATGGGGAGTTGCGGACCGAAATGCTTCAATACGACTTCAAAGGAGTGTTACTGCAGCAAGAAAAGGTTTTTTGGAAGATCGAAGACCAGCAGGCGATTGTGATCCTTATAAAGTTTGTGCTCTTTTAGCGGAAACATGCTTAAAATAATGTATTTGTTTTTCGTACTATTATTTTAAATACATTGTTTTTACTTTAAAAAATAATATCTTTGTAGTATACATTGCCTAATCTATTTCAATAATATAGTACGACACCGGTATTTTTTTCTTTCAAACTTAATACTGGCTGTTTACAATTAATTAACATTTTGCTTTCTAAATCATTTCGTCAGTGAAAAACATATCAGAAATGTCTATCAGAATCTAAATTCTATGTGCTTACAAAACTCTCTTCTAAAAATTGTGATATCTTACATTTTTCTTACAAAAATATGGAAATTTTATTAAAATGTATTAAGAATTTACGTCGTAATACTATTACAGTTCTGATACTTAAAAGAAATTTGTTAAAACATTCTATCAATCATATAATGGGTAAAAAGGTAATGGACAGGTACATGAGGCTCCCAAATCCCTGTAATAAAGTATTAGCTACATACGTATGGATTGATGGCTCAGGAATAAACATGAGAAGTAAAGATAGAGTTCTTAATTGTGCCCCTTATTGTGTTGAGCAAGCTCCTTCATGGGCATTTGACGGTAGTTCTACAGGACAAGCGGCAACTGATAATTCTGATACAAATTTGAAACCGGTCGCCGTATACAAGGATCCATTTCGGTGTGAACCGCACGTTTTGATTTTATGTGAAGTTTATCAAGGTGATGGAAAACCGGTTTCAACTAACCACAGAAAATATTGTAATGATTTGTGCGTTTTTCACGCTTCAGAAGAGCCTTGGTTTGGATTAGAACAAGAATATACGATGGTTGACATGGATAGTTGGGGATTAGGATGGCCTAAAGGTGGTGGTTTTCCAGCAGTGAAATACCAATACTCTTATTGTGGCGTAGGAGCAAAAAATGTAGTAGGGAGAGATATAGTTGAATCACACGCGAAGGCATGCCTTTACGCCGGCCTTGATTTCGAAGGTACCAATGCTGAAGTAATGTTTAGTTCTTGGGAATGGCAGATAGGAACTTCACTTGGAATAAAAGGACCAGATGATCTTTGGATGTCACGCTACATTATGGCAAGAGTAGCTGAAGACTATGGAGTTGGAATTACATATCATCCTAAACCTATGGGTCATTTGCATCCTGGTATAGGAATGCATCATAATTTTAGTACCCAGAAAATGCGTTCCGATGGAGGATACAAGTTCATTGAAGAATGTATAAAAAAGCTAGAATCGAATCATAAGAAACATATGCAAAAGTATGGTAATGATGAAGAGACGAACAAAATGAGGCTATCTGGAAAATTTGAAACGTCCCCTTACGATAAATTTTCATGGGGCATAGCAAATCGAAAAGCGTCTATTCGTCTTCAGAGGGACATTAAAGAGAAAGGTAAAGGTTTTTTGGAAGATAGAAGACCGGCGGGAGATTGTGATCCTTATTTGGTATGCGGAATGTTAATGGAGACATGCTTAGGCGCTATTGGTAGTAAAAAACCGTGCCCACCATCAGCAAAATCGCCATGTTCGAAAAAGTAATATATATTTTGTCCTACTTGTTTGTTCACAAAGTTAAACAATGGTTATGACGTCTTGTTAAATATTAATACTTAAAATAAAAAGTGATATAATTTGTAAATACTCTAATTTCTCATATTATGTTGGAGGTTGAAGATATGGCGTTGCTTCCATTTTGTTACATTATCTTGTGTAATAAATATCAATTTACTTTCAATTTTCAAACTCTTATACAATTTCGTATCATATCATGTAATATCGGCTGGAAATGCAGAAAAGTAAGTACTTTTTATAACCTACGTAAAATTTGACTATTTAATTTTAACGATGTATGTAATACAGTATTTATTTATTTACATCAATTCTCATAGCTTAAAAATTAAGAAAATAAAATGTACATCTATATAAACTATGAATATGCAAGCATTTTATTTCTAGTGGAGAATCTGTTCATGGGTGCGCACTCGCTAAGGGAGTCAGTGGTTCTGTGAAACTCCTTACTCACTAAAACTCCACGGTCAATGGTTTTTTTTTCACTAGAAAACCACTTATCGGATTTACATGTTTTTTTTTAATTTATAACTATGTTATCTGGCCAGGTTATAGGAAATATTTTGAAAGATAAAGTAACATACGAAATAAGCAGTGACAATAATTGTGAAAATAATCGGAATATAGACACTTGGGCCGTTAAATGGTTTACGCTGAGTAAACCATAAGAGATATATTAAATTAATGTCCTACATAATTGTTGATTTTAAAAAGACCTACAAAAAATTCAGATATATCATAATCATAATATCTTCTAAGTCAAACTCTAGGTCTAGGTCTAAGTCACACATCTAACCCACAATAAGCATTTTTGTCTTAAATTAACCGGCAGGCGACCACTGTGTGCTAGAATGAGGGCAGCCAGCAACACAATTCGGGCATGCGCTCGACCGATGGCATTCTGTAGGTCACGTGAGAGGAGCCGCGAGCACAGCTAGTTTATTTTAAAGACAAAAATGCTGATTGATTGTGGTCCTTAGAAGATAGACATTACATTAATTTGATATACTTATCTCTTAAGGTTTACTCAGCGTTAGTTATTTAAGTTAAGTTTTTTATTTTCTTAATTGATCTAAATTATCGTCACTGCTTATTACTTAGGTACTTTCTTTTAGTAACAAAATATATCCTATAATTTGGCCAGATAGCATAACTATGAATAAAAAACATCTAATTCTGATAAGTAGTTCTTGCGTGAATAGAACGTAAATGTACCGACAGACAGAGAGACTTTGAGTTTTATGATATGTATAGATGTAAATATAATGAAATTATATATATAGTAGAATTGATCACTTACTATACAATTACATTTATGTATATATTCTTATATAATAATTTAATGCTTTTGTAATTTATTGAATAAAATTACAAACAAATTTTATCATTTATATCGAGAATGTCAGCTATATAAATCCATAGACCAGAAAAAATTGGTATTCCGCCATCTTTAATTTATTCTCTATTCCTTTCGTCATATGGCGTATCGGTGCGTTCCTTAAATCCGCCATATTAAATGAAATCAATAAAATTAGACAAAATGTCGCCTTACTAATGTGCGTGATATAATCCAATAACATCTAGTTTTTGTGTGATTAAATCATCAAGAGGATCACAATGGAGAATTCCTACGGTGTGGGAGTAGATAACAGATACGCTCTTTTCTTGGACGACGAGACCGATCCTCTTGATGCGTTAAAAGCGCGAGAGCAGGCGAAAGAGCTCAAAAAGAAGACCAAAGAGGCCGAGAAGGAGAACAAAGGCAAACCTGAGGTCAAACCGACTAAAGGAGGCACCGCTCCAGTCCGGAAGGGAATTAAAGAGACGCAAAATGTGAAGTCCCAGGAGAACAAAACTGGTGAGCAACAAAAGAGTAAGGGACCCGTGCGGCCGAACGATCGCAATAGTGAACGTCCGCCTCCGCGCCGCCGGGAGGAACGGCCTCAAAATGGCACTGTCGAGAACAAGGAAGGGGTCGCGAAACCGCCGAGACGCGAGTTCGGCGATCGCCGGCCTAACTTCGAGCGCCGCAACTTTAACGATAATTCGGAAGGCACCGAACGTCGCGGACCAAGGCCGCCGCGTGAACCTCGTGAAGGTGGCCCGCGCGGGCCGCGGCCTGCTTATGACAATCGAGGCAAACGTGAGTTCGACCGCAGGTCCGGTTCGGACAAAACTGGCGTTAAGCCCGTTGACAAGCGCGAGGGTGCCGGCCCACACAACTGGGGAACTCTTAAAGACGAAATCGATGAACTCAACAAGACAGGCTCTGAAGGTGAAGCCACTGAAGAGAAGGTCCCAGAGGCCGGCGCTGGGGACGGCCAACAACCGGAGCCGGAGCGCGCTGCACCCGCCGAGGAGGAGCCCCGGGTGCTCACCCTGGACGAGTATAAGGCACTCCGAAACGCACAGCGTACAATGCCGAACTACAATTTGCGTAAGGCCGGCGAGGGCGAAGACCTCAGCCAGTGGAAGAACCTGGTGATGCTCGAGCGCAAGAAAGAGGGAGAGCGTGGAGAAGACGACGACAGCGACGACGAGTACGACCTGTCGGAGTTTCCACAGCGTGTGGGCCGTCAAAAGCGTGTACTGGGAATCGAGTTCACGTTTAATGACCAAGCGCGTCGCGGTGGAACGGGCGGCCGCGGCAGAGGCCGTGGTCGCGGACGTGGCCGGGGAACGCGCGAGGAGCCCCAGCCAGAAGAGCGTCCGGTACTGCGCTCGAGTGCGGCGCCTCCGAAGGTGGATGACAGCAAGGATTTCCCCTCTCTCAGCTAGACTCGCAGTGAGCCATCGATCTTCTCCCTTTTCGAAATTATGATAGAGTTACAAATTACAAATTGTATCTACTGTTATTTTTGAAGTAAATATACAAAATATTTACATGAGAGTGTGTTATATTACATGTCAGTTTAGTTGATTTAGATGTTGCTTACCTTAGTTTTCAACATTCGTGGTTAGCTATACAACTGGTATGACAGGGACAATTATGTTTGTGCTTACATGTCATAGGGATTCATTATAGGGGGAGGATAATTATAAGTTTCAATTTTGAATTCACTGCTACAATAACGTATATGATCTATCATAACAATAGCTTTTATCATATTGTAATCACTGCTTATGATTTAATTAGATTGAGTTATCGAGGTTTAAGATTTTGAACTTGCAGACTGTGACACACTGAAGACAAATTAACTGTCACAAGTTAGTGTAGTATTTTGTGAAGAAATTAATAACCCTTGATGCATTTTATATCATGAGTTTGTGTTGGAAAATGCAGACTTTGGGAACTGTAAATAGTTATATGTTTTAAAGATAAGGTCTTAAATAACAAGGTTGATTTTTGTTGTTACACGAACTTGAAAAATAAACATTTTGTATGTGTGTGATATTTTTCTTCATTACTTTCATATCAGTTGTATCTATTTACCTTTCACAACCCTCAAATAATAAAATATTTCCTCCCCCTGGGTCTGATATGGAGTGCTATCTACACCATTGAATTCATCAATTGTACTTTCACATGCTATATATAACTAAACAGGAAGTTGTGGGTATTGTTAAACATTGTGGTTTGTGATAAAAATAGGTAACAGTAATAACCAACCACATTGGGAAAATTTTAATAAAACAACAGCTGTAAGTAATATTGTATATTGACACATTTTATCACTTTCACACAAAAACAATTTTAAATTTACAAATATTAAAACAGATACACAAATAGTTAAATATTCAACACAATAGATCTATTACTCACAAAATAAACATACACTTAGTATTGTAATGGGTACATAGCACAATAAATAATTTATTTACATATTAATTACAAATTTGGTTGTTTGTTCTAAGATTTTTATGTATTGGAACAAGACTTAACACATATCCATTGAGTGAAAAAAACACTTACTTAAGTAAAGGAACTTAATCATTTGCAAAATTAACATCACATACACATTCAAATCTGACTTAAGCATTACAGTAGTAAATTGTGCATGGTAGAAACCTGTTTTTATATTGATGTTTAATTTTTTCAATATTTTGATAGACGTCCTAAATTGATACTCCTTGTGGTATTATAGCTATATTCATTGAATAGATATCATATTGTCATGCAGCAAAAAGGCATCTTCTATATCAAAACATTCATAATTTAAATGTCCACTATAAAAACACTATCTCTCTAGATGCATATAAATGACCAGCTAAAAATATAACAGCTAGATTCCTATTTATCTGTGTTTTTAAATATTAATGAGCTAATTGGAATAGTTGATACTATAAATGAGGCATAATACAGGTTTATTGTGGCCATTTTTATAAATTCTGAATTTTGGAAATGTTTGCAGCCAGACACAAATTTGTACATTGACAACATTCTATTTTACATATTTACTCCGGGAAAAATTAGTAGAGTATCTCCATATTAATTCAAAAGGTACAATTTTATTATAAATAGTAAGTTATAAAAGAAACTATTACTTTAATTATTGGGTAAAGCATAATTAACTAAAGCATATAATATTTGATTTAGCAATTTTCAGTAAAATTGAATTTCTGAGCAAAATTCATAATACTTGGTGGAATACTGTGTTTATCCATATCTATATGTGTTGCTATATGTATTGAAATGGTGTTTAAATAAATTAATTATGTTATCAAGGCTCATGGAAATTCTACAACTATGAATTAGTAACATAAAAGCGTAATAATATCTAAATACAGGACTTGAGCCCCGTTTCACAGCCACAGTGTATATTGACTTACAATAAAAGCATTTTAATAAAGTACAAACCTCTTAAGATAAGTGGTTCATTAGGTTTATAATAAATACCTCGACGCATCTACCTACATTTTACAACTAAATCTATCTTTGTCTGTTTTTCTTTTCTCAGATTTAATATTTACATTCACTATGAATAAATTATTGTTAATTAATTATTTACATACAAGTAGTAATGTGATTTTCAATGCATTGTCAGGGTTACTGAACTTTGATAATTCTTATTAAATATGTTCACCAGTGTCGATCAGGGTAAACACGGCTGTTAAGGCTGGAACCTTGTAGATTAATGTTCACTGACCTGAGTATCTATCGCACTTTGCTTGTTTTATCTAGTAAACAAGACTAGATTTATATAAGTTTTAAGGCCCTGGGCAATGTAAAAGTGGTAGCATATTGAATATAAATTATGAGTGTTTATTTTTTCATATTAAATAAAAATTTAAAAACTCATATTGTTGAGGGCATTAAGGCTGAAGCCTGTTTTGCCCTTCACTAAATCCAGGCCTGTCTACAACGCATTGTAGACATAACGTAAGAAAGACTTAGTAGTTTACTCAATCCCGAAAGTGTTGGTTTCTTCAACAGCCAACAACAGTTTCTCGTATAGTATTTGAGGTGTAGGGTAAGGCGGTAAGTCGAGCCTATTGAAGCAGGTGTGCGCACGCGGCAGCGACTCGACGCGACCCCAGCGCTCGATGCAGAAGCGCCGTGGCCCAGTGGAGCCGCGCAACGCCGAGAAACCTTCATACGGGATCGAGGATGTCCCCGTCACGAACTGTACCAAGCGAAGCCTCTGCTCGTTTGTAAATCTGTAATAAATATCAAAATTAATTATATATAATACTAGTAACCGCCCGCGACTTTGTTCGCGTTAATGTAAAATTTGATAAGAACAGCCAATAGCTTATAACACTCAGGAATAATGTAGCTTCTTAGTAGAGAAACATTTTTTTGAGTTGGATCTACTAGTTCCACACGTTGCCTCCTACAAATATTCAAACTTCTACTTTTTTATAAGATAGAAGAATATTATATGTCATTTCTTGGTCTATCCAATTTATATTGGTGTTAATTATTTATCATTCCGTAAATGTGATTTCCGGTAGTAGCCAAGGTGAGGTAAGCTTATTAAGATTGTATGAACCTACTGGAGGTCTTGGACTTGTAATCACAGAGAGGTGTGTCCTTTCATTGCAGTTTAAATTAATATTATATTACAGGTGCCAATTTTCCTCTATAGTGCTTTTATTTTATTTTATTTTTTATAGTTTAAGCATTTTGCACTTCTATAATTAGTGGGTATAATTTGAAGTACACATCATAGGTACTTAAAATATAGTTTTACTTTAAAAAATTAAAACATACAATTATTAGTATAAAAGTAAATTTCTCAAATGTAACTCATCTATATTTTTAGCTTATGATGCTGTAAATATCCATGTTACAAACTGGTCATTTTATTTATGTTGCTCTCATTAACTATTCTATTAAAAAATATATGCATATTTTGTGCTGTTTAACTGGATGCAATGATGGCTCAATGGTAGGTAGCATTTACAAATATTGTGTCATTGAAGTGAATTCGAATACTTGCAATGAGCCTGAGTTTTTGGTGAAGGAAAACGCAGTGATGAAACCACATGGTGGTAAGCCCATTGCACGCTTGGCTAACTATCACCCTCGAGTTGAAAATCTGTCATCAAATGGCAGCTGCACTTTAGAGCCAAACCGCCAACTAGGCTTAGTGTTCGTCACTTAGTAACAGATCAGATTATGGCCAAATGCTAAAACCATAAAAATATCTTTGGAATTTTCTCTCTACGTGTGGAACCTAAAGAGAAATAACCCTACTGAAGATTGCAGCTAAAATAACCTCATGTTGTGTTCCTGTGGTGAGTAGGGTTTCCAGAGCTCTTTGAGGAACAGGGATTCAAGGTTGGCAATGCACTAATGATACTTCTGGTGTCACAAGCATATAGAGTTTTTTTTTTTTTTTCGATCTGTCTATATGTTAGCCTTAGGGGCCCTGGAGCCTTTACGGATTTTACAGCTTTACCGGGCTTGGGGGCGAGCGCTTAAGGCACTCAGCCGCGAAAGCTAAGCAACAACATCTGAGGGTGCCAAAGTGGCCGAATCTCGGCTCGGACTGTTGTGCGTATGCAATTAAGTCGCGGTCTGACTAATTCCCTATCTATAATTCGATCTAAACTAAGTATACATATATACATGTTTCTGCCCCCCTGGGAGGAGGGAAGGAACATGTATATGTGTATTTAGTGGTCTGAATTTTTTTGTCTAATCTAACTAGGCAAAAAAAGAAAAAAAAAGGTCCCTTACAGAACCTATGTACCTATGTGTTATGCATGTGTGTATAATGCAGTGTCATGTATGGCTGTGAAAGCTAGTGATTGTAGAGTCACTTGTATCGCGCGAGCGGCTGCTTGTCTCAAGGGCTCCATGCCGATGGATCGGACCTAGGCTTGAGTTGCCGCAGAGGAGGGCGGTCGTGGCGGGTGTGCGGGAGCGAAGTTAACCGTACGTCCCCTGCGGAGGGAACGGTGGTTTCGCGGGCGTGGGCGCGAGCACGCATATGTTGCGGAAGCGGACGCGTAGAAATTGTTAGCGTTCTCGATGTCGTCGTCGGGATCGACAAAGAGATTTCGCGGACGGCGTTTATAACGTTTGGCAACGGGGATCGAGTTGTCTGGGACGTAGTTCACGGTGGATTTTACGAGCGGGTTGGGATCATCCATAGACTACAGTAAGCTAACATCAGGGAGATCGTATGCTTGTTAAAAAAACATTTAATGTCGGCGTTTCTTATTTCCCTTGTTTATACTGTAAAATACTCATACAGGTGTTATAAGTAGGTATACCTGTCTATAGCTTGCCAGAACCAAATGATGACTGGATGCAGGTCGTGGTATCCGCCGCGGTACTCGGTGCTGGTGCGCCAGTCGGCTACGTCCAGCTCGGGTGCGCCCGCGATCACCAGCTCCAGTTCCCGGGCGTCGAACGCGGCTACCAATCGAGGGTCCACCACCTGTATATATCGAAATCTCTTTACTTCCTTTTTTTTTGTAAGAGCGTTCTGCTGGGACGTCGCTACGTGTCATTCGGCACCTTCACACTCAACATGTATACGACACACGTTTACGACTTTACGTGTGCGTTAGTGTATTAGCGTTTTTAGTGAAACTTCTTATGCGACTTTCCAACATGTTAAACGTTTAACGCACATTATCGGTCTCTCCTCTTTGTGTGAGTCAGAGCGAGAGAGCAAATGTTGGTGTATATGTATATTGCACACTGTTTTTAAAATATAAAATATCTTTTAAAATGAAGTTTCACTTCTATCGTGTGTGAATCGCACACACACCTTTTTTTATAATACATCATTAAAATATATTTATTATGTAAATAATTTTATAAAAACTAAATAACAGTGATATTCTGTTTTATAAATAACTTCTTGAATATTTGTTTATATTTTGTTCTTTTTTATTTAATAATATTTTTATATTAAATGATTATGATTAAATTTAGTTGTTTCATTACTGCCAGGCGTCCTATGACGCGTCACATATTTTATATATTAGTAAGAGTGCGAGCGAACGGCACTGCACAGCACAAACCAAGTGCATATTTAGGCATGATTTACTAACAGGTGTTGAACAGTCCTAGTGTTGGACAGACAGTTCACGATTTCGATTATTGCATAAAGCTGACTTTCATATTTAAAAAAATCTGTTATTTTTAGAGGTGTAATGCATTTATCAGTGATTTAGTTACAAGCTATTTGTCTATGTTTGAGATGGGTTTGGCGTTCAAACATAATGCCACCCGTTGTTAAGTGACGATGTGTCCTAAGTTGGTAATATCCTTTAAATCAGAGTGACTAACTTTCAAATAGGGATGAACGATATTCGAAAAACATCAATGCTGTCATTAATATCGATAAGTACTTTTTATGAGTGTTACCTCTAGCATTGACGATATTTTTCAAGTGAAAACTTCTTTAGCACCGTTGTGATTTGAAACTCGATGAAACGAAAAAGTGACTATAAAACGAGACAACCATATACATCTATAGGATTTAGCCTACGAGAGAATGAGATAGAATACATACGCAGTACGCACGAATGGTAGATAGTTTGAATCCCGCTGATTTAGGACATTTATTTTTTTCTTAAGGTTTCACTTCTGAAACGTGTGAACTGTTGTGCACACATAATTTTTTTAAAGATAACTTATGTTCCTGTTACGATGCTGATCCTCGACCTCAATTTACAACACAAATCTAGAAACATGTTCAATGATTTTAAGGAACCCAATATCGATGTTTCGAAAACGCTCTCAGTTAGTAGTTAACTTGAGGGTTAAGCTAGTACTGACCTCGTGGAAGCCGCGCACGAGCCACTCGGTTTGCTCGGCGACACCTCTCTCGACGCGCCACCGCACGACCCTCTCGAGGTACTCCTTCTTGTTCCGCTCGGTGACGGCGACGTCCCGCCCGCCCGGCTTCAGCTCGCGCTCCAGCACGCGTCCGTCCGCGAGCCGCTCCGACACGGCAAACGTAAGTTCCAACGACGATACACATTGCGCTGTCTGGAATTTAATTTGTTATATTCAATTTTGTTTTGAAAGGTTTTATATATAGGGTAACGCTAATGGAAGTCAACACCCTGTCATCATTTCGGAAAACATCCCAGTCGTCCAGAATAGCTGGAAAAATACTCTATCGGGTTTATTAATATAACAATTTTTGTATTTTTGTTATTCGTTATAATTTTCAGATCAGATCACAGTCAAATGACCTAGTGTTTTGTTCCTGCGGTGAGTAGGGTTTCCAGAGCTCGTTGGAGAAGGGGAGGGAGTTCAAAGAGAGGTAGGGCACAAAGTTTTTTTTTTTTAAGATTTCTCTCTACTTGGGGCAGCCCGACTGGCGAACTTTGTGTTAGGTTCTTGAGGTGAGGTGGCTTTCCAAAAATGCTTGGGGTAGGGGATTCAAGATTGGCAACGCGCTAGCGATACCTATGGTATTACAAGCGATGCCGTTGTGGGATGACCACCACAAATATTCATATTTTTGCATTCATGCCACAAACTTAATATAGTATAAGTAAACTATAATTTTAAAATTATTGATTTTATTCACAATTTTAGTTTTTTTATGGTGTAAAGTCACGGTCAAAAACTAATTTACTTTTGTGCATTGTAGGGACCTAAACCTATTTTGCTCTTGGTTTGATATCACATAACAGTCTTTAAAATCTATACAAATAAATAAAATTGAAGTGTCTGTTTGTTATGTCAAAATAACAGCTTTTTACTAAATTCATATGAAAGTATAAACGGTACTTATCATAAACCATTTAAAAAAAATTATGTCTGTCTGTCTGTTTGTCTGGGCTAATCTATGTTGACGCGACTTTCACTGGCAGATAGCTGATGTTATAAGGAGTAACTTAGTCTATTTTATTTTAGATTCTGTGATCCATAGTGCGTGAAAAACAGATTTAATATATGAATATTTACCTGTAACCATCGCAGGGAAGCGGCGAATTGTGCATCTAACGCATCGACATCTTCCAATGCTGGGGGTAGTCTCAGTAAGGCGCGGTACAACGCCCGTGTGAACCACGCCTCCAGGAGATACCCGTGCACCAGCGCCAAGCCCAGCACGCGACCGGAGAAACGGAACCTACACACAATTGCATTTCATTACCGATCGGTGAAACATTACATAACACTTCATGTCTTTTTGATTTAATACAACTAGCTGACCCGTCCGTATTTTTCCGACCTTATAGAATGTAAATAATTTAAAAGGTGTCATGTAAGTTAAATAGGTTGTTCACAGATGGCGCTTCGTACAATGCTAGTTGATAGAAAACGTTAATTTAAACTATTTGTCTATTTTACCAATTAAACTTTAAAATTATGTTTAATACATTAATTTTGATAAATAATTATGGGGAATATGGCGTTGCCATATAAACACCTTTGAGAAATAATATATTATAGAGACATGACATATAAATGTCATTTTTTTTTCTGTGTTTCTCTCTTCGTAATAAAATTCGTAATATCTCAACTGCACACACTATCTTCTCAATTGTATCTTTCATAGCGTTTTGCACTTGCCTCTTCTATACATATTATAAAACTCAACGTCTCTTTGTCTGTCTGTCCGTTCATGTTCTTTTCACGCGAAAACCACTAATACGATTTACATAGTTTTTTTTCTTCAATTAATATGTATGTTACCTGGCCAGTTTATAGTATATATTTTATTGCATAAAGTATCATACGAAATAAGCAGTGACGATAATGGTGAATCAATTCGAAAAAAATACGTTTTTGGTCCGATTAAATGGCTTACGCTGAGACCTAAAAAAGTCAGCGATAGCATATCTCTGTCTTCTAATGATCACCCACAATAAGCGTTTTTGGGGCAGCACAATTCGCGCGTGCGCTCGACCGACGGCATCTTGTAGTCCACGCGAGCGGAGCCGCGGGCACAGCAAGTTTGAATATATAATAAATAGTTCTTATTATTTTATTTAGGTTTAATCATTAAACCAGGCGGATATTATTATTTTAATTTGTACGTATTATACACGGTGAACATGTTTCAGAGCGACGAACCATGGAGGATAAACATAACATAAACAGATTAAAATAACGTCGATACATTGTTTTTAATATCCAACTAAAATTAATTATCCGAATGTCAAAGTTTAATATCTGTTTTTATATGTAGGTATATATTTTATGATTATTAAAAGGCCATACACATGGACATGGAAAATACAATAGGAAAAACCTTAAAAAAATTCTGTGTTTGACCTTTACACGTGGTTGAAGTGAAACTTCTATGGATCTGCATTTGAACTAGACAACACTAATAGACAACATAGAACTACACAATTTAAATTATTACGTATCATTCGTAACGTAACGCGTAACGTAACATCACGTTACACAAATTCTTCTTTACCGTGGACAAAAAAGTTTCACTCCAAAAATTGCAGAATAGTTAGAGATCAAAGAGATGTCAAACAGGCATCGCAAAACCTACTACAACCTAGGTAGTATTAAAAATTTTACGCTTCCCAATTACACACCACTGTATAGAAAGCGGATTGAACCAATGGCTCCTAATTAATAATTCGCATAATAAGTAGTTAAAATTCATACATATTTTTAAGCGTCTAACTTGCTAATATTGACTTACAAGCAGTTGCTTTTAAATGTTATTTGGAGACGAACGTCAATCAATAAAATGATTGTAACCTGAAACCCCGAATTATAATTTTGGTTTGGTTTGGTTTGGTTAAGTTTCATAGTGACGAACAAAAAAACCCACCAGCTGTGTGTATAGGTGTGTTTGTTTGTAACATTAAACTGTATATTTGTTGTAATACGAGACGGGAATAATTTGGGAGCGCGGGTGCGGCAGCGGAACCGAGATGTTTAAAAATAAACTTAGATGGCGTTGCGGTCCGCTGATGCATGACATTTCGTAAAAGACCACGGTGTTAAAATAGTTAGGTAGGTACATCAAAGGGAACGTGCCCTCAATACGGAAAGAAATACATGTATACGTCATTTGAAATGAAATGATTAGAAGAAAACGATTGTTTTTATTTATAAAGGTACTTTTTCTTTTGTTTTAATTATTCCTTTTTATCTATCTTATACGTATTTATTATATATTAAAATATATTTACTTATAAATACATACAACTAATATTGTATTATTATTTAATTACGTTACACAATACTTTAAATACATATTTTACTTCTTCTGTAAACCCACTTGGCTGCAACTGAAAATCAGCGCTGGGGTCACTCAGAACAGTGGCAGCCAATTTATGCTGAGTTGTGCGCCCTTTGCAGTGGTACTACGGCACATGGGTTTATATGATAACATTATGGACTTTTTTATTTTTGTTATTTAGTTTTTAACTTTTATGTTTTGTTAATTTTGTCTTTAAAAACTGTGTGCCCGTATGTTTTCTGGAATAAATGTATATTATTTCTTTCTGTGTTCGTGACTCTGTTCGCGTCGAGTACAGAATGCTGTCGGTCGAGCGCACGCGCGAACTGTGCTGCCCCAAAAATGCATATTGTGGGTGATCCTTAAATGATTCCGACATATGCTATCGCTGACTTTTTTTGTAAGTCTTATTAAGGTCTACAATTATGTAGTACATTAATTTCATATATCTCTTATGGGTTACTCAGCGTAAGCAATTTAAACGCCCCCAAAAGCGTGTTTTTTTCCGGAATGATTCACCAATATCCTCACTGCTTATTTTGTATGTTATTTTATCCTATAATCTGGCCAGTTAATATAGCTATGTATTAAGAAAGAACCATGTAAATCGGATAAGTAGTTTTCGCATGAAAAGAACATAAACGGACAGAGAGACGTTGAGTTTATGTATAGACAATCAAATACCACATTTTTTAAATTATATGATTCTAGGAAACTATGACATATAAATAATTGGGAAAAAAGTAAATTCAGCTAGATTATTAGGTTAAGTTTATAACACAAGCAATATACTCGTAATTCAATACCTAGATACATAAACACAAGTCGTCTCGTCTACTCGGTATCAGAAAAAAATGTGAGTTCCATCACATAAATAAAAATAATAAAAATTTAACACGAGTGAAACTGTGGGTTACGTCTAGTATATTATATAGCTAAACAATTGATAATTAAATAAACTAATTCTATTTATGTTCTAAAGTTCTAAAAAATATAAAATTAACGTCAAAACAATTAACAGTGGCTCGGGAAACGTACACCGCATGTCGCTGTGTGACGTCCGTCGTCGAGACAGACCAACAAGATACTGCAACACTATAATTTGTACTAAGAACTGCTACTTCGTAAACATACGTACAAAATTAGTGTAGATATAGATAGTAAATATTTTCGATAATACCTATAATATCGTGCAATTACAATATGCAGAGATAAATCATTTCAAAGATAAATGAAGTTATCTTTCAATTAACAAAAAAGAATCATTTAGTAATGTTAAAATTTTTAAACACGTATCAACAACCGCCAATTTTGAAGCGTTAAGTCCTAACTCAGTGTGTACATTATTTTATACATTATAACATTCTTAATAATCAAGACACATTTAGAGTGGCTTACCGTAAAGATTTTTTATAGTATACTACGATAAAATATATTTAAATTCAATTTCAAGTGACATAGTGTATCCGTTCAATATAACTACATAAAGGAACGAGTTTTTAATTCAATATTAATATATCTTATCCGTTTCTCGTTAATTTTTTATTTTCTATGACTAATTACATTCGATACGTCCTATGATTTCGTATACTTTGACACATACGATTAACTTAGGAACCAAAAATGTAAAATTATATAAATTACTACGTAGTACATAATACCTCAATGTAAATTAGTAGTCCATTTCGCCAAGGACCATTCATATGGTAATTAAAAACAATTTTTACTGAACAACTTTATTGAATTATTTGAAATTTTTATGAACGATTCGTGTTACACTGATCCGGGCGCCGGTCGGTACACGATCAAACTTTTTTTTTTTTTTCGATCTGACTATACTGTTAGCCATAAGGGCCCAGGAGCCTCGAACGGCTTTTACAGCTTCACCGGACTTGGGGGACACGATCAAACGTCTATAGTATACTTTTATATAAATAAAGTAATTCATGTTACACTGGGTCGAATCCATGCCTAGGGCGGGCACGGCGGCACGGAGCCGGCCCGGTGTAATATGAATAATCCTTTAAACAGCCTTCTAAAACTTGATAAAGCAATAAGATATATGTTTTGTTAAAGTAGAATCATAACATCTTCAAATTAACTTTCAGATGTGACAAGTAATATATATTTTTTTTTAATTCTAAATATGGGTTTTAACATTTGGCCAAATCGTTAGGTATATTCATATTGTGTATTGATTTGCTAATATAATAACTCTTGAGAGATGAGTAAACTGACAGACATATAAACCGTAATTACACCTATGCTGTGGTTGTGGATAATAATGGTTGATAATGAACGTGTTCAATATAATGTCTCGCGTTACAATTGACCAGTTTAATAAGATAATAAATGACAATTGTTTCAAACTAAACACAATCAGGAAAAATAGCACGTCGTGTAATGACTCCGTAATAATTACAACCGATTGTTATGTCAATCTCATAATTTATCCATTATTTATATTTGCAAAAATTACGTCTTTCATATACATGTAAATTATTGTTTCCTCCTAATACAGATATCAATATTTCTATGTTTGTTTGTCTACATTTGTTTGTTTCTAAACCATTTCATCGAATGCAATGAAACTATGGGAAATTGTTGTCCGCAAACCGTCAAGGGTTCTATATTAGTAAAACCAGTTTACAACAGATGGCGTGCAATCCGTTTAATTTTCAAGATAACGGAAACAAAGTCGCGGGCAAAAGTTAGTATACATAATTATATTATCATGAGAGTCTTGGAGCTGTTTCATCCTTTAACTATTCTTTTATATATAAATTTTACGTCTTGGTATACTATTATAAACAGACTTTTGACAAAAGGCGAAGAATGTAGATAATAGATAAGGATTTTATAATGTTTTTTTATATAATAAAAATCTAATGGATTTGATTAAAGTTTATGTTTTAATTACAATCTAAAACTTTTAATCACATTACAGCTTATATCAATTTTAAGGTACTTACTTCGTCTTATTGAATAAATCAAATAAAGTGCTTAGAGACAAAAACATTATCATACTTCTGCAAAAGTTGCAGAGATACTGAAAACTACTTTGAAATATAATCATATAACTAACTAATTGTGGCCCACGGTTTCACCCGTGTTACATTTATTCGACCTGTAGCCTATAGTTGTTCTCACTTCCTGTACTTGCCTACAGCTGACCAGATTGCTTGTCGTTCATGGTTACTGCTCCGCTCCTTAGGGTCGTAGCGTAAAGTCATATAGTTTATAACCTTCCACAACAAATGGGTCATAAAGTCAAATACAAAAAGAATTTCTCAAATCTGACTGGTAGTTCCAGAGATTAGCGTGTTTAAACAAATAATCTTATGAGCTTTAATATATTAGTATAGATTTATAGACAATCAAATTACCAATGAATTACATATTTTAATACAACATTCTTGCTAATCAAAAAAATAACACTCTGTGATACACTTACCACTCGTGATGATTATCGACGAACGCCGACATTGGTGACACGTGGACAGTGTATGTATCGTTTGCCGAATACTCGAACAGCCCGTAGTAAGGATTGAATAGTTCTCTCGATAAAAGGAAGAAGAATTCTCGACTTGGCCCGCCATAGTCCAGGCCTTCTTCGCCATCCCATAGGACGCAGAGCTTTCCCTTTTGCAACTCTTTCTTACCGCACGACATGATTCGTCGGAAAGCATCTTCTAGGAGGTGTTCGCGTCGAATGTGTAGTCTGTAATTATACATTTAAGGATATTAACCTTTTTAAAAACTCTTTTATAAAAGCGTTTGTCTACAACCCCACCTTATGTTAGGTAAGTTTGACTCAAGATGGTTACATGCAAAGCCTAGAGGGAAGACTGGCTTTCAAGTGAAGCTGCCGGGACTCACCTATAGGTCATATAGGTGCTTGGCAACAGAAGTCCAACTTGAGGGCGGTAGCTAGCCAGGCGAGCATTAGAAAATGTCCTACCACTATGTTATGGTTTCATAACGAACAACGATTCGTATATGCGTATGTTTTACTGCAAATGTATACTTTTTTATTGTAGTAACGAAAGAGACGGATGAAAGAAGATTAAGTGTGACAGTGAAGCGAATGTTAAGATGGATGTGTGGCGTGTAACAAGAATGGAAATATTAGGAATGAGTATATCAGAGGAAGTATGTAAATAGTATCAGGGATAGAGATATTGAGGAGTAATAGTTAAGCGTGGTACGGGCATGTCATGAGGAGAGATGAAAGTCGTAAAGAAGAATGTTAAGTATGAAGGTGGACGGTAGTATGTAGGAATTTTAGAGGAAGACTGAAGATTTTTTGGATGGATTGTGTCACGAATGACAAGTGTATAAAAGGTATGAATACTGAGATGACAGCTAATAGAGAAGAGTCTAAGAGGAAAACATGTTCTTCCGAAATTACTTGGACGGGATAAGGTTATAAAGTTAATCGAAAAATAACGAATACATTTTCTTTACTTACTTTAACTTTCCAGGTCCTTGCCCGTACCCCTTGCTTTCTAGTTTCCGGTAGAAAGCCCGCAGTTTGGCTTCAAAGTCTCTCCGTTGCGGTGCTGGCGCCCGCGTGCTTCGCGCCGCTGCGGGGGATGCGGCAGGCGAGCCCCCCGCGCCCGCACAACCTCCCGCCGCTCCAGCGCTCACTGGTGTCATCCCGCACCCTCCCGCTGGCACATAACTCATTATCTCCTGCTCGAACAGGCTGTGAAAGAAAACGTAACCCTTTTAGTTACGACTGCACGCATTTCTACATGGTGGAAAGTTATTTTCTAAAACATTTTTATTTTTATTTTTGTTTGCTAGATGGTAGGACACGGCCATTGCATTCGACTGGATCGAGACCACCATACACTAAGTATAACACCCGCCTTAGTGAAACGTTTAGGTGTATCGCGTTTCGAGATCAGCCGGTGACCTACATACACCCAACAATAAAGCGGAGTAATAGGGATCTGTACCCAACTGGATCACCATGCACATGGTGAATAAACTCGTTACAGTGACTCTCTTTTGATATCTGATATTTCGGGATCAGCGAGTGTATAGCCTGCAACCGAGAGGCTCGCAGGTCGGCATCACAGCGATCACCGGCGATTGACTGCCAATCTCTCGGTGATCGGCGTTATTTCTATGGATTCAACTGTGCATACCATCCCGAACAGGGCACTTACTTAGCTGCGTTATTATAAAAAAAATCTTACATAAATACATTTGTAATGTAAAAGCTAGGCGGCGATTGAGGTAGCGGCGATGCGATACAGTCACTTCCCTTCCATTTAACATGTCACATGATAATGGACTTATAATGTCGCATAATAAAGAGTCTCATTATTTTATAATAATGAACACAAATTAAATAAACTAAAGGATAAAAAAATATTGTGTGATTTTATGAACACACGGTGCAAGTGAAACTTAAAAAAATACTAATTATTGAAGACATGTGACATACATTCTTCAATAACTCACATTAACATATACAATGTTCCGAATTTACTATTATAAACCTTGACTGCACGTCATAAAATTCAATTTTATTTGCGACAATGTAATGTAATAATGCGACATGCGATAGATGAACGAAAAAATTCTGGTGCGATAGAATAATAATAAATCTCTCCTGATAGCTATCACCCTCAAAATTTCATTTTGTAGGCTTAGCGTGTTACCGTCTTTCATGCATTCACCATTATAAACTATTTTATTATATACACTATTACTATATCATTTGACTATAATATTATTCAGACCTTTGATAACATTCGATCGAGCAAATAAACCCACATCCGGACATCTTTATATCACATTCATCAATCATAAACTATATCAACATATCAAACAAGCAACGAACTTGAACTGAACGCACAATACAAACCTACTAGTTTGTTAACGAAAACAACATTGAAAATTCCAACCTTCCCCTCTTCACCCATTCCATTACGTGTACCTTTTATTAGTAATGAAAACCGATATAGACATAGATTTAGTGGGTCGATATATGTATACGATTGCTTTATTTAAAGAGACGGATGATAATATTTACAGATCAATAATATCTATTATGTATAAAACGTGCCATTTTATCACAATAATTAACGTTAAAAGGTATGTTCAAAGGCACAGTACCAAAAGTGCTTTAATACATAGACGAGACAGGACAGATGATTCACTGCACAGCAACAGCAGTAACACAGATGGACTTTTTTTAAAAATTATTTTATTAACCTAACCTAAAGTAACGCAGACAACAAATTTTAAACTAACATATTCTTAAACTATAAACAATTTTAGTAGTAAACGCCTCGGTGTATTACATTAGATAATTTTGGATACACATCTAAGTGAAAATTATCCAACAGTAAGCAATAGGTTTGTTATAGTGAATTATTCTTGTTTCCATCTTTCAAATCTTTGAGATCCATATAAGCTGAGTGTTGTATTCTTATTACTTTTCCTTGAATGTAGGTACGTTTTATCGAATTTTCAAATGCATTGCATTGCACTTGATTGAATGTGACGCCATAAAATTTACCAGTTGATATCACTATAATGAAACTATAGAAAAATGTATATATCTTTATTCAACACAGGAATCCACACTAACATTATAAATGCAAAAGTAACTGTATGTCTGTTTGTTACGTTTTCACGACTAAACCTCTGAAATGATCACTATGAAATTCAGCTAAGAGATACCATAGTCCGAAGAACGCTGGTATACTTATTAACTTTAAAACTAACTGCCACTTGTTCGGAAAGCACGATGAAAAATATGGTAGGCGAATTAATCGGACTTATAACTATAATTCTATTATCATTATTTGAAGCTATAGGAAGGAAACTGTACTTTGAACGCTTGGCTGATAAAAACAGATGCCGAACATGTAAATGTAGGGCGAAATTGATAATAATGTAAACAGTGGCTGCTAGGGATGTTCTCGGTTCAATATATTATATCATTCATTTTTATAACAAATACATTAAACCTACGTGACACTTTCTGGGTTAATGTGATTTAGGTATTCATGTCAATTTTTTATTAATTTTTGTTACTTAATAGCAAAATACAAAACAAATAATACGATTCTTTTTCTTCTTCGAGTCGGCACAATTTGTATTTATAACAATTTTTAACAAAAAATAAAACCAACTTCAATTATTTTGAGGAGATCCCTCGTGTATCTTTGAAGTCGAAGGTTAAATACCAAGGAAATTAAAATAGGACCATCCTTGAGGTATCCTGTTTACAACGAAATAAGAGTCATCTAGATGGATTTACTAACAAAGAAGTTATGGCTGAACATCCAGTAAAAATATACTCGTATTGAGAACCCCCTCCTTTTTCGAAGTCTGTTAAAACAACTCGTGTCTTGGAATCGGGCTGACTGCCCAGAGTGTGCTGCATGTACTTGGGTGATGTCACTCGTAGAGGCACTTTTAATGCACCCATGCATCTTTTTAAAGCATGAATATATTTTACTCAAAACTATATCAGACGATACTTTGAAGAGCTTTTACATCTTCGATTATAAAACGTAAAAATTGCATCTAACATTTTGTATTCCATTTGTTTTGTGGAGTAATATTACTTCCGTTTTAATTTCCTGAAATCAGAACAACGAAACACAATTAAACTGCTATTTGAATTCAAAAAGTTGTTCATATATAACCTTGTCTAATTAAAACATCCATAACATGTGAAAGTGTGAGACTCCTTCGTTACTAACTAGAGCGTGAACTAATAACATTTATAATCCACCAGGAGGCAAGCATTGTGAAACCGTCTAATTGTTGGAACCACGCTTCGATAACAACGTTATCTCAACTATCTTCGACAAGGGCAAGAATTCGCGAGCGAAATCCTTTTGCCGTAAAATATGTTTCACTATATATATAGTATTTCAGTGTGCATTTTTTCTACCCGTCCCAATAAGAATTAGGACGTTAAACTTATTTCAAAATATAAATTGGCATTCCGTCTTCATCATTTTGATAAGTATAACAAAGTATTATTAGTTCATTCTCATAAGAAGACTAGTTGTGGCCCCGGCTACGCTCGTGTGCTAATTCTTTTTCTAAAATAAAAGTAGCCTAAGTTACTCCTTATAACATCAGCTATCTGCCAGTGAAAGTCCCGTCAAATTAGTCGAACCTTTTCGGAGATTACTCGGTTCCAATAAACAAAAAGAAAAAAAAAGTTTTTTGTTATAAGTACCTTTCATATGTATTCAGTAAAAAGCTGTTATTTTGTCATTACAAAAAGACACTTCAAATTTATTATATATATAGATTAGAATAATATTTATAAATAATTATAGAGTTGTTTCACATTTCCGTCGCATAATGCTAGCGAAGTTATCAATTTTACCCCCCCCCCCCCATTTAAACGCGTAAAGATATATATTGTATAACATCAAAAAAAAAACTTTATTTACATTATCCAGTGAAATAACGAGTGTCAAAAATACCCACAAGGTGCAATGAACCGTAATAGATTGCCTCCAAAAAGAGTAGAGCAAGGCCGGTCCGCAACAGACAGAGACAAAACGTCGATGCTGTAGGCGAGTAACCCGTAATCGATTTAAAAGACCCGGAGATTTTCTACCGCAACGCCCCTCCGCTCGTGATAGAGATTCGGTAATTAGTATAATAATTTCATTTGGGCCCGGTGAATTATAAACTCGCTGCGCACACGCACCTCCCGACTGTGTAAGCTCCGTATGCCTGTTCAAAAATACGAAATCACAATCGATCATTGTTATTTCTGTTACGTAATCCGTCTTAGACATAACAATAACTTAAAAAAAATAATTCGGTACATATCGCTTATAAAACAACAGTTGTTCGACGTTGACGAAAATCACGTACGAAGCAAATCAGCCCTTTTAGAGAGAAACCTTCGAGGTATGTTTGAATAATATAACAATAGGCGCGAAGTGTCATTATATAAGACAGTTGCCCTTAGGTAGTTAAATACTTAGGTATTTGATTATGCGCACGATTGATTACTATAACCATTTGTCAAAACAACAAAGCTCCGTAATTGAGGAAACGTCGAAATATATACATGTACACGCTACGCTATGCGTACGTACGCAAGCGATATAAGGTCTCCCAACGATGGGAACGACCTAAAACTTTATTGCAAGGAAAGAGATACGATCTTGCTAATGTTGGTACATACGTGTTAGGTTTTACAATTTATTATATTACCTGTGAGAAAATAGGTTCGAGCACGCAACATCGAAGCGATTTCAATGACCTCCGCCGTCTAAATCGGAGAATGTTACAAGAAATAACGTTACGCATAATGGGCACCATCTCCGCGGTCATTATATAAGCATCCGGCACATCCTACACATATATCATCGAAAGGCGACCGATCCCCAAAAGTTAATGAGTATGGGAGGTATTCGCTCCGAGCTGAGCGGCGCACGCGCTAAGCGTCCGGCGCGCCCGAGGCTCACGCGTCGGTCACGTACCTCTGGACAGTGGACGGCTCCGACGAGCGAACAGGTGCGCGAGGTGTGTCCCGCACTCCCGCCGGCCACCGCTCGTTCTACACACAGATTTCCGATAGTTTCCAAGATAACGTTCATGATACGGTTGGCTGACGTCTTGATCCCGTGTCAGAGCGAATAGAATATGACGCTGCACAAGATGCGTATCTCTGGTAGTTATTTAATTAACAGCGACCGAGGTACGTACAACTATTGTTACGAGTGGTCTTATTTTAACAGTTTTGTTGTAACAACCATGCCTTAAAGAAGGTAATGATAATGATCAGGTAGACAAAGTTGTGGACCTTTTAGAGGCACTTTCACCGCACACTCGCTCTTCGCCCGTGGCCCTTGTGCCTCATCGCCATGCCGCGCCGCCTTGCAGCTGCCGTTGTCGATTTTATATTATACAGGTACCATGGTATAAGAACGCGAGGATTATTTAAACATTTTTGAATAACATACATTTAAATATTATTCTGTATGAAGTTGACATGATGTTATTAGCTTTCTTAAAGCTTTTATCATTCTACTATTCAACATATTCATTTATTATCAAGCCCTTTTGGTACTACCTGGAGTATTTCACATAATTTTCATTTATATGATATAGTAGATTTTTAAATTTATTCGTCTAATAAAAAATTTAAGAGCAATCATTTGAAATTTAGTTCTAAGTCGGCTAACAACACTCAAATGATTTGTTTCATTTTATGAAGAAACGTATATTTAAGTTATTTACTACGGTTTCTCTTATTCGGAATACACTCTTGTAATTATTAGTAATTTTTTATTTGATTAATATCGACAGCAAGAGAGAAATTTAAAAAAGTATATATTTTGTACATCACCTTTATAATCTGAAGGTTCTGTTTATTAGAAGACACCGGGCAACCAACCAGTAATTAGGACTACCTAAACATAATCGACGTTGATCGCGTATCGCCCGGGGCTCAACAAAAACCTGGTAGTATCCCACTGTTATAGACAGGAGAGCAGGTAAATTTGTAGATGCATAATTCTAACAGAGAGACTGAAATACAAATCAGCCATATCTTAAAAAAATATATTTATTGTGGTCTGGAGCAATGTTATCTTTTGACTAGACACCAATATTAAAAATCTAGTATTAAACCAAATCCGATCAATCGAAAACAATCTCAAACCTAACTATTATTCATTTATTTAATAAAGGCATTGAGTGATTGTCAACAGCGCAAATATTAACAATTTATTTTAATATTAATATTCATAGTAAATTTAATTCGATATGAATACTTATAACAGGTTTCTCCGTGCATTCATAAAAATATAAAATAATGTTAATCTAGCATAATCACATTTTAAAGAATATTGTTATTATTAATAAGAAGCTAAAAAGATATAAGGATGTTACTAATTTGTGAGGGCTCTCCTACACGTTATGCCGGCAGCACAGACGGCGGTTTTTACCGCGCGGGCATTCCGCCGGTATTCAGATGTGCCAATGCGGCGCGCGGCACGGCGATTTGTTTTTTGCGACAAGCCCGCCGGGTTAGACGACCAGCGGACACACCACCAAGCTTGCTGGCGGCATGCCCCTCGGCCGAGTCGTCGGCATAGTGTGTAGTAGTAGCATTAAGAATTAGTAAACACTTTTAAGGTTTAATTCATGTAATGAAAGGACTGGACATTTTAATGAAAAAATAAATAAAATCCTTATCGTTATTCGTTATTGTCGTAGGCTAGTTACTCCTTAGGACTATGTTAGAGAACAAGGCGTGTGAGAGCTTATTATCATCTGCACCCTTCAGACCCGAACATGGCAGTACGAGCATATCTAATGCTAGGCCCCAGTTAAACTACAGTAGCTAAATATAGTCGTATAATACGACCTAAATACAAGAATAGAAAGACATGAACTCCGTGGTTATCATACATACATTTTGTCATATTTTTTTTCTTTCCACGGTTTGTGAACCTTGTACTGTACTTCTTCACGTGTAACTTTAGGTAGCTCGTAAAAAACTTTAAGCGGTCATTTTAAATGTTGAAAACAAAGTATTTAAAGACGTTCATAAAACTCAAAACACATTACAACTGCAGTTGGTATTGTCTATTGTGTGACAAAGAAATTCGAGGACTCTTAAAAAGTATCAAATTACTTCCGAGAATATGTTTAATATTGACACGTACCTATAACGATTTTCATACGACAAAACATTGAAGTTTTGTGATATTATTATTATATAAATAATGATCTGTTTCTAAATTATGCGAGTCGACATTGGCGCGACCTTAGCGTGAATTAAAATCGATACGTGTCCAATATTTGCCGCCAAATTACTTCCTGCGATAAATTTGCTTAAAACTGAATATTATTTGTTATAAAATACAAAGGCTATTAAGAAGGTTTCATATAACAATATTACTTCGGTGATATATTTTGATGTGATTCATAATAATAAGCATTTATAAGTGTGCACATTTTTTTATTATTTTTTTCGATCTGTCTATTCTCTTTGCTATAAGGGACCTGAAGCCTCAGACGGCTTTTACAGCCTCACCGGGCATGGGGCGAGCGATTAAGGAACTCGGTCGCGAAAACGTTGGAATAAGCTCCAAGGATGCCAACGTGGCAGAACCTCGGCTTGGACTGTTGCCGTAATTACAAATAAGTCGCGAACTGGCTAATTCCTTATCGGTAATTCGATCCAAAATAACTTCACATATATAGATGTTTCTTTCCTAGTTCTACCGCAATTAATAGGGCCGGTTACATCTATCGAAGAACCAACGACCGTTGGAATAAACGTGTTCTTGGATGATGACCGCACGGGAGACGTTCACGGAAAGTAGATACTTCTTATTTAGATGACGCGACGATTCACATAAGAGAAGAAAGCGTTGGGTTAATTTGTCCAACTTAATAATCAGTAAAATGATAATTAATTAGTAATGACAGTTAATGTTTGTTTTTAAGCATATTACTCATAAGTATTGAACTGTTGGCATTAATTGAAACGCACCGAAGAGTTAATGGAAACGTTTTCTTTGTCTAATTCTCTACATTTAATATTCACTCCATTCCATGCATATTCACTCTACTGGAACTCGACACTCGTCTGTTTCAACGGCTATCGTCTACAACTTCATTGCAGTAGTATTGCGGTAATTAAACGTTTATGCAAATTGTTGTATGCAAAGTGTGGGGAATTTCAAAAATATAATTTTAAATTGCAATTGCTTCTCCTTTTTCACCTTTTTGCATGTTGACAAAAATGAAATGCGTAGTTATAGTTATAAAGTCAATTTGTCAACAAATGAATAATAGGAATTTGCAGTCGTTGTGTTAGCTCGTAGAACTATTGTTTTGTATTACTCAAAAACTAAATAGTTACTATCAGTTAAGCTTATCATTCGATATTCATTCGCATACAAATGTAATAGTAGAATCCATGAGAATCGGTTTCGAATTCAAAAAATTGATGTATTATTTTTTTGTCAAACATTTTTATACATAATTGGCGTAATTGGTACCCAAAGAGAAAGATAATCTAAAAAATATTGCAATGTTCTATTGCATAAATTCACAATAGAACACGCAATATAGGTATATTATAATCGAATGCAACCTTCATAGGCGATACGTATTTAGTTTACAAAGAACAAATTTTGAATATAAGAACAATTTAAATGTTGTAATAAATATTATAAGTCAACCGCTTTGGTCACACAGATAGTAAAACTTGTCCATAATAATTAGGCTCACCAGTCTAAAGACGTGACTATGCATACAATTTTTTAATAAAATAATGTTTCATATAGAACTATGAAATTTTTAGTGTTAGGACTGTGGTTTACCTCATTGTTCTTGTATAAATTACATTTAAATTCTTACTTCTCACAAGCAGTTTTATGTTTTTCTAAAACTTCCATGTGTGAAGTATTTTTCGTCGGAATTAGAAAAACCACTATTAAAATGCATGGACCAGTTGGTGAAAAAAATCCACAGTGCACAGTTTACTAATTTCGACGCTCAAGGACAGATACCTTTTTCATGGTTGTTATGATTACATGTGTAGGTACTTTTACCAAGGAGTTGTTGTTGAGTTTTTGGTCAAAAATTCGTTCACAATGATGGCCTTGTGCGAAGGCGTATTATCGTGGTGCAAAATACAAGAATTTTCTTTCTACAAATCTTGAATTGCTTGTCGAATTTGCTCTCTTAAACGCCGCATAACGTTAAAATAATATACTATATTTACCGTTTGACCTTCCGGTAAGAATTACGAGTGCATAACACCGCGATAGTCAAAGAAAACAGTCAACATGACTTTGACTTTTGATCGACTTTGGCGTCTCTATTTCGTTCAGATTTGCGATGTTAACTTCAGTTGAAGACGTTGATGGCCTACCAGGGCGGAGCAAATGTTCCAGCATATCTCAACCGCTTTTGAACGCTTTGTACTACTCATAAGCACGTGTTTTTGATAAAGTCGATTCACCGTAAGCCTTCTGTAAAATTTTCAGTGTCTCCAAACACGAAATTCCATTGGCGATGCAAAATTTAAGACAAACTCTTTGTTCGATATTTTTGTCTATTATGAAATTCGCAATACACACTAGATATGATCTAACTAAAGACGGAACTTTATTTAATTTAAATGACAGATGCAACTCAAACTCCGCGCCAAAATGAAAAATAGTTGTGACAATCTAACAACAAAAAATTGAATATGGAGCCATAAACAAATCATCCATTCCCGATACTTTTTTGACTGAATGTATAGGTATGTGTTTGTTTTTTTGTATGTCGGTCGGTTCAATTACATTTTTCAGTTTAGCTCTTACTCCGCCATAAGTAACTACGTTACGAACATAGGCCAGGTCATTATGCAGGGTGCATTCATTAAAGCAATCCGCCTGCCCAAACCGTAATTTTTTGCAAGTTTTTTACACCATTTATAAATCATAGCCGGGGTTTTTAACGTACACAGTATTCTAAGAATTTTCAAAATTGAATTTATCACGGTGTGATATAATAATGGGTTTCGCTTAATAAAAGTTTAGTTCACTTTAAATTAAGATGTCTGAAGCAGAGTTTTTATCATCGTCAAGACAGTAAAAGTTATTAAGTTTCTTTGTCAGCAGTATTTTTTTACTGCGTCGTGTACATATTTTAATTTCTAGAATAGAATATTGCGAATCATAATCTACCTACCCCTGTGTGTCAACTGTTACACCGTTGAACTAAATTTCGTTCAATTAATCACATATTTGTAGTTTGAGTCGTAACAAAAGATTAATGAACATTGGCTGTTATTAATTTTAATGGTAAATCTAACAGTAAAACCCGAGGCACATTATGTAACATATATACCTAAATAAACAAGGTAACATAGCAATGGATTTATTACAGGAAACACAAAGTGCTCTAAAATGTATACAGGTCGGTGCTGACGCCATACATACCGATATGTAGGATACCTATACATGATACCTATGATGTCTATATTTATGTATGAACAACAAGTGTTTATAGCAAACATCAGAAACTACGACTTTCAAAATGGACTGTTAAAAATATACGTGTTTACAAAAAACTGAAACAAGTAGAATAGATATAGCTCAATGTTACACATTCGATAAGGTCGGTTGAGAACAAAACAAGGCCTGTACTAAATTATCACGTATTTGAAAAAAATTGAAATAAAACAACAAGTATATTAGTAAGTTAGTGCAAAAGGTCCAGTAAGACACGTTACGCCAATTAGGATCTTGTGAAGGGTCCTTCCGCTGGCAATGAATCGGACAAACAAACAAATAGTTATGCGTACGACGTACAATTAATTTGCGAGTACCTAATGCAGATAGAGCAACATCCCTATCTGTAATATATTAATAACTAGTCTCCCATGGATGGCATTAGAGGCAATTTTACGCACATTTTGTGTGACGTTGAGAGCCATAGGGTAAACATAATTATAATGTACAATTAAAAAGTGATACAATTAAACATGCTTTTTTACCTGCTTTACATACTTTACGCGGTAAAGTGGCGGTTTGGTAGCTAACACTTACTATCGTTTCGTCGATAATTATTTGAAGGAAAAAATATAATTCTGAACCTCTAGAGGAGTTGAATCACTTCTTTATGAGAGACACTAGCTGTGCCCGCGGCTTCGCCCGCGTATAATTTAAAAGAAATCGCCGATTGATGATTTATAATAATAGGTCTTTACCTATGAAATTGCCGTTCTGCAGTACTGGCCATTTCAAATCAAAATAATTTTTGTTTGGCTAAGAATTCTAATTTCAAATTAATTTTATTTTAAAAACATGGAATTCTTTTTCCATAAGTAGTCATTTGTTTATTGATTAGTGTTACATTTTCATCACTATTCAATCTTTTTTGTCATCATGGATACGTTAAAAATTCGAGTAATTATGGAATATGAGTACCGTCGTGGCAGTAACGCGGCACAAGCGGCACGCAACATCAACGACGTTTACGGAGCTAACACTACAAACCAACGCACCACCTGTTATTGGTTTGCTCGCTTCCGTTCTGGGAATTTCGACCTGAAAAATGAACCTCGCGGTCGTCCGAAGACTTTTGTCGACAATGACGAATTAAAGGCGATTGTGGAAGCTGATGATACACAATCTACGGCTGAATTAGCAGCAGCTTTCGACGTTAGCGTCAAAATAATATTTGTCCATTTGCGTCAAATTGGCAAGGTAAAAAAGCTTGACAAATGGGTGCCCCACGAACTCAATGATCGCCAGCGCGAAGTACGCGTCGAGACGTGCCTTGCACTGCTCAACAGACACACAAATGAAGGAATTTTGAACCGCATTGTTACCTGCGATGAAAAATGGATTCTGTTTAATAACCGCAAGTGCTCAGCAAGTTGATTGGATCCTGGTTCAGCACCTAAACAATGCCCTAAACTAAAACTTACCCCTAGAAAAGTGATGGTCACTGTTTGGTGGTCTAGCGCCGGTGTGATTCATCACAGCTTCTTAACAAATGAAGTGAGCATTACTGCAGATGTATACTGTGAAGAACTGAACACAATGATGGAGAAGCTGGCACATCTCCAACCAGCATTTGTCAATCGCTCGTCTCCGCCGCTCCTGCACGACAACGCGCGACCTCATACTGCACAACAGACGGTCTCCAAGTTGCAAGAACTGGGGTTGGAAGTTCTCCGTCATCCGCCCTACTCACCAGACCTTGCGCCTACAGACTACTACTTTTTCCAGAATTTGGATAACTCTTTGGCGGGAAAAAAATTCAATACCCGAGAGGCAGTACAAAATGCCTTTGAAGAATTTGTTGCCTCCCGTCCAGCTGATTTCTTTAAGAAGGGCATCAATAAACTACCACTGCGCTGGCAAAAATGCATTGATTGCATGGGTGATTACTTCGATTAATACAAATAAAAAATACATGAAAAAACATCGTTTAAATTTTTTCATACAAAACGGCAATTTCATAGGTAAAGACCTAATACTTTAGTATAGACAATATTTTTATCGGGGGCCAGGCTTATGCGTCACAACTCACACAGCTCATTCGCACCATTATATCTATAGTCATATTCCCAAACCGAATGTTGACTTATTTTAATTTTACATTATCTCCTAAAGTATTTATTCGTCCAAATAAAATGCTATAAAGAGCAAAGTTTATCTACATAAAATTATCTTAATGATGTGGTAACTTTCGTTCGTAAGTATTAATATGCAATGCTAATAATAATGCTCATATATCACATTTCAAGTTTCAATAAAACTTTGTCACAAAATACCTTATTATGTCTTATGTATAAGAGATAGACATGGTAAAACGTTTTTTTTTAAATGTACTTATGTGCAATATTGTTGTAGAACATTGTATTCACGTATCACTTACTATTACGCCAGTGCACACGGATAAAGCAGTTCGGGTGCGCCGTTTCTTCTCACTTACTTAACAAAAATTAATATTTAAGGCTAGCTGATAGGTTTAGCCTAATTTTAGATGGCCAATACTATACCACGTGAATCTGGCAATCATATACAAAAATAATTATTCGAATCCGACTGCTAGTTCCAGAGATTAGCGTGTTTAAACAAACAAACAAATAAACTCTTCCGCTTTATTATATTAGTATATATTACATAATTTGAGTACTTATATCATTAATTTAAACAAAGCGAATATACCAGATAATAGATATAATCAAATAACATAACTTATTATATGAATTTTAAGCATTATAATATTACCCACTAAGGCTAGGTTTGAGAAATGAAAGTCTAACCTGATTGGTTTTAAGTAATTTTACTTCCATAGAAACACGTATGACTGACATTCTAAATTGATCAATGAATGTCGTTTTAACTTAACCGGATTTGAAAGTAAGAATGTCATCCTTTTCACTATTTTAAAAGCAAATTAATCAGCACTTAAGCTGTACCATGACAAGTGTCTAAACCTAAGGAACTTATCCTATATAGCAATTCCGAACGCAACGTCAATCACTAACACTTAACGTTTCCACGTATAAGTAGCCCTTTCATAATCCGTCATTACTCCTGTACTCGGAAACGTGTCTATGTTGAAAAAAAAAACGACGTTCATTAAAAGTCACAAGCATCTAATAAAATGGTGACGGGTGACCCTAAATATCGTCGTAATTAATGTACAGTTTATACATAATGTCGTGTCTGTCCGGAAACTAACACAATGGCGTGTTGGAGGGAAATAATGGGGGGGGACATGGAAGTTAAACCCTGACCCTTCAATTACTATGCAACGGACCACTTAATTATGCATGGAGTCAGTTTGGTCCTTGTCATTGTTTTGTTGTAACAAATAAAAGTAACGGCAATGCTACATTTGATATTCTATAAAACCAATACGTATTTGGCTTTAATCCAAATAAAATATTAAAAGTTTACCAGGACTTCAACGCGAGCGATATACTCTGCATATTATAATGTGGTGATTGATACACTAATTTCTGGTATAAATTACGGCTTACTAGATAAATACAAAATCTATACATATAATAAAATTTAAACGTTTGTTTGTAATGTAAAAATAACCGATTTTTACTAAATGCATATGAAAGTATACCTATAATAAAAACCAATTTTTAAATTGTTTGTCTGTATGTCTGTTTGTTCCGGGTAATCTCCGAAACGGTTGGACTGATTTTGACGGGACTTTCACTGGCAGATAGCTGATGTTATAGGGCATAACTTAGGCTACTTTGTTTTTAGAAAAATAATTAGGGTAGGGCACAAAAAGTAAAAAACCTTTTTTAGTAGTCCTCGCGAGCGGAGCCGCGGGCACAACTAATTATAAATAAGTATACATTAAATATTCATTTCTAGGATTAAGTTATGCTTGAAGGCGGAAAGCTTAGATGGGACTGGATTTCATATGCAACTGGCGGAAATTACCGAAGTATTTGCGACGGGTTTTTAATTTTAGGGGGTTACTAAGCAAAAGAGCACTATAATGCCTTACTCACTAGTTTGAACTCATCTTGAATCAAGTAGGGAAAAAAGAAAAAGAGAAAACGGTAATATTTGACTCAGTGTGAAAATTGACAAATAACTTTTCTATAGGAATAAACAACTTATTTTCAATCTAACTCGATTCTTCACGGAAGGTTTTATGTTATTTCCTTTTCAATGGTCCCTCATGACTTTACTATACCCCGCCACGCCCTCCTCTGCGGCAACTCAAGCCTAGGTCCGATCCATCGGTATGGAGCCCTTGAGTCAAGCAGCCGCTCGCGCGATACAGTGACTCTACATTCACTAGCTCTCACAGACACATATGACACTGCATTATACATACATGCATACCACATAGGTACATAGGTTCTGTAAGGGACCTAGGTTTTTTTGCCTAGTTAGACAAAAATTTTCAGACCACTAAATACACATACAAATGTTCCTTCCCTCCTCCCAGGGGGAAGAAACATGTATATAAATATAGTGAGTTTAGATCGAATGATAGGGAATTAGTCAGATCGCGACTTAATTGTATACGCGCAACAGTCTTGTGTATAACCCCCATGTACCTGTGTGTTATGCATGTGTGTACAATGCAGTGTCATGTGTGGCTGTGAAAGCTAGTGAATGTAGACAGTCCGAGCCGAGGTTCGGTCACTTTGGCACCCTCGGATGTTGTTGCAAAGCTTTCGTGGCTGAGTGCCTTAAGCGCTCGCCCCCAAGCCCGGTAAAGCTGTAAAGGCTCCAGAGCCCCTAAGGCTAACAGAATAGTCAGTTCGAAAAAAAAAACTTTTCTATATGATCATATTCAATACACTATCAATTAAGCGATACTAATATTGGCAATATCAAACGGCTTGACACCATATTCGAAGAAATATTGACTTTTCTGATATAAAAGTTAAACAGTTGAATCTATGATATGCTATCCAGGAAATGAGCAATAGTTAATGACAGGAAACACAAGGACAATGACCGATTGGTGGAGCGCCGCGGCACAGTCCTGCGCGCCAACTGGCTAGCGTTCGGCCTTTGTTCATTTCTTTTATTTTTACAATGAGCAGCTCGCGTTATACGTATAGTGAAAGTGAGTTTGGACAAATGCACTAAAATGTAACATGTTCCAAGTTAAATTGTGCATTTAAATATTATTCCCAAAACGAATGTTTTAAGAAGTCATTACAATCAACGAAGCTTGGTACATATCATATATCCTTACTAATATTATAAATGCGAAAGTGAGTTTATTTGTTTGTTACTCAGTCACACAAAAACGGCTGATCGGAATTGAATGAAATTTGGTACACAGATAATTTATAAGCAGGATTAACACATAGGATACTTTTTATCTCGGTAAAGATCCAATTCTGAAGTACACGCAGACGAAGTCGCGAGCTGAAGGTATTAGTTAATATTTCTAATCGATCATTCTGCATTGCATATATTCCATTTGCTCCACTATAACCTTCATATTCTAAGTAGTCTAGGTACCTAATAAATATATTTGCTTTTATAAATATATAAAATATTATAAAAGTTATTTAATTAAACATAATGAATAATCCAAGAAAAATAATGTTATTTTGTATATAAAATACCGTTTAGGAATAATTTGGAGTAACTTTGTACCTTCGCTTCACTAAAACAGAGTTTAAAATCCGATCAGTATCTTGGATGTCCGTATAACTAACCACGTAACTCATCCAAAGTACTTTTCGAAATGACATTGTTATATGTAAAACAAAATATACTAAATTACATCTATTGTTTGGAATATGTGAAGTGTTCAGTCCATGGGCATGTTAGTGGACACACTAGTTTGACAGGCTCCTCTACAATGTCTTTCCAGTCGACTCAACAACCGAGTATGTAATCTCTATTGTTAGAAATAATTACACAAAATATATGCTATATAATTAATCACACTAATTTTATATCGATCGACCTTTGCTTTCAGAAATACCTTTGTTTTTAAAGAGGTCTTACTAGCATCGAGTAAGCGTCCATTAATAACGTGGGCTTAAATGAGGGGGGGTTCCGGTAAAACATTCCCAAATCTAATTACAATCTTTATAAAAATCTCACGTAATTTTTTTTAATTTAGAGAATATACATTATGTAATACATACAAATAATAAAATTGAAATGTCTATTTGTAATGTTAAAATAACAGCTTTTTACATCATACGAAAATATATATGACATTACAAAAAAAAAAAAAATTTTTGCCTCTGTCTGTTTATTCCAGTTAATCTCGGAAACGGTCGGACCGATTTTCACGGGACTTTCACTGGCAGATAGCTGATTTTATATGCAGTAACTTAGGCTACGTTGCTTTTAGAAAAATAATTAGGGTTACGCACAAATAATCAATTTTATGCGGGCGACGGTTACCACAATAACGACGGCTTTTGTAGTCCACGCGAGCGGAACCGCGGGTATAGCTAGTTATAAATATATGGATGTAAAATTCTGTATTAAATATTGTATATACCCAGGATTTCCGTACAATATTAACGCTTAAGTATTTAATTATGCCATGCCATTAATGGCATGACGCCAAATAAATGAACATATCAATTAAATTTAAGCTTTTAAAAACTATTAATAAATTCTTAAGATGTGGTATCTTACCAAATTTCATCACGGGAACAGGGTTCCTAATTAAGGTATTCTCACAAAAGGTATAGTTAGTGTTAGGTGCATATTATAATAACCATGATTTACATTCAGCACAATGACTAATTAACTAAATTAAATAAATTCCAATACACGGTAAAGTCGAAATTGATTCAGTACAGTGACATAAGCACTGGATTATAATTATTATTGCGCAATTATAAATAGTTTTCCCCGTTTTGCGCTTAAAAAATTGTTACCATAAATGATTTATGATTAAAACATATATGTAAAAACAACGAGCATAAGAAACAATTCTCTACACGCACTTTAATACATATCACGGTGTTTGCCCAAACGTGAGGGGACCGATGCTAATGCGTTCAAATTCCGATAACACGAAAGTGGAGCGCGTTTCCATTAGATTCTATTCTCGTGCGCTTAAAGTATTATTTCGTGTAACGCTATACACCTTTGTAGGGTTTGTTCATCAGATTCATCTCGAAGAATGATAGTTCCCATATCGAGTAGATTACGACCGAAACTATTACGCTTTACGATGGTTTGATTGGACGGCCGCGACTAACGACATAGGAGCACGGAACTTTTGGTTAAGCATAAAAAGCGAACGATTTACGACTCTCGTAAAGCTTAAGTCCACCCTATTGTTAATTTAAAGGCAATTAATGAAGATAATCGATACTTACATAGTTTGTTCTATCTGACAATATATCTTGGGCGGTCGTTTGAATCGGTTACTTTTTCGTGTTGTGTATCCGTTTGGTGTAAATAAATATTTTTGTGTTTCGCACAATATTTTGGTTCCGATTGTTGTTCTTCATAACGACTTGTTAGTAATTGTCTTTAATAAAACTATCTAGAATGTCATGTATAATAAGACATTATAGCAAACATTTTGAGTCACCATTTTAATTAAAACAATTAAATAGCTTACAGTCCAATGAATTAATAAATGTATATATACTTATAAATTGGGTTTTTAGATTAAATTTTATCCTTTAATTCTCTTGTGATATTATAGTTTTTTAATAACGTTTTTAAAAGCAAATCCTTTTTTATATAAGTTATACACGAAATCTTTAACAATTATGTATTAATTTCTTCCTACCACCTACATTAATTTCTTCCTAGTAACAAATATATATTTTTTTTCATTCAAATCTGTCGTCGTATGCTTGGTTTCCATTCGAACGTGAACATCAAAGAAGGAAGACTTATTAAAGAACTGTTATTCACATCTTTCTCGAGAATACCTGGCCTTTATAAACTATTTTACAAATAAGAAGGGTAATCCTTTTGACAACGGCCGCATTCCTCGAAACTGTACTAAGTACCAAAGAGTAATTTTGGACAAACATTGTGGAACTTTCTGTTCTGTTAATAAAAATATATGTTCCTATAGATGTTTGAAATATCTTTAATAGGCTAATCAGACATAGAGCGTAAATTACGGTTAAACCCTTAAATCCATGATTTTTATATTTATTAAAAAATAGAAATTGATTATTGGAACTTATTGATATACCTACAACTATATCACTACGAATTTAAGACTTAATTAAATTGAATGTAATAAATTTATATGCCTATACACTTAAGGTTAAAGCTCATAATAATTGAGAATAATATTCTTTACTATAAAAAAACCTACACAAAGGATTTTTATTTTGTAGCTTATTCAATTTTCAAATTGAGATTTTTGACTTAAAAAAATATTTCAACGATGGTTTAATAATAATAGAAATTAAGCAGAAATATTCTAAAAGTACTTTTTTATGTGTTTTATGTATTGATTCGCCCTCTCATAATAAGATTACATCTAAAGATATAGAACTCAATGTCACTCTGTCTGTCTGTTCGTTTGTACTCTTTTCACGTGAAAACTACTTATCCGATTTACATGTTTTTTTTTATTTTATTTGATAGCTATTATGGCCAGGTTATAGGATATATTTTATTAGATAAAATAATATGCAAAATAAGCAGTGACGATAATGGTGAATAAATTCGGAAAAAAGACGCATTTGGGGCGTTTAAATGGCTTACGCTGAGTAAAAATACGAGATATATCAAATTAATGTTCTACATTATTGTAGATCTTAAGAAGACCTACAAAAAATTTGAGACGAAATATCCATTTTATTTATTTGTTTTTGAAGGTAAATAGAATCTACATATAATGTATACTAAATATTATAAAGTTTATGGTTAAGCATTTGGTCACAATCTCGCCTAATATTAAGTTACAATATGTAAGATAGTCCAAGATAGTAAACACACAGCCTAGTGGAGGGAGGGAACTGGCTCTCAAGTGCAGCTGTCGGAATAGATGTGTACAGAAATGCTTGGCAGCAGATTTTCAACTTGACGAGTGGTGGCTAGCCGGGGCGGACATTAAAAAATAACCTACAACCATTAAATACTGCTCCGGTAATGACAATTATTTAAATAATACAAAGGAAGATTACCACTGATTGCTATATAATCTTAATTATATTGTTATAAAGTTTTATAATATAACTAGCGTTGCTCCGCGGCTCCGCATGCGTTTGTTAATACGCAGTAGTTATTAACATCCTGTAATTGTTTCGTTATTGACAATACAAATTATTCCTTTTGAGTTAAATCCGGACATACAAACGACAGACAAAGAAAAAATAATAATGGCTTATTTATGATCCGTGTCCTTTATATAGATTGTCTATCGGAAAATTTGTAAAAAAAAGTTACATGTACAGAAAGAATTACAAAATTTATTAATACATAGAAGATTATATGCACACGATGTTGTGAGCGATTGGTAATTAAGAAATATAATCATTAAGACGAGATTTATATTTTTATCTCGTAAATATTAATCTTGATGTAACAACGTTCCTTATCAAAATGTAATAACATGGAAATAAAACAAAATAAAACATGTTTGGAACAAATTATGAGTTTTAGGAAAATGATAAAGTACAGTAAGTATGTATGTACCTACCTATATAGTCGTATACCGTAAACCGAGCACTCCGTAGAACGGTAAGATAAATTAAGTGGAAGAAACGATTATGTTCTTTAAAACTACTTTATATGTTTACTAATATTTTATTATCTCTGTTTATGTTTCATAGATATTATCATGAAGATTTAATTTACTTTGATGGTTTAAAATATGCAGAATGTAATACATATTACAGTACCTAGAAGTTAAATACATTTTTAAACTGTGACTGTTTTTTTTATTATCCCTTTAGAGATGTCACTTTTTTCGTAGTACCAAACCTCGACATGATAATCATGTTCGACTCGCTCGCGACTGTAGTACTCGTTATAGTGGCACGTTCCGGGATCAATCGGTGGGTTATCCAGTAATTAAGCGGGGTGGTAGGGTCCTGTACTCGATGGGTCACATGGTAATAAGCCCGTCATAGTGATGATTTTTTGATTTGTCGCGTTTCGAGATTAGCCAATGTACCCAGATGCCGAGAGGTTCGCATGACAGCGACGAATGGCGATTGTTTTGTTTTTGGACCGTTGGACTTACAATCAGACATAGAGCAGTCGCTTTACCGAGCTACTATAAAAAAAAACATCTCTACAAAATCTTTGAATTGAGATTTTTTCAACTTTACTAATAACAATAAATTATAAATATGTAGTAAATTTTAAATACTATACAATTTTATTAGTATGAAATACCACTTAAAACATGTTGGTTTATGTGATGGCTATATATTAAAATCATGATAGGATAAAATATTTATTGGTTTATGTCTCGCAATATAGTCAATCCGCGCAATATTAGATGCGAGATATATAATCAAATTAGTAGCCGCTGCCCTACGACAATAATAGAGTCGATCGAGATTATGATACATTAGTGTATCTATATTTTACGGTATTTCTGTCTATTAATTTTAGATCGAGCCGATCGCGATTGTTGCAGCCGCGTGGTCCAGTATCCGTTGGCCCACGTGTACGGCAATAGCCCAAGTCGAGGTTCAGCCACATTGGAACGCTTGGAGCTTGTTGCCACGTTGTCGCGGCTGAGTGCCTTAAGCGTGAAGCTGTAAAAACCATCCGAGACTTCAGGGCCCTTATCGCTAACAGTGTAATCAGATCGTAAAAAGAAAAAAGCTCATGTGTTAACCAGTACAACTTCTATTGATTCTATTGATCTATGATTAGTCACTCCGCTCTTAATTATATTTAGCTCTATTTATTTGTAAAAAATGCTTAGAATAATACTTCACACTTAAACAATGCGAAAATGTGTTAAAACTCGGTGTTACCCGCTCGCTTTGGTAGGGCGTATTATTTTTTTACTTATTTCGATATATCATAAATAGTCTTCAAGTACATACTTCTGGAATTATAATCTAAATTTTAAAAATAGTTTTATCAAACTCGCGAAGTCCTATTTCTGAAGTGCATATCTATGCTCTACTTCACTAATTACTGATAATTATAATTATGTTATATGTATATCTATAATCAAATTGAAGTGTCTGTTTGTATTGTCAAAATAACAGGTTTTTATTAAATGCATATAAAAGAATACAAAATACCTATAGAAAAAACCATTTTTTTTTCTCTGTTCCGGGTAATCTCCGAAACGGTTGAACCGATTTTGATGAGACTTTTTAGAAAAATAATTAGCGTTCCACACAAAAAATAAAAATAAAACTATTTTAGTACTCCACGCAAGCGGAGCCACGGGCACAGCTAGTTTTTAATAATACCGGTGGCGTATTTAATTTAAGATCTTAACATAGAATTTATACAGAATAAATGAAAATAATATTTTATGTAAATTGGCTCTCTTCATTTTCACATTGAAAGCAGTTGCATAAATATTTAGAGTCTGAAAGAGAAAGTTCTATATAACAAATATAAAGGCGTGCTTCGCTAATTATCACAGCAGAAATATTACGCGAGATTTGCAAAAAAATATTGTGTGTAAGCACATTTCTTTGGCGTAACAAAATAAATATAACTCCAATAATTTTATCCCGCGTGATAACAACAAAGATGAAATTAGCCATCAATGATAATAATTTGGTACTTGGCGACAGATTTTCAACTTGAGGGTGGTAGCTAGCCAGGCAAGCATCAAAAAAAGCCCTACCACCATGCTATGGTTTCCTCACGATGTTTTGCTTCACCAAAAGCTCAGGCTCATTACAGGGATTCGAACTCACGTCAATCGACGCGAAGTCGTACACGCTACCACTGAGCCATCATCGCTTCAAATAACCTATATAATTAGACTAACGGCTAAAGTTTGGAATAAATTAAAGCCAGTAAAATGAATTTACATTATTATCATTAATGGGTAACTTTATTTAATCAATTCGCATAAGAAGTATAAACCTCAAAAACTTTGTAAAGTAAAACCCGAACCAGATAAGAATAAAAACGATTCGTTAAAACCAAAGCTTCTATATATATTAGTTTAATTTGACAGACCAAGGAGGATGTAAGACGGTGTGTTAACGACGACTTTTAATATTAACATACGTGGGTTTTGTCTTTTTTCTTAGCTTACACTGTCCTTTTGCTTCTCTATTTTTATCTTAACAAGCTTTGTTTTCTATTGCGATATTTTTAACATTAAACCTTTTATATAATTTTTATATTTTAACATTATTCAGTACTAGCAAGCGCCCACGAACTTGGTTCGCGTTAATTTCAATTTTCAGAATCGCATCAGTAGTTCTACAGGTTTACCTTCTATAAAAAAATGTTATTAAGTTAGATTCTTTGTCTAAAAATGTCTGCCCATAGTAACACAGATACTTGTCGCTTATAAACACACGGAAAGTTTTTAATCTCGTTTAAATAATACAAACTACAAAAAAAAAATTACAAAGTGTGAGTTTTTTCACAATATCCGACATAAAGAATGTCCAAAGCGAAAGTTCATTAATTAATTTGAAACTGTGAGAATACGCTTTTGTAATTGAGGAACAAAGAAGTTAACGAAATTATAATATATAGAGGTGGCGTAATTTTTGCATAACCGATGTCTTAGAATGTATGTATGCGTGAGACAAACGGTATTAGTGTAATTTAGATGTAAGCGTATTTTGTTGGTCGTATGAGACGTACGCGCATCTCTACGACGCACGCAATGTTAGTGGACGTGCGAATAGGAGCACTTGCGCAAGCGCATCGCCGCGCCGACTTTTATATTATCTTTATTCCCACTTTTACGTACGAGTCGCGTAGTTGATAAATTGATGTGATATAGCCTACACTCGGCCTATTTGTTTTTATGTTAATAATATAATCTTAATTTATTATTGTACTTGATATATTCATACTTTGTGTGAAACAGTTAAGTTATAAGTTCTTTTAAAAAGCTTATTACAACAATCATATTCAATCAATGGAACTGCTGTTGTTTTTTTAATGTTATGAATTTGATAAAAACATTTTCCTTAAGATCTTAAAAAAAATCAGTTTAATTAATACAGAACATATGTAATATAAAAAGGACACGACTACTCACAGACTGAAGACGACGCCAAAGGTCTTAGAGATGACCCCCATTGTCTTCTTCCAGCCCTTGATAAACTGGCGGCGGCGCGCTCCCCGGGGCGGCGCCGCGCGCGACCTTAACTCTTCGTAAGAATTAATTTTGCCGATCTTCTATATTCATGAGGAAACATCCCAACACTTGGTCACTTCACTGACAAGGCTGATTGTAGCACTATACACTTCATAATCACTCTCATACAGTTGAGGATGTCTAATCTTTTACGTGTTCATAAATGTTCGTACGAACAATGCGTGCGCTCGGTCGTACACCTCATTACAATACAATCCCGAAGGCGCTTATTTCGATTGCCTAATTTGAATATAAAATCGTGTTCGATGTCACGGGTTCTGTTTACATCGCATCGGGGAGAGCACCGGAACACGTGCATTCAGTGCCGCGGTACGGACGACACTGACTGGCGAATGTGGCGTCTGGCTCCACTGCCCAGTTTGTTTGAAGCAGCTCGTAGAAGGCCGCTACGATCCGCTACGGGGGTGTTAGAAACTTCGTAAGCTCTCGTGAATGATTCGCTCACGCGTATCGCGTTGCAATTTTCATCGAACGGAAATTGTTTACGCGGATCCCCTCTGGACATTTTGCAATTACATGTCAAACAAAATCATTATCATAATATGTAAGTATTGCGTGATCTTGTCCATTGTTAAGTTCATATCGATTAGGAATTATTACTGTGATTGAGGGTCGAGTGACGTCAATGCACTCATTACAGTATACAATACTAACCTACGCAAGGATAAGTGGTGAAATATTTTCTTAAATTGAAATTCTGATGTCAATAAGTGAGCTCACTATTCTGAGTCATTTTCGCCGATTAATCTTTACATTATTATTATTACATTTAAGATTAATAACTAATCTTAACAAATTACGGATTCATTTCATCCCAATGAGACAAACTACTTTTCCAATTTGGGTGATCAAATCACCCATCACTAGGTAACTGATACGCTTAACCTATTTTTAAAACTAATAAAAATACATCAAAATACTATGTTCAATTTCAAACTAATTTATTATTTAAGCTTAAAAAAAATCACTCGTTTAATATTAAATACAAAGCCCAGTCGGCAAGACATTTGAAGTATAAATTTTAAGAATAATTTATTTAAGAAGGACTTTAGCTATGCTTATATGTCATTCTTTGATTTTTTATTTTATCCAAATGGATATATGATAACAACGATATAACTATGTAATTTTTAACTCCCGTACCCTCGATGTAAACAGAGGGGTGTTATGAGTTTAACGAGTGTGTCTGTATATCCGTGGATTGTCTGTAGGATCGTAGCTCTCAAATAGCTAAATCGATTTTGATCTAAACTTCTTTGTTTGATAGATGAATTGATCAAGAGTGTTCTTAGCTATGATTTTGAAGATTATCAGCTATTTTCTAGTTGATGAATGGATGTGAGTATCTTCGACAGGTCTGATAGAGTCGAAATTTGGTATTCTGTTACTTCAATGATATTAAAAGAACATGGCAACCATGGTCTGATGCTGCAGTATCATCTGGAATTTGCAGGATACCTAACTCCTCACCAACTTACAGCAGATATATCGTGTTTGGGCTCATTGGAATGGTCTCAATGAATTGATTACTTGTCTCAGGGGTTTTATATAATACTTGCGAGCCGCCCTGGCTTCGTACGGGTGCAATGTAGATACTAATATGGGGCAGTGTAAACAATGCAAGTGTAAGGGCAATATATACCATCGCGGACTTTTTTATCGATTTTCTTTAGATATACAATTCCGTAGAACATTAATTTGATCTATCTCGTTAGGTTTAGCCAGCGTTTGCGATTTAAGCGCAAAAAATATGTTTGTTACGATATCACATTACAAATCTTTGAATTTTTCGGCCTTTCTGTTTTATAATAAGTATGTATAATACAAATAAACCTTCCTCTTGAATCACTCTATCTATTGCTGAAAACTGCATTAAAATCCGTTGAATAGTTTAAAAGATCTAAGCGAACAGACAGCGGAAGCGACTTCATTTTATACTATGTAAATATTTAGTCTATAATATAATATTATGTTGCATGATACAAAAATATATGCTCTAGTGAATTATCCTGGCATAAAACTAAGGGACTAAACGCTGCGGCCGCCCGCATTTCCTCTTAAAGCAAATAATAAACATATATAATTAATATTTTTAGCAAGGATATCGTAGTGAGTGACGCATTTACAATAATTGAGTTCATTTAGACATTTAGTTAGGGAAGGAAAGAATTATGCATGATAACGCCAGAGTAATGTTTCTTTATTCTTTTTAATTATATATTTTGTATCTTTTAACAATATTTTTATTGTATTTATGAGGGTATAAACTACATAATTATAAGATGAACTTTAGTAAAACATAATCTATCATGTTTTATTAAAGTTTTTAATAAAGTTAGTTTCATGATTAACTTTAAACTGATAATATTTCCTATTCTACACCGTTTTACGTTTATTCTGATTGGCATGTTTATGTGATTATTAAACTACCATATAAATCTTTAAATCTAAACCTACCTACCTACCATACCATACCATACCTACCTACCATACGCCCAGAGAAAAAATGTAACGGCTCCCTCGATGACCAGGTCATTCTGACCGACCATGCTCTAATTTGGTTACAAATTTAATTGCATAAATATTAAGCTATACGATTAAAAAATAAATTACGTTACAACTTGATTAGAGATACCGTGCATATCATATCATATCATAATGTGCTTGTATACCTCTTACGCTTCGTTAGATTCATTCATTCAAACATGCTCCGAGTTCTATCCGATTACTTTTTACGAATCTAATTAATGTTTATTAATATTTTTATAATGATTAAATAAACGGTGATTTTCATTTTCGATATTCAGTGTAGAAAGAGCACCCAAAATGATAAATAAAACGTGCCTTTCAGATTATATCCAGAGAGAATAAGACAAGACAACAATTTAGTAATTTTTGAAGATGAATGCTTGATGAAACTTCCATGAAAAAAAAACACACACATTTAGAGAAGTAATTTTTTTAGAATCTTCATTTTACTTGGTGACTTTTATCATCAAGGATATGCCAAATATATAAATAAGACTATACAAGTACTCGGGTAGAAGACTTAATTAATTAAAAATAAACTTAAAAGGACTACACACCATTCTGGAAGAATCCGATGTCTGTTCAGCCAGAATGCTGTGATACACACCCATAACTCAAACATTAATTTTATACTTATTCGTAAAATATATCCTTTAATTATGATTTCTCGAACACTTCATGGATATCGAGAAGTAAATATAATTAAATACACAAAACAAATACAAAATCCCTATCGGTACTGTATTCACTTAACGATCGCAATTGAAACGAGGCGTCGAGTCGAGTAAGAGGCTGCAATTAGGTACATCCTTGACTGGACCAACGTACCTGTCGAACAGGTGCACTGAACACGCAACTACAAAAAATAGATGTACATATTTCCAGCTAATAATTAGTTAGAAAATTATCGCTACTAGAATTGTGATCATTAATAAAAGCAATGTAGGAGCCGAAGCGTTAATGGGATAGCAGCTTTGAAGAACTGACGTTATTATCCGCTTCAAAATGATCCTTGATAGAGAAAAGCCTTTATGCAAAACGTCATTGAAGATTTAATACCTTGCGTTATTATTATTTATTATGCTAATGGAAAAATTGCCATCAACTTCGACAACTATTGTGTGAACGCATTCTTATTTCCAGAAGCCTTAATAATGTTTTAGTGTCTTCAGTTTAGTGATCGATATTTATTGATCTTACCCAATTAATGATGTTCAAAAATTTCAATATTTTGACATCGATATTAGTTTCTTTAAAACATCAATGATATGAACAGAAACATCGAAAGTATATAAATGGATTTCGAGGCTCCAACGTAAGCAAAAAATAAACGGAAACAAAATTTCCTAAAATAAATTTCCGTTCGTAAGTTCAGTTAATCTAATAGCCTTGTTTAGAATCATCACGCAAATAAATTAAAAGTATATGTTAATAAATTAGTAAGTCTTTTTAATATTCTTTACACGTGCCATCAATGTAACATATGTTTATAATGTTTCTGTTGGTTCACACGTGTTCAGTAATCGTGTCCTAAATCTAGCAGTGTATCTTCATCCCGCTCAATGCGGCGCCCGTATGTCACAACCAGTTTTATTACGTATTCGGGTTCCCTTTAGCACATTACAACATACGACATAGCAGCAAAAGATTTATGACTAACATGTTCAAACGGTTTCCGATTTTTTTGTGTTAATGATAGAATTAAAGTAAATGACTCGACCATTAAAATATCTTATCATAAAACTGTATTACCTTTACAGATCAAACTTAGTTTATACTATGGCTGTATCCGAAGATTGATGCTTTGGACAAAAAAGCGGTATTTTAATATTAACTTATTTGAAAAGTTCACCATCTTAACAGGACATTACATCTGTGGGATATATCAAAAAATACTTGATCCAATCGTCAATGATCAAAATCTCCAATCGTCTCTTTGATAAAACATGGCAATAAAAAGACTATTCTTATTATGCTTTCGTCAAGAATAAGCCAAGTACTCTAAATATTAACAAATCTGGGTAAATAAAGGTGTATTTAGGTATTTAAATAACAAAAAGGAAATCGTCCTTCCTTAAATTAAGATAAAAAGCCCGACATACAAGTTTACTGAAAGAATATATTGTGTACGCGTGACTAAAGTGTTTAGGCATCCTAAAGAGAATATTGTATAATTATGTCTGTATTTATAACGCGAGCTCATCTACATGACAAAGAAATTAGAATATCAGTTACACCAGACACATTTATGTTACATATGACAAGTAGAGCATAGTGGAAGATAATAGCAAAAATAGTACTTAACTATGTATACATATTACAAATTATGTGTACCTTTTGTTCGCGCATGCCATAGTTTAATAGAAACGGAGGACGACATGCGTTTTGTTTTCTTTTGGAATTTAATACCAATACAATTCTACCGGATCAGTATTAATTTAGCATTTTATAAATCTTTTTTTTTCTTCCATGTGTCTTTTAACAACTGGTATTTATAGTTATATTATAAATGCTTCAAAGTGTAGTTTAGTGTTGAGTTGTAGTATTATTTCTGTTAGTAAGTTTTTTGCAGGAAAATAATGTTAAAGTGAGACTGAAATTAATTCATCTGTTTGTCAGCATAAACTATAGTATATTAAAATGAGCAATTTGTACAATACAAGAAACTGACTGGTTTACTTTAGTCTTCGGTAACGCTATAACGAAAAATGACTATATAGTTAGCTAGGTAAATACTATCACAGGATCTAGTACAGGCAGATTTAATTCTTCTCGTCCTGACATTTAAAACATATTTAAGATACAGTATCGTTTATCAAGTAGGCATTTCTATTATCACACATGGGATCCAATTTCAGAAGTATGGAGAATGACTTTTTATATTCTATATATATATTACGTTACTTAGCTATAGTTTTCATGTACCGCCATATGGGTTTCAAATATTCTAGAATCCAAGATCTGATACGAGTCTTATGCTCATTTCTATTAATTTGAATACTTATAACAAAGTATTCCATTAAACCAACAGACCATCGTGTTAGCTCTTGTTCGATTAAATGTCGACAAGATGTCAAACTGAAGTGTCAGTTTCATCAATTACCTTTGCATTAGTTCTGTTAAGTTGGTTAGGGTTTTATGAGTGGGTACTTCACATTCGAATTAATCATCGACAAGTAAGAAACGGTTTTTAAAGAGACCTTTGTATACTTCTCATTATTGTCGTAATCTACAATCTACAGTGACTCCAAAACATTGTATAAGTATAAGGAGTAAGTATAAGGAAACGTATACTCTGTAGTAAAGTATTAAGAAAAGCAATTATTAAATAATATAATAACTATTCATTAGTTACCTTGAATGATGTAAACAGTTAAACGCCTGTGAATCATGGGACAACGTCATGCGATTACGCGTTGAATCTCATCATATCTTACGAGGTATGTTGCAACTGCAACAATGCAGTTGGGCGAGGCTAGGACACTTATTAACATATAATTTGATCTACTAGGTGATTATACGCCATTATGGATTTTTTGCAATATGAGATATTTCGTAAACGTAAATTGTAAGAATACGTATTCTATGTGTATTTATATGAAAACAGTAGTTGACTTGCGCGGTTTTGTGCAATAAATTGAATGTGCAGGTATTATTCCTCTCCACAGACAATACCTATAAAAGTACTTACCCATGAACAATGTAATTTTCTTTTTAATATTGGTTAACTTTGTACACGTTTATATGCAAGAACACAATAAGGGACTTGGGGCGAATATGAAAGATATTTTAAAACATTTTATACGTATGTATTATATATTACATGGAAACATTTCAACTCCTGATAATACTATTTAAGGTATAGAAAGAGATATTTTCAAATATACCTACTAAGTAAAGTATTCCTATAAATATATAGTTAATAACATAATAACTATATCCATCTATACATACTATAAAACTCAACGTCATTCTGTCTGTCTGTCCGTTTATGTTCTATTCCCGCGAAAATCACTTATCCGATTTATATGGTTTTTTATTTTAATTCATAGCTATGTTATCTGGTCAGGATATAGGATATATTTTGTAAGACAAAGTAACATACGAAATAAGCAGTGACGATAATGGTGAATCAATTTGAAATAAGGACACTTTTGGGGCAATTAATTGGCTTACGATGACGGCTGAGTAAACCATAAGAGACTTATCAAATTAATGTACTATATAATTGTAGATCTTAAGGAGACCTACAAGAAAGTCAGAAATAGCATATGTATTTCTTCTAAGAATCAGCCAAAATAAGCATTTCTGTCTGTATACAAATATATGTACTAAACGAAATTTATAAAACACCAATAAATGAATATTATAATATACGTAATGTACTGTAGTATTGGTTGATAGAACTATTTCTGTCAAAATATTCAAATGAAAATAAAGTGGCTAATTTTATATTTTGCTACAACCACAAACTAAAATAGAGCCGGGCCACATTTTACAAATGAAGACATAGAGAAAACTGCGCAGTTTTCTATTGATCATGAACTTGTTTGCATCTCTGAGGATCTCGGATAGTAACAGTAGCAGCAGGGTTAAGAGTTTATTTTCTTTTTTATAGTAGCACGGCAAAGTTACGGCTCTGTGCCTGCAGACACATACCATTATCTACCATCAGATAAGCACAGTACAACCCAAAATCAATGGTGACCACCGAGAGATCGGCAGTCTATCGCCGGCAGCTAGATATAACTAAACTAGTTGATGTAGCTGAAAAGCGACACGTCTAAGCTTGATACTATGACGGAGTTACATATATACACCTGGTGTATAGTGGTCGCGATCCAGTCGGACACAACTGTCATGTCCTAGCACCCAGCAAACATGCAGCAGATACTATGCTAATTTATTTGGAAAAGCAGACGACAGCGCATTGACAATCCTCAACAACATATATTAATCTGCAGAAGTCTAATCGTGAGTTATACAAATATGATGTAAGACTTAGATCACTCTATGCTAACTCAATTAATATGAAAACTTAATAAGTAAGGCCGCTTACAGACAGGGCCTTAAGCAAGTTTTATTATCGAAAAATTACTATAGGCTGGTTCATTAAGTGAGTGATAGTGTTGTTTGGAAGTGACCCCTCTCTGTACATCCAAAAAAATTCTAATGGACTATACACAAAATATAAGCAGTTAAGAAAATTTATAAACTTGGACAGAGTTTCTTGCCAGCTCTTCTCGATGACAGAGACGTTCTCCGAACCGATGGTAAGGAATTGACATTCATAAGTAGACACTATGACTGTGTAATATAACGTCACGTACGTACCTATTACGTACCCACCAGTGTTCTACATTGAGTACATTCATACAATTGACTCACTAGTAAATTGAGTTATTGTATTTTTATCGTAAATCTAATAAATAAATGAAGATGACTAATAATTTTTCAATAGGAGATACCAGTCTGATTAATAAAGATGTTCAGATAATTTAAAAAATTATTCATGATCAAATTAGTGTTTATTTATATTTGGAAATAATTCACAAAGGAGGCTATTTGCCTATTAATTATAAATAATACTAGGATTTCAAATGCAGATAAATCAGTAGGTGTATATTTTTTGTTTTATTGTTTCTAAGCAAATCTTTGATCACAATTACAATTTGACCTATAAGTGCAAAGCAAAACAAAACAATTGACGCAATAAAATAATCTCAACATGAGGATGGGGTTAGTCAAACACTACAAAATGTCCCATCAATATATAATGTTTCCACTGCACAATACTCCGAGAACATATCTTGAGCGTTCGCGTTTCCTCACGATGTAACCATTCACCATACTAATTAAATCCAGGTTACTTAATGAACAAAATATCACAAAAATTACAGATACCTGCTTAACTTCTAAGCGATTAACATTAGATCGACATTCTCGTTTACATTTTAGACATCTACACTTAGGTTTAGGCTCATTGCTGCAACAAGTCCACGTATGAACCCATAATATCACGTGACTTACTCTGAATAATCGCCAACACCCTAAATTAAATGTCCATTTAACATAATTACTTTCCTCATAATTATAGGTATCAACACTATAGAGATAAAGTTTAACTTATTGAATGAAGTTGAAGTGTCATGCCCATTGAAGTTTACAATCAAGTATAAAAAATAATCAAAAACAAGCAACTCATTGTTAATTATTTAAAGCAATTAGTAAATATATTTACAGTCAAACACGGTTTGTTTATTGTTCACTGATTGGCTATTTAAGTTAATGAGCATAACATAATGTTTATATCCCTATTTGATTTTAAGTCTAACGATTCAAAGTTTGAATTATTATGACACGTATTTAAAAAAATATTTGTTTCCTATTGACACTATTAATTGGAGTAAACAGTCAATGGCTAAACAATTTTCATCGGTTTATAAAAGAAATTTACAGTTCGGCTTGTAAAACCAAAGTAAATTAAAAAATCAGAAGTGATCTGCAGAATTTATTTCAATCTTAAATCTCAATTCAATAGATTTCAACCATAAGAAATGTTTTACAGAATCTAGTATTATATATCAGACGAGAGCCACACAACGGGTGGCAATGAGGCTGGGCACGCGCATCTCACGTGTCGCTGTCGCTTCTACACAGAAAATGGGTCATCACGTATCAGGAATGGGATCGGGAGCAGACTGGTTTTTTAAACAAAGCGAATACCTCAATACGGTGTTATTCTATCTATTTATTATTATCAATCAGGCTATATTTCTCAAGGAGTATAGATAAAAAATAGCGAACGAATTATTTTTTTTAATGCTTCTGAACAAGGAACTAGAATATCGCCTACGAGTAAATAAAGGAGAAAAAGGTTGATCAAAAAACAATTCTTCAAAATAATGACATACTAAAGTCAGTACCCAAACAGCGGAAAACTAAATGTTATCAAGTAATAAGAAAATAATATGGGCTTATCTATACGCAATATAATAAAGCGGAAGTGTTTGTTTAAACACGCTAATCTCTGGAACTACCAGTCCGATTTGGAAAATTCTTTCTGTATATGATAGCCAGATTCACGCGGAATAGTATAGGTTATCTAGAATTAAGCTACACCTCTCGGCTAGCCTTAAATATTGATTTTTGATTATAAGTCGGAAGCAACATGTATCTATTGGAATCCGCGTGCGCTGGCGTAATGGTTCGTGATACGTAAATAAAATGTTCTACAAAAATATTGCTCCTTAATATTAAGCATGACATATTAATTCATACGAACGAAAGTTACTTCATCACCAAGACAATTTTATGTAGATAAACTTTGCCCTTTATAGCATTTTATTTGGACACATAAATTGGGAGATAATAGAAAATTAAAATAATTCTACACTCGGTGCGGGTCTATGACTTAGCAGCATTGGCGTGAACGAGCCGTGTGAGTGTAACGCATAACCCTGGCTGTCGATAAAAATATTGCCTATATTGAAGTATTATAAATGAAACAATCAGCAATTTTTAATTATACGTGGGTGAAATCGCGGGGTACAGCTAGTTATAATAATATGAGGATCTGTTAAAGAGGCCTCCCAAACCACACCAATAAAATGAATCTTTTAGTTAATTGATATATTGTTGTAGCCGTGTGTGTGCCGGCTTAGAATTGCACCACCCCCTCTCATCCTGTGGGTGTCGTAAAAGGCGACTAAGGGATTAGCCGAAGAACGGGCAGCAGCGTCCTTCGAGAATATATCAACGACCATACTGCGATCGCCAACCCGCCTGCCAAGCGTGGCGATTATGGCAAATCTCCCCAATTTTGGGGGAGGCCTATGTCCAACAGTGGACGTCTTTCGGCTGACATGATGATGATGAAGATGATGATATATTGTTTGAAAGAGAGGTAGTGCCCAGAGAAATTTCTTTGGAAATTTCTCTTTACTTGGGACAGTCCGACTGGTGGAATACCCCCACCACAAATAACCTAGTGTTGTATTTCTGCGGTGAGTACGGTTTCCAGAGCTACCTGAGGAAGGGGGTTTCAAAGAGAGGTAGGATGAGTAAGTAAAACACTTAAATGTTTTTTTAAGTGTTACATTTATTTTAAACTGATGAATTTTTGAGTTAGCGATAATAACTAATGTTAGTATTTTAAATGGCCATTACAATTGCATAATGTTTAAAAGGCCACTTAGACATTGGTGTTGCACTATCGGTTAAAAATTATGATAATCTATAACCCATAACTAATGGGCTAAGAAAAAGTAAAAAATAATGACCACGAATATTGCGCTTAAGTAGAAATCTCATGTTGCTTTCACTTTTATTAGACTATAGAACAAAATTATGTTAATATGTACTTATTTATTAAGATTGACATTAATGTCTATCAGAAATGTTTAATATCCGACGAAATAATGAACGATTTATTTGAGTTCACACTTTCATTACACAAATTGAAATTCTTGTTTAATTAATATACTACGCATACGAAACTACGAAAAAAACAGCTTGATTTCCTACATTGACAAAAAATGCTCTTTATTTTGGCATTCGTTAAAAGGCTAGATAGAAACCGAGAAGTCTTTTAATTTTTATGAGTATCAAATCATCTTATACGTAAAATAAATATGATATTAACACAAAACCTCCCTAAACAGATTATCAACGAAATTATGAAAGCTCGTCTCGAAACCCCAAGTTGTTTTCTTTAAAGATTCCTATCCTAACAGTTTTCGTAAACCATAAAACGGTCGTCACTCAGTACACTTTTACTTTCTCGTATAATAAAACAAAGACACAAGGACGAAACTTCAAAAGGACAATGAATACAGCTCATTTCGTTTTTCATTCAATTATTGTACCATTACCATTAGGTACCGTTAAAGGGCCTTTTCTAATTGCACACTTATTGTCTTCGCCACGCGTCCTACTGATAGCGACAAAACTGCGCACATCATAGATTTATATCCGTTTCTTTTTTTCCAACTGACTATACTGTTAGCCTTAAAGGCCCTGGAGCTATTAGACAGCTTTGACAGCTTCACAGGGTTCGGGAGCGAGCGCGGAAGGCACTCAGCCTCGAAAGCGTGGCAACAAGCGCAAGGGTTCCAAAGTGGTCTCCGTTTGAGCTGTTGCCGTACATGCAAATAAGTCGCGATCTGACTAATTCCCTATCCGTAAAATTAGATCTAACTAACTATACATATAATACTTATTACATACATTAACAACGAAAAGGAAATATTTAAATTAAATATTTCCTTTTCGTTAAAATAAATACCAAGTAGGTAATATCTATTACCTAATTGGTAATGTTGCATCATAAAACTTATACTAACAAGAAATTTATGCATATAATTTTTTTAAGTTATACAAAATGTACATAAACCTCTACTAAAAGTTTTAACTTAAAACATGTAATCGAAAAAGCGAGTTACGCGGAAACAACACAAAGACATACGTCCCGGTGATTATTCACCGGGTGGGTGCACGGAATATCTACCTGCGATAAACCACACCCGCCTTACCGTTAGAAAAGAAAAAAATATACCCAATATACGTCAAAGGGTTAATGGATAAGAAGACTATATAGTATGGTAGAATCGGTAATTATAAATAAAAATATATATGCGTGAATTTGGGACAGATGTTTTGTGCGAACACCTTCGGCATCGACGAAAGTTAATTTAAACCGTTTAACGAATATTTAAATTAATTACAGATACAGACAGTTTTAATACAGACATACCCTATATTAAATGTAGGTCATGGATATTAATCATATTCAATAATATTATAAAACTCAACGTATCTCTGTAGCTGTCTGTCCATTTATGTTCTTTTCACGCCAAAATCACTCCGATTTTTATCAATTTTCCGACAATCCGATTTACATGTTCTTATTTTAATTCATAGCTATGTTATGTGGCCAGGTTATAGGAAATATTGTGGTAAATAAAGTAACATACGAAATAAGCAGGGACGATAATGGTGAATCAATTCGGAAAAAGATGTTTTTGGGGCTTACGTTGAGTAAACTATAAGATATATATAAAAATAATGTACTACAGTAGATCTTAAAAAGACCTACAAAAAAAGTCAGTAATAACTATGTCTACCTTATAAGGATCATTTTGTCTTTAAATAGACCGGCGGGCGACCGCATTGGTTGAGAGCAGGGGCAGTACGATTCGCACGTCTGCTCGACCCACGGCATTCTATTATAGTCTAGGCAGGCCGAGCCGCGGGCATATCTAGTATACAATAAAACATTCATACAAACTTTCTAAACTGCACCTTTAAATACATTTGGGAAATTAACCTTCACAATTTAGATCACTTATTTTAAACAATGGTCCAAGAATTTAGAATTTCCAAGACTTAAATTGGTAAAACGATTGAATATCATCCAGCACAGGCCTATCAAAATCTAACCGCTTAGAAGTTTTAATACACTGAATTAGAAACACGATAGGGTATGAAGTAAAAAACTCCACAGATTCCATTTAAAATGGAATCCCGTTATAACATTGTACGAAAACGAGAGCAACAATGCGAGAATCCTGTATAATTACATCGCTTGTACACTCGACTCCCACTCATTGTGATTGTCGCGAGAACGCACCTGCAAATACGTTACCACCTTTATACTTCTATCATGGTATTCGGCTAAATCTTTTATTTGCAATTTTTGCACCGTGAGAATGAACAGCAACATTTTCTATACTCATATGGATTATGATCCCAATTATTAGCGTTTTTCTCAATTATATATTAATGAAAATATTTAAATAGTTTTTAAAATTGCATTACTCTCATATAAGTAAATATCTCATAAGGTTTAGTGGATTTGGCATTTATTATATACAACAGAAACGTTTGTTTAAGAAAACAGTTTTTTGAAGTGACTTCTGTAACACCGTTGTGATTTGAAACTTTATGAAACGAAAAAGCGACAATAAAAGAAAACAATATACATCTATAGGATTTAGCCTACGAGAAAATAAGATAGAATACATTTACATTATGCGCGATTAATGCAAGTCCTGACTTTCATAAGTGTGATTGTCGTTGGATTGGCCTAGTGGTGTGAGACGACCAGACTTCATACGCAGTACGCACGAGTGATCGATAGTTCGAATCTCGCTGATTTAGGATATTTAATATATTTTTTTAAGAGCACCGTTTTATTTTTATGATGGTTTCACTTGTAACACATGTGAATTGCTACACACATTTTTTTATCGTTATAAGTTTAACGTTGCGGCCACAATCTCAGCTGATCTCAAGTGACGATGTGGTCCAAGATGGTAACACGCTAAGCCTATTGGGAAGACTGGCTCTCAAGTGCAGCTGTCGGAACACACCTATTGGTGCTTGGCGACAGATCTTCAACTTAAGAGTGGTAGCTAGCTAGGCGGGCATTAGAAAAAGCCCTACTACCATGCTATAGTTTCATCACGATGTTTCCTTCACCGAAGGTGAGACTCATTGCAGGGATTCGAACACACGAAGAGACGACCACGGAGCCATCATTGCTTCAATTAGCTAATGTCAGACATGATTCATCATTATTGGTCCAAGCGTCAAGCATAGTATCTATGATACGCATTCGGCTACTCTTAGTACTGGAATTTTGCTATGGTACCCTTAGATGCGTTCGCATTACCATAGTGTTTATTAAGATTAAAAGGCGTCAAGCTTAGGTCTCAATTTATTATTTTTTGAAATATGTACTTTAAGTTTTTATTTCAATTTTTTATTTAATAAAAACACTGTTGAACTAGGCTCGGCTAAACATTTAGGTCATGTAACCATTATGAAGGGACAAGCTTATCTTTATCGCACATAACTATGTGCAGTAATTAAGGCAGTCATCAGTAGATCTTATCGCGATGAGGTGTCCATTGTTTGCCTTGACAATAATTACACGCGAGTTTTTGATTCCCAAGTTGGCATGTTAAGCTTTTGATAACAAAAAACATGGGTTGATTTTGTTCATAAAATTACATATTAAATTACTACAGGTCCATTTCGTCAAAAATTACTCATATGGTGTCTCAAAAAATAATTTTACATAAATAGGTGTGTATTGAAGTATTAAAATTTTTAAAACAAGGTTCTGAATCTACTTCGACAATATCTTAAAATCTTAATTTTCAGTTGCGTTGCGTAATAAAATCTGTAGCCCAATACAAACAAATATATGAAATAAAAATAATAAAAAACACGCTTTTATCACGCATTAAAATATTAAATTGATTTGTAGTAGTTATGACATTTTACCGTCGCCAATATTTTAACTTCATTGTATACAAAAACCAAACTATATTAATAAACAAAACATGCTGGGCAGTTATCACTAGTAAGCTTGTCACTTCTTTTATATACAATGGCTAATTTAAACAAAGTGTGGAGCGCTTTGTTTAATTTAAACTAATTAATAGTACACACAACCAAAAAGATTCTTCGATATGAATTTTTTAACCACCATATATACCATTCAGCCGTCGGCACCTTTCTCACCTTGGCTTGGCTGGAATATTTCAAGCTCAACAGCATTAAAACTAGTCAAACAAACTCAAACTCGAGCGGTATACTAGCAGTCACTGAAGAATTCCACTATCCATCTCCTGATTCTATCACCAGATCCTCGTTACCAAACCCAATCTATTGGACTTGTCAACACGAATCATATGAGTCTAAACTGGAGGGGTGTGCTAGTTAGTACCCGTTGAAGTGTTCCACTACCCACCTCCTGTTTCCATCATCAGATCAGCTCCAAGATACCAAATTATAGTTTTTCACCCGACTACATATAATTACAAAGTTTCATTTCGATACGGCAATTAGTAGTAGGTTAAAACTGATATCTTAGATTTTAGTACATTGTTTGTTATTTAATTAAAAATGAGCTAATATAAGCGTGTTAAAAAAAATATTTTTTCGCACTTATTTTTACAGTACCTATTGTAGCCAATTTTGTCCATTTACGTCAGTATTTATTTCGGTATATTATTTAGCAATGGTCACCAAAAGTTACATTAATTTAAACTGTTGAAATTGTTTCCAAGTTTTTGACGACAATGAAATCTTAAGCAATCAGGATTGAGAATAAGTATACATACATAAATAACTCGAATTTGAGGAGTTTCATTCCTCACCCGCATTATAACGTGAACGTTTCGAGAAGTTTCTTTGATGAAACCCTTATATTTCATGAATGAATAGTACATGCTAGATGTAATTTGTAACTAGATGTGTTTAATTAAACTTGAGTAAAAAGGTCTATTAATGACCAAGAAAGTGTTGTTCAAATTTTGACTACAACACAAAGCTCTTCTCATGTAAAATGACGTACGCACAATAACACGAAAGTACAAGATTTTAATAATACTGACAACAGTTATCCATTGACGTAAATTTATAACATACCAAAGATGATAACACTATAAATCAAAACCACTGAACAATAATAACGTAAAGAGCATTTGAAACTGCTACGGAGGAATTTATGGCACTAAAAGTTCATGTTGAACCAAAGAAGCAATTCGACTGAACGGTGTATTCAAAATCACCGACCGGAATTACATATATGAATGTAATATACTATAATGGTAAAAATAACTAATAACTATACAATCATATCGAAGACTGCCAAATTGGGTCCATTATTCCTAAAATGTTAGCAGCGTTGTGTGGCAATGCTGATTTTTTGAGCAAGCTAGAAGCTTGCCCTTTGGCCTTGCGTGCAGTCTTTTTTTTTTTTCGAACTGACTATACTGTTCCCCCTGGGAGGAGGGAAGGAACATGTGTATGTGTATTTAGTGTTCTGAAAGTTTTTGTCTAAACTAACTAGGCAAAAAAAGAAAAAAAAAGGTCCCTTACAGAACCTATGTACCTGTGTGTTATGCATGTGTGTGCAATGCAGTGTCATGTGTGGCTGTGAAAGCTAGTGAATGTAGAGTCACTGTATCGCGCGAGCGGCTGTTTGGCTCAAGGGCTCCATACCGATGGATCGGACCTAGGCTTGAGTTGCCGCAGAGGGCGTGGCGGGTTTGCGTGAAGTCGAACAAACAACATTGTATAAGGCGTGTGCACTCGGCCTCCATTAACCCAGTATTTCGCCCTAAATGGTTAAAACTTTTGAAATGATGGCTTAGACCCTGCAAATAACCTGAACTTTCTTTGAAGGAAAACATCGTGATGTAACCATAAAATAGTGGTAGGGCTTCTTCTGATGCCCGCATGACTACCTACCAACCACAAGTTGAATATCTGTGTGTTCCAGCAGCTGCACTAAAAGCTAGTCTTTCCACTAGGCTTTAGCGTGTTACCATCATGGGTCATATCATTACTTTAGATCAGGTGATGGCCACTAGGCCATAACGCTAAAACCTATAATGATAAAAACGATTAAATTATGTAAATGTAAGAAGTACTTGAGCCGCTTCGATACTTCCGTAAAACATCCGTGTTGCGAATTTTCACAGCAGTAGCCGAAAGATGGTATAGAGCCAAAGTGTTCAATTGGTAAAAAAATACATATTTAAAAAATCAAAAACCCCGTGAGGTCGTGGGAGCTCTTAGATTAAAAAGTGTTCCACGGCCCCTTACATTAAGAAGTTTTCCACAGAACGGTCCCCCGACAACAATGACAATTTTATTTATCTGTTTAATCAGCAAGTATTTTTTTTTAATTTACTTTTTTTACTCTTGTAATAACCTGAACAATAGCAATTGTTACCAAACTATACGCTGTTTATAATATAACTTTTTCAGAATGTGGTGTCTGGTTGTCGCCATATTAAAATTTGATTATTGTCATGTCTTCAGCGGCATTCGAAAAATTATGACAATTCGATTGACGTAAGAATTATCAAAATCAACCCACGCGTTTGGTATCTAGAGGACCATAAAGGAACAAACATACATTTGCTGATAAATACATTACCCGCCTTCTGCGCAGTCTGGTAAATAGGTCCTATATTGATAGGAGTGGAACAATAAAGTCGCCTATTGGTACTGATGTCATTCACTAGCATGTTAATCTAAAGTAATATAGCCGAGGAGATTGATTACCTTTAAACCCAAAGTCGTCGATTCGCGGAAACCTCTTACCTGAAACAATAAACGAAAAGTTTATTCTGGATGCAAAACATTTGGCAAACTCCCTCGACGTTATTATGAAAATATAACTGAAGGACTTCGATGCCTGTTTGTTTTTATTATGACGGAATTGTATGGCAGCATCAGTGATCGGAATGGACCGGAATGGAAATATACTTCGCGGGCGAATCGAACGGCGCGGAAATAGATTTCCAGAGGCCAACGCATCGAGGTGCGTCAGCGCACTCTACACTGATACTTTCAATGCACATTGGGAGTTTATGGATATTTTAAAATATAAATAATCGTTGTTACTCATATTTTTACTGTTCTTCTTTTTTAAATCCAACTTGGTGAACTGACTGCACAGCATTGTATGGTAAACGGTAATGGTTTAAGAACAACGGTCACCGTCGATAAACGTATTTGTATCAACAGACGTTATCATGCCCCCTTGTAAATAACACGGCAAAAGTTACTAGTTGAAATCGGATGAGTGGTTTTCGCGTGAAAATAACATAAACGGACAGACAGACGGAGAGACGATGATTTTTATAATACGTATAAATATTATATAAAGTATATTATACATGAATATACCTTGTAAAGTTGATTTGGTTACACGAACTAGCCACAAATATGTATTTTAAATTTTAATACTACACATGGGAAGTAATATATTTTTATATTATCAAACTACTATATACAAAAACTAACTTTCGTTAAAAAAACGGTAAGAAACTTTTATAATCATTAATACTGTAAAAAAAAATCACATAAAAAATAACTTAAAATACATGTTTTGATTCCGAACAAAGCTTTTCACCGCGCATCAACACTCAAGAGACGTCAAACAAAAAATGATTTCTAGGAATTAAAATAGTAGAGTTCATGCCAATAATTACAATAGGTTCGTATACTACGTTCAAATTGAACAAAATAGATGATTAAACAGTGATGAGCTAGGTAGGTGTTCACGGTGCGGTGCAAGGTCGCATCGTGGAGACACGCTCTATGACTCCTGAACAACGGTTAGATGCGAGATCTTATTGTTTGTTTCGAAGTGTCCGAGGAGAAAATAAGTCAGTGCGGGGCCTGCAGCAATTGATTTCTAGGTATTGGATAATCTATACTAAATAATCTGTAGTTGGGTGTGAACAGGTTTTTTTTTTTCAATTTTGACATCTATTATATAGGATACTGATCACGAATATGCCATTAATTCTTTTTTGGTCTTCTGTCTGTTTTTATTGCCGAGTTTAACTTAAACAGGGCTTGACCGATATTTATGAAATTTTGTACACGCATAAGCTATATGAATTGTCAATAGTATGATCAAAAATAAAAAGACGAAAATAATTGCAGTGTAATAAACGCATGCGCAGTAGTGGGTCATTGCTAGTATTACATAAACAGGTTTTGTTTTTGTATCCTATGCCATTTATCCGAATGCGATAAAACTTTAATAAAATGTTTTTTTTGTATTAGACGACCAGTTTACAACATATGGCATGGAAGTTGATTCATTTTTAAGACAAGTCCCAACCAAAAGCTAGAAATAAAATAAAAGAGCATGTTAAAAATATACTTTTCTCGACTTAATGTGAGCTCTATAGGCGCGAGGCCGAGACACTCCAAACGCGGGATCTTTAACACTTGCAACTTTTACTAAATGGTAAATCTGACCCTCGATGATATTGATATCTAGAAATAACTCTCTCTCTCTCTCTTCACATCCACTAAAATAATATAATTATAACTATAAAAATTGTTTACACAGAAAAAAATTGTAAACCGATCGTGTTTCTACAATTTCTCGATTTTTGGGATATTTTCCGAACGCGTGGTAGTGTTTTCACATTCATAAGTGCCTTCTTAGAGCCTAAATTTAATAAAATATTTTTTGAATTTTAATATATTTCCGAGGCCCGATTACGACACGATAACTTGAAACTTTAAACTAATGTTAGTTGTAAATGGAAGTAAACCAATTGCACTAAACGTACAAAAAAAATATCTCATCAGCGGAGCGGTAGGGTACGTGTAACCGACTTGACCACGACCCTGTAAATAACCCAACATGAGAAATATAAATCAATATGTCAACAGATTACCTCAACTTATAGCCCGGATACTCGGAATTCACCCATAAAATATAGTTTAACCTGGTCAAATGATCGTAAACGTCTATGATGGTACGTTTGAATGACAGCCTAAGTTACGACGACGACTCCGCGCTTTGTGTCGCAGATTATCAAGAGAAAACTAATTTAATTTTGAAGCTAAATCGTACCTAATTATCTGGTCCGGCTAATGTGCATGTTTTTATATTCGCTCCATTAAGACGCTGTGCAAAGTATGTATGGATTTTTTGTTTATGTCATACGCTGACTTCCTTCGCATTTATACTCTAGTAGTTTTTGCCGTACATGAATTTTTTTCCAAATTTCCAGATAGGTATACTGCATAACATTTTGTACACAGGAAGCTTAATATGTCACTGGTCAAATGATAAACTATAAGAATTTTAGATGATACCTTAGAAATCGTAAAAAAACACAATAAATAATTATTCATAACTGATTTGATGAAATTTTGTACACGGGAAGTAAAAGTCATTCCATAATTAATGGGCAATAACAATATTCAATATTACTTTTAGAAATAGTAAAACAAAGAAATTCAAAAAATTAAATTATAATAACTTCAAACGCTAAGTTTATCTACATAAAATTATCTTGATGATGAAGTAACTTTCGTTCGTAAGGATTAATATACCATACCTAATAATAATAATGCTAATAAATAACTTATCAATTTTCATTAAAACTTTGTCACTAAATACCTTATTGTGGCTTATGTATAAGAGATAAGCATATGGTATCGCTGTAAATGTACTAAGTTGCTTTTTGCTAACAGCTAAGCTGTTTTTTGTAAATGTACTAAGGAGCAATATTTTTGTAGAACATTGTATTTACGTATCCACTAACCATTACGCCAGCGCACGCGGATAGAGCAGTTAGGGTAAGCTGTTTATTCCGACTTACTTAACAAAAATAAATAATTAAGGCTAGCTGAGAGGTGTAGCCTAATGCTAGATAGCCTATACTATTCCTAGTGAATCTGGCTATCATATGCAAAAATAATATTTTGAATCCGGCTGGTAGTTTCAGAGAGTAGCGTGTTTAAACAAACAAACAAAAAAACTCTTCCGCTTTATTATAACTATTAGTATAGATAAGTATAGGTTTAATGAGGAAGGTTATTATAGGCTGTATAACTTCACGCTACGCTACGATCCTAACCATGAAAATCAAGAAATCTGGCAAGCTGTAGGCAAGTTTGCAAAGTGAGAACAACTATAGGCCACACTAATTACGTTTTATATATAAATTATCATTGGGCTACACGGGTACGTAGGCGGCATCGCGGTGGAGAGTTGAACGAATAAATTTAACACGTGTGAAACCGTGGGCCACAGCTAGTTAAAAATATATCTCAGGTCAATTGTTTGGATATTATTCAAATTACGGTCAAATTTATTATTTACTTTATTTGCTACTTTCCTTTCTCCCGCGATTCCCTTACGCGTATGAGTATGTATGAGTATGAAACGATTAATATCTACCTACATCAATATTTTAAAAACGATTTAAACTTATAGCAATGTTGAAATAATAAAATGAAAGTATACAAGTAATTGAGATATTTTAAAATAATTTAATCAATTTGTCCAATCGAGCGAGCAAGCGGGTCGCAAGGCGGATTAATGTTGTTGGTTAGGATTGTATGCAAATTGCCCGCATCGCGTGCGCCCGCGCAGCCCTCATCGTTGACAATTGATTAATTTCTTATTGCGAAAGTTTTTATGTTTCCTTTATAGTTTTATTTGCTTTCATAAGTAAACAAGTTGTTTTTTTATTCTTTTTAATTATCATTTAAATTACAAATATGTGTTATGAAACTTTTTTACTCATCTATTGGATATCTTCTATATCTATGAATATTATAAAATTCATTGTCTTTCTGTTTGTCTGTCCGCTTATTCTTTTCACACGAAAACCACTTATCCGATTTACACGGAGTTTCCTTCAATTCATTCTGGCCACGTTATATAGGATATATTTTGTTACATAAAGTAACATACGAAATAAGCAGTGACGATAATGATAAACCAAATCGGATAAATACGCTTTTGGGTCTTTTAAATGACTTACTCTGAGTAAACCATAAGAAATATATCAAATTAATATACTACATAATTGTAGAACATAAAAAAGACCTACAAAAAAGTCAGGTATAGCATATTTTTATCTTCTAAGGATCACCCACAATAAGCATTCTTAAGGCAGTAAAATTTGCGCGTGCGCTCGACTATCCTATATATTTTGACTAAAAAAACAGTGATAAAATGCGAGCGAAGCCGGTATTGAAAACTAGTCATACATATAGAAGAACTCAGTAGAATTCGCATTCAACCAGAGTTGAAGCAAAGACAACAATTTAAACATGGATATTGATAAAAAATACCGTAAAAGTAATATAATTTATCAAAGCCATGTAAATAATGAAATTTAATGGAAAATTACCCCTAGCTCACCGTACCGTGTTGTTTGCAATTCATTTTAGATGTTCCAATTAGCACTAATTTTTATCTTGTTAATTAGTTCTATTTTGATTCAGAATTGTGTAAACAAAAAAACCTGATTTTTTTTAATCGTTGTAGTTTGGCGTAGTGGTCACAATCTCACCTGATGTTAAGTGACGATGTGGCCGAAGATGACCTCGTGATGAGTGGTACTTCGCTTTTATATATAAAGATTAAACGTTTTAAGGTTTTATAAAGCTATTAAGTTACATACGAATATCGGAGCAATATTAATAAAAATTAAAAAAGTTACTTCATATTATGTCCTTAAAAATAATTTAAAAATGCATTCACGTAAAAACCATGTATGCCGGATACTAAATGTATGTATAATTTAAAATCAGCATAAGGACTTCCACATACACAGTTTGAAACGATACAAATGACCATAGAGGAAATAATAAACAACAAACACATGTGTGCGTATAAGAAATGCCATAAATATCTACTTGATATCATTCGGAACCAAATTTAAACTTATATTTTAGCAAGACTTACTGTCGCGATCGGATCTTTCTTGCGTAACGCGAAAAGCAGTAATGGAGGTCGGCATGACAGTGACGACTGCCGATGGATTGTCGATCTTTCGGTGATCGCCGTGCCGCGCGTTGTGTTTGGATTGTATTGTGCATACAATTATTAGGGATACAGCAGGGAATTAGGTATTAAAAATAAATAAACTTCACTTACAAATATGTACGTACTTTTAGAGCACTCAAAATTTGAGAAAATTAAAAATTGTATTTTATTAATGATGATATACTTAAAATCTACATAAAACTCTTGATTTATGTTTAGCAGAGTCTATCTGAAGTTACTTTCAATATAGAAGTTTTATCACCAAATTTAGACTGTTTTTCTGCGAATTATTTGGGGTCTGACAATAATTAATTTCAACTAATTACATTCAACGTTGTGAATTCTAAATAAGAATCGACGAGCGACGGTGCGACGCAAAACATTTCTGTTTAGTCATTTTCGATAATGATTTGCAAGCAGATGTTTACTAAATATAGTACAATTTTTCGCTCGATTGAATACATATAACATATAGATTTTTTTAAATATCACCGGATGATCGTAACCATTTTAAAAACAGAACTGTTATGGTTAATGATCATAGTTACAGTCACAAAATTAAAACTATTTACTGCCGATTTAGAGTTTTAAGATAAGATAAAAATAGCTACGATTAAATGTATTTAAAAACAATAAAATTATTATAAATAATCAACAAGAAATTTGGCGTTTAACAGGGCATGTCACATATGAATGAATTTTAACACAGAAAAATGGACAAAGACATCATTGTAGAGTTGTATCCAAGAGATGGGTAGAGAAAACAAGGATGACCGTAAAGTAGATGTTTGGACGATATAAACGAAATCTCTGAGAGGCTTATGTCGTAAGACAAGTTGAAGCGGTAGTCGATGATGATGATGAGATTATAAATTCCTATAAATTAAATTTCCTCCTCTTTAAGGCTAAATTCCGTTTTTTTTCCCATCTTATTTTGTTAATAACCATTGCAATTTTTTATGTGCTAATATATCCTTGAGATATATTTTTCTAAAGGTAATTCCAAATCCAATTAGCTATCGCTCATATTTTTTGGAGCTTTATCTCGAATTAACACTATTTTGAAATTGTTGACTAGACTAGTTTTGAAATTGAAAAAAATATAATTTTGTCTAATAATATTAATTCAAGACGAAATTTTGAAATATATATCTTTTTTATTTATGCTTTATCTTATACCAAAATACTTCCTGTCGTGCCAAATTTCAATACTGTAGATCCCGGGAAGTACAATTGTAGGTTTTGATAATCTTTTAGTAAGTGGGATTTTGAGTATGAAAGGCCGAATCTCATTAATGCGTTTACTTAGACACTTGTTTTTTACAGCAGTATGGCGCCATGGACCTCAGTATATGATATTAATTTGAGTTTTATACCTCAAGTTGTTTTCAAAAAAAAGGGTTTTGACTCACGGATAGACAGAGAGATATACTGAAGGACAACCGAGTGATCCTATAAGGGTTCAGTTTTTTTATTTTTATTTTAGAAATGGAACCCTAAAAATTTATGCCACGATATTATTAATTTATAGCGTCAAATGCGTAACATTAATATAGCTAAAGTTTATTATAAATAAATACTGCACAACTTGACTTCATTATTCTCAGGTAGCGAAAAATAAAAATATACATCGCCCTTTAAAGCACAGTTATATGTTACTAGATATGTCATTTCAATATTAAATTGGATTTGAGATTAGCTGTAATATTATTTACATTGTAAGAAAAATAGACAAATAGAGTCACTGAAGGTTAATAAAAAGACGAGAAAATTATAATTAAATGACTATTTAATTGATACATTGTTTGACGTCAAACGAACAATCGTGGGTTATTTATCAGAGTTAAGATTAAATAATGATTGTGTAAGTAAACTGTTTAGCATAATATCACCTAGACACCGCTCATTGTTATAGAGAATTTTAATTCAAAAACTGATGATTTGGTAATATTATTTAATAATGAATTCCAATTGTTAATATTCACTAATGAATATCAAGTATTTATTATAATATTGAAATGATTTTATACTTAATTGGACAGTTTTGTTAAAAGAGAACTTAGGTGTGAGTTCATAAAATGAATAATGTTAACTAGGGTCCTACATTTTCGCAAATTTTTAATTTACATAAACTTTGATGCAAAATTGGTACTTCGCATTTGGTTTCGATTGTTCTAAAACTGCACTACATTCATTTTACATACACAACACATGCAGGCAATGTGACGATGAAGAAGAAATGACTGTGGAGGGCTTGGCTTTGCTCGTATAAGGCATAAAAGAATGACCTGTACCTATTCGATGGACTAATCAAATCAAGTCTCCTCTTTGTGACCTACCACATGATCGCATTAGATCGTCGCGACGTTCGATTAAGTTAGTTGAATGCTTAAATACAAAAACAGCCTCATAAAAACCACGACCAATCTGCCAAGAGACACTCAAAACAATCAAAACATAAACGGCTTATATAAAGTTTATATATTTGTAAATTACTTATCTTTATATATAAAAATTGATATTCCTTTGTTGCCAGATTACGATAAAAATTTCGTGAGTTGACAACAGATGGCGTACAAGAGGTTTCGTTTTCAAGATAACGAACATGAATTCGCGGGAAAAGCTAAAATATTTAAAAAATACTGTGTAATCTGAAGATAAAAGTCGGCTGGGTTTACAAATAATGACAGGAAAAAAATTTAAGAACAAACAAGTGTATGGTTGTTACATTATTTATATAATTGTTCACATTGAACATTCAATAACGTATATTAACATGAAACAAAAATAATAATTATTGTGAAATTATCAACGTTATACATAAACCATACAGGGATTTAATTAAATTTGACCGTGGGATAAACTGGAACCATAACGTACACTATAATAAGATAATTGTCGATCACAGTAAAATATAGAGCGGAACAGCAAAACTCCATATTCAAACAATGAAAAGACAGTGCGTGTGTCTTTCACATATAATTTCGTTCGAAACTTTGTTTGAACTACGATTTTAAATTCGTAACCTTTCCAAAGAGAAATTTCGATAATAAGCGGGTTGTATTATTGAATAACAAAACAATCAATTTCGGAGGAATAACGCAACGACCAAATTGCTGATCGTAGTTTAAAAAATTAGATAACTACATCCTTCTTTATCTATATTAATAAATATGTAGTTCAGTCTGTACATTTTTTTTCTACATTTTACGATAGTCATTCTATATGAAGGACACTAATCGCGAGTATATCCTAAAAAAAATTTTGTCCGTTTGTTTCTATGTCTACATTTTACGCAAAATTTTCCTCACCGATTCTTATTAATTTTGTACAGAGGAAGCTTATGTCATTAGTCAATTGATAGGCAACATGGATTGTCAATAAAATTAAGGAATGAAAATAATTACTACGTAATTATTAAACGGAACCGGCGGAACAGAACGGCGAACCGCTACTTATCTTATACATTCATTAAAAATATACTCAATTAAAAAACGAATAAGTCGAAACGTTATTAATATAATGTTATTCGTAATACTATTAACCTATTTACGGCCTCTACACTAAATATACGATTTTTTTTATACAACTAAGGTAGCAAGCTTAAGGCACGCTTGATGAAGAGCGGCTACCGTAGCCTATGGACGCTTGTATTACCATACGTACGTATCACTAGCGCGTTGCCGATCTTGAATACCCTCACCCCAAAGAGCTTTAGAAAGCCTACTGACCGCAGGAACACAACACAAGGTCATTTGGCTGCGATTTTCTGTATGGTGGAAGTATTCCACCAGTCGGACTGCCCCAAGTAGATCTAGAAATCTCCAAAGAAAATTCTCTGTGTCCGATCTCTCTTTAGAACTCTCTTATGACAAAATGTTTTAACCGCATGTATTTCTTCAAAATGGCTTACGTAGGCTTATTATTATAACGTTTTTGCAACAAGGAAAAACGATTAACTGTTTCAGTAATTATCTATACTTAATATTATAAAGCATTTTCGTTTGTTTATTTTAAGGTCACAAATTTTTGACCTAATCTATTGAAAAGGAGGATGCTTCAACTGGTCTCGGCTTGAAAGATCTGGTAAATGCCACGCGCGATCGAGCTAAACAGAGATCTCTTCTGTGAGACCTAAGTTCCTGATGTCTATCAGGATTATATCATCATCATCAACAATCGTTCGAACTACTAGTCAGAATAAAATTTTTTCTTTTTTGTATTTTATACCATATTGATTGAGAAAGGTTTTAGGCTATATAACTTCACACTACGAGCCTAAGGAGCAGAGCAGTAATCATGAACATCAAGCAAACTGAAAAGCTGTAGGCCAATACGAGAAGTGAAAACAACGATAGGCTACAACTACACGGATGCATTGTCGGCACGGCCCAAGCCCGTTGAAAGCTGTAAAAGCCGCAAAGGCTACAGGGCCCCTAAGGCTAACAGTATAGTCAGTTCGAAAAAAAAAAGGCGGAATGGCACAGTGTAGACTCGGTCGAATAAATTTAACCCGAGCGAAACCGTAGGGTATAGTTATTCACTTTTAAGTGCCTGCTTATGAAAAGTACACATCCAAAATTATATTTTCTTATTTTTAAAATTTTGTCTTCTATAAATGTTTATTATAGAAATATGAATGCTTTTTATTTGGGCGTAAATAACCATTTATGTGAGCAATTTTTGTGTTTCCGTACTAGATACCATACTATATACTAATTAGGGATATAGAGATAACTATTTTAAAATTCATTGCAAGATTTAACCCAACAACAAACAAGGCACCAAAAAAGCCACCAAACAAGGCAAGTTAAATAAAAGCTTGTAAAGTCTTTAAAATGAATTCACATTATGATCATTGATGGCTGGCTAACTTCATCATATCGTTGGTACGGGATAAGTTATTGTTGTTTTATTACGCTAAGACTAAAGAAATATAGCTTCTTTACATGCGTAGATACACAATATGTATTTCCTTTTGAGACTTATAACAATGCTTTTAAGCTATGAGAATTATACATATTTTAGCAGAAATTATCTATTATTTTGAAACCTAGAACAATGGATCTTACTACCAAAGCCAAAACTTAAAAACTTATGTAAAAATACGATCTTCCTACTTACTACTGTAGGACGCTTTTAAGCTATGAGAATTATACATATTTTAGCAGAATTTATCTATTATTTTGAAACCTAGAACAATGGATCTTACTACCAAAGCCAAAACTTAAAAACTTATGTAAAAATACGATCTTCCTACTTACTACTGTAGGACCATCGTGTGATGATAGTAAGTTGTTGTACAAGTTAAATAAGAGTAACTTTTATCGTTAACGATAAAGCTACGAACGCGTTGATAACAAAGCCATTAGTTTAGCTAACCGCTTAGAAACGCCTTGTTTCGCTATGATACTAAGATATCGTAATATCTATAACATTAAACAAACAGATAAAACGGTAATTTTCATGTCACGATATCGCTGACAATATACAATTTTGTGAAATTCAAACTATTTTCGCAGTATTCATATTGGAAACGATGATCTCAATGGTCCATAGAATTTTTAATAATAATAATTAAGATCAAATATCTTGTTTACGCACTAGCCAGCAGCGCTCTTGGCGAAAAACCGGAGTAACTACAAATCGTTTTCCAAAGTCATGGAAACTTACCAGTGGAAAATAGATGTGTATAATTTTTTACATGAAAAGAATAACATAAACTTTGTGCGATGCTATCATATACCTACAAAAAGAATTTTTCGAATTCGACTGGTAGTTCTAGAGATTAGCGGGTTTGAACAACAATCAAACAAAAAATTATTCAGCTTTATTATATTAATATAGATATAGTATAGCTTATAATTATTGTGGATCTCTCGGTGGTCGCCGCTGTTTTTGAGTTGTACTGTATTTACCATCACTTACTGTAATTATCTACAGACAGATTTCCATCACTTTGCCGTGCTCCGATGAGTACTACAAAAATCCTCGTTTGAAACGATACTCTCGTACCTAACCATATTTTTTTTCATAAAAGAAGTTGCCACCCTCTACACACAGTTCTATATTATCATTCCAAGATGTCGTTACGTTCTGTAATATAGGAATATCTATATGTTAACAATGTTATCTACGAGCTGATCGTCGCGTGCCCTAATCAGTTCAGTAAAAGCTACTCCGAACATGTCAGGGTTATCTGACATGTTACCATTATGTTATGGATTTTTACAGTGCCCTCAATAAATACTTCAACGCCGAGTTATTTATAATATTTCATTTTGTTTTTGGTGATATGAAATGAATGATATGAATGTGATGTGGACAGACTATGTTATCAATTGGTGACGATTCATATTGTATTACAGTTCATATAGTGCAAAAAAAAGGATGAATCTTTATATGGGAGTCCCGTCAAGTCAGAAATCAGATAAACGAATATTTATCTATAAATTCCGGAATTAATAAAATCAGATCAAAAGTGATAATATGCTATCTTAAATCCTAATTCCACGTGGTTTCCGCAATTTAAACTAGTTGATGTATAATATTACAAAAACCCATAACCATCCATCTTACAACAACAATGTAAAAAATAAATTTGTAAACATATAATATGTAGTTTTAAAGCCCATTTTAGATATGTATATAGACACTATGTATACCTATACGTAATATTTTCGATTTGATATATGACTAACCGTAAGAAAAATCCGGATATGAAAGATTCCTTCCAACTAATAAGAGAATATTGTTTATATTTCGGAGAATTCTTATTTTTACAATGCGTGATACAGAAAGCGCATTCTTAAAATTGCTACGGTGTGAAGAACAAACACATTATGTTATTATAATTACAACAGAAACATCTAATTTTGCTTAAGGTTATTAATACAATAGGCATATTTCTGAGAATACTTCTAAACAAAAACCTTTTAATTGAAATAAAAAAATAGAGCATTTACTTTATATGTATACTAGATGGAACACACCAGTTTGATTGATGAACATTGAACAAACATTCAAACATACCTACTTTTACATTTATAATATAACTAGTTGACTCGGCGAACTTCGTACCGCCTAACAGTCAATGAATGTCGTGTTACCTTTTTGCTGAACTTAATTTAGTATTTTATGAACGTAATACAATGGATACAAAAAAAAAATTTAGTTCAATGGTTTATTAAGATAATACATATAAAGAAAATAAAAATTCAATAAATCACAAAAATCAAGTACTAAAATGACGTGTCAGCAAGACATGATTGAATTAAGCTATGTATTGTGCTACATAATTTGCACTCTGGTTAATTACCTTCATTGAAACACCATGTGATATACATTTTATGTATTGTTATTCTCACACAATAAGATGAACTAATAACACTTTCAGAAAACAAAAAAATTTACCGGTCATATGCTTTTTTCCACAGATTTGAGCAAAAGGCAGATGGAGCCTGACAGAAGATGAAAATGTCCCTAAAAATTTAGTATTAGTATTCAATTATGTCAATTTCTAAAGTAAACGTGATTGTATGAATGTAAAACCCGTATGTTTTAATAGTAAATATAAAATATGCCGTCTCGTGTTTATTTACACAGTAAAAGTTCTTCCTGAAGACAAAAATGGAAGAGGGAAAATCGTTTCATAGGTAACAAAGCTTATTTTGATATTATTTTCCGTGTTATTTGTTACTGATTACAAAAACGCAAGTGTTGCTAGGTTACAATGAAATATTTTAGTGGAAGTTATAGTAAAATATATATATGTAGAGTTCGGAGATTATTTTATTTACAACTTAACTATCATGAAACTAAAAGTAAGATAATATATGTCACCTAATAGTTTGTTTGTTTGACAACAATCTACAAACACTGAAAGAGATAGTGTGATGGTTCCAAAGTAAAAAATATAGAGAATTCTGGACAATTTAGTGTACCAGTCAAATATCTAAAATCGAAGATCGCAAAAATGTCAAATGCTTACGACATCGAAACCGTTAGGCGTAGGTATGGTAAGTTAAAACAATAGTAAATAAATAAAGAGAACTAAGAAATATTTATTGATAAGAAAAAAAAAACAAGATGGCAGATATAAGTTTAGTTGAAAATTAGTATGTAATGAACATTGGGCCCTTCAATTCAAGTAAAAATTAGTTTTTTAATGTCGAATGACGTATTAACGACTACACTACTGAAGCGGTAAAAAAACACTAAAACTTATGTTAACGACCCTGGCAACATTATTCACACGGTCATACGTATTGTTATCTGATTGCCAGCTAAATGCATGTCCCCACTTTTGTTGTTTTTAAGGCTCCAACAGCCTTGTTCTCAAATCTGTGCTTTTTTAAAAACAAATTACAAACATGAAAAAAGAACACTTTCGCGACTTATAGGTTATATACTGACAGGATGACTGATTGACCAAATGATCTGGAATGATGCAGACCAATCGATTTGACAGTTGTTGTCATTTGTTCTTTATATTTTTGTTTCCATTTCGATTCGAGTATTTTTTTATGTATTTTAATATCTTTATAGATTCGTTTTCTATATTTTTTCGTCATTTTTTCCAATATTTTAATAGTTATTTTGCTATTCGGGGCGGAAACAAATCCAAAAAATCAGAGATCATTAAAACTGTCCAGGCGTTCTTGTGTTATAAATGGTGTAACTAACCCGACTTTGTTTTATTTATAATATATAATTATATTACATAGCTGGTATATAATTATATTACATAGTTTGGGTCTACTATTTAGTAAATTCTAGAAGGTAATCATGTACATTCACATAGGTACATTCGGTAAATATGCACCGAAATCATATTCGGCGAATCTAATATTTTTAAGTAGGTATCTATTACTTTTGAAATAAACTCAATTTCGCACAATTTGGGATTTGCAACGCTTAATTTTTTTATCAAATATATTATAAACTTTCCACATGTGTTAAGGTTAATTTTTATCTTTTTTTCTTTGTGCGCGAGGCTGACGGTGTACATGGCGTCACATTGAATGTTAAATGTTACAGATCTAGCAAATTCTAATTTAAAACGGCCGAACACATTTCGCACTGATTAAAATTCAACATAAGAGAAATGCTTCGCAAAACTTTCGATTTTCACCACAATTTCATGTTTCACAGACCGTGAGGCGGTCGTTTATCGCGATCTAGACTGATAAACAGTCATTGAAACGATGATAAATGTTATAAACGTTAAGAAAACCAGTAATATAATTTACATAGTACTAATTTACATATTACAGCTGTAACACTCCGCTATTAAAACATTCCATTAAATTGTAAAAAAAACATATGAGTATAATTCTGGTGATATTTTATCTGTTAATATTACTGCGTAATTAGTAGTCTTTTTTGTCGTTATAGGTGGTTACCCACACCACACTTACCTGCGCGTACACTAAGTTTAGTTGAAAAAAAAAATACAAACTTGAAAGATCGCAGATCGTACGCCAGATATTAAACATTAAAACTGATGTTGAAAGAGATTTAAATCAATAAAATTAAAAAATCAAAACAATAACCTACTGTAAAAACTGCTACGTCGTACAATTTTGTGCCAACAAATAAAGGTACGTTAGCTAATTGGTTTCACAACAGGATAAAGCGCAAAAGTCCTAGAATTCTCGCTTCGTTCGGCGCTTTTTTTTAAATTTAATAGTACACTTTGTGTCCAAATTGTCTCCAAAGAAAATCCATATATTTTTTCGTCTTCTGTTAGCGTTAATGATTGTGGAAAGGCAACTTGGCTAGGTCCTCAGTTCTCATTACTGCATAAGCTGTCAGTTTCCTTACGATATATTCCATACCAAGTCCATATATTTACATAGCAAGTTAAAGACATCACTTTACATGTCAACAAATTTTCCTATAGTGGAATGAATTATTTCACATTGCCTGCAGCGACCGTGGTGTTGCATAATGCATACGATGATTCAAGCCGTCGGTACGCATTAGATGATTAACTAGTTCGCGTTAAAAATCACCAAAGCCCTACAAATGCTGAAGCCACGCAGTGTAAATAGACTTAGGGAGGAAATGCACGTATTAATGTTATTTAGTACTATAAAGAAAACCTATGACCTATATTTATTATACCATGTTTATTTATTTTATTTTTTAGTTTACGTATCAATAAGTTTCATGTATTATTAAAATAGTATCCAAAACATAAAAACGTTTATTTTCCATTCGAAATTATGATTCAATATTATTAGAATATAGTCTTACTTAAGCAATAAAACGACGATATCGCTTTATTGAGCCCATACCTTTATTGCTGTTTTAAACATATAGTAATTAATTTTTGAAGTTTCTTTATTAAATAACGGCTAACCTAGTTGCAGATTGACCGCTACGTTCAAATTCTTCTGGAATCATAAAAAAAAAAAAATTACGTCATATAGATTTTACGTTAAATCATTAATTCATAATTCACAAATTCATACGAAAAATTTCCAATATTTACTGATCAAATTAGCATAGATAACTAGCTATTCGTTTTTAAGTAGAAAATTAGAAATATACTCTTTATTATATTTATTGATTTATGCGTTAGATGCAGTCGTATTTTGTGATTAAAAAATTACGGGCAAGTGTGAAGACCTAAACTACATAGAAAAAAACTCAACAAGTTATTATTACTAGTGATTATAATTTCTTATTTCAATTATTCAAGTGAGTTTATATCAAAATGTAACATAAATAAATCCAGGAAATAACTAATACGTATTTATTCTGGAAAAATCAGGAAACCGTGACAGATTAAATCAACCCGTGCTCAGTCATTTTAGACTTTATTGCTTTTACAATAAAGACGTCACGTGCTTATTTACTTAATTTAGTAAAAAGTTCAAGGAACACATCAAAACGTCAAGGTTCGAGCTCGTAATTATCGCTGTGCTTCAGTACCACTATATGATTGAGATATTTATTGATAGAAGCTATAGAGCAAAAAGTACTTTGTATCTCGAGATGTAGCGCGTGACCAGCCTTAATAATATATCACCTGCACATATTCCATGAACTCGCTATATATAGGAGACAAATCAGTATTCTTGTAAACATTAATCAATAATTCATAACACCACTTGTTCTAGAAACAATTGTAATACGCAGCGAGACGTCACTCAGGAATAGTGTTTAATGTAGTCGACCTATTAACTGAGGTCTTCACCGATCCGCTAGCTCGAGCAAGAATGTCTTCAAGCCGGTCGTTGTCTGCTTGTAAGGTGTGTGTGGTTACAAAGCACACCTGTTGCTATCGCGCTCAGTCAATATTACGGGTAAATAGTAAAGTCAATAGTACGATTACTAAGTAATTGGTACGGATTCCATAATCACATCGACACGATTCTCCGATATAATATATTAAATAGTATCTTATTCAATATAACGTATTGGTAGAGAAAGCCAGTCCTTGTAACACAATGAACTCGATTTAAAGAAAAACAAAAATAAAGTTTATTACGCAATAAAAATAAGCAGAATTATAAAAATAACAATAGGATTATTAATACATAATTTATAGGATTAGTTGTATGACCACATCTGATCACATCTGCCGGAACACGCCTATATGTGTTTGACGACGGATTTTCAACATGAGGGTGATATCTAGTCAGACAAGCTTTAGTACGAATAAATGACCTACCACCACGCAGTAATTACTAAGTTATTGTACCTGTAGTTGGTTCTGGTACTTAAGCGTTTTTAACTCTAATTTTGAAAAGCCGATGTAGTTTTGAAGCGATGATGGCGCAATGGTAGCGTGTAAGACTTCGCATCGATTGACGTGAGTTCGAATCCCTACAATGAGCCTGAGCTTTCGGTGAAGGAAAATATCGTGAGGAAACCGTAGCATGGTGGTAGGGCATTTTATAAGCCCGCCTGGCTAGCTACCACCCTCAAGTTGAAAATCTGCCGCCAAGCACCAATAGGTGTGTTCCGGCAGCTGCACTTGAAAGCCAGTCTTCCACTAGGTTTAGCGTGTTACCATCTTGGGCCACATCGTCATTTAACATCAGGTGAGATTGTGGCCACTACGCCAAACCTAAAACGATAATAATAATAAAAGTTATATAACCGAGAGGTGAGTGAGCTACGTATTATTTATCATTTTGCCAGTTGCGATTTCTCTAAAATATCCACATATAGGTACTATATAACTCTTACTACTTAATAAGTGTGTCCGATTTTTTCCATCTGCCACATCTCTGAAACTTTAACTGGTTATGACTGCTAATGTATTTTCCCTTTCTCAGTGCTTACCTACGTTAAATAAGGAAGTTATGTGAAAAATGTCACGCTTCTAGAACCACATGTTTAAACTGTCAGTCAGTTTCAAGAATTTTATTAAATAGAATAAGTGAACCACTAACTCAGGAGATACGTTCAGAAGTATTTTTTGATATTACTAATTCGGTAATACTTTGCAATACAGTGTATATAGAGTACAATGAGGCTAATTGTATATTCATGCAACTGTCAATAAACTTTGGGCACGTTCTAAAACCGCGCTGCTATGCGTGATTTTATTAACAATTATTATTTATCATTCGTTAAACGCAGTTTGTATAAAACGCGAGTAATAACTTGTGCGAAGTTTTTACAATAAAAATAATAAATTCCTCTTATGAGTGAAAAGGAATAGACACAATCGTCTAAATAACAATTTTACGCTTCTTCTATGAACGAAGTCTAGTCTTAGTCTAGTCAACAAGTTCAAAATGGTGTTAATTCGAGATATTTTTTTTCCAATTTTCGTTTTCACAAGTGATGACAAAGTTTAAATAACCTAAAATTGTTTCGCTTCTTCGAGCTCTTCTTATATACTTAAGAAGATCACGAGATGTAAGTTTATTATATTGTTAATCTTATCAACTTAACATATTAATCAAACATATCTTTAAACCTAACGTATACGTTATATAGTTAGTATATATTTGAATATCGAAGTGCAAAAATCATACTTATGTATGAAGAATACTTGACCGTTTAAAAGTATCATCTTAAATTTCGGTATTATAATTCAAAATACAGAATCATATAACATACTAGCGACCCGCCCCGGCTTCGCACGGGTGCAATGCTGATACTAAATATACCTACCTACTACAGAATGTCCTTAAACAACGTTTACAGCTTTTTTGTCATTAGACAATACAAACATGTTTTGTTTAGAGGTTACTCTTGAAAGAGCGACATATAATTGACCATGGTATATAGGGCCGGTACCGCCGCACTTCCCTACATTTTAAATCTGTAATATCTTCGGAAATATTCATTTTAATTACATGCTGTAAAGGGCTATATTGATCTATATTAAATGGACAATGTATTTAAGGTATTTAATTGGATAAGGATTAATGCTGTATTGCTTAAAATCACTTCGTAAATAAGCCATTATTTCCCGTAAAATGTAAAGGATAAAAAATGGTTATTGTGGGTGATCCTTAACAGATAGACATATACCATCGCAGACTTTTTTGTTGACCTTTTTAGGGTGTACAATACTGTAGTACATTATTTTGATTTATCTCGTGGGGTTCAGCCAGCGTTTGCAATGTAAGCGCAAAAAATGTGTTTATTTACAACATCACATTAGAAACCTCTAAATTTATTAGTGTTTCTCTACAATATTATGCATGTATTATACATATAAACCTTCCTATTGAATCACTCTATCTATTAAAGAAAACCGCTTCAAAATCCGTGGCGTAGATTTAAGCATACATAGGGACGGACAGAGCGACGCGACTTTGTTTTATACTATGTAATGATGATGATGATTAATATAAATAATATAATAAAATTAATATATATATATATATATTGTTAATATAAATATGCGAATAAAAAATACAAATATACTGAAACCTAAACCAAAATACAAAATCAAATAGATCCAGGCATATCGGAATAAACGTTTCGTCATCTATTGTTTATGAACCACAATAGTGTAAAAGTGAGAACATGACGCTAACAACAGTTACAAAAACACAATAGCACTTAAACAGTTTGTGAATCAGAACATGCGAAAAATAATCGACCGCATGAGAAATCCAAGTATATTATAAAAAACAGATAAACGCCACGGTTTCATACGTGTTAAATTTATTTGACCAACTCTCCACCCGTGTAGCAACGTTTGTAAGCAGATTGCTTAACGTTCATGATTGCTGCTCGGCCCGATAGAGTCATAGCGTAAAATTATATAGCCAATACATAATATTTATGATAAATAAAGACATTAGCGCGTTCAAACAAACAATATCTTTAGCATAAAGCTATAAGGTATTCTATCTGTCTTAACGTGATAAATTCAGAAACTACCGTACCATACGGTTTCCATCAATGGACTGAGTGATTCATGAGGAATGTTTAGGTGTATAATTCATGAAGGTTTTGAGTAAAACGGCTGAAATACGACTACAATTGCTGAAAATGTCGGAAAAGTTCATGTCGACTAGAAGCTTTACTGGCGTGCCCCGCGTAAACCAATAGAGTTTTACATACTAGCAAGTTTTTTTTTTTTTTGCGGAATCCTAATTATTTTTCTAAAATCAATGTAGCCTAAGTTATGCCTTATAATATCAGTTATCTGCTAGTGAAAGTCCCGTCAAAATCGGCCGAACACTTTTGGAGATTACCCGGAACAAACAGACAGACAGACAAAAATTTAAAAAATGGGTTTTTGTTATAGGTATCGTGTATTACTTTCATAAGCATTTAGTAAAAACCAGTTATTTTGACATTACAAACAGACACTTCAATTTTATTATATACCATAAATTACTCTACTACTCGTGCGAATCCGGGGCGGTTTACTAGTATTAATATAAATAGCACAAAATTACACATTAATTTATACGTATAGTACAAACGAATTCTACAAATGAATCAGAAATAGAATACAAAGCGTTGATTGTTGGTTAAAAATATTATTGTGAAATGAGTCACAAGAGCTATGATTATTTTATGATCGAGTGTATAACGTAAAGTACGTAGGTATTGCGTACAACTTTTATTGTGCCAAATAATGCAATCTAATTCACATTTAGTTATACGTTCTCTTTGATTTTTATATATGTACTAACTGTGCCCGCGTCTCCGCTCGCGTCGACTACAGCTATAGACAGACCTGAGCCGAGTGTTTAATTTTTTTACATTCTCTTCCAAAATATTCATCCAAATAACATGCTATAAAGGGCAAAGATTATCTACAAAAATGGTCTTTATGATGAAGTAACTTTCGTTCGTAAAGATTACTATGCCATGCCTAATAATAATACTCATAAATCACACAAAAAAAAAAACACAAATTATCTTATTGTGGCTTATGTATAAGAGATAAATATACGATGACTATTTTTAGATGTACTAAGACTAAGGAGTTATATTTTTGTAGAACATTGTATTTACGTATCACTAACCATTACGCAAGCGCACGCGGGTATAACAGTCCGGTGCGATGTTACTTCAGACTTACTTAACAAAAATCAATATTTAAGGCTATCTGAGAGGTGTAGCCTAATGCTAGATACAAAAAGAAGTTTTCGTATCCGACTGGTAGTTTCAGAGATTAGCGTGTTTGAACAAAGAAATAAAAAAAACTCTTTCGCTTTATTATTTTAGTATATATAATTATATATATATATATATATATATATTCACAATTCCTATTCCACACTAACGTATTGTATATGCAATCGATAAATCTTGACCATAGCTGTCGATTGAAACTGAAACGAACGTTGTAGATTCTCCGAGTAATCATGTATATATAATAGAAATTATGTGATGCGGCGATACAACCTCAATATGTAGGCGTATCCCTTCCCCCGAGCGCGATGCATCATGGTCCTCTTACTCTAAGTAACGAATTCTTTGATCCTTTAACTATCGAGTGATGTAAATAAATGTTGAATGTAGATGATTGATATGTAATTGCAATGGCAAACTGTATCCGTCGATTTTATTATCATAATTTTTATGTACCTATTTCCTTCCGCTATTACGTATTTACGTCAAAAATATGTCAGGGATATAACATTCTCCGCGATACCGTCATTAGCTATTCGCAGTTTAACATGCGTCGTCAAGGTTAAATACAAGCACAAATCAAACTCTTCTCTTATAGCTATGAAATATTTGTTGAAATGTGTACAGTCCGACGCGCATGCGACTTTCCAAGTGTAAATATTAATGCTATAGCCGTCGGCTGCCTTTTAAGGCGTTCAGTCATTAGTATGAACAGTAGGTCATTAGTATGGATTAAATAATCAAATCAACAAATTTAATAAATAATATGCTTTACCTTAGCAGACAGGTGAGTGGCACGTCGTTCTGGAAGCGTGCGAGCGCCGGCGCACCCTCCACGCGGAGGGTGTTCACCTTGTCGCGCAGCGCGCCCCCGCACCCGCCGCCGCCGCCCCCGCACCCGCCCGCCGCGCTCCCGCCGCACCGCTCGCTCAGTATCGACATTATATTCGGCTGGCGGAGAAACGCTATCACCTGCCCAGATACACATTTATTACTCGGAATAACCTCACATAGATAGATCAGTAGAGCATGCTGGAGGTCGCGTGCAGCGATTTTTGAAGCAATGATGGCTCAGTGGTAATGTTTACGACTTCGCATCGATCGACGTGAGTTCGAATCCCTGCAATGAGCCTGACCTTACGGTGAAGGAAAACCTCGTGAAGAAAAAAAAAGCATGGTGGCAGTAGCAACCACACTCAAGTTGAAAATCTGTCGCCAAGTACCAATAAGTTTTTCCGGCAGCTGCACTTGAGAGCCAGTCTTCCACTAGGTTTAGCACCACATCGTCACTTAACATCAGGTGAGATTGTGGCCACTACGCCAAAACCTATAACGTTAAAAAAACAAAGAAATCACCAGTTTAAAATCAAATAGGAAACTAAAAAAAAAGAAAGACGGTAAGTCAAAATGTCTTTGAATAAATAAGACCCGTATATATAAAAAACATAAGAGATATTAAAGTATTTTGCGAACAAGTGCTACGAAATTTAATATTATATAATAAAGTAATAGTCAAAGCCAAATAGAAGATTAATTTTTCACGATTCGTAGGAGTGTGATATGCTTTTGTAGGATTGTAAAAATGTTAAAAGCTATTTATAAAAATATTAATGTATCGTCGCCGTGATAATAAACCGCAGATCTTAAAATTTGATAAACGTCAAACTAATATAACTGGTATTGAAGGGGATCACAACGTTTTAATATTTAATTTTTCGTTGTTGACTGGGACAAAAATTAGAAAAACAGGCACATCGATTTTGCTTTATCTTATCTTTTTTTTATACTAGCACTGTATAATGAGTGTACAGTACCTGATGCTAAGTACGTACAGTCCACAAGCAACGGACTCTATGCTAAACTCTTCTACGCCAAAAATATGCTGTAGAAGTGTAGACTTTCAAGACAACCCATAGCTTTAATTAACAGAATCGACTACATGACCGACTAAAGGGAGAACCAGAGGTAGAGTAAGCCAGCACGAAGAACGCAGCAGAAGTTACTAGAAGGCCTAGTTGTTGAAATAAAATAACATCAACTTTAGCAAACTTTTCTCGATTTCATGTGAATAGTAGATTAATGTTGTATATATTAAAACCTTCCCATAAGTAACAGTATATAGAATATGCAAATAAAATAATCATAAAAATTTGCAGTGTAGTTTGTGAAAAAATCTTGCACATATATTCATACTGGAAAACAAAGAATCTTCCTTTTTTATGGCAAAAGGCGCAAACAGACAGACGGCCCACCTCATGGTAAATGGTTACCGTCGCCTTTGGACAACTGCAACACCAGGGGCATTACTACCATGTTGCCGACCTTGGAGACTGTATTTCAATCCCTTTTTGAAGAGCACCATGTCATAGCTCTGGGGGAAAATCGTAATGGGCAACCATTCCACAACCCTAGCGTATATGACAGGAAGATTCTAGGGAAGACACCCCTGGAAGACAATTATTTTACTATTTCTGCTGTGTCTAGTTCGGCCCTGGATATAACGCACATATAAAGCAAATGTATTAATCTACTTTGGTAACTTGCAATAGGAATACATACCTTGTCGTTGTATGCAATAGGTATTTCTTGATGAGCGCTATGCGCTTGCGCATCGGCTGCCGTGACAGGCGGTCGCGGTGGAGGCGTCGGTGCCTGTAAACAGAAAAAACGTAACCAACCCGTACAAACAAACCAGTTACAACTACAGTGAAACTAAAAATAATTTTAAATTAACCTCTCAGCTCCCGGTGTCAAATTACATTTGACAGGCACATTGACACACGATAATAGACCTTATTGAATCAAAATAGCGCGATAAATTTGCATAAATGCCATCTATGGGAGTAAAGAGGTTAAAAATATATACTAAACTAACAACAAACCAGAACAACGACAAATAATTTAAAAAAAACAACAAGCCATCACGAAAACAAACGAACACCAATTTAAATAAAACATGCGAAAATCATATCCAACTATATTATCAATTGATAGAGACGCGGAGAAAAGGGCACTAGTAACAAAAACAAAACTCATTCAAAAAATACCTAATTACCTAACCTTGTCACTAACTACATCAAATAATAATACGAGACTGTTAATGTCTCAGAATTAAGTAAAAATATGTTCCCGAGAGAGAGCACAGGGCTTCATCAAAAACCCAGCCCATGACAGAAAAACGCCCTCGAAAGCATACTCTTATTACAAAATTTAACCAAAAAATAGTATTTTCCCTTTGTTTTTCAACTTAATTCGTAAGAAGGAATAAGCCACATGACCTGATGGCTTGGTCTACCGATACATGGCAGGATCGTATTAAAGTTTTTACAGGTTACTCTGCTGATTGCTTCAAGATAGATTTGATCCAGTCGACTTATAATATTATAAGGTGTTCCATGTAAACTGCGTGAACTTGCCGATGATACGATAAAACAAACTGGACCTTTTAAACTGAAAAAATTGTACTCTGCAAATTCTTCTTTATAACTAAACCATTTATCACATAAATCCTTTTAGATTAACGAGAAATAGTGGTCAACTCTCGTGAAAACTACACCGACGTGGATGAAACAAATCAAATAACTACAAAAAAAACAAAAAAGACAAGAATACAGGTCGGAAGCGTGGTGAGGTGGTACATTGGACCTGTTCACGGGGCAGAGGCCTGCGCCGGTGACACAGCAGCGGGGAGAAGGGCCCGGGCTGTGGAGCGCGCGGCACCCGCGGGTCTATGAACGTGGTGCGCCGCATCACGTGATCCACGAAGAAACGCTGCACACCCAACGAGGGCAACCCTCATGGTTTAAATCAAATTCCTGACCTTGTTTTGTTAACTTTCTCGATGAAAAGCGCGACGTCTGATGATAATTGTACAGTCCCAGTAATAATTATATAAAATAACCGCCCCGATATGTAATTATATCTTATATATAACCTACATTATAACCTACTTAATGTCGGCACTCCTCCAGTTTATTGGTATGTTGCAGTTTTACGACAAAAATAAGATTATTGTAAGTTAGTACGTACCCTAACCATAAATGTAATGGCCATTTATTAGCAGTAATGTCCATAACTAGTTACTTTATTATCAATAATATATTTTTTTATCTATTATTATATTTTTGTAATTAGATTATGTCTAAAATTCAATTCCGTTTAATATAAGCAGTGAATCTCACATATATTATATATATTACCAATAATACTGAACCAATAATAAGTTAGTTACAATGTCAATAAAAGAATTCTCTATGCTAATAATTCGAATTTACAGTTAACTTCATTTGTGTGTGAAATATAATACGCTAAACTACGTAATTTTTGAAAAATATAATTGAAATTGATCTTATATGTTACTAGATCATTATGAACCCCTTTTCATGTTTAAACATATATTATATTATTATATGTACTAGTTTCGAATATTTTTTGGAGTGACTGCTTAAATTGCAAATCCCTATATCCCTATATCTAAATAAAATCCCTATATCTAAAATTTATCACAAACCATCAGTCGTCGGGTTTTTCCAACCACTTCAAATACTTGTATTGTAAAGAATCGTTATGTTAAATAATTTAATAATAATAATGGACTTTAAATCTATTAGTTTTGATATTGGAATATATACAATATTTTATAAGCCGATAACTTGATTTAGTAAAGAGGCGGGTGTCGTCACGGTAGCGTCAAAAAGAAAGAGGAAAGTATTCACTTCTATTTACTAAAATTTAGACGCATTTTGAGTAAAATATATTCTCAACTAGCTGTGCCCGTTGCTTCGCTCACGTGGACTAATAAAAACATTGTTTAATTATTTGTGCGCAACCCTAACATTTTTTCTAATATAAAACTAGCCTAAATTATACCTTATAACATCAGCTATACGCCAGTGAAATTCCCGTCAAAATAGCTCCAACCGTTTCGGAGATTACCCGAAATAAACAGACAGACAATAATTTTAAAAATGTGTTTTTTGTTGTAGGTATCGTGTATACTTTCATATGCATTTAGGTAAAATGTGTAATTTTGACATTACAAATCGAAACTTCATTTTTTTATATGTATAGATATATATTCTCAATACATAAATAATATTAAATTAAAAGGTTAATTTCATACGGACGGCCGGCTGGGCGGCCGTTTACCTAAAAGAAGTTAATAGAATATGGAGAGTGAGTGAAGTCCGCGTGCTTACCTTCCCGTTACGGTCCAGCTTGGTGTCCCAGCCGAGCGGCAGCTCCCGGTCGGTCTCACTGAACATGTTGATCAACGCGACGAGGTCTCGGTTGTGCTGGTACCGCTCGAATGAGGATGTGTCCCGTCTGATTTTCGATATCATGTGCTTCAGCGTCGAATTACAATTGTATAGTTCCGACGCTTCCTGGAATTAAATTAATATACTTTAAATTTTTTGGACTTTACTCCTTAAAAGCAATATAAGGCGTACGGTATGAAAAAATATGAGGAGTGAAATTGAAAGTGCAAAATAGCGCAATATCACGCAAATAGTTTTTAACCTTAGTGGTATCCAAATAAGGCTGAGATTTATTCAACTCTTTTTCGTTTGCTGCGACAGCCGCCAGACGCGAATCGACCGTTGAAACGAGCGGGAACGTCGCGCGGGGGCAAAACAAATTTTTATATTCTTCTTACATCCTAAGAGATGCCACGCACACTTTTTTGATAACTTTTTTCCATTGAATTCCGACTGCGACAGTAGTTATTATTTGCAGTAATGGAAACCGACGCGTTAAATAATTTACCTCAATCTGAACACCTTATATTTTTTATGATCAGAATAATTTTGCAATACACGATAGATAAACGTCCGCTCGCACAGGGCGGTAAAGACCGTGTGTTGATTTAAAAAAAGATGCTTAACTTATGCAGTTATTGACGATACATTTATTGTTAATATACAAAAATACCATATTTGATGATAAAAACCTAAGGGAAATAATGATCGTGAAAATTTCAGTGAGACTTGTGGCAGTGGTAGGATATGGATAATATTATAAGTAGGCAAGTTTGCACTGAAAAAAAAGTTTTGTTAAGTATAGCTCAAATTTTACCTATTAGTTACAAAATTCGGGGGACTACTAAACTGAGGCCTACTAGTAACCAAACTCTTAACTAGTTTGGGAAGTGCAGCAAAACCAGTTTAGCTATTTTAACAAAAGTTTGGTTACTAAGAAGTAAATTTAAGCTATTTTTTGATTAGTCAAAAAGTTCAGCTATTCATTTTTTTCAGTGTGTATATAGAAGGCTAGGAGCTAATCCCCGAAAGTACTGACCCGCGCGCGTCGTTTAATCGCGTATATCATGTATGTCATATATGTCATAACATATATGTTCGGTACATTACGACTGGTACATGGTCTGAGTCTGCTATTTTGAAGCAGATATTTGATTATATCTGCTGCCGCTTTGCTCACGCGAAATACACAATTACTAGTCAACCGGTAACATACAGGTTTAGGTAACATACTTTAGGTTATCCTATAGGCTATAGTATAGTTGAGATTACTATGTTTTGTTTCTTTTTTGTGATAAGTAAATTTTCTTATATGTATAGATAGATATAAATTAAAATGAACAAACTCTCCGGGCGGGAGATTTTTTTCTGATCTGACTTGTACTGTTAGCCGAAAGGGCCCTGAATCCTCAGTCCGCTTTTACAGCTTCACCGGGCTTGGAGGCAAACGCTTAAGGCACTCAGCCGCGAAAGCAAGAAAACAAGCTCCAAGGGTGCCAAAGTGGCCGAACCTCGGTTTGGACTGTTGCTGAAGTTGCAAGTCGCGAATTGGCTAATTCCCTACACGTAATACGATCTAAACTAACTATACATAAAACAAACATGCCTGTATGTATTTATTAATCTGTCAATATTGGTTACGCTGTCGGCGGAACAAACCTGGTTCATATGCAGTATAGAGTAGAAATCCGGTCTGGCTAGGAAGTCGGCGGCGGGGTGCGGGGCGTGCGGGGCGTGCGGCTCGGAGCGCGAGGTGGACGGAGCGGGGAGCGCGCACGGCGAGGGGGCGGGGGGCGAACACGCACCGCTGGGAACGTCTTCTTCTGCTAATTGCGTCCGCGTCATAGTACGACGAATCGATTGGTATCTGAAACATTAACCATTGCAACTTACATACTTAGGTACTCTAACTTTACCAATAAACGTGGCAAGCGGCGAACAATGATTTTCAATAAACCATTACTACAATAATTTACTTGCATACTATAATATATACATTTGCAGTCTTACGCCGCGTATTATAACATGACCTAATTAGAATAACACACTCAACTGTGTATATTCAATGGAAGATGACGTCACGTTATCTGATTGGAGTTTCTGAATTCGTAGCTCACAGGCAAACAATCTTATTAATCTCAGCTAGTTTTAACCTATTTGCTACAGAAAGAGTGCTTTTTAACATGGGATATATTCTAATGTAGCGCGAATAACGAAATTTATTAACACACTTCACAAATCCATCGTCTGTACTTTTGTAAGGTGGAGGTATGTCACCAATCGGACTGCCCCAAGTGGAGAGATATCTTCAAAGACATTTTACTACTAGCGTACTAGACTAGACCTTCTGTCCTATATCTTTTTCATTGAACTACTAATTTGGTAACACTATCGGCTGAAGGTGAAGGAAACGTCGTGAGGAAACCTGAATGAACAAAAATTTTCTTGTAGTACCTAGAACCAGAGACTAATAAAACAAGAAGACTGCATATAGCCATACAAAAAATTGTAACCACGAAAAAGCTAAAAATTTCTTATCAAACCCAGATGGCACTGACTCACATCTAACTTCATATAAGCAATTGTAAATAACAAATTTAAATTACCTTTTATCTAAAACGAACAAAAACAAATGGATTTTTTAATGTGTTATAATGTATAAAAACTATCCCTCAGCATTTTTTAATTATACTCAAATACATCGATGATTTACCACCATTTATGTGGTTCATGACAGATGGCGTGATAGTAGTGTATAAAACAGAGACATATTGACCATTGAACTTGGCACTCATTTAGATCTCACTTCTTTTGTCGTTGAAGTCAACAAACAAGGCACATATCATAATATCGAACTTGACTCTTATTTCACATTTATATTTATGATCGGATATCATTACTTTTTGTACAGAAATTATTAGTATGTACTTATTGATAATAAAATTAATACCAAATGGTTTTTGTAATCGAATGGAATAGGCAGCTTTCATCGGGAGGCATTGGAATAATTCGGTGTAAGGTAAGTGTGTCACCCACTAGTAAATCTATTGTACGACTCATGGTCCAATATACGTAGTAAAAAGATAATTGTTTAAGACGATTACGTAACGAATTACCTTTTATCTATTGAATTCTCAAGAAAAATGTAGGTACATAAGGTAACTATTTGTTACCAATAAGTTAACTCATCCATAGTTAAGTACTTACGTACTTATAACTATTATAACTATACTAAAAATATGATTAACTTTTAATTTAAACTATTGCCTATACCATAACTACTTACTAAAAGAATTGTAATAATAATATTCCCACAAATATACCAAGTATTTTTTAAGAAAATCTATGAATTTCAAAACATAAATCGCAACCTTATAATAGGTAAGGTATCGAGGGACAACCGGACAGCAAGACGGCGCTCGCGCTTTGAGCGCGGCTGCCGTTCCCTCGTGCACTTCCGTGTCAATCAAATTAGAGTTTTGATAGTCAGTCAGTGATAAAAATGACAATTTTTGGACGTTAATATCTAAATATCTCTTTGAGGTGTATTTATGAAATTTGAAGCACTTATGTATCTTGCAAGTCTCAATATACGAGCCAAATTTGACATGTTTATGTGAAATAGTCTTTGAGTTATGAGGGGTCAAAAGTAGCTCCAAATGGTTCGTGTAATATTACACACGGTACTGCTCGCCATTCTTTTTTCTTGAACTTGGCTTGACACGCTACCCCGTGTCTATATACTATAATATCGGTTAATGTAACTATTTTTATTATACCGAAAAAAATAGTTACGTCTTATAGACAAATTTATAATCGATTTGAAACACTTAGCTACATCTCACGTCTTGAAGGTAATGAATTTTCGTGCTACATTTTTTGTATGGCTATTGGCAGTGTTCTGGTTTTACTAGTCTCTGCTAGTACGTTTATGTGAGAAAAATATAAAACTATCGATTTATCGTCGTTTAAAATCGCCCATATGTCATGAGCTGGGGTCAGGATTAAAGCATTGCCTTCCTTCGGCAAGAGCGATTTGCCCAACAATCGGATACATACTGACTGTTATTTTATTAATAAAGGATTTAGTGTGATTTCGCTTTAAATGTTTATTTTCAAGGATCTTACCTTCGATCTAACTGTCTCCTTTGCACCTCCGGTTCAGGTGATCTCGGTATAGTCCCGTTGGGACTGGGCCGCTGCCACGTCGTCGTCCTGTTCACGTGGTCTATGTAGAACACTCTGCCGTGACTGTCCATCCGCGCCTCCCATCCTGAAATAATATTGCCGCGTTGTCCTGTCATTTTTGCCTTTTAAAGAAAGACACAAAAAAAGTTTATTGTGGGTGCAATACTAAAAAATATACACTCAAAAAACCTAACTTAGTACTCTGTCAAAAAAGTACCAGGAAAAGACCAATTTTTTTTTATTAATTTATTTTATCGCCTTCAATGTACGCTTCTTATAAACAAATCATTCATTCCCGATACTTTTTTGACTGAATGTATATGTCAGCTATACCTTATTCATTATACGAAGAATATCATTAGAAGAAAGATATATAATATAAAATAATAATCTGTAGTTAAAGACTATTATAAAAAGTTAATAAAATTACCAGCTGGTAAAGGCTCTTCACATTCAATTATCCCTCCGATCATGTTCGCAGGAAAATCTCCCGTTAAAGCCATTTGTCTCGACGCTCTTTCTGGAATCGAAGGTAGTCTTATCCCAGCCATATGCCGCAAAGGTGTAGGCGAAGCCACATCATTATCATTATCATCACTATCATCGTTTAACCGCGCTCTTCGTAACACGACATCATCGGGAGGACCAGCGTGAACTATCGTAAAGTGATTGCTATTGACAAACTCAAGGTTTGGAGATCTTATCTCCGTTGTTCTTAGTTCATTAGTAAATTCAACCATTTCGAAATTCTCGTTAAGTCTGCTTTCAGAATTTTGGATTGGCGGTGGGTGTAAGTCTGGTGGTGGTAGCGGCCGCGGTCTTCTCGCGTGATGTGTCGGTGTAGGAGGGCATTGTGGTACTGCTGCACTGGCCAAGGCGGCAACACGAGTCAGAACTCTCGGGTGCGGTCGTAATGGACTCTCCAAACCATTTTTAGAATTATTCCCTGAGTGCTTTGGTGAGGCTACAGTACCGAGATTCTTCAGCAAATGCCGAGGTAAGCTCGAATGTTTTGGTGTTGAGGTTTCTCCTGAATATTTTCTATTCATAAGCATCGTTCCCACGCTTGGCGTTGATTTATTGATTTCCTCAACCGGTGATGTCGAATGTGAAGAGTTACAAGAGCTTGACGGGTTTGAACTGTTATCATTCTCTCTGGTAGGCGGGTCAATATGTGACGAATTCAAAAACGCTGTCATCATAGTGGGTGTGTGCGCACGACCAGAATTTTGTCTCGTTAGCGGCTTGTGACGTTTCATTATTATTTCTTTCTCTTCTATCTGATTTCTGTTATCATCTTCAAACTCGGAATGATTACTTATATCATTTAAAAAGGTATTCTGCGCCTTCTCTTCAGATTTTGCATGGTTGGGCGTAACATTGAGGCCGTCCACGACATCCTTTAGTGTACTTGGCTTATCTTTTCTAGTAAACGTTGTAGTAATATAATTATCAGGTCCTATATCCTTAATAAATAATACTTTATTTCTACTAATACCAGGTGCATCTTCAGGTACCTTTTTTAATTTCTTTTTATCATCATTAAATCTAGGTACTTTCATTGAAGAAATTGTAGATTCACATAAGCTGCCATCAGTTTCTGGAGTTGCTAAAGGTGCTACATTCTGTCCACTGCGCAAGAAGCTCGTTGTTGAAGACATAGCTACATTGTCACCAGAATAAAATTCTCCCGGTCTAAAATCATTCATATCAGCTTGCATTCTTGCCGAATTTGCTATGTGGTTGTCAGTAAAAAATTGCTCGTCCGTGTCAATCAATTCAAACGTGAAAGCGTCTTCAGGTTTTGTCAACCTTTTAGGTTTTCTATGTCTGTGTACCTGGGGTGGTGATAATGCGTGCATCCTCTCCAGAGGTTTATGCGATAGTCTTGGAGGCAGCGGTGGAACCGGGGACTTTTCCGCTTCATTAGGCACGTTAGCACTTCCAACATCATATACAAACTTCATAATCTTGCAAGGGTTTTGAGGAGACCATAGTTTGTAATACTCGGTACCCGGAGACGTTGGAGACTCGAAACCAATGTTCACTTTACTTTTCTTCTTAACTCCGTTAAGCGCATGTTCGCCGCCGGTGTCTACTGGCGGTGGACATTTCTTTTTCACTCCCGAAGTAGTGGGTTTGCATTCTACGGCACTATGAGATTCACTATTTACATTTTGAGATTCTTCACTTAAACTAACTAGAGATTTACTAGAATCACATATTTCATTGAGATTATTCCCGTTATTTTCTAAAGTACTAATTGAGCATTTGTTGACATTCTCGCTTAGATGTTTGATGTCCTGGCTTGGCCCTGGGACGAACTCGATTCTTGGTAGATTTTCGGAGTTCATCTCGAAGCTCTCGTTGTTGTAAGAGAAGGGCGAGACATGGTCGCCACTTCGCTTTCTGGACATGCCCTCTTTGAGCTTAAGAGGCAGCTTTTTAAAGTCGACCTTGAAACGCGGCGGCAGTGTCGACGACTCCGCCGCGCATTCTTCGTCTTCGCCATTGTAGTAGCGAAAACAAAGAAGTTGCTCGCAATCTGGAATAAAATAAAGGTTATATATAATAACGTGAGGAACAGAAATTTAGTAAAATTTGTAATTACTAAGATGCCTTCCAATCTAGGCACACGGCAAGGTACATTCGACTCCTCTATAAGTCAAATACTATTAGACCTACACACTTGAAATTTTGTATGTTTAATAAAATTTCCTTGAACACCTAGAATCCCTAACGTTACGAAATAATCTATTATAGTTCTTGAGTTATTAGGGTCTGAAAAGTAGCATTTTTTCACTTGAACTTTTAACTTGAAATTTGACATAAAGGTAGATTATCATTAAGCTGATGATCATTAAGCACATACAAGGAATACAAAAGAAAAAAACAAAAACTTCAAAAAAAAAGTTAATTTTCAGCGAAAATTTACACTTTAAGAAAAGCGTTTCCATCCGTTTACCCATAGATGGCGATGTACCAAGTTATAATCATAATGAGGTTAAAATACAACTGGATTTCCACTTGCTCACCAATAGAAGGCGTTGTACAGCTTTTCATAAAGTAATGGTATCCCAACAAAACCATAAACGTGAAAAAGGGGACAAGTTCGGCAGAAGCGACGGCAGTCGTTGTCACCGATAAAAAAGCTGAGACCAACGGGTGCTACGTTCTATCGCAGTTCCATTAATTATAGCTGTAAGAATGTACGTTCCTATTCTATTTACAAAGTAATTTGTTAAGAGATTTCTAACTTGGCAAGTTTCTGGTCGTTTGTACCACACTGCCACTTTTTCGCTTTTATGTATTTGTTGGAATCTATTATTACATCATTAAATTTAAAATCAGAATGATTATTAGATTTGAAAGAAAGTATTTAGTACGTGTGGCTTTTGACTTGCATGTCGCGACAATCTACGTACAATAATATTACTATAAGTGTATTAAATACATAATTAGACAATAGAAGCACCTTCATAAGGTTGGTTGGGCTCATCAAGAAGCCACATTATGTCGCCCCTCGCGCATCCGGTGGCCGGCACGCGCCCGATCTCGGCGTCCCTGCCCGATGACTCTGCAACAACAAACCAATATTATATAAACATAATAAATGTTATATCGTCTCAGTGATACCGTTGACAAAACTCTTACTTTCCGCATCGAGTGCCAGGTGGCAACAGTAAAATACAGTGTTGTTTTTTTTTTTTTTTAATAAAGTGTTATTGTTTACTTTGAACTAAAAAGCTTATCTCAACGCGTATTGGTAAAACGCCCGAGCATACGTGACCTAGGATTTTTATTATTTTGTGATGATGTAGTATAGCAAATAATAGTACACAAATTTCGATATTTTTCAATATTTATTATTTGCAATAAAACTTTAATAAATCAACAAATATCTGTAATAACAAATTAATCAATATTTTTGTTATATAAATAAATATAACAATATATTAAACCCTTATGGAGGTAATATATACGTAAAAATATTTATATATTTACAAATATAAAACGAATGACTTTCTATCGTAACAAAACAATAAAATAAAAAAGAACAAGATATAAATTTGTTAAATTGTGTGCTGCCCCCGATCAAAAGACGGAAGAAAAAAGCTTATCATGGGTGACCCTTAGAAGATAGATATATACTAGCGTTTTTTGTAGGTCTTTTTAAGGTCTTCAATTGCGTAGAACACTAATTTGATATATCTCGTATGGTTTACTCAGCGTAAGCCATTTAAGCGCCCCAAATGCGTCTTTTTCCGAATTGATTGACCTTTATCGTGACTGCTTATTTCATACGTTACTTTATCTTTAAAAAAATGTATCCTATAACCTGGCCAGATAAATAGCTATGAATTTAAATAAAAAAACATTTAATCAGATAAGTGGTTTTCGCGTGAAAAGAACACAAACGCACAGACAGACAGAGAGACGTTGAGTTTTATAATATGTATAAATTACAAGTACAATTATGAAAAACTAAATCTTACATAACAAAATACACCTAACATAAAAATCAGTATTTCTGGTCTTCACTAGAGGACTGTGCTTTGACCAGAAATTCAGGACTTATTTTTTATACAGATACTTATTTCAATTAATATGAAAATATTTTAAGTAACTGTTATAAATAATAACCTACACATGAAATGTAATAAATAATATTACTGTGATGGCTGTAAACAAGCAAACTTTTTATCAAATTATTTGTAATAGGAATAAAGCTTAAAAATAAATCAGAAGGGTAATGGACACCTTTCAATACTATAATGTGAATATTTGTTAAAGCGGGTTTATATTTAAAATTCATTTGTATATTTAATGAACACGATTTACATGCGGGCGTACATTAAACATTCAAAGGAAGTCATCAAACTTATAAGTAAAGGACGAATAAAAGCAAAAATGAGTTGCAAAATCTCATTTAGAAACCGACATCTCTGATACCAGCATGAAATACAAAACTGGAGCAGGTGCAAAAGAGTCAACCGACGCCGCGACGTTAAAAACAAACAGCGACGAGCTAACTGCGCCACAGCACGACTGCTCAGGTATACTTCTTTTTTAACCAATATCAAGCGTAGGCTGTACTGTCGATGTGGGACGAGCGGTTCACAAATTATGCGTCCGTTGTAATCACCGGATGCGGGAGACGCCCGCACATTTTGTGCAAAATAATCGAAGCAACCGAATTGCCAGCTAATTGGGGTAACACGATCATAAATTAGGACGGGGGCAAATTGATTCCTCGACCGTATCCACACGGCATTACCATATTTTGATGGAAATAATATACGATCAGGCGGCGAACACCATCCTGTCGTTGATTAAGCGTTAAATACCGTCATATATTAAAACTATATGAGACATATCGTAACAAATGTCCGAGGTTTTGTTTCATCGGCATTACCAGGAAAATATAAGAACGTCTTCTTTGTAGAGGAAAAGGTTCGGTTCGTAACAGATAAACGAGTGAAGACAAATGAGGTTAAATCGCAACATTATCTTGGGACAACATTTCCGTTCCGAAATATTTGTAAATAAATATAACACGCTTTGACAGATTACAAAAACAAATATCATTGTTTTATTTATCACGCAGCACTGAGTGAGATATCACAGATAGTTTGACGCCTAACTCTATATAATATTATCCGATTTCATTGTAATGGATGCGTATACGAATAGATATTTTGAGCTCTTCGTTTATAACCATCTTTGCGTAGAGAATCTTTCTATACAAAGATGAGCGCGGGCATCTCTGCACATCAGTGTCTCTTGATTGGTTTATACTTTTTGATGGGCGTGGTTGTTGACCATTCTACCAAAACAACCATACTAGATTTATACAAAATTTAGCGAGTACCTATTAAAAATTACTAAGTTCGCAATTTCAGTTAAGATACCATGACCGCTCGACCACGAAAAGACCCATTGTTTTTAAAATCCACATATCTGTTCTATTATTATAAAGTTCATGAGATTGTTTTTTAGTTTGCTTGGACGCACTATTCTCTGGCACTACCAGATAGATTTTGCATTTATTTCCTATTTAGTATCTATTGAGGGAGGTGATAGGCTATTCAACTTCACGCTATGACTCTAAGCAGCGGAGCTGTAACCATGAACATGAAAATGCAGCGTTCATTGAATAAATTTAACCCGGATGAAACCGTGAGGCGTAGCTAATAAATACTACATAAAAATAATGGCACGATTCGTAAACGTTGTCAAAAGGTGTACTCGAGTATAATATAAACGCGGCAACGTATAAAAATATATAAACCTTGAACAAGTAATTTCTTTACACAGCAATCACAATAGAACAATGAAACCAAAACGTCTAATTAGCGTTAAGGATGTTGTTAGACAATGCTTGCCCACTTTAATTATAATTTCCCACGTCGATTGATTATAATCGAAAGTGCACGACGATTAGCGTTGTGAATAAGGCTCCCATGACAATGTATAATGACGTGTGGACAGACGCGGTGACACAGAGGGCGTCTATTTCCGACCGATGACGCAACATCCGCACGCTTCCGTCCGCAGGATATGGACCGAGATACAAATGTCACGATGCCGCAGCAGAGATCAACCGCTGAACTTCCGCGGGATTTGTGATAAACCACTCTAATAACATAAATTGCCCGTATAATTCTAAACAAATTTTCAATCGAGCATTACTCTCTGGTACATCGTATACAAACTTCTGCCCACATTTCTACCATTTAGTATCTCGGTAAACTTTTTTTACAATTTTTTTGTAAACTTTCCCTATATGTATCCTT